>RSEF01000005.1:9970058-10042607 GCA_003993805.1 Himantopus leucocephalus
TGGAACTAGATGATCTTTAAGGTCCCTTCCAACTCTAACCATGATGATTCCGTCACATAACTCTCCCAACCTCTGATGTGCTGGTCTGGACACAGGCAGTGGCTGCCAGGGCACTCCGCGAGGCAGTGGGGAGATTTTGTGTTGCTATTTATAATGTACAGATGAGGCCGACACCTTTTGGACTCAAAGCCCGTCGGGCTCGCCAGGAGTAGCAGAGATGCTGGTGATAAACAGGGTGTCTGACAGTACAGCAGGTTACCTGGTACAGGTAACAGCTTGGTTAACTGGCAGGGTCTGCCAAAACAGTCTGGTAAGCTTCAATGTATGTTCTGTTTTACAGTACAGAGAGAACAAACAACGCAAAGGACATCAGTTGCACTACAGTGAGGAGCCACAGCAGCAGTGGGTAGTAGCATGCATATGGAAATGCAGCAGATTCCCTGAATTTACTCCTCGCAGTCCACCATGATGGAGGGACCCAGCAGACAGTCACTAGAAGTTTCATAGAGACATCACTGTTTCAAACATGCAATTCTTACACCTCCTGCTTAGCTGGGACATACCCATGAAGCGTCTTGCTGATAACCGAGAGGCAAATTGGTCGGGAAGCTTTGACAATCAATTACAGTGTTCTTGCTTGTGCCTTCTCATCAGAGGGCAGGCGTCGAAATCCAGTTGGAGTAATCAACTTCGTGGCTTAACTGTTTTGAAGTCAGATGCCATGTAGAAAGATCTAAACTTAAAGAAACTGCGTGTTAACTTTAGGAGTAAAAAAAACCACGTAATATATACATAAAAAAGATTGAATATACCTTTCGAGAAAGAGATGCACTCTGTGGCGTCAGTCACTTCCTATACTAGGTAGGAGCTAGAAGAAGGAATACCTTTCTTAAGTTATGCATAGGCATTTTGGTTCATGGTTCATGATCCTGTAGACTTTAATGACTGAAACCCACAAAGCTGTTTTCAAAACACTGAGCTTTTTGATTAAAAGCATTTCTGAAGTAGCAACAAAGGAACGCAAATCTTAACAAAGCCACACGTTACCCCTGTGAGGTGGACAAGGATAAAGCTCATCACTGTAACTCCTAGGGGGGGATGCTGCAGTTGTTAAATCAAAGCACAAAGCCAAGACATGCAACAGTTTACAAAAGCAAGGGATAATGTTCTGGACAGCTAAACCTGGAGGGAAAGTTTAGAGACACTAAGAAATGACCTAATTTGGAACTGAAATGGGAACTTAGAGTTATCGTATCCGCACTCATAAAAAGGTTCAATATGTAATAACAAAACTCAGTACTTAAGTCTCACTGCTCTTTTAAGCCAGCACCTCTAGCAGGAGAATGTCACCTCACGCTTTTCCCAGGGCATTAACAAATGCTGGATCAAAAGGAAGATGTTACTTATTGATTCCCCGGTACTCCCGGTGCCCACTTTACAGCCTTGCTCTTTCTTTCATCTAGACCAATATAACCAAAGCTTGGTTCGTTTATAAAGCATGGCATAAGAAGTGGCACATCTTATGTACTCATGTAACAGGAGGGGCACTGTTTGTCTGGGTCTGAACACAGCTGTGTACCTGCGTGAACAGCAAAAGGAGTCAGTCATCTGTAACTTACTTCCTTAACTTCCCTCAAGTATAGAGCAAACTTATGTTCTTACAGGACAAAGGAGGAAGTGGAGCAGATTGTTTGCTCACCTGAAGTCTAATGCGAAGTAAACTGAACTTTCATCCAGACCACCAAAACCATAATTCCGTCTGTTGCAGCAGAGCAGCCTGGCTCCTCACGGGAGATGAAGAGGCTGACAGAGCAGCAGCTCTGTGAGGACATCAAGGCCTAGGTCTCCAGAAGGACCCAGTAAGCAGACATATTTATCCCAGGGGAAGAACTGTGGGGCTGCAGCCCCTCCAGGAGACTGAAAGCACACAAGGGACAATGTCACCACACTCAGACTGTGCGCTTAGCACCAAAAAGATGTGAAGTTTCACAATACCTTCTACAGTCAACTCTTTCTTCAGGAAATACAGAGGTCACACTCTGCCTGCAGTCCTTTAATCCAGTGTCACCCCACCCCATGCCAGAACAGGGAAGCGGCCATGATGCCAACTAGGTTTTCGCCTACCAATATGCATCTTACCATCATTTAGGAGTCTTGCTTTGGTGTACTCAAACCTATCAGATGTAGGGCTCACCAAAAGCACCTCCAATGGGACTACCAGAAATGGCATCGCCCCTTGTCACTGTGCCCTTGGCACAGACAAAGCTGGCTGAGCGCATGCACTAACAGCAAGGCTTTTCTGTGTGGAACTTGACTGAGGTTTTACATCCCTCATGGGGTGTCGTTCTTCTATTAGTATCATCTTTCTGCTGATTTCATACAGCCTGAAATATAATCAAGTCTATTCATACTCATGGCATACGAATTCAGTAAAATTTGTTTAAACCCAAAATGAAACATGCAAAGGCACTTCCACTGGCTTCAAACAACAATTTTTCTTGCATAATCAGCATGGAATATTTGCCTCAGACTGATTCCCCATTGATGCCTACAGATTTTAGACCTTTCCTTTTGGAATAAAACTCTGCCGAATAAAACGCTGTACAAATAGCAACTAATCTTCACAATCTCCCTGCCAGAGCAGATACACATTGTAAAGTCTTTCGTACATATGGCAGCACCAAGAAGTTGAATGACATGCTCAAGATAATCAGTAAACAAGTACAGGACCTGGATGTTCCTCCAGGCCAACTTCCCTGCAATGGATGAGGCAGCACGCAGAGGAGACCCTACACTTCAAAGTAGAGCCCGGTCTTGCTGAACTGCATGGCATTGCCTCAGAACAGTAGTTTGTGAATAATCTTTCCATGGAACATTCTGTGTAAATTTTTTTCGACATGGAAATAACTCACTATTTACGAAATATTTTTTTTAAAAGAGGCCACTGTTACCTCATAGTACAAATGCAGTGAGTATTGCTCATGTCCAAACTGCAACGGAATGCAAGTGCTTAGGAAGAACAAAATGAGCATTTGAACAAAGAACAGGATGTTTTGTGTTACATTTGAACCAGCTTTACCTGATGAAGCCCTTTCACAAATCACATCAGCAACAAACTGATAATTTATGTGCCAAAGTTTGCCACTTCATGAAGTAGAACGAGCTAATTTTGTATCACTAAAATGACAGTTGTAGTCAGCATGGAATTCACATGTGAGTTGTGTTACTACTATTGTTACTACTCCTAAACCAACACAGGATTCTTTCTGCATTGTTTGCCTAAGAGTATACAAAATGCACTTCCCGTTTAGCCAAGGATTTTAATGAGGGATTTTCCAGCATTTGGGGAAGCGTGTGATTTTTTTACTGGAACAGGAGACTTAATTTGAACCTAAGCGATGCTAATCACACATAATCCTGCCTTCTTATTCAGAAAAGTTAGATTTCAGTTTCAGCTTCTGCTGATCAAGGAAATGCTGGAACTCGCTCGAGCCTGAGCTGCCTCATGAGGTTTCTAAAATCCAGTCATCCTGGTCTGATGCAGTTGCGCAGCTCTGGTCATGATACAGTCCCGTTCTAGATCACCCATTTTCCCATTTCTTCCTCCCCGAGTTTACACCCCGAGCCTCTCCCGCTCTGTGCATTTCTGCCCCGGAGCACGGTCGGTGGGGAGGGCAGCGGGACTGCGGCTCCGCGGAGCTGCCCGAGCCGGCGGGCGGAAGGGACGAGGGAGAGCCCGGGGCTGGCCGGCTCCTACGGGTCCCCCCGCTGCCCCCGTGGCTCTCGGCGCCCCCGGAGCCGCCGCCGCCTCCCGCCCCGCGCTCCGGCCGGGCAGGTGCGGCGGAGGAGCGGACCTGGGCTTGCCCCGGCGGCCAGTTCACGGCCGGGGAAACTGCCTCGCCCCGCGGGAGCCGCGCCGGGAGCCCGGGGGGAAAGGCTTCTCCGGGGATGCGAAGGGGAACAGCCACAGCGAGCGCTGACCCTCCCTACCGGCGGGTGCCGGCGGAGAGCGGGTGAGGGACGGAGTGGCGGCAGCCGGGCGGGGTGGCGGCTCCCGGGCCAGCCCGTTCCCGTACAGGTAGATGCCGGAGACAGAAGCCTCCAAGTGCCTGGACGCTGCTGCGGAGGGAGGGAGGGAGCACCTTAGACCGAGTCAGCCGTGCACGGGAAAGTTTCCGTCATCCCCTTGCACATACCTCTCCAGGGTGTTGTTATATACCGCGGTTATCTAGAAAGGCAGAGTCACGGGTACATACTCACCTGATTTTTGAAACACTTTGCTTGGGGCAAGAAGTGAGAGAAACATCTCGCACACACCAGTCTATTCCTTCCATCCTCCCGAGCATCTCTCGCTGGGAAGGGGACGCTGGCGCCCCAGAGCGCAGGTCTCCCGGGGCATTTCCCTCGGTTCCGTTGAACTGGCATTGCGACAAGCAAGTAGAGAAACAGTCCATCTGGTGCTAGCTTCCAGCACCCCCTGCGAAGCTGGACCTCTGCAGTTCTGCAGAGTCACGGAGCAAAGATGTTAAAGACTGTAAAAAAACCTAAAAGGTGGGCAGACTAAGGTTTTGCTGCTGGCCCTGCGGGAGAATGCTCTTAGAGAGACCTCGAGCCTGCAGTGGTGTAGCTTTGTAACCGGTGCCCTCACGTATATAAAGGTTTGCGGATTGGCGACAAAACGACGCCCAACAAGTCTTCCCTGGCATCCGTAACCCCAAGCGTTTCAGTGACCCTGAGTTTGCCCCAAAGCAATAGTGCTTCCTTTGTTCAAAGGTACAGAAGTGCGCTCTAACATCCATCTTCCGAAGCCATTTAAATTGTGATTTATTTGAATCGATCAACTAAATCAAATATATTTTAATAGATAAAAAAATGCACTCAAGTTGAGTCATAAATATTAATGATGTCTGATTTGTCACCTCCTTACTTATGTAAAGAAGGCTGGCATTCATTATAATTACTCATTATAATTCACATTGTCCAAATATGGGTTTATTTTTGGAACTTTGGTATTTGATGGATTTTCATGGATTTTGAAATTGTTCGGGTCTAGTTCCTACTGCCCTGCTTCCACCCACCTGAAGTTAAGATCCCTAGAATGAGAAATTATGCTACAGACCGTGTAAACATAATTATATATCGGCAGTTAAAAAGTCTGTCCCCAGTAAAACAGACTGAGGGGCTTATCGGATGTTGCAAGTTATACCATGACTCGGAATCCACACCTAAAAGCTGTCGTTATAATTATCAAAATACCAAGGGGGTTGTTTAAGATAATTTTCAATAATCCTCTTATTTTTACCCTAGTATGGGTTGCCCCCAATCCACGCTAGAATGATTAAGAAGTGCTTGGGATGTGGGGGTGGGGGTAAGTGTCAAAGAAAAATCGCCCAGCCACGCCAAGGTCCACCCACTTCCCCCGCGCTGCTCTATAAAAGGGAGCGGTGGAGCGCAGCTCGGCAGTGGTTACTTCAGACACACAAAGAAGGAGTTCTCGCTCCTCAGGAAACCCTGCAAGTTCGGATCGCTACTACAAGAACATTTGTCTCAGTGGATTACCCTCACTGTCAGGTAAGAACTATTTTTTTTCCTCCAACGACAGAAAAAAAAAAAAAAGATGCGGGGGAGGGGGAGAGGAAGTAAAAATCTACGAAATCTGGACTGTTTTGAAGAGCTTGGAGTTATGCTGCAAAGCCTTGCACTGGCTCTTGGCATCAGCTTCAGTTTACAACACAAGATCCAGAACTAGCTGGTTCTGCGTGTGAAGTGGGAAGATGAGCTATCAGGGGATAAAGTTCCAGGCAGCAAAACACTTGCTGGAGTTTGGAAACGATGCGTCTGATAGCCAGCTCTCTCTAATCTCATGGGTTTGCTAAATCCTAGTGCAAGCCGCTGGGGGTATTCTGGAAATCCTGCTGGTTTTCAGCCGCCTCTGCAAGTAAAACTCTCGACAAAAGTAAACTTTGGGGGCTCTGTTATTTGCTCTGTGATAAGTTGTTGAGCAAATATTAGCTTCTGGTTCATATCGCACACAAAGTCCCCGGTAGCCTGGGGGCTCTCCGAGAGAAGGAGCTCTCTGGAATCACCAGAAATAAAGGACAGACCTTACTTGACTTTTATTAACAACCATGCTTACAATTCTTCTCTTTTCCTTCCACCAGGAGCTCAGACAGAATGAAACTAGTTCACGTAGCCCTGCTCTATCTCGGCTCTGTGACCTTCTTCGGGGTGGATGCTGCAAGGGTGGACGTAGCGACAGAGTTCAAAAGAAAGTGAGTATCGGAGCGCGTCCTCCTGCCAGCGCCCAGCCCCGCTCGTGGAGCTGCGGAGCCTCCGCGCCGGGCTCCGGCCGTGGTCAGCGGGACTGGATTCCCTGCGGGAATTGCACCGCTCCTTAAAGGCCTCATGCCCTTTCAGGAAACATCCCCCCTCCCCCCNAAAAATAAAAATCTCGGCGCTGGCAAAGATTATCGCCCCTCGAATCTATTTGGTTTGGCTCCCGCCCTGCAGGCTTGCTCTAACAGGCTGTCCTCTTCCCTTGCGCTCCTTTCAGATGGACGAAATGGGCACTGAGCCGAGCCAAGCGGGACGTGAAGCCTTCGGGCGCGCTCCGGGGGCTGGGGGCAGCCGCCGACGTGCAGCCGCTCATACGGACCCAGGACGTGAAGGAGGATCCCCGAGTCTCGCATCCCAGGTAAATTCCAGCCCCTTCTGGGCTCGGGCACTTGCTCGAGGCAGTGGAAAGTTTCAGGGTCGTCTCTGGGTGTCTGGGCTTATTCTCGCAATAGATCCCCCAAGCCCCGGAGACAGGTCCTGCCCAGGCTGCACATCGCGCTGAAAGCAGCCTCCCGCCTCCCTTTCCCCGCGCTCTTCAGCTGGTGGGAGATAGCAGCGCCTTTACTGTGAAAGTCAAATATAAATAGTAACTTGAGCTCTGGATCCATAGATAAAGTAACAGCCATAAAACTGGCGGGGCCTCTGCTCCCATCGGCAGCAAGCTCTGCTCTGCGACCAGATCTCCCCTCTCCCGCCGCCCGGCGGAGGGCAGAGCCGAGGGGTGGTGGTGGTGGGGGGAGTACTGCACCGCCGGGAGCGGCCCGCCTCCAGCCTGGGGGCTCCCTGCCCTCCCCGCCCCGGGCCCACCGGGTCCCCTCCTCCGGGGCCCCACTGCGCTTTTCTCATGCCCGCTCTCTCTCTTCCTGCCTCGCAGCAGCCGGGAGGATGCTCACATCCGCGTCAAGCGCTACCGCCAGAGCATTAACAGCTTCCCCCACTTCCAAGCCATCCGCACGGGGTGCCGGTTCGGGACGTGCACGGTGCAGAAGCTGGCCCACCAGATCTACCAGCTGACCGACAAGGATAAGGACGACGCCGCCCCCGCCAGCAAGATCAGCCCTCAGGGCTACGGCCGCAGGCGGCGCTCCCTGCCCGAGCGCCGCAGCCCGCCGCGCTCCCCCCGGGCCGGGCGGCGCCCCCGGACGCGGCGGGCGCAGCCCCTCGCCCCCGTCCTCGGGGTCTGAGCGCCGCGCTACCCGGCCGAGGCCGTCTCGGATGGATGGACTGAGGCGCGGACGCTCCGGAGGTCCGCCGCCGCTCGGGACCCGCGGCAAGGATTCGTGGAGAAGCGCCTGCCCGGGCGGGACCCCGGCGCGCCCTCCCCGGGCCGGGGGCGGCGGAACGGCGGGCCGCGCCGCACCGCGCCGCCGGGGCCCGGCAAGGACGAGGGGCGGCCGGTCCCGCCACCCGCGCCCGGCGCGGGGAAGCTGTGAAGGCCGCGTCCCGCGGGGGACGCGCAGGAGCTGCTCCCCCCGCCCGCCGCAGCGGCGGGGCGGTCACTGACTCTTTACCCTCCCCGGGCGAAGCACCGCCGGCTCCCGCGCCCGCCGCCGCCTGGGACTGGAAGGCGCCCGGCCCCCCGCCGCCCGAAGCGCCGCTGCCCCGCCGGCCGCCATGTCACCCCCCGCCCCGCCGCTGCAGCCGGGGAGGGGAGGGGGGCGGCCTTCCTTGCCGAGCGGGCTGCGCTCAGGGCTGCCCCGGCCCCGTCTGCCCCGAGGAGGGGCTGCTCAGGAGAGCCCCGAGGCTGGGGCGATCCGCCGGCGGGCGCCGGCCGGTGCGCGGCACCCCCGGGCCCGGGGTTCGCGGCCCCGGCCTCGCCCTCTGCCCCAAGAGCTGGAGAGTGCGCGTTCAGCCCTCGGCAAGGACAGGTCGCCCGCATCTGCTCTACCCTCTGCGTTATCTGCACCCGGCAGGGAATCGGACACTCACTAGTCCCTGCGGGGACTGCGATATACTTGAACGTCACAGAGAGGAAAAGTGCAATTGTACGTGGTTTTTGTTAATTATAAGTGCGGTGTGTGTGGATCATGAGATACGTATCGATATTTAAGATTGTCTTGTGTCATGTCCTGTTTGTATCTTTTTTTTTGGAAAATATATTTTATTTTTATACGTTTTATATATATATATTGCATAAGGGCATTTTAAAACATTGTATCCCCTCTATTTTTCATATCGTGAATGTCAAACGTTAAACTCTTTTTCCATACCTTTTTTAATCTTGCATTCCAGACTGGTGAAAGATGTAGAGAATGTATCAGCTGTTCTCCATGGGTAATATGTGAAATAAAATAAACACTATTACGTAAAACAGTTCTGTTATGTTGTCTTTAGTTGGGGGCAGGTGGTCAAGATGAATGATTTCTTACTTTGTTCAGTCCTACCCTTACTAACCTAGCATGGCAGTTCTCTAACAGACCAGAACTCTTCAGTTACAGACTTTGTTAGTAGCCACCTTATCTAGTCAAATCAAGTAAACTCAAACGCAAGCACACATCTTAAAATCCCAGGGCAGATCTGTTGGGAACGCTCTAAGGCCTTTTCTACCCACATGTTCCAGCCAGGGCTGAATCGTGTCACAGCTTGGATTAATCGTGCAAGTTTATTTTTTGCCCTAATTAATCAGAGAAACAACTGCACACTTCAACATTGCACAACAAAGTAACAGATTTATTGAGGGAACACGTTCCAAAAATGGTCATGGCAGCTTCCAAGGTTATTTATGTTGAAGGATTTCCTGGGGCACAGTTCAGGTTAAAGTTAAACGGTGACCGGTTCAGTGCGGGCAGAACATCTTGGATAAAAGCTTAGCGTTAGGGATTTTGTTGTTTTGTTCCTTTTTTTTTCCCCTCTTTTTTTTTTTTTGAAAAAAACCCCAACAAATTCCAACCACAGACCAGAAAACAAATGTGAAACTGAACCTTATTAATGCACCAACAGCACCATCTATTGGTGTCTACTCTTTGCACGACAAGAAAACAAACGTAAAAACTAAACAAGTGTATTTGAACAGCATCTTGGATAAAACACACAGTTTCCCCTATTTTACAGTATCTCTGAACATACTTAACATTCACAGGAGAGGATGGGGGAACAGCAGCACTAAATGCCGCTAGAATAAATGAAGTGGGCATATTTTTTTGCCTAATACGAAATGCCTAAGGAACATATATTTACAAGAAAAATTCAAAAGAACTGGCAATGATGCCTTTCCAGGAACACTGCTGCAAAAAAGCTTGGGTAGGAATCCAGCTGACTAGATACCTGGCATAGATTCAGAATGATTTTTCTCCCCAAAGTTTTGAAGTTCTGCTCAGAATTGCCTATTTTTAGTTACTTTCCTAAACATTTTCAACTAAGAATTTTGGAATCTTGAGAGGTGGGTTTTCCACTTGAAATGTTCTTTTTAAAAAAAATGCATATATATTGACACTTGCCAGTTTTAATTGCCATCTGTTTGTTAACAGCTGGAAGAGAATTTACATCTCTATTGCTGATGGCCTTTCTGATCCAGATTTTGTAAGATCATAGAATCATGTAGGTTGGAAGGGACCTTTAAGATCATCTAGTCCAACCATCAACCTAGCACTGCCAAGTCCACCACTAAACCATGTCCCTCAGCGCCACATCTACACATCTTTTAAATACCTCCAGGGATGGCGATTCAACCACTTCCCTGGCCAGCCTGTTCCAATGCTTGACAACCCTTTCTGTGAAGAAGTTTTTCCTAATATCCATCCTAAACCTCCCCTGGCGCAACTTGAGGCCATTTCCTCTTGTCCTCCTGATGCCTGATGTCCTATGGCTTGCTACTTGGGAACAGAGATCTACCCCCACCTCTCTACAACCCCCTTTCAGGTAGCTGTAGAGAGCAAGAAGGTTTCCCTTGAGCCTCCTTTTCTCCAGGCTAAACAACCCCAGTTCCCTCAGCTGCTCCTCATAAGACTTGTGCTCTAGACCACTCACCAGCTTCATTGCCCTTCTCTGGACACACTCCAGCACCTCAGTGTCTTTCCTGTAGTGAGGGACCCAAAACCGAACACAGTATTCAAGGTGGGGCCTTACCAGTGCCGAGTACAAGGGGACAATCACTTCCCTAGTCCTGCTGGCTACACTATTCCTGACACAAGCCAGGACGTAAGGGGTGACAGCAAATGCATGATCTTCAGCACCGATTATAGCTGCCAGCTGAGAAACAAGCAAGCGGCTATTCTCACATCACGAAAGATCTTGAAATTAGAAAAGTTGCTCTTTATAAATTTTGGGGTGCTTGTGGTGGGAAAATACAATGTGTACATGAAAGTGTGATCCTACTTAAAGTACGTAGCACAACAGAAATTACTTCAACAGAACCATAAAATTCAATAGCTACGATATTTTACGTATGGGTTACACAGCTAACATCTTTGTCATCTAAACGTGTGACATAAGCCTAGATTGGGCTATGGTGTGGTTAAGTATGTACTTGCCAAATAGCTACTTCCGTTTGTATTGATCTTTTTTTTCATATACTGCCAAAACCCAGTCACCACTTAAAATACCTTTTCTTCCCTCCTTTCCCTTTCACTGACAGAAAACACTCCTCAAAGCTGAAAGATCCTCGGACTAACGGACAGGGCTAAAACCAGCAAGCTGGTGCTTGATGGCATAATGATGACATTACTGGAGATTGGTATGTGCAGTTTCCGTTTGGAAGGATCAAGAGCACCATCTGCCGCGCTTGTAGGGAGAAGCAAAACTCCATAATTGCAATAAAGATCAACTAAAGAAAGAAATATTATTTTTTTTTAATTCCCTCCACCCTCCCCAAAATCTTTGAAACCATGTCTTTTAAAGTGTAAAGACCAAGCTCTTCCTCTCGCCCAGGCAGGAGACGTTACTGAAAAACTTTGGCTAAGCATCTTTTCACTATGATCATCCCACAAAACAAAATGTTGGGCGCTAACCTTTAAACAGGAGTTGAAGGCCATACATGAACTAGATTAAGATCTCTGAAGAGTGCGAGGATTTTGAAACCCTGGAGGTTTCAGGGAGAACAAGACTGTGATACAATATCAGCCCATGCAAGCAAGCTTCCTTTTAAAGTCCTAGAAGTTCAAGAAGAGCTGTGTGCTTAGGTCAAGGCCAGCTTATGCTCTAATTCGACAGATGAGAAGTGGAAGATGTCATCAAATGCCTCTAAAATCATGAGCATCTGTTTACACAACACCTTAGTTAAAGTATTTGTTTCTAAGAACAGTCTGGTGCCCTACAGGCCAGCATTTCAAAGGCTGCTTAAAACATGAATACAAGTTCAGTTCAAACAAGGTTCTAAATTAAAATTAAGTTTTGCAGCAGTAAAAATGTATCAGAGCAGGAATTCATCCTTGTCCACCAGTCTGTTCAGGAGTGGATGCCAAAGGAGTGGTCACCATTCTCAGCAGAGCCTCCACCATGAAGTGTCAGGAGAGTTCATGGAATATTCTTTATGAGTTATTATTTTGTTTTGTACCTACCCTAGAGAAACCCTATGGCAAAGAAAAAGTACTTCACTATAGACAGTTTTTTATTACGAAAATAAATTCCAAACGCTATTTTTATCTCAGAAAGATTTTTGTGGTTCCATTATTAGTGCTATATGGAATGGTGGCAAGGGGCCTAAAATGCTAATATACAAGCGCTTTCCCATAAAGTCCTAGTGCAGGTCCCCTAACCTGGAAAAGGGAAACAAGTAATTATTTTTCTTTCTCCAACTGGTACCAGAAATCTTACTTTTAAGCAGCCACGTCACATGGAGGACTGCAAAAAACGCTTGTTCTCCAGTTACATCAGAAAGTGGTCAACGAGTTCTGCCACTGTTACCTAGGAACAACTTTTGCTGTATCCAAAAAGTAGAGACACTGGTGTACTTTCAGATGATTATCAAAATCTGCAAAGCATCTTGGTCTGTGCTAATAAGAACTGGAGTCAGGTGCCAGATATAAACTTTTTCTGCAAGTACAATGACAGAAAGGGGAATACTAATGAATACTTTGGCACATATGAAGCCTTTTCTGGCTCATTTAGTACCCAAAGGACAGCAAGTCATAATTAAAGCCAATAATGGCAACTCCAGACAGCCATCCAAATATTTTCCTTGTGCCGTCAATACACCGTTTTATATTATCTCACATCATACTTAAGTAGTGTAGAGCACACAGGCATCAGGAGAAAAAATTCCAGCATGACTGAATACAACCAATAACTAAATCCAATTATGCCTAACTAAAATTTGTTTATTGTGTTCACAAGGGTTTGCTTTTATTATCCAAATATTTCTTAAAGAACAGGGTTTTTTTCACCAAATAATTTGTGTCAGCTCTGAAATAGTTTTAATTTTCAAATACTTAATTCTTTGGAGCAGGGCCATGTAGGAGGAGGAGCATGATTTGTTCATGAGGTAAAGAACTTCGCTATGTAAAAGCCTTTTTACTACATGCTCTATACACTAGTCAAAATGCTCGACAACTATAATGTCTCCAAATGAAAAACAAATGGTTCCATTAAGACTTGAATCAATGTTAATGATTTGATAAGACTGAAGTGTTTTGCTTGCAAAATTCCCAGCAACAGCAACAGCAATGAGGAGGCCAAATGAAATCTTTTGACTTTGTTTGATTCTGTGATAACTTTTACCAAACATTTAACTAGACCTCCTTGAGCCTCCCATCCACTTACAAAGGCCTGGGTTTTTCCCAAATCAGGAAAGATCAGTACAACCCAGCTGAAAGCAAAGAGTTTGTAATAAATTCTGACTCTCAGAATAGGTCTGCAAAATAAATATTCCTCCAATACTTTCAGTCAACTATCACATCCCAGATCTGTCAGTTTGCAAATTGCATGTAACTTTTCCAACAATTATAAAATGGTTTATATTTTCTCCATACTTTGCTAACATGGTGTAAAAATAAACAAACAAATGTCTGGGTCTTAATCTCTGATGTCCAGTAGTATTGGCAGAAACAGGAGAACAAACATAACGGATCTTATCTGTTAGTTCAGGAGCAAACTAAGCAGTTCATCAAACAAACATGATTATTGTCCTTTTAAGAGGTGATTACTGTCACAGGAGTTACCATGAAACTGAAACACTCAAAGACTAAAAGGCCACCATGTAATTCATCCCACTGCTGTTACAGGAGAGGACAAAAGGGTGTGTGAGTTCTTAATTTCCCCTTACCTGACCTGACTCTATTGTGGCTCTCTGCTAGAAAGCAGTAAACTCTCAGGGGCCACTACACTTCCCTGCCTGTATATAAGGACTCAGGAGCAGATCTGAGTGTGCACACTGGAAAAAGACAGCTGCACCTTGTAAAGTAAATTTGTTCTCTTTAGAGACAAGGAAAAAGTGATGGATTTCTAAGTCACTTTTTCTAAGACTTTTTTTTCCTGGGGCTGTGCAGCTCTGCATCTCATTCTGCATAAGGAACAAATTCATAGTCTGGCCCTTTATTGATAAACAACACGAAAACTATGCAACTGGCATATATCATTAGTCTCCTTACTGCCTACAGACATCAGACATTCTGATGGTGATGAACTGGTGAGCCAGATAGGAATCTCGACACCAAATCCCAGGCCTGAGACTGATCCCATCTAATTGAAACAAAACTTCTACTGACTTCAGCAGGAAAAAAAATCTAAGCCCCAGCTTTCTTTCAAAAACATGTCTATTTTTCTACTGAAACATTGTATTGTAAGTTTTGCTTCATTTATTCACAATTTCTGCTTCTGAAGAATGAATAAACTACTAAAAGGTAGAAGTAAGGGACAGAACTCCATCAAAATAAGTAACTCAAATCCAGACTCTCAGTTCAATCTGAAATGATTTCAGCAATGTATGATCATTGTTGCTCCTCTTAAGTGGATGTGGTGCTGCTGGCAATGACAGCTTCAACAAACATACATGTGTCAAGTGCAGCGCTAAATGTGTTCATGAGTAGGGACTGAATCCCAGAAACTTCCAGTGTTCTCGTCCAAAACCCAGACTTCATTTTTTATTTAATGCTTTAATGCAGTAGGATTTTGTAGTGTTTTAAACACTATGACTTTATATAGTAGCACTTCCTTCCTCCTCTCTCTCTTCTCTCTACTCTAAAAAAAAAATCTCATCACCTATTTTGAAGTCTCGGAAAAGTTTGTATCCAAACAATTAACTCAAATGAGAGAGTGAGTGGTGTACATAGCTCACAGCAGAAATGGGCAGTCAAATCTCCTGTATCAGTCAGGGTGCACATACAGTCTAGCACTTTGTGATAATATTTGCACGAGGCAAACAGTATCTGTTTAATGAAGGATATAAAAAGATTTGCACAAAGAAGTAATTCCTGCAGAGACAAAGATGATTTACTGAGTGATAATTCACATCATCTCGTCCCAATCTGATTTCATTAACTCCTGGTAATGGGAAAAAAAAACCCTCACGTTACAAGTGCACGAGGGCTATTAAACCTGATTTATTGACTCAACCACACTGCAAGACAGACAGAAACAAATGATACGTTTTTTCCATGGAATGTTGTTAGAGTATGTGTACTAAGATATTTTTCTTCTACTAGTCTGGCGCATCTGTACAACTTTGCTGCCATCTGCTGCCTTCTAAAGAAAAATAAATCACTCTCATTTAAAATTATTGCTGGATGTCAAAGTGGCACAGTGCTGCTGCCCGCAGGGAGGCCTGCATTTAAAATAATTTTATATCTGGCTTGGGCTGGTTGCTCAATATGCTGAGTAAGGCAGAGACTCAAATTTTTCATTCCTCCTGGGCTTTACTCAGAAAAAGCAGGAACAGCACAATACCTTTATGTATTCTGAAGAGATGGAGAAAGGAAACTGTTCTGTTCTTTCCGTTGCTCTGAGCAAGCTCAGGGGTTACACTTTGCCAAACAGATGCCTAGATACTTCTTCTGTCCTGATACCGCTTTTGCCACTGTGGGCTACCAAGAGAACAGTGAGCATAGCAGCATTTTTTGAGAAAATAACGTTTTCAAGGTCTGACATGAAGGGATCAAAGGAGAACACTGGCTCCTGTGCGTTACATAAATTACCTATTTACTGATGAGTAAAGAAGGCTGAAGATAGAAAGACCCGTACTGTCTTTTCAGGAGAACTCATGATTGGAGAGATGTACACATGCTCTTCATTTCTAGACAGAGAACTTTTTAAAAGGCAGGAATCAGAACAGTGTGATGAATCAGACTGATCTGTTTCTCCCACCTATCTAAGGCATAAACAATGCACCAACTCAGTAGTAGTTATGTGTGAGCTGTCAGCTTCTACGATCGCAAAACTGAAGTTGTTCCTCTAACGGTTATAAACAGAAGGGAATATTTTCTGCAATGACATTTTTATACTGGATTGAAATCACAGTCATATTTACTCTGATATAATTATGTAAGTTATGTACTTAGTATAATTCCAGTATTCTTATTTTAATAAATAAGCTGCTTCAAAATGTTTTATTTTAACACCTAATCCAACAACACTTACACAAGAAGGAAGTAGTATATCTGGTATGAAAGGCTTCTTCAAATTCTACTTGCTGAGGCTAAAGACAGTAGAGGCGACTTGTAAAAGACTGTAAAGATCTTGGCTTATGTGAAGGATTTTTTAAATTTTATTTTTAATCCTGTTGAGTAACTCAAACAGGCATTGAAAAATGAGCCTTCCATCAAAATATTTCTTTTCATCTCTATGATTGCAGAGTGTCTTCAAAAAATTATATACTATATGATGCCTACATACAACATTCGTCCCTTTATTCCTAATGGGTTTAAAACAAGTAGTTGAAATGGTACATTTTTTATTTACCTCTGGCTTGGAATCAGTGATGGTTAAATTTGCTCTACACTGGATATACAGTGATTCACTAGTTGGTTCATTTAGCCCACCCAGCTTACATATCACGTACTCTATTATGAATGGTTACAAACATGAGAATGGAAATGTTGTGTGAATGGGGCACACTTTGAGCACAGACCTTCAGCCAGGAAGCTACTTCAGCCTACTTCCTCGCTTCCTTGCCTCAGGAACAGTCATGTTCCCAGGCCAGAAAAGCAGCTTCCCTCTGCCTAAACCTGTAAGGCCCCAGGTAAGGCTGCAAATAAGGTGAGGCATCACAGTTAACTACTGGCAGTTCAGGTAGAGGAGAGGGAGAGAGGACTAATGAACAGGCAGAACCGCCGCTACCCAATAGATGAATGCACACACACAAATACAGATCATGGATGCACAGAAACACATATGTGTAAATATACTTACCCAGTAAGGCACGCTGTAGGACTGATGGGAAAAGGCTTGAGAAACTTAGGCCTACTGTCACCTACAGGGTACGTCATTAGTAATAACCACACAATTGACAGATATAGAAGAACAAGAATCAAAGCTATTGCCAGCCTTCTTCCATTAAAGGCTGTTTACTGGAGATCACTGGAGGCAGGCCCCTGTGATGACAAGCCCACTGAGACTCTGAAGAGCAGTACGGAGCAGCCAGGGCACCCTTGCTACAGTCTTGAAACAAAGGCTTGTGCAAAAACTAGTCTAAACAGTTCTTGTCCTGCACAAATATCTGCCAGGGGATGCCAGATCTCAGTTCAATTACTATTTTGAAATAGTAACTTTCTTATATATGTATGCTTGAAAAGGGCTTCAAAATGATATTTCAAATTCTGTTCCAGATGGCTAGACCTCTTCTATTTAGGAGGTGAAGGCTGAGGAGTGTTTTAGGTTTACAAAATCATTAAGGTGGTAGATAAGGTGAATGCAGAAGTGTCATTCATCAAATCCTGCAATATTACAACTGGCATGGGGGGGCACTCACTGAAACTAGCATGGAAGTGGTTTAAAACGGATTAAAAAATACTTTTTGTTTACACAGCAGTTAGTGAATTCCTGGAATTTCTTGTCCTGAGAGGTTGTGGAGGTAGGCAGTATCAGCAAGTCCAAAAAAATAACCAAACCAAAAACAGAGAAGAAATCTCCTAACTGTATCAGTTAGATACTATATGGATACTATAGGGAATAGGCAGAGGTGTGCTCCTTAAAATCCTTAATCCAATGATGCTGGGAGAGAATGAGGAGAATAGACTACAGGAAGTGGCCAGGTTCACCTGATGTCCCTAAATGGTATGTTCTTTCACTGCAGGAGACAGCGGCGGCAGCGCATTGGCCTAGACAAACTGCTGCTCTACCGCAGTCAGACGTTTGTTATGTTATTATGAATAAAGCTTCTGTGTTGAGAATCCCATCCATGCAAGAAAAGCCACTCTATTGTGCCATATTGGGATTGTGAATGGTGCTAGTGCTGTAGCAGATGACTGGAGAACCGGCTAATGAGAGCATATAGGTATAGAAACACACGCCTACACAGTAAGAGATACCAACAGGGTTGTTCAACCTATGTGTACCCACACCCACCCTCCAGCAGCAGCTTGGAACATTCTAGGACCAAAAGGTTGGAAGAGAGTTAACTCTTCTCTGTGAGGCCCTGCTGTGCAGATAACAAAAGAGAAAGACTCACAAAATCTCTGGACATGAGGCGGAACAACTTGCATTGAAGGGCCAGTAATTGTAACTACTATCACAAGTAGCTGGGTTATAGAAGCAACTGACCAGTTTAACTACTTCAAGGGTGCTGCAGAGAGGAATAAAGCATATTAATGGGAAGTATTTTAACCATGTTCTGCTTTCTCTTAATTGTTGCTTGTTTAGGAACAGTGTTTTAATGCTTTTCTTCTTGTCAACCACTGTAGCAAGAGAGAAAACACTTATTTCAACTTCAGTTAAGAACAGCAGAGGTCTGTGATGTGCTCTATGAGTATAATTGAACTGAATGATATTCAATAAAAGAAAAAAATGCATGGGTAAGAAGCTTATGCTTTGCTTTCATGTGTCTTGCATATTTTTGAAGTCACAAGTTTTTGTTGATTAAGGAGTTTTACTTTTACCCTGCTTTCTCACCAGACTCTCTGCTGATGAAGGATGAATAGGGAAAGTGTTGACCTTTCTCTGTATGTTCCAGTTAATAAATACAAATAACACTTTCTTGTATCTGTGCCCAGTTTGGATAAAACAGAGTCTGATAGATACTGTATCCCAGATGTTACATCTGATAATTAGGCAGCTTTAAAATGTAACGTAGCTGAATGTTATTAAAACTACTAAAATAAAATTAAACCTTCATCCCTGTCATATTTCTTCTGCAGGAAAACACAGATTTTGCCTTGAAAAGGTCAGTTTGAAGAAGAAACATAATGATTTAGAGTAAGGTAACTTTCAACTCTGGCTTGTCTGTGTTAAATACTTTGCAATAAACGGCTCATCACTTGCTTATCATGGGCAAAACAGTCAGCTGGTAAGCTCTGTTGCTTTTGTGTATTCTAACACACTTCTAGTATGATCCAGAAAATCCAGGCGAGAGGTAATATATGTGATCACATGACTTGTTATCTTAAATGGTTTCATATGTGGTATTTGCTCTAGTTATTTGACATGACTCAAGTTGACCTCATTGTTTGTATGCTTGAAAGGGAACAATTATGCAACTACTAAATGGTATGGAAGACAGCAATGCCATACACAACACAAAACAAAGTAGGAATGCAACGTCTACCAAACTGCCAAAACGCCTTACACCAACATAATATGTATATTTTCTTTGTACAGTCCTATATTACAGAATAATGAAAAAGCTAATATTCATGCTGGTAAACCTGGGTTAATCAAGACATCTTGTAGTTCTTGTAGTCATTTGAAACCTACAGTTTTGTGGTTATCACTTATATCAGAACCTGAATATTTTCAGACAAGTTCCACGTTTGCCAGAATAACAAAAATTAAAATAATTAAAGCACGAAATAGTGGCACTAAAAATAGCATCTTATGACAATGCTGTCAGATGATAACATACATAAATTGATGCATGTGTATCTTCAGTTATAAAAACTTTGTACATACTTAATGTGAGTTTGGCAGCATCTTAGGGAGGATGTTGAAGCAAGTACCTCTTTAGTTTTATCAGTGGTTTATGAAAAACACTGATGAAATAACATAGCATTAATCAAAGCTGAATAAAACACAAACACTATAACTTTCTTCTTGGTACTGACACCGTTCTTGGAGAAGCAATTTAGACAAGTTAGAAAATGAAGGATGGAAGAGTCCTGGAAAATTCACTGGTATTTATTTAACCTGATTTTGAAGTTCTTTATTTTAGTTTTCCTGGCACCTATTTCAAGTTTTTGTAGGTGAAAACATGTAATATGAAACTGCAAGGCATCCTCTGAAAACTATTTTGCTAGATTTCAAACCACCTTGAAGTCTTTACTGAGGTTTTTGTTGAGCTGAGAGAAGTTACAAGGCAAGGACGTTCTATTGTTCTGAAGCCTTTAACTCCAGTCTCATCAAATGTCAGTAGCTGGTGAGTGACTGAATGGACAACACCCAGCTGAACCAGCAGAGCAGGCAATGTGCTAATGCTTCAGAAGGGTGAGCACTTTCTGCTGATTCCATAATGAACCAACTTAAAATGGGTGACAACAGGCTGCTGGAGATACTTTAAGACAATGTTAAACCTTGCCATAATTAAAGAGCTTATTAGACATCCTGTACTGATTCCAGTGTCCCCACTAAAGCCCACACCCGCAGAATTGCACGCTGTATTTCCTAGTTCTTCCTCCTATTTCAGTATTCTCTATTTGCCATTCTACAGGTCTCTGGGGATGTTACACATATTCAAGAAAGTGCTGTGGTGAAGTACTGGAGAAAGGAAACTTCAGAAAAAATAGTAAATATCTCTGGCTATCACGTGAACACCCAGTCAACAATATGTACCAGTTTGCTACCTAGCATGATAAGATTTCCTTGTCCTACTAGTAGAATTGTTGATGCACATTAAGAGGACAAGAGCCTAGAGAGTATGACAAAGTGTTCTTTTGGAGCATGGAGGCTACTGCTGCCAGCTCTGAGAGAGGCAGACATTGGTGCCTGAGGATTTATTAAAGTTTTCCCCGGACACTTGACAACATGATCTTGCCTCCAGATACTGTGTTTCTTTCAATATGTGAGTAGGAAGATCAGTTTTAATTACCATGACTTTAAAGCTGACCAAAGCAAATACCAATTACTGTCAGTCAGCATGGTGATTACAGCTACCTCAGACACATTGCAACAGAAGAGTGGTTGGTTTGTTTATGTGTCAGAAGCGGATGGCAAAGGAAAGCAAACATCATGTTTTAGCTCACAGCTTCGGAATCAAGATGAGAAGAAAAATATTTTTTATTACCATGACACATTCAGTGCCTTGTTGTGGATTTCTCGGGACCTTTCTCAAACAGTGTCACAGACGTGCAAGAGAAAATTAAATGGATCAGATGGCTGATCAGAGTGCTTTTGTCCCCCAAATAGCTGGGATGGAACTGTACCAAACTGCAGTTTTCAGGCCATGGCATAGCCTTAGAGCCTTCTGTTCTGTTCAGCACAGTCTGGTAGTAACTGTGCTCAGTTATATCCTTCACAGCTGCTCTTTCCCAATCTGAAAGTGATACTGCACGTTGGAACCACAGCGCTTCCCACTGAGCCCAAAAGCCTACATTGGTTCCCTGAGATGGTACTGCCTGACAGTCTTATCCTGAGCCAGAAGGCAACTACAGTCCCAGACACACGGTGTCAAGCTTTTCCACTTAAACAGCATTCAGCCTTTTAGGGCTCTTTCTCTGTAGCAGCAATGAGGGGAGTATCAACACTTCTGCACATTTGTAGCACTCATTAGCTCAGGTATTCTCTCCTAAGTTCACTGCTATCACACAATCCATTCCTTGTTGTAGGTTTTGAAATTATTATCCCAAGCAGAATGCCTTGAGAAGGTAATGGTTTTCCTGCATGTGTCTAGGTCATTCTGACCTAACCCCTTTCCTGTAATATTGTCAGACAACTGGCTAACTGCCAATGTGCTCAACGAATTTAAAATGCCATTAGAAAGATTATGGTTTATGTTCAGTCCAGATTTCCTCCAACTCAAACTGTTGTGAAAATGCCTGGAATATATAAATTGTACTTGCTTGTACTGTGCTGACGTAGAGTAGGATTTTTGTTTCTGTTGACTCCTGTCTGAAAAGCTCCTCCAATCTCTAAGTTATTTTCATCCATGTCTAACATGGAAGACTTTTGAAATAGCATTTAGCTAAAAAGGGAAGAAAACATAGAAGTGTATGCCAACTTTCCAAATGCCAATTACAATTACTTTCTTGCCTCACTGCCACCTGTGAAGAAAGTGGCTACGCAGATAACCTAGAAATGGGAATACTAGTCTGCAATATAGCTGCACTTGACTAAATATTTAAGTAACTACAGAATTAGAAAGCTGAGCCTGTATGATGGTACAGTCTGTGAGCTTGTGGGGACATCTCTCTCCCTGACTTGTTAAGATGTACCTCTTCTAGCAAATCCTTACTCTTCCTGGGTTTGGTGACAGATTGTTTTTTTTTCCTGTACTACAGTGTACCTGACACTCATTTTGTAAAGTAGTAGGACTCACTGGGCAAGGAAATAGTTACCACTAATGACATTAAGGCAAGAATAGGAAACAAGGATAGTCTGGGGAATCTGGGAGCCAAGTGGATGCAAAGAGGCTACACCTTCATGGATCGTGTCATCTCCTCCAAGGAGCAATCCCTGGTCCCCGAGCCAAGCAGTTCTGTCGTTCATGCGCACTCTGCTACGCTGCCATGCAGAATGGTTGCTTGCCTATGCCTGTGCTGACAGCTGGGGTGTGGTTGGGGAATTGGCACTATCTGGATTAAAACTAGCCAGGGTTTAATCTCTAAATGAGAACACGGAGACTCCAAACCAAAAACAACTAGAAGGGGTCAAAAACCTGAAGAGTGGACACCGGGAGCAGATAGGCAAGGAGAATGAGACAGGCCAGACACAATGCAGATTAGAGAATGTGTGGCAGAAGTCAGTTCTCAAGGGAGAGACCCAGGAATTCATTAGTCTGTAGGGGAACACGCTGTGTTGTATACACTTCTACAGAACAGAAACAGAGGTTCCTTGTGCAATAGAAGTCATCCAGAAAAATAAATGCCAATAATAGCATATACTATGTATAACAGTGCCTAATCCAGAAGATATATGAAGTAGTTAGGAGATGGTATACCTGGTTATAGATACCTTTTATTGATAATAAGAACTAACTAAATGTATCTAAGAAGTTACAAAATGTATAGAATCCCAGAAGAGCATGATACTTAATATTAAACTTATTTAGGTGTGGGCTTCTCTATAAGTTTGTGGAGTATTCAGCTAGAGGCATAAATATCCATCTTCATTTGTTTACTGTCTAAGAACAGTATCTGTGCCCTCTAATGGATTTCCACAGTTGCTCAGAACTGACCTTTGAAAATTCTAAATGAAATCTGCATGTGTATGCCAGTGTTTAGGTGTCACTGTTTAGCTTTGGAAAAAGCTGGTTGGAAATTTAAGAAAATTGGAAATGCATCAAGTTAGAATCTTTTTCCTATTACCTCTTGTAGAAATCTGTAGTCCTTTTGAACTCATGTTTTCTTTCATCAAATCTGCAAATAATTTTCAAGGAAACAAAAAATATTGCGTTAAGGTTCCAGGACTATCTGTTTCTATTATTTTGGTTATTTTCCCTCTATATACAATTCTTTAAAAAATAGGTATATATACATGGTTAAAGAGAGTAGGTGGTGCATGCAGATATGCCCTCGCTTGGACAAAAGACTTTAAAATTCAAAATGCCTTGAAAGGCAAAGTGGTAAGAGAGAAATAACAGTTCATAAAGACTGCTGTATATTACAATAGCGAATATTATTTTTAAAAGTTATAGGCTTATGGTTTACCTTGCTGAATTCAACACAATGAACAAAATGGAGCTCAGTTTATCTCCCACAATCTTCCGTTTTTCTCCAGAAAAGTGCTTTTTCCTGCCCCCATGTTTCTTTTTTTGTTCTTCATGCCATTTGATGGATCCCTTGCTTGTCTTTTTGGTTACTAGAAGGCACTGAAAAGAATACACATAATAGAGAGGACTTCCTGGTCTCACTGCAGTATCAAACCACACTTTAGCCTTGATCAGTTACAGCAGGGAGGAGGCAAAGCCTTCACTTCACCTTGAGAGCTGTAATCTCTACTCCCCTTGTCACTGCCCACTGGAAAAAGCCTATGGCTGACACTCATTTCTCCAGGCAGCATTGCAGGTTGTCTCACTGCATTTTGCCAGGATGGACATTTTTACTCAAGCAGTAAAGAGAAATGTCTATTGCCTGCAAGAATCTTTCAGTGACATGTTTTCAAACAGTTAAGTAAGAAGTATCAGGGAAGACGTGGTTTTTCAGGGGCTGCCAGGCAAGACAAACCCCTTCCTGTGGCTCTGGTGACACGCTTATGTCCTGCTACTGAAAGCTCTGCAGGAAATGACGAGACACAAACAAATTTTTTTTCTGGCAGAGAGCAGTTGACCTTTGGAAATCTAGCTTGTATATTACAGCAAAGGCTTTGACCAATAAGGTACTTTGGGGGAATCTTTGTGAACACAGACAAAATGCACTCAGTTAACTGTCTTCAATGCCAACATTGACAGACTTCTCTCGGGTGCGGGCTAGAAGTCCCCTCTGGGCTCCTGAGCAGCAACCCAGCTCTCTCTGTCCTTACTCTAGTTGCAGATATGTAGCTTTGCCCTAGTCAGTACTTCTGGCAAGGAAATTGTTACTTTTGCAAGAGTGGAAATGGGAAAACCTGCATTTCTCCAAACTTGTCTGGATACCCAGGAGTCAGGAGGATTCTTCTAACAGACTGCCAGCTGGACCCAGAATAATGAAGTTCCAAGGTTTAAACAGTGGTCTGCTCTGGCCATTCTTGACGTAAAAAGATACTTTCACTCCCCTCCCCTCCAGTTCAGTCCTCCCACTCTTTAATTTTTTGGTTCCCTTTCTTGGACTTCAACAGAATAAAACCAGAAAACAAACAGCATCCCTTCCCCCACTTCAGAAGAACACTTTTTCCTGCTTTTCTTGGCTGAGTGCTCCTTTCATACTCAGTGGGTATCCTTGGGATATCTCCCAAGGCAAGCTCTGCACAATGGCCCAGCACCAAGAACCATGGCTGTCTAGCGCCTAGCAACACTGACATGACCTCAAGTGGCTTAATTTTGTAATTGCTGTCTCTCAGATAGTATGTGAACTCAAACTGATCTCCAAGACTCATAACCACACCAAAATCTCCTGAAAGGAGCACGCATTTTCACTGGCCTCAGTTCCCTTTCTGACGGTTCCAAGATATAGAGCCCGTTTGCCTTGTTTTCATTCATGCAATAACAGGAAATCCCACAAAGCAGAACAAGAGATTTCATTGCTTCCCAGAACTGGTAAGAACCTTGATGGCTAATTTGGTTTAGGGCAAAATTAATTAAAAAACCCCGAAGAACCACCCCTCTCATTCAGATGTACTGTCTTATTATTAAGCAGCAATTGCAAACTTGCATTGACCTCAGCAGAGCCAAGATTTCATCCCAAACACATTATCAATGCAGATGACTATCTGCCACTGTGCTGGAGATCTGTCATCCATCTTCTCAAACTCTTTCTAAGAGTTTGAAATCAGAGATCACTTGCCACAAACATCTTCTGAGTAACATCAATGAGGAACTACAGTGTTCTAAGGTAGTTGATCTCCTTCACAGTAACTGATTAGATTCACAATGTAGTTAATTTCTGGATCATACTAGTAATTTAGATACCTTAGCACTACTTCAAAGGCTGGCAACATGATACTTGAAATCACATAAACAATATTAGAGGAGCATGTTCTGGTAGCTCTTCCAACTTCTGACCAACAACTGAATTGTTTGGCAAATGTCCTTCAGTTCTTCAGACACAGAGGACAAACAGAGTTTGGACAAGAATACACTTCCATTTCTTGGCCATGTCATGAGCTTTACAGGGATAAAAATGCATCCAACTTAAATTAAGTTCATCACAACATTTCCATAACATCTGTCCGATAGTTGGGTGGGATGACCTTGGCTGGCTGCCAGGTGTCCACCAAGCTGCCCTATCACTCCCTTCCTCAGCAGGATAGGGGAGGGAGAAAATAAGATGGAAAAGAACTTGTGGGTCAAGATAAAAGCAGTTTAATAAAGCAAAAGCAAAGGCTGTGTGTGGAAGCAAAGGAAAACCAAAATATTTATTTTCTACTTCCCATCAGCAGGCGATGTCCAGCCACTTCCTGGGAAGTAGGGCTTCAGCATGCATAACGGTTGCTCTGGAAGACAATTGTCATGCTAACAAATGCCCCTCTCTCCTCCTCCATTTTCTTAGCTTTTACTGCTGAGCAGACATCATATGGTATGGAATATCCCTTTGGTCAGTTTGGGTCAGCTGTCCTGGCTACCTCCTCTCCCAAGATCTTGCCCACCCCCAGTCTACTAGTCTTTGGGGGTGAGGGGAGATGTTGGAGAGACAGCCTTGGTGCTGTGAGAGCACTGCTCAGCAGTAGCCAAAACACTGGTGTGTTATTTTCCTAGCTACAAATACAGAGCACAGCACTATGGGGAAAATTAACCCCATCCTAGCCAGACCCAATACAGATAGGTTTGCCAGTTCTCTGGCCCCTTAAAATTTTGGAGGCAATGTTCAACATACAACCAAACTTCTGGTTACCTATATTGATTTGCTGCAGACAAGCGATTGCCAGTTGCCATGATAAATGTTAGTATTTTCCTTTAAAGTTTGCTATTTGCCCCATCTAATATATGAAGGTGTTGACTCACAAACACAGGCAGATTTAACAGATGGTGGCCTTCAGCTGCCTATCTTTATGATTGCTCTTTGCTTCCCACAACAGGGAAATGGAGTAATCCATCGAGTCATTTCTAAACTGTTCCACTATAAAATCAGGACTGATTCTGCTTATGTTATAGAATATGGTGATTGCAAGGATTTTGCATGCAGTTCAACTGTTCCTGCAGTAGAGGTGACAATCTTTGGAAGCAGCAAGTCCTAAGCTGAGTCCCACTCTGATGAATCCCAGAGTATCACTCTTGGGTGTTATCAGCTGTCTTAATTTCTATACAAGAAATTAACAGCATATTGTTTATGAATCTCGATAGAGGACTTAGTTCCTCCCACGACTTGTGATATGAATAATACCTCTCTGGGACAGACCAATGGTGACAATCATTCTTAGACTATTTACAACATACATTGGTGTGGGAAAGTAATGGAAGTTTGGCATCTCAGTGGCCAGTGTGGCCCAAACCAGGACAGGATTACAAACATGCTCAAGTGACTCACACCTGGGATGCTAGACAACACATGTATCACACTAATCATTGTTCAGTCTTATGTGCTCGCAAGTAGAACATCCGCACTTAGATAAGTGATGTCTAAGTCTGTGATGGACTCAGGGACACCTTACTGAACACGCTTGAGATTCCTGCCCTGCTGTTAAAGAAGATCAAAGAACAGTGGAAAACTACACCTGCTTGAACCCTTGAAATACAGGCGAGAACAGGAAGTCTGAGCTCTCACTCTCTCACTCTCTCACTAACAAAGACTCTCTTGATAATAAGGACTCTCTCACTCCACGGTGCCTGCATCCCCTGCTTGCGTGCCTCTGCCTGAGTGCTGCTTTGGAGATCCCCTGGTCTGCGAGGTATCGACGTTAAATTTGTTCTTTGCCTTTCATCTGCAATTTTGTGGTTGTTCCTGCGTCCTGCCTGTGTCAGCTCACACAACTGGCATTGACATTTAAAAATCAGTGCACAAATGTTGAACTTATGCTATTCAATTGCTAATTCAAAGTGAAATACATTACCAGATCACTCTCATCTAAAACGTAAGAAATACACAACTGGACTATTGCAATTCAGCTTTCATCAGTATCTGAATGTAAACACGAACTAGGCCAGAATTGTTTTAAGCTTTTTATAAAGGAGGTTTGCAACTTTTTAATCGCATAACCTAAAGGTATACATCTATAACTAAGGTTATAGACTAAATCCATTTTTTACACTTTGTTAAGCCTTAGTTCATTTAATGATGGAAAGGCCTCCCCCCCCAACTAGGACTGGATCATCACTTTGTAATCTGCATGGAGTGGTCTGTGTCCTCAAACTAAGAAAACTGCTTGAGTCTTGCATCAGATGAAACTGAAGTCTCTTTAGTGCAATGACCTTAGCAAATGACTGGGGAAAGTGAACCAAAGACTCCTTTGCAGTTCTGCAGGGCCTGCTTTACCTCTCTTACCTGTAGGATTAAGCTCAACAGAGAAATAAAGGGGACTCTTTATGCTCACTTACATCTCCATGTAGGGCCATGAGAGTAGAGCTTAATGGACAGCTAATTAATTGACAGGCAAACCATCAAGACAGCAAAGAAATGGTTGGTTCTTAACAGCTTTTGCATGATTAATAAGGCAGATTGGGAATTAGAACCCACATCCCCCACTGCCCACCCTCAAGTCCTAAGCAGAAGAGTTATCCTACTGTTAATTTACATAATAAAAGAGGTTCTGGATCTCTCTTTAGTCAAAATTTAGAATCACACAGCTTATTTGGAAATACAAAGAGAACTGGGGGGCTGATTGATCCCATATGCATATTGGGAAGTACATAACATACTGCAAAGTTATAAAATACCTGCTGATTTCTATTTGTTTTGAGATTAGGCAATATATGTTCTTGATTAACATTCCAACTTAATAAAAGCCCAGTAAGTTCCCTGCAAGTTATGTAAGAATAAGTATTTAATGAAAGAAATTATTTTCCATTAAAGAAAATTCTAAATGCCTTCATATGTCAGCCAGCTAAAAATATTTTATCATAGGAATCACAAAACTTAACTCTAATGTTCAGGAATTCATCTTTATTTCTCCAGTAAAACATGTCATTCCCAGTAATACCATAATAATTAAATATATTATTAATTTTCATAATAAAAAATACATAGTTGGAACTAAATTGCAATTCTATTGTGTTCTTTAGCATTTTGTTGAAGGTGGATTATTTTATAAGCTTTCATTATTAGTGAGATTAATTTAGCTTAATTTTCCCACCACATACAAATGTATCTTAATTTTTTTCTATTTAGATATTGAAGTCATGGGAATTAATCTTCAATGATCATATTCAAAGGACGCTTACTCACATTTGCAGGAAGAGACAACAAAAGTGACTCTAGCCATTCCCAATGCTATTCCACATGGTCTGGCCCAACCCAGCCATGAGGCTTATGGCTCCAATAGTAGAAATGGCTGAATTAAATGCATATCTACTCCTTCCACAGTCTCAAATTGAAGACTGACCCTTTCAAAGATAAAACCAGAAGCAGCCCTCACTAATACACCCATTTGTAGCTGAAGTAGAGAACACTACCTCCATTAAGCACTTTCTGCCCTAGAACTCCATGAGTGGAAATGCATATGAATAGGCCATCTCTCAAGAGTTTTTACAAGCAACCTGGGGGAATTATGACAACTGAGGTACACCTACAAATTACTGTCACAGTTTGTGACAGCAGATAAGCACCAGTAACTCAATTTACAGTCCTGTCTCCAGCCTCTAGATCTCTCCTGGTTCCCCCACACCTCCGAATTCCTGTCAGCATCAACTTAGAAATGACTCCCTCTAAATGATGTTACGTTCTGAGTAATTCTTGCTGCTCTCCTGGCAGCCTTGTCATCCTCTGAAGCTGGTTCCATTTCCCTCTGCCCCAGAAGCACCCAAGTCAACCCTTTTCTTGCTGAATGGACCTTGCGAATTTCCTACATCACTCTGTGACAACTAAATCGACTGAGGATCAAGTCAGGTACATCCCACAATATGCAGTTCCAATATTGCCTCATGCATCAGACACATCCCTCCTGAATTGCAAGCGCAGAAGACTTAATTGATTCAATTTTAATTTGGAATTCTCTAATCTGATTTTCAAAAGGTCATATTAAAAAAAAAATGAAAGATACGACTGGTGTTACGTAATGGTGTAAGTTTGCTTCCCTCCCCTAAATAGCCTTTTAATTTCATTGGAATGAGTTGCATAAAGCAAGCTGGATTTAGTTCAAGTTCTCCTTTCTGTGGATTTTTAGCTTTAAATTAGATATCTTGTGATTTTTTTCCAATGGTATGAATATGAAAGACGATAGGTAAGAGCTAGTGAAGATACTTCAACAAGATCAATGAGATGGCAGGTAAATATTGAGTTGAGCAGAAAGAACTTAATGTGAGGTGGTAGGCTGAGGAATTGTTTCCCAGAGGGCTGAGTAGAGCTCTGTTCCTGGGATTTCTAAAAGTAATCTCAATGCAGGAGCGTGAGACTGAATGGGTCTCAGCAGTTAGGGGAACACATTACACATTTTTTTGAGTAAAGTTCTAGCATATTCTGTTATTTCTATCAAATGTTATTTGCTCTCAGTTTCCAGCTAATTATTTTATTTAAAGGTTAATAAAATGTTCCATGTTGCTCTGTTTGTTTTGCCATAGTTTTGTAATGGTAGTGTTTGCTAAAATGGTGTTGTGTTCCGCTATCAGTGAGATGTGGACTGCATTGCTTCAAACAGAAGGGCTACTGCTCACCACCTCATGACGTGGTTTGTGTTACGAAGAAAATTAATTTTGGGGAGACAAGATGACCCAAGAGGCCTATTCTATTTTTATTTTTCATTACTTGTTTTTTTGTAATGCGTTCTCTCCTACAAATAGATACTTAACTGGATTTGGACCTACATTTAACATTCGTGGACCTTATTCCCTTTACTTTCTCTGGTGAGATCAATGTTCTGCTGTGGTTTGCAGAGCTACGTGGGTATGAAAGCAGTTCGAGACAGAAGAGTTTTCTCACAGGAGCTGAAGGAAGGAAAATGCCCAAATCTCATTGAAAGCCTGTGAGAGCTGAGGCCCAGACTTTGGTCCTGCTGTTCTCTTTTTTTTTTTTTTTGTCTTTTATTCCTTCAGAAAGGAATTCGTGGCCCCTTGGTGGATGGGAAGCAGAAGGATTCAGATATGACCTCTACCTCATAAACTGATGATTACCAGAATTTGGGAAGATATGCAGGGAAAGGGTGACTCAATACCTGCCTTGTTCTTATGCACTTTATGTAAGCACCTGTTAGTTTTGCTTTAGTCACTGTGATGTACACTAACTATAGAATAATGCTGTTCAATGCTTATGTGACCAGCTCACTAGTATTTATGATAAAACACTTTGATATTAATCTAAAGACAGACTATAAATCAATAAACAATGTAAAATTCACAACCATTTTCACTTGCAGAAGTATTCACTGGAGGATAGAAAATAATGTGAAACCCTCAGGCAGGATCTTCCCTAAGTGATTTTGCAGGGCAAGCGAAGGAAAAAAAGACAGTATATAGAACAGTTCACATCTTGCAGATATATCACATGGATCCACATAGACCTTGGGGACGCATTTTTGTGTAGAGTCCCTGTACTTGTACACAGCACAGAGCCCTATGACCTGATTTGAGGAAGCCTGTATCTGAGGAGTGTGATTTGCTCAGCAAATAACAATTGAGCTGCTATTTTTAAGAGACATTTTCCCCATACTGAGGATGCTACAGGAGAATCTTAGCATTGGGCCTATAAGCATTTCTGCAGGGCTTGTGGAGGTTGCACTATTCTCCCACAGAATGGAGAATCACTGGAGTGATTAGTGGAAGGCATCATTGCTTCTGTTGGGCAAAAGAGCCACCAGATATCTAAGTAAGTCCTCTGTTCTACCCCCTCTGAGACCATCTCTTTCCTTCACCATTCCCTCCAAATCATTATTTTTCTCTTCAAGGACTGAATCATGGCGCCCTGCCTGCGTCCTTGTTAAGATCTCAGCTAGAAAAATTCTTTTGCTTAAGAAAATAACATCATGGGAAAGGCCATGGCAACACAAACACTTGTTTTGCCAGAACACATTTATACTGGATGGGTGGGTAGTTCAGATGGCCATGAACACTTAATAAAGATCATTTTCCTAGGAATTCCCCAAGGCACTTTCTTCAAAAAAACTATTATAGAGAGACAGGCATTTCAGTGGAAACTGCCAAACTTAAAACAAATATGATTACCTTCTTTTCATAATTTTTTCCTGTCACCTTAGCAATTTAGGGAAGGCAATTTCTAGTCTAAATAAATTGAATCATGTTATGCCTTTTCAACTACTCAGTCTTTTCTAAGTTTTATTTTTGCATCCAAAATCTTAATAACAGCCTGTAACACATTTACATTCCTGCATTCTTGCCTCTGTTTTGTTGGGTACACAGTATTCTTTCTTCTTTTTTTTTTTTTTTTNTTTTTTTTTTCTCTCCCTTTGGTAATACAATCATTCTGCATTTTTCCAGATTTGGACAAACAATAATGTTTTCAGCCTCCAGTTAGTGTTTAAACAACAACAAAAAAAGCACCTCTGGCCTTCAGGCATGAATTTAAATCATTAAACTGAAGGCAGAAAGAAGCATTATGAAATCTAGGATGAGGAAGTCAAAGCTGTCTAAGAAATTACACAGATTCAGAAAACCTGAGGCCAGGATGAACCAACAGATCTCTTAGTCTGACTCCTGTTTGTCAAGGCCATTACGTTTTACCCATTTATTACAATATTGAGATCCACAACACTGTTCAACTGAAGTATTGCTTCCAGAAAAGTACACTGCTTTGAAGTGAGAAAATCAAGAGGTAGAAAATCAACAACTTCCCCGACACTGATTAATCATACACACTGTTAAAAAGCATGCCTAACTTCTCATTTGAATTTGCTGGCTTCACCTTACTGCCTTTGCTTCTCACTTTTCCCTCTTTCTACAGTCCTTACGAACTGAGGCGTAAGAGCCCTTACGTCCCTGATAACTTCACACAGAGAAATTATTTGTGAACTCATCTACTCACCCTTGGTCCATAGACCTGTTCAAACTGCACCAATATATGCTCCCCAAACTTCTGTGCTGGATTTCATTCCACTTGTAGCGCTAAGCTTTGCTTAGTAGGCTACAGCATTACCTCTTCCATCAGCCTCCACAGTACCTACATTTCCTGGACACAGGTTCTCTGTTCCCCCTTCACAGAAACAGACCCAACAACCCATCTGTCTCCAGTTTTCAGAATCCCAAGGGAACCCCAAGGCCCTCTGCAAAACTATAGTGGGAATTACATTTTACACCTTAGGAAGTACCTAAGGTGGAAGGTATACACTCTATAACACACATTGCATGTATTTTTAAAACATTACTGCTCTTCATTTGGATAACCCAAGAAATACAATGTGTATCCTTGACGCATCCTAAATCATGGATTACAATTAGATACCATATCATCCGGAGTTATCTAGAATACTTCTCTGAAAGCTCCAGCCAGAGTCTCTCCTGTCCAGCTCACTTCCTCAGATCTCACTTCCTGCAGCTAACTCAGACCTCCCGTCCCATATTTTCAGTTCCATCCTATATAAAATCCTTCAATTTTTTTCTGTCGTGGTTTAACCCCAGCCAGCAACTATGACCACGCAGCTGCTCGGTCACTCCCCCAGTTGGCATGAGGGAGAGAATTGGAAGAGTAAAAGTGAGAAATAACTTGTGGGTTGAGATAAAGGCAGTTTCATAGGTAGAGCAAAAGCTGCACACACAAGCAAAGCAAAACAAGGAATTCATTCACTGCTTCCCATCAGCAGGCAGGTGTTCAGCCATCTCCAGGAAAGCAGGGCTCCATTACCCATAACAGTTACTTGGGAAGACAAATGCCATAACTCCGAATGTCCTCCCCTTCTTCTTCCTCCAGCTTTAAATACTGAGCATGACATATGGTATGGAATATCCCTTTGGTCAGTTGGGGTCAGCTGTCCTGGCTGCGTCTCCTCCCAACTTCTTGTGCCCTCCCAGCCTACTTGCTGGTGGCACAGTGTGAGGAGCAAAAAAGGTCTTTGACTGCTTAGCAACAACTAAAACCACCAGTGCGCTATCAACACTATTCCCATCCCAAATCCAAAACAGCCCCACACCAGCTGCTAGCAAGAATGTTAACTCCATCCCAGCTGAAACAATGACATTCTCCACCCCTTATTCCATACCATTTACGTCATGCTCAGGTCCCATGCTATCCAATACATCTTCATTAACCACCACCACCACCCTTCCTATCCTTTGATATAATACACAGATATCATTCCCTTAGTCCATGGACCACCCCTATGAAATGTCTGTAAAATGTCCATAAATGCCCATAAATGTCCACAAAATGTCCACTGAATTCATTCAGTCCATGACCCTGGGCTCCATCTGCCACAGTGGTCACCCAGGACAGGAGAGATGGTGTGTTGCGTGGAGTTACTGGGCACCAAAGCCAGCTCAAGTCGGGTCACTGCTGCACTTGCACTGCTTCTTGTAAAGCTTGTTTTCCAGTGGTTCAGGTGGTTCCTGCTATCCCAATTCTGGTAACATGTAACTCAAATCACAGGTTACAACAATTTAAAGGTGTATCCATTACAATCTCCACCCCTGGTCCCTTTGGGCCAGGTTATAGGGTTTAACGTTGCAATGAATTCCTCCTCTTGCTCCTAGCCTGGCTAGCAACAAGGGGTTCCTGCTATAGTAATTCCCCTAACATGCAACTCAAACCCTGGGTTTAACTTTACTCCCATTCCTCTACCTCCTCCCCTCCGAGTGGTGCAGGGTACTATTTTCTAGTACTTTTATGTACTTGAGCCTTTTTCACTTTATATACCCATTTATAGCACCTGGCTTCTTTGGTTTTTTGTTGAAGTTTCATTCCCCTGCAGAAACATTCGGAGTAAAAGGTTCATCTAGCCTCCTTGACTAACAGTTTAGTCAAACTATAAGATTTAAAACAAAGGACTCCCTTTTATTCCTAATCTCAGACAGAAAGGCTTTCTTAGCAAATGTGGATACACATTCGTACACAGGCATTAAATACACGCCTAAATATTAAAAAACAGGCAAAAGTTTCCATTACATAGATAACATTCCCTCAGTTATCACAACTATGATTAATCATATTTTTTGATCAAGGTAATATTTTGTCAGCTCCTGAATTATGAAAATAAAAGAAGAAACACTTCTGTAAAATCATTTTAGCTCCTGATCCTGCAAGGATGTGTAAAACCTGTCCATGAATTGTGTGGGAAGCTGTCAGACTAGGGGCACACCATCTCAGTCAGTATCTCAGGGCAGGTCTGACAGAGGCGGCTCTGCTCCCCTGTTCTGTCCTTACTGGCTCTTGTTGCACAGCATGGGCCCTTGTTATTTCACCCACTCAAGAGCGTGTGCCATACGTGTGGAAACAACATACTATTCCTTCAATCTATCACAGTATTTAAGTCTGCTAGAAAGACAGAAGCATTTGCCACAGGGACGGAAACAAACAACAAGTTGCTTTGTACTGTTCAAAACAGACAGGAATAACAGTTCTTTTAAAAGATACTCAGACTGAAATGTCATGGAGTCGGGCTTTGACATATTGTGAGTAAATGAAGCAAGTAATTAAAAGGCTGGCAGAATAAACATGGACATGCAATGGAGAAAATATTGTCTTGGCATTGGGACCTGTGTGAGGGATGTGCAAAGTCATTCTGCAGAGAAGGCCAAATTCCATGTTTAATGACTGCTTGTCTAAATTTAGGACTATATGATACACTTAATCTACAGCAAGATGCACACTGATATCGGTGGAGTACTGGCATTAAGATCAAAGGGATAAAGTATCCTTTTGTACTGCGGTAGCTAACTCAGGCTTACTACCACGGTTGTTTCTCTGTTGAGGAAACATTCCCATCTTGACTTTCACTGTTATTTCTGCACTTGGATTTTCTTTAAAGTTTTCCTTTTGCTGCTATTCATTCCCTTTCAGTCCCCTTTTCTGGTTTTTTTTTTTCTTCCCTTCCCTCGGAGTTTTCCTCCCTGTAATAATTGATCTTTCTTCTCATACTTAATTCTAATTGCCTCCAATCAAAAAGTTGTGCTAAGATTCCAAGTCAGGCCATTAAATTTAGAGTTAACTGTTCAAAGATGATTAACGTCATTCAGAATATTATTTCAAGTTGCCTATTTGTAGAGTTCTGAAGAAAATGCTGCAAAAGTTTACAATGAGTTCATGTTTAGAATATTGTAATGGATTTTCTTCTCCAGGGAAAGTGATGGGTGTAACCACTGTAGCATAAGCTATTCCACAATAGTTGCTCTTAAATAACTACTTGCAGTTTTTAGAATAGCTCAGAAATAGCTTATGCCATGAGAGCTGTATCAGTCAATTTCCTTGTGTAGACAAAAGCTTTTGTAAACAGGATGGCTTGGCACATGATCTACTTTAATGTAAACTTAAATTCTGGAGAAACTGGATATATCATGGGTTTGTGCAGTACATCAGCTGGGGAAAATGGAAACACTCCACAGACTCAGATAGGTCTTTTCTTGTCTCTGTTTTCTATGAACCACATTGTTGGCTCTTCTCTGTCCCTAATTGTTGTATTATGATCTTTCTGGCCTCCAGCTCTTTGTTCTGACGATTAAACAAGACTAACATTTTTTTGAGGTCATAGTGATAATATGATAGTCCCTTTGAAGGGTTTCAGTAAACAGAATACAGCAGTAATACATAGTGATATTTTCAGAACCTTAATTTTGACTTTTGGCAACATTATCACTGAAGAAACCCTAACTGTTTTTAAGCAGTAATACATAGTGATATTTTCAGAACCTTAATTTTGATTTTTGGCAATGTTATCACTGAAGAAACCCTAACTGTTTTTAAAAACTTTAAGTATATAGTGAGCAGAAGAACCACCGATAATAAGCACAATAGGTTTATAAAGCACAAGACTCACTCGGTTCCCTTTCTTGAGCACACTGGGAAATTATAAAAAGGAGTACAGCCGTTAAGTGATTCCTTTAAAGGACAGCATTCTTATTACATAGTCCCTCCTGTCTAAGATGGCCATCCAGAAGTAGCTTCCAAACTAACTAATATAATTCTGTCTCACTTTGAGATTCCTGGTAAGCAACTGATTTTTAGTAGTTACTGTTGGCCACGTGGGATTCAACTCTTGAGAATGATTGACTCCAGCATTCTCAGACACCTATGTGGAGATCAAAAGAAAATAGTTTTTTGACATTGTTTGCTTCTTCTCATGGGTTGTAAAGAATGATAGAACATCAGCTTAGATTTAGACAACTATCTTTCAAACATCTAAAGTTAGGTTAGATAAATTCTCGTGCCCAAAGCATGTCCTACCTTTGAATTACACATATGCTAGATTTAGCAATGGACATTAAGATTTAAATGAATCACTGCATGCTGCCTAAGAAAACCATACTATTAGACTAGATTTGGAGAGAAAAAAAAAAGAAAAAAAAGAAGGAGAATGACAATGACTTCTGACATGGACCCAGGCAGAGGTGGTTTGTCTCAGAAATATCAGTGGCTTTTCCTGGTGTGACCTCTTTTGTCCTCTGTCCTACACCTCCCATGGTAGCAGAAGTTGTTAGGTTAGCTTAGTCACAGTCCCAGCTCTGCTTTGACCCCAGTCGTTTTTCTACAGGGCAGCAAAATTCTGTTTTGTCTGTTTGTTGAATAGTCATTAGTTGATCTGCAGTCACCTTCTTAGCTTATATTAGGAGAACAAAGCCAGCCCAACTATTTAAACAATAACTATAAAAATCATGGGGTTTTTTCTCTAGAAGTTATCCATAGAGGCAGAAAATGACAATGTGAATATGTAATAAGGGAAATGACTGTGGATGACAAATGTTGAGCAATTATATCTGAGGTCACTGTGAGAAATGATGAGTAAAAAATCAGTGTGAGTTGTGTGCATGTCTGTCGTGTGCAGGCATGCATGCTGATTACCGAGAAGGGAGATAACAGCCACTGAAGCTTGCTGCAGTGCTTTGAGGAAAAAAGTAAGAAAACTGCAATGTGGCCTCTTCCCTGCTTTCTGACCAACTCCAGAGCACTGTATGGAATTTGATATGCCAGACTGTCAGACAGTTCACAGAAGGAAGGCCACACTACAGAAAAAAACTGATTAAATATATACCCCGGAAGCAGCAGGCAACACAGGAGCACAGGTATCCGAAGAGTTTAAATGCCAAAAAGAAATGTAAATGTATAACCAAAAATGATAATAAGAAAGTGGCTGAGGCTAATTATCAGAGAAAACTTGTTGACTAGTCTCGTGTGTCTCTACTAAAGTAACAGAAATCTCCATGTCCAATTTTAACACTATTAATTCTAGCACCAACAAGTATACAGTTTGTAAGAAACAAGAACTGTCAGGGATTAATATGAAAGACTAGGAGCTGCTTTCCCTCTCTGACCGTTGAGATAGTACCTAGATCCTGCTCTTGCACATAGAAGTCCAAAACACACAAAACTGTATATTTTTAATTTAAACACTAGGTGGCTCTGTTGGCTTTTTTAAGTACAGCATTTCCCAAGCCTCCACGAGTTTTGAAAAGCAGATACGATTCAGAGAACGTCCATTGAAAGTCATTATGGATTATGCAACTTTTTTCTAGAAAAGTCTCTAATGTGAATGATCATAAGGAAACATAGCTACTATTAAAAAAAAAAAATTGTCTTCAGCCTTTGACCAACTTGGAAGTGATAGCCAGCACGAGGGGCAAACAGGCATTGGCTTTCAGTTTCTCCCCTGTGTTTTACCAAATTTTCAGAGTTAATTGTGCCCACGGGATGCCTGTGTGGTGACTAAGGATGGGAAAATGAAGGCTATGGATTCTGGGCCCATGCATGGAGAAAGTTGGCAAAGGTGGTTTTAAGCTCTTGATGTGCTCTTCCAATACTTGAACCACTTTGCACCTGTCTGTATCCTACTGGCACAAGAAAACCTTTTTGTCTTGAGCTGGTTACAAGTAACTCAAGGCTTTGCTAAGGCAGCTATGGATCCCTAAATCACGTAAGCACCCCTTCCTTCCCACAATGCTGCAAAATGCTGAAAAATTGTCCTGAGGGATTATCCTTGGATTTCATTCTTCCAAAGTGATCACCCCAGAGCTGTCTGGGCTGACTGGCAGATAGCTTATTTTCAGAACAAGGGACCCAAACCAGCCTTAATTTGAGGGAAAACTGATTCCACATTATCAATCAGCAAAATTAATGACTAATTTTATTTGGGACTGTAAAAATGTTTTATATGTCTTTCAGAGGTGTTGCAGATCTGCAATCCTTTCTTCTCTAGTCTTTAGCCACAAGTAGCATACTTCCTCATGTCAAAAAAGAAATGGAGGCATTTTTTTCTTAGCAATCTTGCAACTATCACCCTGGACTGGGCCGTAGTAGTTACACATTTAAAACTTTTTTGTTCTTCCCCGGTGTACGATTTTCACCCATAGAATTCATCACTGGAGTAGTCCTTGCAGAGTATTTTGGCAATCAACAACAGCTATATTTTGTAGGAACAGATTCAGTACATTATGAACTGCTAAAGCATATCTGGAAAAGCAAAGACATAGAACGTGTGTGAAGCTTCCTCTTGTTCTTTTACCAAATATCCAGTTTCAGTACCAGAATCCTAAATGAATGTTTGCATACAGCAAATTTACCTTTCCCCACCATTTTGGAGTAGCATATATATATAACAGTTAAAAATTTATATTTAATTTATATGAAATAACAACACAATCTGAGTTTTGAAGAAAGACTAAATCAATTTAAAAAAATAGTTGAAGAAATATCAATATGATGCTCTCTTTTTTAATTATCTACTAATTTAAGTTCTAAATTCCTCTGGTATTTCTGTTTTGTAAACAAAAGGTTGCCAAAATTCAGGAAGTCATTATGGGGGAAGCCAGATAATGAGTTTAACAGCTCTTTTTTTCTTCCACTTTTTTCAGAATACTCGCTGTTCCTCTACTCTCTGCTTACGCCCACTGGATTGTACAGGAGATGACAGGTACAAGCCATTCAAACAGCTGACCAATCTAGCAGGTCACCTTTCATTTCATACTTTCTTTCACCTGCTCCAGTCTCTGTTGGCTGCCTGAGTCTCAAAGAGATTTGTCCACATTTGAGCTACTCTCTGTGGAAATTACTTGTTTTCAGCTGCATGATCTAGCAAAGAGTTTATTATAGACAGAGACCCTCCCCACAGATACTTTGTCTTTCCATGGCAGCAAATATGCCTGAGCGTGGTAACCTGTCACATTCCTTTGGCTTAATAGTACATTGCTGTGACCTCTCTAAGCATCAGTTAGAGGATGTCTTTCTAGTGTACTGGGAACAGACATGAGCGTGTGCTGGCTGTAGTCTTAACCAGCAAAAGCTGAGAGCTCAAAGAGCTGCGCTGTATCTGGTCATATAATTTTTGGATCAAAGCTGGCTCACATCCCCCTGGCTCATAGTGCACAATGAAGCAGTAGAACAAGCTCACTACCATAGGATGTTGTGGACACCAAAACAGACATGGTTAAAAATGGAACTGGACTCGTTCTTGGAAGACATTCACTGAGTGATGACAATCAGTTAGCATAGTCCAGATTCCACCTCCTGTTCATAAAGATTATACAGGTGAGACAAAACAGGAAAAGGATTGCTCTCTCTTTGATGCCATCTATCTATCTACTGATGTTTCTGTTCATATTGGATTTACCTTATAGGGCTAGCTGGGCATTAGCAACAAGTGAAAAAGGAAACGGATAGGAAGGTATATGGTCAAAAATGTGTAAGTAGAGAACCAGAGCAAAACCCTGAACAGACCACCCCTGCACACCAATCCTTCAAGTTGTCCATGGAATTCAAGGCCTTTCCAGGGAGAAAAAAGGCTAATGGGAAGGGGGAAAAAAAACCAACATAAACCCAAACAAACAAACAAACCCCAAACAAACCACACAAAAACCCCTCCCAACTTATCAGGGGCACTAAATCAAAAAGGAAAGGAATGTAAGAGTTGCAGGATCAACAATTAGCATAGAGGGAATTGAGCAAGGTATCAAGCCTAGAAACCCTGACAGCATCTACTACTCCATGAAAGTATCCCAAGTGTACACCACCTGACAATGCTCTGCCTGCACACAAGAGGACAAGGGAACAGAAACAGGCCCCACCGTATCTGCTAGAGACAGAGTACTGAGCACAGTGCTCTTTTGTCTAGCCCTGATGGCACTTAAGTGACTTGGAAATCTATCTTTGCACGCAGACATTGGAATCGGGTCCTCTTATTGCGACAGCAGCTAAGACATAAAGCTTGAGATGCACAGAACTTTATTTCCCTTTGTCCACACTGGATTATGTTCACTCTGTGCAATAACTATGAATCAGTAAAGTCTTAGACCCTCAGACAAGGGCACAAATATGACTTAGGTATGTGTGCTGTTTTTTTGAATAGAAAGGAATTTCCTCCAGGTTAAGGAAGAGACAGGAGTTTCACGAAATCGCCTGAGTGAAAAGTACCACAGCAGCAAACAGGTCATCGAGTCACTTTGGAACCAGAGAGAAGTATCTCTCTAATAATGCAGACACTACTTTTCCCTCCATTTAATTTATACACACTAATGGCACAAATAAAGAAGTCTCTAATAGTAGCAAACGGTCATGTAAGGTGAAATCTGCATTCCTTGCGTCACTGCTGTTGCCATAAAGCCGGGGCGGGCAGAGGCGGCAGGGAGGGTGGCAGAGCTCGCCCTTGGAGCGGAGCGGCGCACAGGGCACGTCCTGGTGCGTGACAGCGGCAGGCTGGCGGTGCCCTCTGGTGAACTGTGGTCACAAAAAATAAAATATGTTATTTTCCCCACTGTCTAGAGGGCAGGAAAAAATGGTGGAAAATTTCACAAGCTGTAGATTCCCACACCTAACATTTCAGATGAGATTTAGGGAAAGACAGCGGGGGCTTTCTAAGTAATTTTGTATGTAAGCATAGGCCTAGCTATAGCATTTTTTACTCAGGCAGGTTGGATAAAAATAATAAAGCAATTCACCCCCAGGTGAAAGTTTAAGTTTCTACATGAAAGTAAGAACCTTTTGAGTTGGATTTCTTGCCAACTATGCCTGCTTAGCACTACACAAGCAATATAGAGAAGGTTTATTTGGGCTGTAAATGGCCACTAGGAATCCCCGTGTACAAATGAACTCCCAGCTGTGGAGGCTGCAGAGTTTCACTCACACTTGTAAAAGGAGAGACTTGGAAAACACACTTGTAAAACAAAGAGAAGATGGGGATATACTGAGGACAGGGAAGACTGCAGTAGCAACACCTAGCTCTGAGTTCATTTAAAGCTATATAAAGTTTATGTAAGGTTATGTCTAAACCGTATCCTGCATTTCACAGTTTCTGGGCACAGTTATGTGCTCCACCTGCATCACACAGATATCTGTTATGTGGGAATGAAACTTCTGACTTGAGGGACAGATAACCCAGATGCAAACCCTTGTCACAGATCATCATGAAGACTTTAATGGTCATCTAAAAGTAATACAAATACAGAACTGACTATAACTTAAGGGAACTATTTGCATTTTGACTGCAAACTTAATTTGTAAACCAATTTAAAAAAATACAGTTTAGATTCCAGTACTGAATTTTTCAGAAATCAAACACTTCAGAATATTCTTTATTTCAGGGTTTCCCAAATAGACCACCGAGTTCCCTGTTGTGAGCTGTAACGACACTGTTTCATTGTTTCTCATGCACTGGCAGTGTCCAATTCATTAGACTGTTGCTTGCTGAATAATTTATTTTATGTGCATTCTGAGTGAATAAAATTCCTCTTAAAACAAAGCTGAGTAAAACAGCACTGTACATCAGAGTGGTGGTTAAAAAGTATTTCATCTGCATATCATGTAACAGGTGTGAAATGTAACTTTCAGAAAATTGTCCTTTTTATAAATCAGATTAAAGGTCTTTTAGCTCTGCATACACGTTTGTCTAATGCAGTCAGATGTCTCTTTCTTAGAACAGTTCCAGAATTTCAGATAAATTATGTATAATGTCAGAGCGAGGCAGTCTTCCATCAAGGGTAAATACTTGCAAATTCCAAGCTAAGTATGTTTGAAATAAACTGGTTTTAAACTAACACTTTTACATGGCTGTTGTGACCAAAGCAAGGCAGTTTGTAGATGCCAGCAAAGGATTTGCCAACTGGCTGGAAAGCAAGCTTTCCAAATATCCAAATGACAGCTTACAATTCCAAACACACCAAAGCATCCCATCTTGCTTGTAAACCTTTCTTGTGCAACAAAGTATTACAGTATATTCCATTTATAAACTCATGGAAAACTTCTGTTATGTTATTCCAGACTCAGATTATTAGGACAGTACAGATACTTTCCTAGGTTATTTTTAAAGCAGTGACTGAACAGTCATATCCTTTTGTAATTTCTGTATTTCCCACTCCCATTTCAGTTTTTCAACAATCAGATTTGTATTTGCACACTACATGTATTTTCTTTCATAATACTATACTACAGGACAATTATACTTGCAGGTATCCTTTCAGAAAGGAGAATGTCATTTGACTGAAAGAAACAAGAAACAAGATTCCAAACCTATTACCAGTTCTAACGTCAGTGCAAGTAATTTTCAAAATATTTTGCGTTTTATATACGCATCACTGTATCTTGTATGTACATATTCTGAACACCGCAACTATCCAAGATGGAGTTTTTAAAAAATTGACCTAATCAAAGTTTCTCCTCCTTGTTGCCCCTTTCACATACTTTATGGAATGGTCTTGAGCAGTCTCCAAAACACGAAATTTGCTGCTTATGTTTAGAGTAGGAACCAAACTTTTAAATTCTAGCTTAACTCAATACTGAGAAAGACTCAATCACCTGTATCAAGAGTTCTTAACTGGGTCTAATTCAAATACAGGACTGAATACTTGTATGTCCGATTAATTTCTACAAACTTTTTGAAAAGCAGTGGATAAGAAAGATGATGCTTTTTGATTCACTGACTTTATAAAACAGACAGATATGATTTGCTTTGTATCATTTCAATCACTCAGTGGAATAATTTTCTCCCTTTTTGAATGATTACAGTTTTCATCTGTCGTTTTGTTTAAAAAGTTGGATCATTCTTCCTTTCTAGTAAAGAGTATTTGATAATGCAATTCAATTATGTTTCACATTTTGGCACAAACCTCCCCCCCCAGCTTTTGGAGATTACTTTATTTAACAGTTTATTTAACAGCAAAAAAGCCGTTGGAATATCAGTTACTCTTCAGTAAGTAAATGCATGTGTGCCAAGCATATCATTAACTGTACTGATTAAAGATCAGAAAAGCAAGTACTAGGTCTAATATTGCTTGAGTGCCACTAAAGGGTACATTATAGATTGAAATATTTTATTTGATCCATTAGTTGTTTTGTTATGAATATCACAGTCAGTAATATGAATCTAGTTAAAAAAATGAATTCTAAGTCCATTAGCTTTTAAGACACCCTTCAAATGAAAACAGTACATTTATAACAACTGAAACAATGTCAAGTGAGAATGAGACCATTGCCTAATTTTGATGAATATGCATTCCAGCTTTAATAATCTCCCAGACAAGATTTGTCTGTTTCTAAAAATAAGTATTAATAATACAGATGTATATTTAGGGTTTTCTTTATTTTCCTCCATTCCTCAGTAGATGTTGACATGCAAGCAAATCTTTAAAACTTTTACTGCATTTCCTTGTGTTAAAATAGACTGACTGTGAAAGAGCAGTCCAAACACCATGTACGCTAGGATAATCATGAACTTACTGCTGTCACCAAAAGAATAATCTCTACAGTAGGGTTTAAAGCGAGTTGAATGCATAATACAGTACTTAAAAAATAATATAAAGAAACGTAATCAGTTGTAACTTTGTGGTAAAAGGAAGGGGATAACTTTTTCTTGTATAACAAGGTTAAAAAGATTAAAATAAATACATTTTTTACACAGTTCAAAATTTACCTGAGAATTACTGCTTGCTACACAAAAGAAGGGAACCAAAACCCAGATGGCCTCAGAAAGTACTCACATTTTATAACAGGAATCAAAACATTTAAAATCACTCTGGAGACACTTGCACTACTTTCATTACGGTGTATAAAAGCATAATCTACTCACAAACTGGCCTGGCAGAAAGACTTCTTCAAGGGCCAGATGGCAACCGTCTAACAAGGTGTTGACTGACATCAGTGGGGTGTTCCAAGTCTGTATGCAAAGTTTAATGCTTTACGTTTTGCAAGTGCTAATAGAAGCATACAACAACATCTACTGCTGAAAATATGCTATTTCATTGTTGTCAGCTTAGCATTACTTCCATTTTCCACAGATACATGTGAGAGTATTATGAGAGCAGAAATGGGACATGAAAATGGACCCACTAGTCAAATGTACTTAACACACTTTGTAAAATAACTGATCATAATAATTGCTTCCGCAAAATGTGAGAGGACTTGAAGTATTTTCTTGTTAATTTCTTACCATTACACTATTCTTACAGTCCATCCTGATGTTATTACAGATCTTGCAACAGTATTTTCTTAATGGTCCAATTACTACAGATGCATTTACTAAGTTATGATCTCAGTTTGCCTTTAAAGGTTTCCAACTTCTTACAAAAGGAAAGCTCATTTAAACAGTCATGGTCACCCAGAACAAGTGTCCTATGTCCTTATTTGTACAATGTTAAGGCATTTTTTAGGTCTCCCTTCTGTGTGAATTCTCTGGCCTTCATAAAATGTGAACTCACATGCAACATATTTTTCACTTGGTGGATACAGAGCTGCCTGTTCCCATTAAATAAAACTGTAGAAACTCAGTTCTCTTTGAGACCGTTATTTTTTCATTGCAGTTGGTAGAAAGCCAGCAATAGCACAAGAGGGAACTCTTCCAGGCTCTTGCATCCCATGGTTAGAAGAGAGATTAAGTCAAGTGTGGAGTCAAGACCCATTTGCCAAGCTGAGAAGAGCCATGCCCGTGCCAAGAAGCCATGGGACACCTGAGTCCAGCAGGCAGGGCACAACTGTGATTAGCGGGCCAATAACGAGCCTAAACTGCCAGGCAAACTCCATGATGCTTCCCAGGCAAGTTTGGGCAAGTTCAGGCAGGTGGTTGGGAGAAGGACTTGGGGAACAGGAGAAAGGAAGCAGGACTAAGAGATCAGCAATCAACGGGTGCGCTGAATAGCCAGCAGCAACAGGTGTCCTTTACTCATATATCATGTGGGCAGGGCAAACGTGAGTCAGACTTACAGACACTTACAGTATGTAGTTTCCTGGGTGGCAGATGGCTTGTCTGGGTGTAGCCTGGCAGCAGCTGATGAAGACATTCAGAGTTACTGTGGGAGAAACACGCACATGCAGCATAAGCCTTTTTTCCAAGCTAAGAAACAGTGCCTATTTATTTTTGTATTATTATTATTTTAAAATATTTTTTTAATGATTTTGGATGGCTGACTCATTTTCAAATGCTTTGAATTGGTACGTGTCTCATACAACAGCTGTGACCATAATTCTTAGCTCTTTTACGAGCACAGGAAGGTGATTGTGTTGATACTAATATGAGTCAAAATATCTGGCCTTCTTTGTAACTCAGACTTTGCAAACTTTTGCAGCTCTTCTTTGTGACTCAAACTTTGTATGGTCACCTACTTTCTCTTTACTTCAATTTCTTCACTAGCTGTGTGAAGTAAAGGAATTTCTGAAGCCAAAACCCCCTGAGGTTTATGAATGTAGCATTTTTTCATTTACCAAATTGGGAGGACATGAAGGGCACACTTGCCACAGAACTACCTGATCCCTCACATGTTTTGGGGCATCTACCTTTACCCTGCTTGTCTTTCTACACAAAGGACCTTGTTCTTCAGTCACTACCTTCCCAGTGCTTCCCTGCACTGTAAAAATTATATTTAAATGTCTTCAGATTAGACTCCAAGTATTGCACCCCAAACTTACCACAAATGTTCCTAAACCTTTCAGCTTCAGGGCCCGGAATCTCTCAAAATAAGGTCAAATTATTTTACATATTAAGATCCTCATTCCTGCTGAGTCATGCTTACTTTGGCCTTCAGCTATTTGTCTTGGGCTCTTTACCCGGTAAGTTTATTTATTTATTTATTTATTTATTTTAATACACACAAGCACCTGAACAGTGTCGCTACACTGAAGGACGGCCAGTGTTGAAAACACTTCTGATAGGGATACACCGTCAGCAAACTTACTTATCGGGTGTCAGCTTTGTACCAGCCTCACGACGTTCTGATCTCCAACCAAAGTTTTCTACGTTAAAGCGCTTTTTCAGGAGGAGTTTTGAAATAAGCGCTTGCGAAGGCGGCACTCACGGCGGCGACCTCAGGCGGGCTGAGGTGGGTCGGGGCCGGGCCGGGCCGGGCCGGGGCGGCGCGCCCCGGGTAGCGCCCTCCCACGCCGGCAAGGAGACATGTGACAGCGCGACTTCTGTCTTGAAACCACCGAAGGGAAAGGGGCCGCCGCGGCGCGGGGGAGGAAGGCGTCCCTCCGATCCTCCGGCTCCCACTGGCCGCTGCCCCGCGGGGAAGACGGGCGCCGCCGCAGGTGCGCTGCCCAAAACGACCGCCTCCTCCCGAGAGGAACAACCCCCGCCGCCCCGAGCGGCGGTCTCCTCAGAGAGGTACGGACAGGGCGCGCGCCCCTCCTCGCCCCGCCCCGCCCCATCCCGTCAGGGCGACCGTTAACGGCCCCCCGCGCAGCTCGCCCCCCGCCGCGGGGCTGGGCGGGGCGGCCCCCCCTCGGCCCGTCTGACCCGCGGGACAGGGCGGCGGGGGTCGTCTCTCTCGCTGGCCCTTCGCCCGGCGGGAGGCTGCTAGCCCGTGCCCGCCGCCTCCCCCCTTCCCCCCCCGCCTCAGCGCCCTCCTTCCGCCTGCCCCCCGGCCCCACCTGCTGCGGAGCCGCCCCGGGCCGCGATGCTGCCGCCCAGGAGGCAGCTGGCCGCCCCGGCGGGGCCGGGGGCGCGGCGAGCGGGCTTCTCCGCCCGGGGACCGCGGCGGCCATAAAGGGCCGGGGAAGAGGCGGCGCGGCACTGCGGTACCGGGGCGGCCGGCCGGCGGGTTAATGCGGCAGAGGGGAGCGGCGGCGGCATCTGGCGGGAGCGGCTCCTCCCTCCCTCCGCCACCTCCTCCTCCGCCGGCGGCTTCTGACAGAGTCTTTCCAGCCGGCGGGAGCGCCGGTGGCGGGGCCCGGCCCTGCCCCAGCATGGCTTTCCCCGGGGCGCTAGGTAAGTCCCGAGGTAGGAGGCAGCGCCGTGCCGGGCTGGCCCGGGGTGGTGGTGACCTTGGCCGCCGCCCCGGCGGGGACGGGCCCTGGGCGGCCGCGTCTGGGGCTCCCGCGGCGGGGAGCGCCCGCCGGCCCGGCCCCGCGCCGGGCCCTGCCCCACCTGCCCGCGGCGGCGGGATGCGGCTCCCCGCGCCGCCAGCGACCGTCCGTGGGGGTTTGGAGGCGGCGGCGGTGGTTGTTGTTGTTGTTGTTTTCATGGCGTATGCTTATTACATATTCAAGCCCATTAAATCCCTGATCAATAAGTGCTTTTTAAATAATCATTCCATCATTCTTTATGCAGCATGTTTCAAGAGAAATAGCTCTGTCTTCCACAAAAGCGCAGAACTACAGGGCAACCAAAGCAGCTTTTCTGTGTGAGAGAGAGCTTTAGGAAAAGAGCGTTTGCTGAGTGCTGGATGGCATTCATACCCCCTCTCCATCCCATTCAGATGTCTAGTTGTCGCTCTACAAGTCGCTTACCTTGGGTAAAGGACAGCACTATAGAAGGATACTGGATACAAGATCCTCATCCCTCTTCCAGTTCAGGATGGCACAGCTTGCATGAGTATTGCATGAAGTGCCTCTTGACTATTTTAGGTTTATTAAACTCATTTCAGTGACATCAGCTAGCAGTGACGTGGGTGAACCTACCTTTCAAAGTCTTTTATGCCTTAGTCTCTGGTTTGCTTGAGTGGGGAACATGAGATTAGGTTCTGTAAGAAAGACAAAAATTTTTGGTCTCAGTAGAGGATTGTACTTAGATCTATACATTCTGACTCTTCGCTATCATATTGTAATGATTTAAAATACAGTGTGGTTTTTTATGCAGTGTATTTCTTACTGCATTTCTGTTTGTGATCACAATTCTCTATGAAAAAGTTCATTTATACTAGGAAAATGTTCAGCCAAGGATAAACACACAACCGATTGATTTTTCCTATTCCAGTCAGCTAGTACTGAAAATAATTTAATTGCTGAGTTAGCAGCAGAAGAAACATTCCACATTTCACTATTATTGCTAGCACTCTTACTGTAGTTGAGTAACTATAAAGGCTGTTCTTGCCTGGCTGAAGTGGCCCAGAAGGCCCTTGTTGCTGGCAACTGCGTGTATGGCAGTTACTGTTGCTGACAACTGTGTTCATTGGGGTCAGTGGAAAGACTCCCATGACTTCACTGTGGTTTGAAATTGAGAAACCGAATCTAAGTTTGGATGCTTCTAAGACATCGTAGTGCATTGTCGTTGAATCATTCAGCTAAATGTGTATGTATTTTTGTATTTCCTATATAGTTAGACTTGATTTTTATGAAGACTTAATACTAATTGCAAAACAAATACTCTCCAGGCAGAAAAACTGCATAGAGTCAGATCCATAGTTCTTTAAAACCAGTGATGTTTTTCCACTGGGTTGTGAGTTGGTTCTTATAAAATAAGAATGCATAATAATGCAGATGATCACTAAATTGCCATGTTATGGTCCAATCTATCTCTCGTCACCTTCGCATACTGTATTTGCGTTTAGAATAAAAGCAAAAGTGTTGTCAAAGCAACTGCGAAAACAGGTGGACATTAATTAGAATCTTTTAGGCTGAAAACAACAGGATCACATATCAAAAGGATCGCATATCAACATGTGAAACTTGCAGCATGCCTACAGAAATACTGTAATGGGGGCCCTGATAAGTTATGCCTGGAGTGATTAAAAACTGCCATGCTCCATGCTGACTTTCAGCATACCTCATTTAAATGAATACTATCTTACAAAATATGTTTGCATTTTTGTAACCAAAAAGGATTCTGAAATGCCAATTTCGGACCCAGACTTCACATTCTGGCAGCGCTTGGATCCATTTGTTGTGACATGTTCATTGCTATTTTTAACTTACGTAATAAGAATTTAATCTTATTTGTTACAAACTCATCATACTGAAGGCATTTGAAAAGCTTTATAGTACATAATAAATAATGCTGGTCAGTAGCTTACAAGCACTGTACTTTTTTCCCCTCCAGAACGCTACCAGATATGTCAAAATTCGCATTTTGGATTGTATGTCAATGAAATATAAATAAAGCCATGAAACTACAGAAGAAACACTAAAGATGGTATTTTCAGTAGCGCTGCTATAACAAAATGGAAATATTTTGTGATGACAGGCTACTTAAATAAAAGTATAAAACATATTTTTTAGAAAAATAATATTTAAATGCCAAGTAGAAATGAAAGTCCATATCCTATATCCTTCCCACATACAATTCAAAAGGAGGATATTAACTACCAAAAACAACTGGGGGGTTGGTGGGGGGGAAATTCACTGCGTGAACTACAGCGTATTTGCTCCTGTTGTGCAACCGTTTTACTTCACAGCAGCTCCATGCCTTTCTTACTTGTGGAAAGGATGGGGGGAGGTAGAAATGTGCAACCTTCTTTTCCAACTTGCTTGTGGTTCTAAAATTTGTTTGAAGTCACTGAGCAGGGAAGAAGGCAGGCAACTGAGTGAATGTGATTTCCAGGTTCAGTGCAAGCACATACAGCTAAGTATACATTATATTGCAAATAACAGTCTATCTGATTATGCAAGTAAGTGGAATCTACTGGCAAATCTCTACATACATATCTTAGGAATTTTCGTGACTATACCAAGAAGTACCCAATTCACAAATTGGCATAGCTCCACAAGTAAAGATGCTCAGTGCATACCTGTGGTTCTTGTGTACTGCATACCAGTTTAAATTCTGCGTAGCTGTTCTACTTTATTCTGCTTTTGCTCTAAGCTTTTAATTTTGATAGGCATACCATGAAAAAAACCCACTCTCACATATCGTTATTCTTCTTGTAGTTGTAACTCTGTTAACTGTCTTCCCCATTAGCCGAGATGCCCAGACAGTTTCCAAAACTGAACATCTCTGAGGTTGATGAGCATGTGCGACTTCTAGCAGAGAAGGTATTTGCTAAAGTTCTCCGAGAAGAAGACAGCAAAGATGCCTTGTCACTATTCACTGTGCCTGAAGACTGCCCTATTGGGCAGAAAGAGGCCAAGGAAAGGGAACTGCAGAAGGAACTGGCAGAACAACAATCTTTGGAAACAGCTAAAAGGTTTGTTCAGTAGTTGCTTTCTTAGTGGAAAATAGTCTTTTAAATGAGTTTCAGTTAATATTAAAATATGTGGCAAATAACATTCTGCCTCTTACTACTTCAGCAGAAAGGTCAACAGCAGGTATCAAGGGCACCTGTGTGATGCCCTTCCGTGCTATGCAAAAGGTGTGGGAGGACGGGGAGCTTGGATTGGTGAGGCTGTCTCAGCTGCATTTCCAGCAATAGCATAGATATTGCTTATGCAATTTTAACAAACAGGATAGCTGGGTAGAAGTGAACACAACCCTAAGACTCTTTAATGTAAAAAGAGTCAGAAAAAGAAACACTTTCCCCCTTTCGCCCCCCTCCACCTTTATTCTAGTTTCACTCAGAGAAATGGAAAATTTTAATACAGAGAAAATAACAGTGGCATGATACTTCTTTTAGTCTGTAAAAACAGATGAAAGCAAAGACTTGACATGTAGACATTTAACATCAAGGGAGAAAGTGAAAAGTGGTTTTGGCATAAAGAGGTTATTAGTAGGTTTCTTTAACTCACAGAGATAAAAATCTAACCACCATCAGCCATAAAAGCCCACACTTTGAGTTTTCTCAAAAAAAAAAAAAAAAGTACGATCACCCGTGAATCAGTCACCCATGAATCTAATGAAGCCAAACTTGATTTCGTTTATGATTTTCTCTGAGAGAGAGGTAGCCTTACCCTGCTATCAGGCTGTTTCAGTGTCTTAACTTCAGTGGACTGGCTAGACTATTTCCTAGAGTCACATGAGCTTGCAGCAGTCTGACACCAAATGGCTTGGATGTGTACAGACTCATCAAAAAGCAGGCAAACAAGGAAGCCTTTGAAAGGGGTGGCTAAACACATGTACCCGGTTAGCTGTATACAATCAGTTGGGCAACGCTTGGCATCATATTTCAGAACAGAAGGGAGAAGAGTAGATTTAGTTAAATTAAGGTATGACGCACTGGTGATACAGGCTGGGACTTTTGGTTTTGAATTGTGCAAGTGGGTTTCCCAGTTGGCATGTTCATAGACATAAACAAGCACAGAAGGGAAAACTAGATATTTTTATTCAAACAACTATTTGGCATATCTTTCCTCCTGAACTAGTAAGTTTCACTTTTAATTTGGGAAACTGTCTTATAGAAATATGTTCTGTCAAATTGTACCTCAAATTTTGCACAAGTTTAACTGTGGGAAGTGGGATATTATATGTATTATTTTTACATGTGGGAACAGAACAAGTATTCATCCCTGTCCTACAGGACTGAAGTGTACTTCAAGGACAGTTACATGAGTAAAACTTCTGTTGTTTTCAGTTGCAGTTGATCCAACGCTGCCTTTAAAGAATTTCCTACTGGTTTCAAACGTGGCTACAAGTACTTAAGAGAGGGTGGAATTTGGTCATAGGGTATTAATCATACCAGCACTGCATGTTCTTATTCTTCAGAATGTCACAGAAGTAATAGGCAACTTCCAGAGAGTATTCCAGTATTCCTTGTTCTTTGTTAGTGGTTCTTACTAACATTTTAAGGTTTTGGCATCTAGTTTATGAAATGAGCGAGTATTTCCACAGTGTAAGGAAAGTGATATCACAGGTAGTTTATAACATATTTATTATATGAATATTTAAAATACATTTAAACACATTTAAACCATGACACCGAGTAAGGAAAATTAATTAAATCTTTAGAGATATTCCAAAACTTCACTTGATGTATTACAATTGCTTCACTGAAAAATACAGCATTCTTTTTTAGCTGGTTTGTCTAAAGTACACATCTATCACAATTTTGCTAAGAAAGGGTGAAAGTTTTTAAATCTATGGGGGTTAGCCATTTAGTGCTCTGAGGGGAGGAATGGACTTGCTTATCAAAGCCATGCTATGTTATTACTCTAACCAACATTAGCCTTTTGCTCAAGTCTCATCAGACACTTGCCTAAGGAATAACTATGTGCTCATCCTTTTTCTTACAAATTTAACTGAATGACTATATGTGAAATTTTGTCTGACAACTAGATGAATTTTTAAATCCTGCATGTTTTGGGAAGAATGAAAAGTGTGTGTAATAGCATGATAATTTATAACAACTTACTGTAGGTAACATTCACTTGTTTCTGTCTGATACTTCATGAATTCTGATGCTACCAGTCTCTAAGAATCAACTCCTACTAAAGTAAGCATTTTCTTTCTGTACAGTGACTTGCTGAAACTGAATTTGTAAGAAGTGAAATAAAACAAACCTTAGGGCATCTTACAGTGATTGTTAATAAATTATGGCATATTGTATTCGTGTGGAGGGTAAGTGCAATTGTGTGTAGCATCTATCATGTCAAATGTCAATAGAAAAAAAAGCTAAAAGCATTAATATTTTGTGACCAACATTTTTCCTGTAGTGTGAGAGATTTCATTTGTAGAATTTCTTAGGGAGTGATTTCTTTGCTGTAATCAGTTTTCCAGTGTATTTAATGTTTTATACCATGGCTTATTTTACGTTTTATGCCATGAATTTGTAGGAAGAAAAGTTTCAAGATGATTCGATCCCAGTCTTTGTCATTACAAATTCCGTCTCAGGAATGGAAAGCACCATCGGCCAATCCTGTTCTGTCTCCTGCAACGCCAGTTCTTCCAAGTGCTTTTCTGCCAGTCCAAGTGCCATATGATGTTCCAGAGTTTCAGAGAGTTTCAATTAGTGGGGACTACTGTGCAGGGGTAAGAAACCTTTTTTTTTTTCTCCTTTCTGTATCTAGGGGGGGAAAAATCCCAAACCACAAGCAGCTAGTATATAAAGTGTGAAATGCCAATATATTATGGGTCTCTGCAACAAACTGTAAATTGCTTTGTGAACACATTGATTTGTAAAACAGTTGAAGTAAAGATCAGGTAATTTTATACTTTTTGGTCATAAAAAATAAATAGATAAAAACATAATCGGGCATTAAATAAATGGGCAGTGTAGGGTAGGAGAAAAAAATTTGTGTGTATGTGTCTTGTGCATAGTATTGGGATTCTGCTTCTGTCACTGGCTTCCTGAGACCTTGGGTAAGATCCTTATGGTCAAGCCACATACACTTAAGTTTCTGGAAATTTAGTCTCCTTGTTACCAGTGTGGATTCAGTTTATTGCTAAAACTGCTGGTTTGTTTTTGTCAGTATTTATCCAGGCTTTCCTTTCAGGTTACAGTTGATGATTATGAACAAGCTGCCAAGAGCCTGGTGAAAGCTCTTCTCATTCGAGAAAAGTATTCACGTCTTGCCTACCATCGCTTCCCAAGAACAACATCTCAGTATTTGTGTAGCATGCAAGATGAAAAATGGAAGGTTGAAGATGAAGTGTGTCCAGGTGAATATCCTTCTTGTTCTTTTAAAAATATAGAATTAAACCCATGCACTGCTGTAGTAAAGGTAAGTTGGATTTTCGTGATGCTCTCTTCTGAGTCCCTTTGCCTCTGTAATTTATTCTGTTAGTAAGTGGTGGAGAATCACCAGTGGACCTAGGTTATAAATCCTGTGTCTAATCTGAAACTTTGAAGCTGTTAAAAGCTAAAAAACTCAGTGATTATTGGGTTTTTTTTGGCAGCAAATGAGATGGTAAATAGTACACTTATGTTCCTCCAGGAAAAAGATACATGGATATGGCTTAAAGTGAAAAGTCATTCCTCCTGATTTTGGCACGCTGAAATAAAAGGGATTATGAGCTCATCTACATTGTAAATTGAAGCACAATACAGACATGCCAGTTAGCAAGCCCTTAGTCAGTAATTTCACAGGCAGGGTACACTTACCAGGTCAAGACTGGAAGCTGTATTTGTTGGACATTCTGCCCAGCTTAATAAACTCTGATCTCTCAACAAGGGTTATTAGGCTGAACATGTTCCCCACTATATATGTCACAAATGATACTTGTCACTTAGGTGGGTTGTATCTTGAAAGCTTTGCTTGTGCATTAAACTGTTTGCACTGCTAGTTTTTGGATTAGTCTGTGAGGAGCAACGTTTGGTCTGTACAGATACGCCACTGTAGATGTGTCCATATTGTTGGCAATGTATTCTTAGCCATAAAGTGCAATTTTAAATCAATTACCCTCTAGCTCAGTGGTTGAAAGAGGGGTGAATTTACACATTTTCAAGTGTTTGTTATATGGAAAGAGTGTAAAGAGAACAGTACACTGAATATTCAAGACAGGAAAGATATTTTGGAGCTGCTGCCAGGGAGATATTTCCAAGGTTAATAACTTTTTTACAATTATAATTTTAAACTTATGACATAAAAAATAAAATCTAATTACACAATGCCTTAATTAGCACAGGTTTGAGCTGGACAGTTATGAATATTAGAGATAAGAATGGTATCAGTTTATAACATACATTCAGATGCTCTAGGTGAATGAAAGGGCTGGTTAATTACTTTTCTGTCTTGGCTGAACTGAACAGGTAAAAGAAGAAATCTCAGCGGTAAGACTGAGCCCAAGAATGTAGTTCAGTTGACATAAACGTAGTTGAGACATTTTATGCTAGTTGCATTCATAAGATACTGTAAAAAAAAAAAAGCAATGAACATTCACTAGCATGAGTGATAATGTTTGAGTGTTCACATAAGCTGAGTCTCCCAGAAGTATGTGTGTTTACAGGATTCTCAGGGGGAAAAAAAATAAAATTGTAATTTTGTAAAGGGATTACAAAACTGTACTGAACAAATCCCAGCTGTGCTTCTGGTACTGTCTGATTTTGGTCATGATCGGAAGGCCAAGGGGAAAACTAGGGTTGTGTGGTACTGTGGCTGGCTTCTGCACTTCTTGGTTCTATTCAAAAGCAATTAAACATAAAAATAAGAGTTTTATTCACAAAACCACCCACCAAGCAAACAAAACACAACCAAACACCCCCCCCATCCCCCAAACGAAAAAAAAACCCCAAACAATCAGACCACAACAAAACCAGCCAACGAAACTCCCAAAAAACCTTTAAACCAACTACTGCCTTGGTCAGAGTGAGGAGCACAGAGTCTTAGATTATTTCCTGCTCTACCATGAGTTGAAGTGTATTCACTATTAGTTGAGAGAAAGAGGAAACAGTCCTAGTATGTATGCACTGGTTAAGCTCATTAGATTGTGGGAAGGGCAGAGGTGAAGAAGTAACACACAGCCTGTTCTTTTCTGACTGATGTTTCACTATGAACACAGCTGCATTACTGTACGCTTAAATACAAACTTCCAAAATTACTACAGTGAGTCAGAAGGTGAAAAGAAAATAATGAAGGAGGGTATGAAGTCAACAACTGTCTTATTGTTCAAAAATCTCAACTGTACTTTAAACCATCCTAATTTGAATACTTCTGGAAACATTCTGAAACTTGTGCCATCATACATTAATGAAAAATAGTATTAAATCTATTTATACTTTGGTTCAGAGAACTCTAATGATGTGTAATATTTGAATTAAGGTATGCACTTAGCTTAGAGAGGGAGGGACTGCAATTACAGCCTGTCAGAATAAAGCTGTGTTGTAACAACAGATCTTTTATAGTAACTGAAAATGTATTAAGATCTGTTAGAAATGAAGCATTATAGAAGCAGAAAGTCCTTTTTGTAATTATTTTGCCTTTTGTGTAAGTTATTTCTTCTAAATGTAATGTAAATTTATTTCCAGATTTCCATTCACCGCCAGAAGAAAACGAAGATCCTTACAATCTTGATGATGCTCCAGACAATCTGGATTATGTTATCAAGATAAAAGGTGGCATTCCCTTTGTTTATGACAACAAAGAAATGATGGAACTCAATGAGCCTCGGAGTCTGCCGTATCCTGACCTGGAGACCTATACCCTTGACCTGAGCCACGTTCTTGCTCTAATTGCAGATGGTCCAACGTATGTTTCTCTTTCTTCTCTGCCTCTTTAGGCTGCTGGTTACCTTTAGTTTAATACTTTTGTGATATTTAATTCCTCAATGTACTCATTCTACAGTAATGTTTTGTTTTGCCCTTCTCAAGCATTAACGCATCATGGAAAGACTTAAAAGGGGGAAGAAAACCAAACCCATATATGGTTATATTTCACTTCTTTAATTTCTTTGCATCAACCATAGCAAAATGAGAAGCAGTTAACAGAAAAGCAAGAAATTGGTCAATTGTTCCCATTCAAGTCAAATCTGACCCAAACTTCTTGAGGCGTGGTAACTGAAACTTTAACCTCACCTTTTTTATTTTGTTTTGGCCTATACTGAATTTGAGGTTTTCGAACAGTTGTTTGGAATTCCATCATGTCTGTTCTGCTCTTGCTGCATGAAGAGAAACTCTGCATATGTAGAGCATACAGAACAGGTCAGCAACATAGATATTCAGTCTGATTTGTTCCAGATGTGAATTAACTGCTCATGTAGTGCAAAACTGATCCATGCATGCACAATCAAACTAGATCTGAAATTTCCCAGAACCGTCAAACTCCTGGAAAATCTCTAAAAACCAGAAATTTAACAACTCTAGTACAGTAACTGACACAGTCATTACAGAGCAATGTCCTTGCCTAGTACATTACAAAAACATGCGTGTTCAGTTTTTAAGTTTACTTCCCAGCTGAGGGCTGGAAATGTCAAGGTTTCTCATGGCCTCAACACCAGGAAAGGAAAAGATTCCACCTAGAATGGAACAAATGTGGAACCTGGACTGTTCTGAACTATTTGCCCTGCCTGCCAGCACTGCATTGCTAATCCTTCTGCCTTTGAGAGATCATCACTTATAATATGACAAGTTTGTCACACCTGATGCATTCTTTCCCCTTTGAGTCTGTGCCTGGCACCTGCAGCATAATCTGTCTGCCTTGTGCATTGATAGTGGCAAAGCAGATGGGCTGAACAGAACTGTCCCATTCCCTAAGCACTTTTTCATGAGCAAACGCCAGTGCTTCCACTGGCATTATCAGCGCTTCTGCTCTAAATCAAAGCTAGCTTGAGTATGCTTGTTTACAGAATGCAATGGGTAAATGCATTTCCAGTTTCATTCTCCGTGTTCCAAGAGGCAGATATTGAGAAGATTAAAGGACGAGGAGTAAAAACTTGAAACAAAAGTCATACTGAAGCCCCTTCTTTTTGCAGCTTTTGTTAACAGGCTTTATCAGGAAGCGTTATGAAGGGCCTTGGTAGGACATGTTAGAACACTCAGCACCTTTGTGAATGTAGGAGCAACCATCTGCTCCTTTCACTTTGTCAGATTATGCTTTTGCAGGCTCATTCACACTCCCTGATAAATACACACAAACCAAAGGAAAAAGTCTTTTCGTTAATCCTGTTGCATAAGCTCTTCATACAGTATTGTTTCCCTGTTTGCAGCAAGTGCTTTCCTGTCGTTTGTGTCTATCGCACATGGGGCTGCTTGGAGATCAAGAACCCATTGTTCTTTAATCTTCGCTGTCCTTAAACTGGTGAAATCTAACCCCTACTCCTCAGTCTTCCGGTCTCTTGAATAATAGTATAACTCAACAAAGACTTCCTGCAGCGGGCAAATGGGTCTTGATCAGTATCAGATATAGTGAGACTGTGTTTGAGTCGGACTTCAAATCTGTAACGGGATTTGTGTCCCACTGAGGAGAGATTGTCAACAATAAAGCAGAAAAAAAAGGCTATTACATTAATAGTGCTACAAAAATATTGTAGATTCAACAAGAATTGACAGATGGTGAAGAGAAAAACCATGTCATTGGTTAAAAATAGAATGAGAAACATAACAGAAGTTGAAAGTGAAGACAGGAGTAGGCAAACAGGAACAAAAAAAGCATGATTTTTCTAAGAAGAGCACAAGAAATCATTTTGGAAAAAAGTATTTCTACAAAATATATGTGTTTTTAAGGCATAAAAAATGAAAGTATATTGGATCTTATGTTGGCTTCTTATATTCACGTTGAAAAAGCAAATAAACTTTGGGGATTTGTTTTTTATTATTTCCATAGTAAGTCTGGATTACAGGTGTTTCTGTTATATATGAGATGAACTGCTCTATTGGAGGTATAGTTTCAGAGTAGTAGCGATTGACATCACATTTTATTATAGGTTTTATGCTTACTCTGGTCATCATTACTAAAGGAACTGCAGTTTATGCACAGATGCAGTGATGACAATACTTGGACAACTTAAAGGGCGTAACACGGTTATGTAGAGTTCTGTTTGAGGTTTCACTAATAACTTTGGTCTGAAATCATATTGGATATTGACTTATGTATTTGTTAACCAGTACGATAAGAATGGATTTGTCTTGGTCTTCACAAAAAAAAATAATTGTTTTTAAACTTTCGTTCTTTCTGAACTTGAAATACAAATAGTTTTAAGCTACAGTTAATTTTTGTGTTTTCTTTTACAGAAAAACATACTGTCATCGGAGGCTTAACTTTTTAGAATCTAAATTTAGTTTACATGAGATGTTAAATGAAATGTCAGAATTTAAAGAACTAAAGAGTAATCCGCATCGAGACTTTTATAATGTGAGAAAGGTAAGTGTGAAAAGGATTAAAGGCATGACATGGTTTTTAGTAGAAGTTCCAGCAATTTTGCTTTTCTTGTGTGAGGTGTAGGTGATATGCATAAAGTGGTGTGTGCATACCACTCAATTGAATTACATTATTTCAAGAATATTAAAATTTTTCTACATGGGAATACTCCAGGAAAATTAACTTGAATGTAAGTGGGTTAAATGGATTACACTAAACTCATCTGTTTACTTATTCAGAATCAAAGGGGCTTAATTGTATGTAGATTGCTTTAAAGGAGTGGAACAGAGTTAATCAAATGAAGCTCACTTAGATTATGAATAAAAAGATCCACATGGAGGTTTAATTAATTTTAATTAATTCACTTAAAGACAGACAAGTGCATTTTCCTGCTGTCATGTAGGTAAGTTGTACAAGACTGTAGTAGGAACAGCTGCATAGATTTTGGATAAAATTTTCTCTTCATATTGAAAATAGGTGTTTAAATACATGTCAAAAGAAAAAAGACCTCTCACAGAAACTGAACTGAGGGTTCATGCTGCCATCAGTATCTGGTAAAAAATGTCTGTGAAATATTAAGTAAAAAGATCGTTATTTGAGTTATATTCTTACTCTTCAAAAAGTCCTTTTGCCTTTTCCCTATAGTGTCCAGTGTGCTGGCTTGTTACTGTTGTGGTAATAAACTGTCAAATACAAAATCTGCTAAACAAAAGTGTTTGAATGTACCCCTGTCTATCACAAGGCTAGAAGCAGATGGTTTGTTAGGTAAATTCTAATGAATTTCACACTTTCATCTGTTAAGCATATGGATGGGGAGATCTACTAGCTAATTGACTTAAGCAGGACTCAAGTGGCAGAGACTCAACTCCTAACTTGACAGTTTTCTTGCATAACCCTGGACAAGATACTTACTCCATGCCACTTTCAGATAAAACACTTCACTGGCTGACAGAGACATTAATAATAAAACACATGGTGACTGAGAGGTGCGAAGGACAGAGATGTGGATCAGGTAACTGCCTAGACAATCAGTTTGATTACTGAGAAGCTGTAATTAACAGGATTGTACTTGCTAAGTTCAGCTTTTGATTTAAAAGCAAATGTTCAATGTCTCTGGGCATGTAATTTATTTTCTAATTATCTACTATTAAATAAGCCAATCTACAAGTGGATTAATGTTGTTCAAAAGCCCCAAATGTGCATCACTTCTCCTCTGACAAGACCCAAATTCAAGAGAGCAGGAACAAGCTTGCTCTTCTCTGGCAGAGATCATTCCTACTGCTAATTATTGCTTTAAAAATTATTGCTGCATAGTGTTAATCTTGCTTAAAGTAGTATTTTTATGAAGCAAGCTTTCAAGTAGTATTTTTGTGAAGCATTCTGTATGGAAAGTAAACTGCATTGTAGATAGAGTTCCTATAAGCCCCCAAATAATCTTGTTTTCCCTGTGTTTTGCTAACCCAAGTAATGTTTGGATCTGTAAGCTCCCTGAAGTGCTTCCTCCCTAATAACAGTATCAGCAGTGAGACTTATAATATGAAACAGACACTTCTAGGGCCTGTATTTTCAGGATGTCTCCCTGTTAGTCAATCCTAAACAGTGTGTACTGCTTATAAGAAAAGCAAGAAGTGAGATTCACTTCCTAAAAATGCTGTTAGTGAAGTTGTCTATTACATCCCTCAGACACTAGTGTGGAGATCCTGGTACAATCTGTTTGCTTATATAAAAGAGCCAAAGTAACTGATAGAAAATGCCAAAATTAAAACAGTTATGAATGTAGTGACAAGGTCAGTGAACGTGTATTACTGCATTTAGAAAGGTACAGTAGAAAGTTGGCCAGCATTATTTGCTGGCATGACAATCAAAGTTTACTGGGGTTTTATTCCCCTTCTTCCTGCCCCCTTCCCCTCTTCTTTTCTTGGTTTAATAGGAGTTCTCCTCCAGTGAGCTCATCTATATAATAAATCCTAAGCTAAGGCTCCTATTAAATAAGGGAAATGTATGTATATAAATTATGTATTGGACTTAACCAGAATGCGACCAAAGATATGTTTTGCACTGATCATGCTGGAATTGGAAAATTGCCCTTTAATAACCAGATAAACATTTCTCTAGACAGGCAAGAATCCATAGGTGGTAAGCCAGCATGGCTGGCTCCACTTGGCTCTCCGCAGGAGGTGGACAACTGTGTAGGAGAATGCTAACTTTAGAGAAGACTCTTGAGTCTGCCATCAGCAGGGCTCTCCCACGTTCTCCAGCTCATGCATAGCAAAGTGCAGTCAACACAGATTCTCCATGTAACTTCTGGGTTGCCTGAATTAAGGATGAAATGAAGTAATAAGAGCTTAGCTCTACAGCACACAAAATCAGAACTGAGTTTTAGCTTTTGTGTACTAGGGTGTCTTGCCTTCCAAAAGCAAGTGCGTGAAGTTTTTTGAGCAGGGCTTCCAATAGACCACTGTGCCTGACAGCCTCAGATAATTCAGAGCCAATAGTTCATTTTTTTAGCTGAAATACACCTTCATAGTAAAGGACCTACACCTGAATATTATTTTACTTTTATTAAAATGTTGCTAATTGCAGGAGGCATTTACTTTGCTTTCTTGGTCTTGGAGCTGTTCTTGTTATTAGGAACTTTGGTTTGTCTCTATTGTTCTTTCTAGCGGGGAGGTTGCTGCCTTGTTTTGTTTTGTTGTTGTTGTTTAAAGTGAAGCCAAGATATATGTTTGCCTAACATGTATTTGCTACCTTCATGATGTATATCTATGTACTGCATTGGCAGGTGTCTTTCACTGCACATAGCTTTGATATAGTTTTCTACAGATGAAAAGGTGACAGCCTAAACCTCCTTCCATGTTCTTTGTCTCTAGCCGTTATTTCAGTGTGTTAGCAAACCAAATCTGAGGATATGTCATGGCAGTGACTTTTACACATCATATTCTTCTGCCTGCCCACTCACTAGCTCCGATGCCTTGCTTCATGTGGCAACAGCACTTTGGCTCTGGCTGGGGTAGCTGTGCATGGAAGAATGCAGTTTCTAGAGTGGCTTACACAGCCTTGCTGAATTCTGTGTTGCAATAGCTGGTTGCTGCCATGACATATCATTTAGTCTAGATCGTTGCAACTGTTTGGGTTTTTTTAAAGGTATCGGTTAGACAAAAAGGAAGTGAATTCTAACTTTGTTTGTGACCTCAGGGTTGAAATACCACTTGTTACTTCTAAGAAAGGAAGTTAGAGTGGGTTCATATACTTCTAAATTCTATAGATCTCAGAAAATACCGAATGAAATTAACAGATGTTTGCTTTTTAAATGTATGATTAAAAGCCTCATGAGTGAACAGTGAATCTATACCTTAACTTCCCTGAACTTTGATTCATTCTGAGGTTGCTTCTTTTTTTTTTTTCTTTTCTTTTTTTTTCCCCCCAGTAGCTACTTACTGACTTTGGTGATGAACCAAGAGTGATAAAGAATGGGAAGACTTATGGGTTAACATCAGATTCAAAGGACAGAAATGCCTTTGTGCACCTGCTAGCGTTACCTCTGTTACTATTGCCACTAGTGCCTTACCACTGTTAACTGGCTGTAAAGCTGTATTTTGTGCTTTGAACGCACTGTGCGTACTAGTTCTCCCGTCCTGTCTTGCAGAGATGCTGAGGTAAATTCTTGTGTCTACCCTCAGTCTGGCAAGTGAGCACAAAATGATCAGGCGGAAAGCCATCAATTATTATAATGAAAAATTCTGTAGAGACCATAAAGAAAGCTTTTCTTCTATCCTTTCTTTTAGTAATTAAAAGAACAGAAAAATTCGTTTCTCTTCACAGCAGTGTATTTCTGTATTTGTGTGAATACAGACATTACAGGGCTTGATTCTGTGCATTTTGCAATGAGTACAGCCGAACAAGAATCTGGAGACACAGGGATTCGCATCTTCTGTCTCTCCTGGTTTCTGGGTTGCCCTGGATGGTAGAAGTGTGATTTAGACAAGCTCCTCAGGGGCTCTGCCCAGCTCTAGGGATTATTTCAGCTGCCAGGAGCATTACTGCGCTACCCTAGGGCAGATTATTTTGTGTATGCTGCCTCTCATGCCTATTACAGAGCTGCAAGGAAAGAATCAAGCTCATTGTATAAAGCTGTTGCATCCTTGCTGAAGAGGTAATGCAGTTTGGTGAGCAGGGAGTCTAGCAGTGGGATGTGGAATTACTTCCCTTCAACCAGCATTGATGTAAAGGCTGCAGAGGATTTAGTCGAGTTCATGAAGCCCATAGGTATTGGGGTAGAAGTATTTACGAGTTAAAGTGCATGTGTTTGGAAAATTGGGTAGTTTGCAGCTGTGGATACTAGTAATCTATGCACTGGAAAAGTTCAGTATCGTTAAAAGGGCTGCCCAAACCATGACACCTTGGCATTTGTTTTTGCTGTATTTATCACTTACCATTCTGAATCGAGAGCATATGCCTAATTCAGTGCAACACTCTATTTCTGATATGCACAGATAAGCATCCATAAAACAGATCTGTGATGGATGTTTTGTGGAGATTGGAGAGACAGTGGAAGGAAAGAGAAGTAATGCAGCAATGTGAGGTAGGCAGAGTGGTTTAGGGAAGTTGGTGCTGGTGAGAGGTGCTTTCAGCAGCCATGGGAACTCCTTCAAGCTGTAAGTTGTACACAGATGTAACCGTCTTGACTGAAAAGTACAAGCATTTTCATCCACAAAGCCTGCAGGCAGAATGGCATGGGTGGTCAGGTCAATAAGGAAAGGAAAGGGCTAGCCTAAACTGAGAAGGTGCAGAGGAAGACAGGCCGGCTTCATTACATGGAGAATTGCTGAGTGAAAGGAATTCTACCATCCTTTAATTGCAAGAAAACTGATGTCCGCCATTGCTTGAATGAGATGATGGAATGAAAAGAATTAAAGAAACCTTTGTGTTAACAATTCTTTTCATTTGTTAAAAAGGTGAGTTCACTGAAGGCATATTATGTGTTCCAAGATAGGCTTCTGTCAGTCATTGTGTTTCTTCTTTCATGGAAGATTAATGTGACCTTGAGTAAAAGGTTTCCTCCTGGGGAGAGGGGAGAGTAAGAACTGCACCAGGAAATTTGGCTAAGGGCATGCCACCGAGTTTTTTTTCCATTAAGGGGAAACTGGGCTGGAGTGGCGTTGTAACAAATTTGGAAATGCAAACAGACTGTTTGCAAATATAAGCAAATAGACCTTGTGGTAGGGGCTTGTTACTCATGGCCCAGAAAAGCCTCAGCTTACTTCATGTATTGTATGAAGAACAAAATAATAACAGCTTCAAATGGGACTGGTTTTGTCTTTTTTGGTGGGAGGGAGGAGGCAAAGGGGGCATTTGTCAGCCTTATATGAACTTTGTTCAAATTCTTTTAGTAGATGACTTTCATAATAAATAACAACGAAATTAGTAACAATTTCTTAGCATGATAACATTTCAAATAAAAGTAGTGATAATAATACTAATAAAAAATCCCTAACCAAATCAGACCATATAAGCGATGTCTAAGGATTCTGTGTTTAGATGCTTCATTTACATAGGATTGCACCTTGAATTGTGAAAATGCACAAAAGCCTACACACTTATTATGTGCTAGGCTAGGTCAAAGCTCAAGTTATGAAAACCTTCCAAAACCTTGCATTGCTTCTAAAAAAACAATGAAGAAAAAGCTGTGTGATACTCTATAAGACGTTTGTTGTTACTGAAGTTGCTGCTTTTCTAAAAGTCAGAATATACTGGGTAGTTAAAAAAGGTAGCCCAAGTACTGCATATTATATGGAAAAAGCATCGAAGAGACTCCAGGAAAGTCTTTTTACTGTTGGGAAATAAATATATTTAGGGAGAGGGAGGACGGGGAAAAAAAAAAAGTAAAATCTCAGTTCTCAGAGAATAAGCCTGATGTGGTTAGCTCAGCTATAGAGCTATGTGTGTGACATGCTTGTGGGCACTGGAGAAGATTTCACAGGAGCTTACTGAATTGCAGAGGCACACTTGAGAGAACTATTTCTCAAAGGGAAGCAGGACTTTAAAAGAACTGCGGTTACTACTGTGTCATGTGATCCTTGCATACAAGCAAACAAAAGAAACAAAATGTCTCCTTGCTTTCTATCCTTGCTCTCCTAACAGTAGTCAATTCATGTTGATTTAAAAGAAGAGGAAGTGTGTTGTTTTGGGTTTTTTTTCCAAAACTCATTAATTCCAGTAGCTAAGCCACCACTGGAACTACTGCATTCTGAAATTCAATAAAGTACACTTACTTAGGTTCCCTACACCTGGTATTCTATGCTTATGACTTGCTTTTCCTGAATGTTTAGACCTTATAGGGCATCTATTAACTGTTATGTCACTCTCCCATAGAAGTTGACCAAGCCTAGTGGTTTGTAGTATTTCACTGGTCCAGGAAGAGTTTATAGTAAACAATATTTGTTTCTAAAACAGAAGACCTTTATTAACCTGAGTAAGCGTATAAATAATGCACTTGGGTTCAAATGTCTATACAACACGCTGAGGAGTGTAATAATATGTTAAGTGGAGCTGTTTTTACTATTTTAGCCACGGCATTGTTTACTGTGCATTAGTAATGTACTTCATGTGCACTTCGAGACAGTAATATGTTTCTTGCTTTTTCATTTAGCTTTAAAGCGTGTAGCATATTTGAACTAGGCAGCAATTAACAATTAAATGTTAATGTTTATATCCTGGTCTTTAGTCATGCTATTAACATTGACATGGAGATAGATTTACCCTTAGAAGGCTGCAACAGCTTCTGTGTGTATAAACTGCAAATTAAATGACTACATGTGCCAAGTAAAACAGTGGCGTTTCTGTGGACTCTATGTCATAGCGTAAGCTGACGTTTACATTGCAGGAGTATGGCTGTTACTTATTCAGGTGAACCGTGATCTGTTTCCTACTGATTCTTAAAAGCAGATCAGGATGTCAACTACTTCTGTTGGTGGAATCTGAAAGCTGCAGACATGGTCACTATGAAAAGGGAAGCACACTGGTCTCACGTTGTATGTGTCCACTTTTGCAGTTTCCTGGACACAAGAGTCCTGGATGAGAGTCCTTGCAGAGATGTAGGTTCAGTGACTCCTTACAGCTGGTTTATCTGAGAATTCCTTGTAGTGTGACTTCCTGAATACAGGCTACGTGGCTCTCGTTGGGAGCGTGTCCCTGGGAATGCCAGTTACTCGCATTTTAAAAAGCACAGTGCAGTGGGTTCAAACTGTTCCAATGTAGTAAATATCTTTAGGAACTTGTATCTAATGTCAGCATCCAGCCTTTGGGTCTTGTTACATCATTGATCCTGAGACTGAAAAGCCCCGTCTCTGCCTCATGGTCTCTTTTGGAGGTACGAATACTTGTACACAGTTGATCAAATTAACTCTCAACTTGCACCTTGAAAGCCAAATAAGTTTCATTTTTACAGTCACATAGCACTGTGGGTTTTCCAGCTCCTATTTCCTCTTGTGATATTTCTTGGGAACGTTGTTGGTATTTGGTTTATTTAAACCTTTAAATGTAGACAGCAAAACTAGGTGCATTCTGACAGCTGCATTACCAGTGTTGTGCAGAAGCAAGAATATTTTTTTTATTTCTGCTTTGAAGCTCCTTTCTTACTCTGTATGAGGAATTAGAGCAGCCCTTTCCACTATAGTTTCACATACGACTTCATGGTAAAGCGTTACTCATAATGATTCCAAACTATCTCTGACCAATATATAGGACAGTACTGCGTGGTGCTTTTTAGACTTATTATCTGAACCATCCCGTCCCTGTTATATATCATCTTGAAACTTGTATTACAAACTATCTTGCTTCCTGCTCCTTCTGCAGAACCATTCTGCCAGTTGGTCTTGTAAGACTTGTCTCCAGTACGAGGCAGTTGGTGCACAAGGCAGATGTTGGAAATAGTGAAAGTTGGTGATTGCTTCTGACCACATGCCTGTGCTCACGGCCATCTATGTCCAGGTAGGGCCTGGGCCGGAGGGAAATGGGAAGCTTAGCAGATGGGCTGCAGCAGTGCGGCTTCTGGGTGAGCTGAAACTGCTTCTGCTAGGATTTGGCAGTCTGGACTTGAAGGCAATTTCAGAGTCTGTCACACTGTCCCCAGGGCTGTTGTGCTCATTATGTGTCAACTGTGAAATCTAATAAAAACAGTGATTTGTTTTGTTTTGGTGTTAAATTGATAGGAATTTATTGGTAGAGTAATTTCATTGTTTTGCATAGGACATGCGCTAGGCTGTTTTGTTGTTCAATCAGAATTTCTCAAGGAAATTCAAGCAAATGGACCCTGGAGCAGCAGCTCCACACCCTGGATATTGCTGTGCTATGCTGTTAGATTCCTTAAGGCCATTACCCTAGCTAAGGCCTATTCTTCCTGTTCAGGTACTTGGTCCTTAGGAACTGCAATTAGTATTACCTTTTCAAACAAGAAGTAGTTGGGGAATATACCTGATTTTCTTCTATTCTTTATCGGTGTAGTTAAGGTAATAAACCCTTGACTGGAAGGAGCTGCAGCAGATTCATTTTACATACCTGCTGGAGGCACCTAAGGAATTACACATACTGAAGGGAAAACTTAAATCCACAGACCCCCAAATCTGATCAGTTGTTTCTTTGGATTGTGTTCTAATACAGGCTGCTCAAATAGCAGTGCAAGCTTCTGAGCAAAATGAAAGCATACCTGCGGAAACCATCTGGTTCTTGTGGGACTTCAACAAAAAAAGTGAAGGAGTACTCTGAGCCCTTCTGTGAAACTTGCACTTCCCTTAGTGTGTGAAGAGATCTGAAGAAACTGAAAAATCTGTCAGCATTATGAGTTGCTGTATTATAATTAAATTTAGATAAAATAGTGATAAGATCTCTCACATGTACATTTTGCAGTTCTAGTGACCTAAGATGTTTCATGTGGTTGAAGTACAAAAATGAATTATGCTTTTGGAAATGGCTGAGAATTCTAGGTCCTTTCAGTCAGAAAGGATGGTTGTGACTACAGTCTATAAGTAGAAACACATCATCGATTCCTGGATGAAATATAAGGATACTAAAGGAACAGAGTGTCCTTTAAGGAAGTAGCAAATTTAATCTGAACCCAGGTCCTGTGATTTGTACTTATAATGTATCTTAACTTGTTGAAAATGTTCTTATTTAAATAGGAAAGTATTAATTGAGGGCTATTTCATTTATAGTTCTGCTTATCGAATAATTCCTCCAAAACCAAAATCTCAGGGTTCTGAAACATTTGGACTTGCTTAGCCACTAATCCATCTGATACTTATGGAATATTTTAGAAGGCTTTAACATAGATACTTTGCTAATTTAAGTTTATCTATATGGATGATGAGCATGAATAACCTTTTGATTTCAGGTTGATACTCATATCCATGCTGCTGCTTGCATGAACCAGAAACACTTACTGAGGTTTATTAAGCACACGTATCAAACGGAGCCCGACAGGATTGTTGCAGAGAAAAAAGGCAAGAAGATGACTTTAAAGCAAGTCTTTGAAAGCCTTCACATGGACCCTTATGACCTCACTGTAGACTCTTTAGATGTCCATGCAGTAAGTCTATTAAAATGACAAACGAGAAAAAGCTAACTTTTCTAAGCGTGAAATTCTGATTTCTGCAGTTTTTGCATTATAACTTACTAAATTGGAATTTGAACTCGTGCATTACTTTGCATGTTTGAAGGAAGTTAGCACAGGCTGTTTCTTTTCTGTGCCTTTTATTGCTAGGCAGTTTATTTTATAAACTATTGTGTGTACTTAAAACCATGGTTATTTGGGGTTTTTCCTCCTCCAGGGTCGTCAAACGTTTCATCGATTTGACAAATTCAATTCCAAGTACAATCCAGTTGGTGCCAGTGAGCTGAGGGACTTGTACTTGAAAACTGAGAACTACATTGGTGGTGAATATTTTGCTCGTATGGTCAAGGTAACTAAGTTTCAAGCTTTTCCAGCTGTAGAGAAATGCAGGTTTGTAAAAGATTTGTAATGCCATAATTGTATCTAGAACGAACGCTATGGTTAAGTGATTCCAAGTATTGGGCTTACTCCAGCAATTCATCAGGGAAGGACCTCTGCTAAGTCAGCCACTGCTGCTTGCTAAATAATTTTGAGTTAGAAACTCATACGCATAACCTGTGTATGACTTCAAAGCAGAGTCGCGTGCAGTTTCAAACTAACAGAGAGCAGCCAAGGGTCAGTTCACTGGCTTACTATTTTGTTAGGATGTAGTTGGCTAGTGGTGGCTGCTAGGGAAGCACCTGTGCATAAATCTGTCTTTGCACATGCATGCACAGGCTTCAAATTAATTTCTTAGAACAAAAGAATTTTGAATCATGAACTAGATGTCAGGTCGTCTTAGACATACAGAAGTGCTTGTCTAAAATTATAGCCTTAAAATTGCTTATTACCACGGATTCTGGGTCAGATTCTCCATTGGTCTGCACGTTTTATGTAGTCATTTACTACAGTTTAAATAGTGTAATTCTGATTTACCAATTTTAAACATATGTCTTACGAACGTGTTAGTAATAACTGCCCAAGAATATTGTCCTCTAAATCTAGGCGTTACAGTTGGTTATACTGAAATCATATCTGAGATAGCTTGCTAGTAGAATATGTAGATGTCTAAAATAAAATAATGGATTAATAGACAAGAGATTTCCTTTATCTTTAAAGGGTGACAATACAGTTATGTCTGGTCTGAAGAAAATACAATGATAAATACACGACTAGCTGTAAGCGATCTTCAGTGTCCTTATTAATGCAAATATATTTATTACTTAATAGGAAGTAGCCCGTGAACTAGAAGAAAGTAAGTACCAGTATACAGAACCCCGCTTATCCATTTATGGACGGTCTCCAGATGAATGGCTGAACTTGGCAAAATGGTTCATTAAGCATAAAGTTTATTCCCCTAATATGCGCTGGATAATTCAGGTTCCCAGAATCTAGTAAGTAATCAGGAGCTTTTGGTAATTCTAATAGTTTGAAATCATACCAATTATTTTTTCTAATTTCTGATATTTTTTAGATGGTTTATGAGCTGTCCTGTAGTTCTCTTTATAAGCAACAGCCTGGGAAATTTATTCTAGACCATTGCTGCAGTTTTCCTGACAGTCTGGGGGTAGAAGACAGGAGATGGGGTTTGAATCTACTCTTTATGAAGTTACTCAAAACTACTGTGTATTATTTGCAAGTCTGAAGATACTAAAACCAAAAATTACAACTGTGTGAAATTAAGCTGCAGTCAGAGGCAAGTTAAAATACAATTTAGCAATGAAAATAAATCAACTCTTGAATTCCATATAAAGGAGTAGAAAATGCTCTGTAAAACTGCTATCAAACTTCCTCAAGATCAGTGACTAAATGACAGTGTACTTGGAAGGGAAACCAAGATTGCTGATTTGCAAGCTTAAATCAGTATCAAGTATCAGTTTTTCTTAGATTTTAAGCGTCCTTTGGAACTTTATTGAATGGTTCTTTGTTTCTAATACTGTATATTGTAATACAGTCTCCCATGATAATTTTTTCAGCCTTAATAGCTGAGCTTCATGCTTTGAAATTGCATAGTTGCAGTATGAATAGAGAAGAGGCTGTCATGGTCACATATATCCCCCGGAGTGTGTTTCTCATTAGGGAGAAAGTTCCCCTCCTTTAATTTCTTACATAGCAATTTCTTGCATATGTAGCGGAATCAACACTTTCATTAAGTCTTGCACTTAACGACACACTGCAGTACTGTCCCTCTTTTCTGAGAGGCTCACTACAGCAGAACATTCTACTTTCATTTGGAGTGGTTACAACTTTGGAAAACAGAATCTTTCACGAGAGGTAATTCCTTATCTCCCCTATTAGTACTTGGATTGCTGTAAGGGAAAGGGTCACTGTTCTTGAGACAGCATCCACCCCCTGCATACTGTCTATATTTTCAGAGCACTTGGGAGCTTAAGCAGAACCTGGATGAAGCAAAGTGCTGGGCACTGCAGGAAACAAGAGTGCAGAGATGATCCCTGCCCTGATATAAGCTTTGAATTTCTGAATCCTGGTAGAACTGAAGCTGTAGAATATGCACAAATAACAGAAAGTAGGAAAGTGAGGAAAAATATAAGCTGATTAAGGAATGGTCACAACTGTGTATGTTTTTTCCCCTTCAGTGACATATTTAGGTCAAAAAATATTCTGCCTAGTTTTGGGAAGATGTTGGAGAACATTTTTGTACCTTTGTTTGAAGCAACAATCAATCCCAAAGACCACAAAGAATTGCACCTTTTCCTCAAATATGTAAGTGTGTTTGGATTTTGTGTCTCACATGAAATGGATCCTCTCCTACTCATAAATTTTGTTTGTCCACAGCTGTTTGCAGACATTAAAAAAGCTTCCCTCTCCATATATTACTTGTATTATCGTTTTAAAGCCCTGACATACCATTTAATAAAAGCCTGGGTAAGGTCCTGTTGTCAAATAGTTGCCATTTATTTCCTCTGAAATAGCTCAACTGCTATTTATTTGTCCTCTCAGTAATCCTCTCTATAAAGTATGACCAAAAAACGTTCACACCCTCTTGTGCAGAGGGAACATCATAATCCAGGAAGTGTACTTTAAGCTTGCCTCTGGGACTGGCCTCCAAAAAGGAGGCAACTGAAAGGAAACATTGTGTGGATCCTGATGGGACTCAGGAGAGGTGGGGATGTAGCTGGTCGGACCTGATTAAAAGAGACATTTCTGAGTATGCCCCAAACCAGAACTCTGAGGATTCCTGGGAGCCTCTGGCCTTCAGCTGCTTTTCAAATAACAAAGCAGATGAGTTTCAAGGATTATGATTTGGATCTAAGGGAGTCTTAACAGGCCTATGCCCCCCACCCTCCCAGTAGTCTGAAGACTTTTGAGCACCTGGGCCTCCTATTTGTCTCAGAATAAAAAAGTGGGTGAAACTTCCTCTGAGAAAACACATTATTCCTGCTGTCTGCATGGTATGGTAGGAGAGCAGAGCAGCAGGACTGCTAGTGTGAGGAGGGAAATTAAAGACTAGATGCTTTGTAAAAGCAAGTCGTGAAGCAAGAGTAAGTAATGTTGAAGTTTGCTTCTTGAAAACACCGATTTCTGTGGCTCTCTTCTCCCAACAGGTGACTGGCTTTGACAGTGTTGATGATGAATCCAAACATAGTGGCCATATGTTCTCTGACAAGAGCCTTAACCCTGACCTCTGGACCAGTGAGAAGAATCCCCCGTATAGCTATTATTTGTATTATATGTATGTGAACATCATGTTGCTAAACAACCTTAGGAAGTAAGTAGTCATTTTTCTCTTTTACAAGCTTCCAGAAAGAAAAATCAATAATCTTGGTCTCA
>RSEF01000005.1:10042707-10067218 GCA_003993805.1 Himantopus leucocephalus
TTTAGCATGCTTGCTGACTCATTCAGTTTTACTACTTTTGAGACCGACGGCTGGCAAGTAATGCAGGGAGTTATGATACTGAATGTGAGATCATGACTGTAAAAGCAGATTTCGGTATCAGGCTAAGTCAAGCCTGAAATTCAACGTGAGGTTATGTTCCTAACTATGTGGCTGACTCACTAAGTGATCTGCACAGCTGATGCAAATTGAGGCACAGTGAGGTCATCCATTGGTATTATGGTGTCATGACTTACCTTGCAAGGATTCGGTTCATTATTATTTATAAAATGTTTTGGGATTTTCTTACAGGAGGTATGCAGATTTGTCATTTTAACAGGTCTCATCCAAATTAACATTCGAAATGTTACTTTTTCTCTCCTACTGCTACCTCAAGCATTTCTTTCTCTACCACTCTATATAACCAAAACTCATAATAAAAATATTCACCTTAGATTACCTTGTACTTGCAAAAAACAGGCTTAGTTGTGACTTTTAGTTCTATAATGGAAAGGACACAGTACAGCAGATATCTAAGTCATCCCTTTCTCCTGACTTCCTTTACATTCTTTGTAGTCTACATTTTTTTCTTTTCCAAAGACTGAGAGTCTGTCAGAATTTACACATTTCTTTTTTACCTCAAGATCATTTCAACTACTGTTTGAAAATCTAGCTAGATAATTATTAAATATTCTTACACCTAGGTGAGATAATGACACAATTCATCAATGAGTCAGTAAGACTGTTCACCTTGTTAAACATACTCGGTATTTGAGGCACCACAAGACTGTTTTATACTTTTGGTAGTATTAGTGAAGTCAGCAAAGATGGATTACGCCCTCGCATCCCTTTTCAGGAGAAATGTGACTAAACATTCATTCTAGAACTGCCTTAAACGCTAGCAGTCCTTGTTGAAATTCTTTGTTTTGAACATCTCTGCCCCTTTTGACAGCAGCCCACAGGTAGGCCTGATTAGATGTCACGTCAAACTGTATGAGAATGTATAATTTTTATTTTTTTTTTCTAATTCCCGTATTAGTGATAATTGCATACAAAATAGATGAAGAATAGTGTGTTTTTTGTGAGTGGAACTTGCTTTTAATCTCCTCAGGGAAAGAGGCATGTGTACTTTTCTGTTCCGACCTCACTGTGGAGAAGCTGGGTCTATCACACACCTTGTATCTGCCTTTCTGACAGCAGACAACATTTCTCACGGATTGCTCTTGAAGAAGGTATTGCTTGGTTGCTCATCTAAACTAATCACTGTCTCCTTAGCCATCAGTCACTGGTTCAAATAGCAGTCACCAAACTGACTTTATCTGGGCAGCCCCAAATTAATTTTCTTAGCAAGACACAAGTAATTCTTCACTTTGTTCAGCTGAGTTTAATTATTTCTGAACTTCCTATTTTTCATTTAAGCTACAAAAATACAGCTTTTCCTAAGTGAATATTTTCAAACTATGTCTTTATAGGGAAGATCAACTGTTCAGATATGCCAAGGACTTGGCGGCATCTGTTTTTTGTTACTCCAAGCAGAACTAAAATTACATGGAAAAAACTGCTTAGACTTGTTACTACTCCCTGGTTTAGGTCCCAGAAGAATTTAAGGAAAGCTCTAGTTTCTTCTGTACAGGGACAAAGGTAATTTTCCCTGATTGGATCCCTGTAGTTCAAGGTTCATTCAGAACTGCATTTGTCTATAGCAACTGGGACCACTTGATCAAGAAATTTAACAAATCTGTGTAACACAGCAATATTTTATATACAACTTGAGTGTTATGACAGGACAAATGTTATCATTCTTGGTGTATCAGTTAATAAAACCGTGGCACAACTCATCCACAGGCCACCATTTTGTAATTAAAATAATTGGTCAGCGGGTGGCAGACTTGAACTGAGTTTATTGAAATATTTTGGAAAGAGTTCTCTTATAAGTTGGATTTTCTGGTTAATGCTGGAAAATTCTGTCTGTATTTTTCAACATATCCAAGAACAAAGAAAAATTTTGCCTAAAATCATGTCTGATGTTATGCTCAGAACCCGTATTTCCGAAAATTAGGCACAGACAGCGTAGTACTAAGGCTATATGTGACCAAAGTATTCTCCTTATTCTTTCCTGCTTAGCCTGGTGCAATAACGTGGAACAGCAGATGATGATGATGATATTATTATTATTATTATTATTATTAATAACGGCACTTGTTAGGTTCACAGGTTGATTAAGCCAACAATAGTAATAAAGATGGAGTGACCACAGATTATTTATATTATGTGCAACAGCAACAGATGACTTCTAATAAATTAAAACTTCTTCTGGTCCTAAAATGTACCTACTGGACGGCAGTTTTGAAAATAACAAATTGCTTAGCAGTTCTTGCACATCTGTTATCTGTGACTTTCAGGTTTTGGTGGAAGGTATGCAGTTAGTATCAAATGCCGTGCCCTTGATAGTCATATATACTTTACTAATCTACAGTACTATTAGTTACCATATTTTTAAAAAGAAGTTGACATACATGTTGAAGGATATAAATTATTTTTATAAAGATCAGTAACGTTTAAAATTCAGACTTTCAAATATTTTCTAAAGAAGTCAGAGTTTAGTCTCAACCTAAAATTTTCGGTCTTAGTCCTCCCTCTGTAATGCTTATCCAAGGGAATCCTTCTTTTTTTCATTATCCCATAGTACCATTAAATGCCGACTGTGTTTTATTTTGCAGAGTCCTGTCCTCCAGTATCTGTATTATCTTGCACAAATACCCATTGCTATGTCTCCACTTAGTAACAACAGCCTATTCCTGGAGTACTCAAAAAATCCACTCCGGGAATTTCTACATAAGGGACTTCATGTCTCTCTCTCCACAGATGATCCTATGCAGTTTCATTATACAAAGGTAAGAATTGCAAAAAGCACTTGGCTTTAAATTTGGCAACAGTACCACGTAGGTGCAGAATGACCTGAAAGCTATTTTATATCATTGCTTAGGATAATACAGTTTCATGTCTTTCGGTCACTTCATTCATTATTCTTCCTCATTCTCAGTCTACTGCTCACTGTTAGGTTTCAGAGGGAAATGTCTGATTTCCTAATTATGTTTCTTTTGTACTCTTGCCTCTCCAGTGTTGGCTGTTGAAGTATAGAATGAAGGATGAGGCTGAAGGGAGGTTTGAGCCTTCATAAACAATCCTCTAGAGTGCCAGGAAAGTCCAGTTTCCTTACTAATAAATCTGGGGAAGTACATTACAAAAACACAATGTGGAATCTCTGAGATGATGTATGAGCTGTTTGCTCAGTGAACTGAAACTGATTCTTGCCCTTGGGTGGCCTGGCAGGACAGAAATGCCCGGTCACTGGTTTTCATGCCCCAGTTTTGTGGTTGGCACTGACTTGATTCATGCTGTGCCCTACAGTGGCCTGTACATTGCTCAATTGTCTGTGTTCTGAAGACAAGCCGAGCTCTGGTGTGCTTCACCCAGGCTTGCTTCTGGCCCATGACATGTCTCTGCTAGAAGAGACGGAGCTTTTGTGGGGGCTTTCTGCACGACTGTAATGCAGCACCAGCCAAGTTACACGTAGTGTGAAGATCCTCAGCTGTGACAGCCCACTAGAGTCAGACCCAACCTCCACGTGTGGAAGGTCAGAAGTGAGAAATTGCCCTGCTATCTCTCTATGTACATATTCATTAAAAATTTATGACTAGATCCTCCAAGGTGTTTATATACCCTGGGATCTCGTTTGAAATTGCCTAATAAATGCCTCTAAGCATCTGGACTGCAGGCTGCAATTTCTTAGACTAAGATAACTGGATACCCAGTGCCTATTAATTATTTAACAGTTGCCCTTGGGAAATTTGAAATAAACAATTCTGTTCATTTGTAATTGTGATGTTAAAGTCTTAAACCTCTAATTTTTCACAGCTATCTAAAGAGCATGTGTAAGAGCCTTAATTAGTAATGAGTAAATGGAGATGTAAATCTCCATTTACATCTTATTTACATATAATTTAATATTACATGTATTTTGGTGATACAGGAAGCTCTCATGGAAGAATATGCTATAGCAGCCCAGGTGTGGAAACTAAGTACCTGTGACTTGTGCGAAATAGCAAGAAACAGCGTACTACAGAGTGGATTGTCAGATAAGGTAATTATGGCTGAAAAAAATCTCTTTTGTGAATATTACGGCATGTAGGAATTGAGAAGTCAGTAGTCTAAAAACTGAATAGTAGGTGCTTGTGTGAGGTATTTGTGCACATCCCTAACCTCTTTTCCAGAAATATTCACAAACTATCTGCCTATGCAGTCTTATATTAATAAAAGTACTAATGTTACATTTTTCTTCATTAGCTTTGTTTTGGCATTCCCAAAACATGCAGAGAGACCAGGTGCCTGTTTATACTCAGTTCTGCCTCCAGTCCCAAACTTTTAATTATTTGGGCGATATCCCTTTGCGAGTAATTTTATACATCATGTCTTGCATTGAGTAAAAACAAACCGCCTGTCATAAGCAAGACATGCTTTTGCTTAGAAGGGAGTACTACAGAAAATATTCTGGCTTGGATAGGCAGTCAGATTGGATTAAATTCCCTTTTGGCTTTAAAATTCTATACATCCTTGGCTTTCTCTAGGATTTATTTTAGAGCATCCTCTCTTCAGCGTCACTTTCAAATGTTCCTCTCAAGGAGCTGGTCTATGAAGGGGCTTTACAAGTATGTTCTGTTGTTCCTTCCAATATTCTCTAGTGACAACTACTAATTTTCTTCTTGTGCAACATTTAACTAACAAAAGAAACCTATGCCTCTTCTTGACCTCTCACATGAAAGATGCAGTAGTGAAGACTGAACACTAGCACAAGGGCAAGCCAGACTGAGTGCACTGCTGAGTATATATATTATAAATACAAACTTTGGCCTTAAAATCTACAAAACTGGTTAAGACTCAGCTGGCCAGCTGGTTGAAGCTGCTCTTTTCACTTGCACTGGAGTAATTCAACTAAGAAATCCTCAGTTATACAATAAATCAAAGCAGTTGAACTGACTTCTTCCTTTTTACATTTAATCCCATTCACAGGAAAAACAGAAATTCTTAGGGGTGAATTACTGTAAAGAAGGGCCTGAGGGAAATGACATTCGAAAGACAAATGTTGCACAGATCCGGATGGCCTTCAGGTACGAGACACTGTGCAATGAACTTAGTTTCCTGTCTGATGCTATGAGAACGGAAGAGATTTCTACTCTGTCAAAGTAGTTACAAACTCAAAGAAACCAGAACATTTCACTCCTAAGTGGCATAAGATGCTAATTAATATCGAAACGTCTGTCTTTGATGCTACCAAGACATAACTGAACAGTACACAGAAAAATAGAGTATCTATGGAAGGTAAACAGCGTTTGCTGTTATCTTTTATTGCATTGTTCTCATTGCAAAAATTTCAGTTTCTACAAACATTAGGCTTTGTAAGATTGCTGTAAATATTAGATGCAAATTCAGAATCATTTAATATTTGTTTCATACTGTCTTCACTGTGCACTATATTGTAGTTTGGAAAACAACAGAGAATATTCATAGCGCATCTGTGATATGCACCTTAGGATTCTGCAGATGCTGACAGTAGACATGCACCTGTTTTTGTCCTGCTCCTCTCAGTAGCAGTCATGGCATTTAGCACTTGTAAATTTAACCCTTTATTCATTAGCTGTTTGTATGGGGTGCATAATTTTGAGGCTTTCATTCTGGAAGGTGTTCTGACACAGTTTTTATCTTAATGTTTCAGCAATTATACTGGAAAACAAGAAAAACCAAAATCTGTAGTCTTGCTTAATGACTAATTAATTACTTCCTGTTGTCATGTAGGATGTCTGTGAAGAACAGCAGATTAATGCTTTTTAATCTAGTAAGTAGAAAACATTGTGTCAAAATCATCACCATTGTACACTGTAATAATGAGTCGAATTATATCATGAAAACTTTGCCTTGAAAGTCGAGAACACTTTTTTTATTGCTTTGTAAGGGGAATATGTGGCTATGCCGGTTCAAATTACTTGGAAATTTATGCAGATAATGCTGGTTGCATGTAAAGAGAAATTTTTTACTTGAACAAAGGAAGTGTTCTTATGAATCAGTGGTAGAAACTCCAGACCTGGGTTCTGGTTCTACTTCTGACATATTTTTACACATTTGTGTTAGTTTGTATTTTAGTCAATTAGAGTTGAATGAGAAGTCAAACTGTCTATTTATACAGAAGCTAGCCCACTTGAAATATGTCATTTCAAATCATGTTATGTTAAACTTTTTATTTATTATGATGGAGTGGCTAGTAAAATACAGCTACTGGAATATTTATCACTTTCAATCTTTTTTTCTATTTGATCCTCCTTCTTAAGACAGTACCACTCATTCAGAAAGGATTAAAGGTAGTAACATGATAGCACGTATGTGTTGTAGAACCCGCATGTAGTTTCACACCAAAAAAAACTTAAGGCAAGGGGGCAGCAGAGGATGTTGATGCCTCTAAGTCCAATGTTACACTACTTAATTTGAAGGCCTGTAGTCCCTAAGCTAGGATCGTGACCCTATGGTTGGAGACCTGGGTATCTAACATCATACAGAGGGAGGTTAGGCGTCTTAGAACAGTAATTCAGAATTAATGCATAAAAAGCAAATAATGAATACTTGCCAATGAAGCCTCGCTACACCTAGAACCCTGCATGTTTTACTACATCAGACATCTTCTGCCACTTGTATTACGCCAGGCCCTTCTCCTGGGGCTCAGGCACCTACACTCTTCCTTTCAAGAGCTGACCAGGTCTCCCTTTCCCTTGTAAATGCAGCCAGAAGTAGCAGTGGTGGCATCACCAGTACCAAACAACTCATTAATGGCATAAATGTATATATGCATTGAAGACATACGCTCTCTCCTCAGGCTGTGGCGGTTCAAAGCAATACCTACAAGGACACTTTTTTCATGCGCCTGCTGTCCAAAATGGTGGTTGCAGGGAAATGGCACCAAAGTAAGGGAAGAAGGGATTCCCTATCACCTCCTATAGCTGTGCAGCCCTACAAGAGAGATTAATCCTACAGCAGCCTGGAAGTAAGGCTGCTCCGAGGGAGACTGAGGCACAGGAGTAGTTGTGGCCATCCAGTCTCTGCTACAGTTAGCCAGCATCATGCATAGGGAGCTGCAGTGATGGCAGATGTTCTTCATCCAAAATATGGTTACAAACAGGTGGTGGGAGACTTGACTTTAGCTCTCCAGTGACCTAGCCTAACGTCTGCAGTGTTCAACTAGTGCCAGATTTTGTATTCTACAATACAAACGTAAACCACGACACTTGTGCAGCTAAAAATTGTGTGAAACCATGCTACGCTGCTCAACTGTATGATAATAAAATTGTCCAAAGTTCTTAGGCATTGTTGACTATTGGCCTCACTGTTAGAAACTTTAGTGGCTCATATAATGCATTATCAGAATTGGCAAGTGTAATTTTCTTAGAATGAAGTCTGAAAATGGTAGGTCGAACATTTTAGCTGCATAAAAGGCAGACGTCTTGTTTTCATTAGTACAACTTATTAGTAAGTTGTTATCAACACAATATTATTTACCTGAAAAAAGCATCCGCGTCCAGGCTAAATAAGCAACATGCTTGGTTTGAAGAATTTAAATTGGAAGTATTGTCATCTGATAAACATTGTTTTACCTGCGTTGTTTCACCTGAAGTTTTCTTAATATTATACCAAATTCCTGCATTTCATACCTTTCAAGCTTTCTTTACCTCAAACACATCAGGTTCTAATATGTCTGTAGCTTATATTAAAGAAAAAAAAGCCAAAACTGGATTTGAATATTCAGTTAATGGACAGTAATCAGGATTTCGCCAATAACAACAATAACACACAAGTGGCCGTGACCACAAGTTCTGCTTTCTGTGCTTCCTTGTGTGCTGCTTTTAGGGATAAATTGAGCTGAAAGTGTTATAATTTAGGGAAAACAACATCCTTTCAAGCTTCCACTCCTACATCTCTTTTGGTCATCTTTTAATTATGCAAAAGTTATTCTCAAGTTCAGTTCTTAAACTTCAGCTTCTTTTTGGTTCATTTTTGTTAGGTTTTTTTTTTTTTAAAAGTTGCACTTTGGTTCTAATGTACGGCTCTTCAAAATAACCTTGCCGTCTTAGGTTATGTGTGTAATGAAGGGCAGACCCAGTGTTGAAGTGTTACTGACATCCAAATTACTGTTGTACACACTCACTCAAATGCAAGACAAGGCAGTTGCTGATCCCCCCCCACCAGTGTTGCGATCAAACCTGGTTACACCACAGCTTATGTGTTACTCAAAGAGAAAGGCACTAGAACATTGTGCGTGGGGACTGGGGCAGGTGCTGCTTCAGAATGGGAGAATATCCTATTTTGTCGTCATTTCATTGGTGTTGAGGTTCAAGCGTTATTCAAGACTTCCTTAAATCTGAGCATTTTATACTTTCACCTAAAATGGTTAATTATGGTTAGATACGTTGTAAACATCACATATCTGAACAACTTCTAGTGATGCTTTTCCATGCTGTTATGTTACTTTAGCAAACCTAAGGCATTTGCTTTGACACTGGATAATACAATTTTTTTCTCACCCCAGAGTTACTTTATCTTCTCATATCATTGTTCTTTACTTGTGGCTAAACCTTTCTGTTCTATTTGCCTAGTTAAAATCTTAGTCTGAAAAAGGTGGGTGGAGGGAGGGATATCTGTAAAAACTGCTTTTTCTTTCTGTGCCTGGGTTAAATGATGTTTATCTTTTGCCTCTTGTGGAAGCATTAAACATTACACTAATAAATAAATTATAAAAGAATATGGTTAGGGTTTTTGTGTATGTATATCTTTCAATAAAATTGTAGCTGCTCAAAATCTCCGCATTTCAGTAGAACTAAAAACCTATGCAATTAAACTGTTAGCAGTACAGAAGCCTATACCAAAATTAAGGACTACCACAGCAAGAAAATGAAAAAAAAAACCAAACCAAACCAAACCTGCAGAGCCAGAGAAGATAAGCAAGATTTAGGAGAAGGAGCTAAAAGCTTAGCTGACTTAGAGTAATTCAGTGTTAATGAAAACCAACTGCTCTGATTTGTTTGTTAAGGCCAAAAGACGCGGCATCAAGTCCCGAAGTGAAACCGTATTGCAGGGCTGCCCCCGCTGTCTCTTGGTGCCCTGGTTCCCTGCTCACCCAAACTGGGCATCAGGGCAGGGCATGTGGCACCTCCTCCTGATCCTGGAGCCTCATCTTGATGTTAAACTGAGAGGCAAAACACCTGAATTTGGGAGCAGGAAAGCAGTTCTGACACACACAGTTGAAACAACTTAAGCAGTACACAGAACACCCAAAAAGAACACAACTAGGAAGCCAACAAGTGTCAAATTGAAATAGTTAGTATCAACATAGACATTCTGCTACAGTCAAGATATATTTCCTTTTTGAGGAAAAAGTTTCATACAAATTACTTTCTTCAGTAGGAAATATAATAAAGATTTTTAGATGAAGATTAAAATGTGTGTCTCTTTCTGTAAACAAACCCTTTATTTCTGTACACAAGCAGCACTCATGAAGCACAAGAGTACAGGTGAATCTGTACCTGAAGAATGTGTATTTGCCCCCCCATACCTCTCAAAGCACTAAATAAGCAGCATAGAGAATAGTATATATAATAGTGAGACACCAACATCAGTAACTCATTCACCAGGACTAACGGGTACTGTCTCACATAAAAAATGTTTTTGGAAGGTCTATTAAAGTGGGTTGGAACCACATTAGCATGGAAGCAGAGACCGTTGTATCAAAACCCTACCTTATTCCTCATACAATCAAATTCCAGAAGGGCAGGTTTCTGACTAATTTAAGCTTAATTCATAAAACCACCTTGTATTTTTAAATAGCACTTTGAACCAGAGAAGAGTGCTCATTTTATTACCTGTTGGATAGTATTCTTCATTCCACCTGACTCACACTGGGCAAAGTTCCATCCAAGTTCACAAAACTGGTAACTTTTTTTCATTTCAGGCCTATAAAACCCACGCCCAGTGTTTAATATCTTAACCTCAATAGTTAGGTTATTGAGGTAAGCAATAGGTAAGCAATCATCTGCTAATTATCATCTTGACAGCTCAGATACAAAAGCAGAACGTGTTGTCAGATCCCTCACAGACATAGCATTCATTGGAACGTGGCTGGTTTGCAGCAAAACATATTATCTGGTGAGCGTACACTGAGGTTACCGGAAAAGAACACTGTCCCATTCAGGTTTATTTCAGCTACACATAGCAACAGGAAAAGAATGTTCACTCTTTAGAGCATGTTGCTGTATGATAAATTCTAGGCCTTAGAGCCAAACATCTGAAGAAATGACAATTAAAAAAAATTCAGTTTTGAAATTACTAATTTTTGAGACACACATAAGAAAGCAGAATTCCATTCACCCACTTAAAACAGGTGAGGATAAAACCTTACGGTAAGTTATCTTCAAGAATGGCTTAACAACAGAAAAAGAAACTAATTCATTAATGTGATATTAATCACACTATTGTTACTTCCATTAGCGAGCATGTCTATTTGGTGAATACAAAATTAAAGAATTACATATATGCAGTGTCAAGAATTAAGGCCCGACAGGTTAACATACAGCTCCCACTTAGCTCAAGCATCTTTAATGTTCCCTGAGGAGGCTACTGTTCCAGGATTCAGCAGGACACAAAGCACAAAGAACCACAGCTAAGATGTTCCTTCTCAAAATAATGCATTTGGCACACACAGCTACACAGGGATAGCATTTAACAGTTCAGTTCAAACCTACAGCACAGAGATCTCACTGGCTGCCTTGTGTTTCCACAACTGGAATGAGTATGGATTAGAAAACCTTTATAATTATACACAGAATTCTCTTCAAAGGAAAGATATGTAAGTTAAATATGCCATTTCCCACTAAAAAAAGAAATATGCGCATTACATTAATATGGTGTCTAAACCTGAAACTTAGTAAATATAAACATCTGTGAATTCCTCAAGTACACCCACCTCCTGGCATGTCTGTCAACTGGCAAATTTTCCAATTTTAATTTCCTGATCTGCTAATGAATTCCTCTCCCATTTCTCACTTCGGTTCAGAAGATCCAAACAGGTAAACCAAGTAACTAGATAGAGGAAACAGTTACATTAATTATATATTTCAATTCTTATCAAAAACCAGGAAAAATCTGAGAATACTCCAACCCTTAGCATTCTTAAGCTTGAAAATACTATCAAAAACATGATGGAATAACTTGGGGAAAAAGTAAATTACAGTACTCTGGAAAACAAAACAAAAAAACCTTTCCCCAAGGAAACCTGCTCCTCAATACTGTCCTTTTAAGTAGAATCGTTTGTTTAATTTTTCCCATCATTGCAGAATGATCCAATTTATTTAACAAAAGAAATATAGAAGAATCAGAGTGAGTCTTTTCTGCAGAACTGCATTTAAGCTACCTTGTTAATATCACACTTCAAAGCTTAAGAGACATCAGGCTCATAATGGCATACTTTGAACTACACCACCTGTACAATGGAATTTATTTAGATTAAAATTCAGGTTTCAGATTTTTGTGGTATTAAAGCCAAGAGATTCCTTAAGCTTAAAAGAACTTCGACATTTCTTCCAAAGTAACTTTATTGCACAATTCATACACAAGGTTTAATATACTGGAATGTCCTTAGCTATTAATACAATCTATAATGTTTAAATTGCAATTTCACATTAAACCTGTAAGAAATCTTCACTTAATGCAAGAAAGTTTAGTTTGTTCTAATGCCCCCCACCACCAGCTATTTGCAGTAATTCACATTTTCAAGGTCTAGCTTCTGGAACTCATTGCCATGCCCCCGCCAGTGCGATTCCTTTTCATTTTCCAAAACTGTTTGCTAAATGTAGCACTTCAGACTAGGTAATACCAACCAGTACCAAATTACTAGTTTTTTAGTGTTAATGTATCAATTATCCCATATCACATACAGTACATATATTTTACAAGGCACACATTACAGTACCTACATCACAGCAGTGTGAATTACAGCAACTTAATTAAAAAAAGCTGTACAGAATACAAAGTTTACTTTTTCACTATTTAAATAATTTTTGCCTTAGTTTATATTGTAATTGCAAGTGTCATTATGCTGCAATTAACAACCTGTTTGCATCATTACAAAATTACATTTAAACAAGTTCATGTAAGTGCTCAGCAGAAAGTCAACTTATAAAATCTCAGTTCAGAAGAATAACTCTTGAAATACTTGAAAAATAAAGTTAGCTTGAAGCTTTAATTTAGACGTTCTTTCTGTTCCAGTGATATAAAAAGTTTAAAAAATTCAGAGGTTATTTTAAAGTCCTGAACATTGAGTGATGCAAGCTCAAAAAGCAAACAGAAACTAAACTGGTGTGTGATTAGAAATATTTGCAGATATTTTAGTGGAAAATCCCTGACCATTAACAATTTTCAGCCCAAATAATAATTGCCTTTATGCAATCAAACAGTCCATACATTTTCTGAAGAATATCTTGTTGATATCAAAGGATTAACAAAGGGAAAAAATTAGTTCTAAGCTATATACATTCATAAATGGATTTTTCAATAGTTAAATACAGATTTACACACTAAGCCATACTGGTTTTTAGATGATACACACCAGGAGAGTACGTTGCTTATCTGTTGTAATGTCTATGATAAATTTGACAAGTGTGCCATAAGTGAAGCTCAAATGGGTACCATATGCTATGCATGTTCCTTAACAAATAGAAGTATAACAGAGAAATTCCCGAGATCTGGTCCCCGATGTAGTTTAATTATTTTGTAGCCAATTAAGAAAAATAACTCAAATGTGCATATCTACATGTGCACACATCTTTTAGTTCAGAACGTGTCTGTGATAAAAGGCCTTAGCCTTACAGCATCATCGAATCTTAACAAGTATGGTAATTAAAAACGTAGTCTTACAGTAAGCAAGATTTATGCTGATATTCCCTTAAATGCTACACTTGAGTATTTCTCACTCAATAGGCTCAAGTTAAAAGAGTAGTATTTGTTAATATATATTAAAAAAAAATCCTTAATTGATTCTCTACAATAACAGTTGATTTCCATAACACTATTTATGCAAAGAAGGCTTAAGATGGGTTTCCTAACAATTTATTTTAGACTGTCTAAACTCAGTTCTTCAAAGGGTTTACTCTGCTAGACACAAAAATACACTGTTGCACTCCAGTTGTAATATTCCTTTTCCCAAGTTGTCACATGCACATCTCACTGCAAGCAACATTATTAAAGTAGAAGTTTCTCTCTGCTACATAAAAGCATATTGCACTTGTAGATATAAAGCACAGCACCCTGACTTAGATTATCACCTAATAACTCTTCGTATACCTTATACTTCTGATTTCATCACTTCAAAAACTCAAGGGAAGCAGATAAAACCACAGCATCAGACTAAACTACACCTTAACTGCTAATTCAAATAAAGTCATTCTCTTCAGATATGCCTGATGTTTAAAAATAATTTTGGCTGTTCTTGATCAAAAAACTACAAAGAAACTGATTTACTTTTTTTAGGATTGTGTATGAAACTGTTTAATGTTTCCAAGCTAATAAGACTGTTCCAAATATCATATTTAAAAAAATATTCTTGTTGATAATCTTGTTAGAAGAATAAAGGGAAGCGCACAAGTACATTTACAGAGCTGCCTACACTCTCCAAAACAGATTTAAAATAATTAACACTAAAACTCCTAACAGATCAGTTTGAAATCAGTATCTGTAAACACTAAAAGCAGCAATAACTGGCTACTGAAGAACAGGCAGTAGGACACCTTCAAGTTTCAGCAGTAAAATTTCAAAAATAATGCCTAGTGCTAAATCAACTTTATTCACATTTGTCATACAACTAAAAGGGACTGCTTTTAAAGATAAGCACTGTGAGGTCAAGCCATCTGACATGGTTCATCTTCTGTAGCACTGCACTGTGATGTTCAAACAGCAGTTAGCAGTTGTGCTGTTATAAATTGCTTTGAGTAGTTGAACTGTTAATTAGTATCAAAAGTTGTTAAAATAAACTTTGTTAATGATCAAAGAGTTTACTGAAAGTACAGATTAATAATTAAGACTGCACACACATACTGTCTCATACACCCCGTGTTTTATAAGAGCAGCGTAGATTCACAGCAGCCAAGAAGAGAAGTAAAAGACAGACCATGGATGAACGACAACGAGAGGTAAAAACAGACGTTCGTGAAAATGAAAGCTTCAAGTGCTTCTGCTGTGACCAGCTTGTTGGCCAGTGTCAGGGTCTGTGAGGCTGGCCCACCTCATCTACCATGTTAAGTATATAAGTAGCAATATCATCTTCTGTAGGTGCATCTGAGACCACCCAAGAATCACTTGCCCCAGTCACTTGCCGACGGCAGACAGGACAGCTTCTGTGACGATCACTCCTGTTAGGAAGCCAGAGAAATGAGTATTTTTCATTGATGGTCTCTTCCTGGCCAAAAAAAACCCAAAACCAAACGAGCCCCCAAATGAAAAAAAACACCCACCAAACAAAACCAACAACCAACCCAGTGAGAACTTCAAGAATGATCGGGTTAACTGGGTTAGACCACCTATATGTTTTTTGGTTTCTTTAAAAACTTTGTGAAGAAGATTGGCCAACAATTCTGAATGTAGCTCCATTCTTTGAGTGACAAATTTGGCAATGTGTTCCTTATAATCAAGTTTGCTCAGGTTAAAGAGAATGCACCTAGCTACCTATCCAAGAAGTTTAAATGGAAATCCATCGTCTAAATGAATTCTTCCTATCTTTAGATACTCAGCTGAGATACTTCAGAAACCAGTCCCCATAAGCTTCCTGTATAAAAAGAAAAAAGAACCCTTTTCCTGTGTCATTCAGCCCACTGAAGTTTAGAATTGGTTCCTCAGGGTCCCATCCCCCTCCACTGACTAACTCAAGAGTCCCAAACAATTATGCTTCTGAGCGGGAAGCCTCTGTTTTATGCCTAGGTTAAGGAGAGAGGAACCTTAAAAATTGTATACCAAAAAAAGAATGGTGCAACCGGAATGTAGTTAAGAGTTCAGCTGATGCTTTAGCCAAAGTGGAATATAATCCGCTCTCCAGCACAGTCACTAAACTAAGCCCTGTATTGCTGATAGATGTTAAAATATATTCCCAGAAAAGAGAGACAGCTAGTTATACTCTGAGATCCAGTGATTTCTACTAGTTTTTTTCCTTGTGGGAGCATGGTGTTATAAGAGTAATTTCCTTGACGAGCCTTTGAAAAAGCCACAAAACAAATTCTTATGCACAAATTATGTGCATAATGCATATTTGCATTAACTAGTCAAAAAAAGCGTTTAACTGAGAATATTGGTATCACCTAATGGCAGGCTGCCAAACACCTGCCAATCCTTGTATGTCTTCTGCATGGTCAGAGAAGAGCTATGCTCCTCCACAAAGCAAGTTTTCTCTCTCAGTTTTCTAACAAACGGTGTATCAGACAGATGCAGAACCTGCAAAGCTGTTCAGTTTACTATGAAGCGGAACATACATTGTAAGATACGTTATACATAAAGTTGAAGGCGTTGCTACTGAGAAAAAATCTCTTCCTGGAAAAGTCTGATATATTTAAATTAGTAAATTGTATGCTNGCTGCAAAGCTGTTCAGTTTACTATGAAGCTGAACATACATTGTAAGATACATTATACATAAATTCGAAGGCGTTGCTACTGAGAAGAAATCTTTTCCTGGAAAAGTCTGATATATTTAAATTAGTAAATTGTATGCTATTTATTTCAAGTGAAAGCATAATATATGGAAAAAATCTCTCTGTTAGTTACTTCCTAAATTAGTGATGACAGTCAAACTTGTCTTCATATTTGCATAGTCTTACAAACTATTGATTTTTTCCTTAAAAAGAAGCTTTTCATGAGATTTCGTGAAGCATAGCATGCCAGCATCAGCATATATGCCGTCTTATCTAGTTTTGGAGCAAGAATAATTTAATTTTACAAGAATAGAGATAAGAAATTACAAAACAAATGCTGAAAAGCACTTTCACACCTCATTTTCCAAAATTAAATTCTTCCCAAGATGTTTACGAATTCTGAAATCCTTCTTTCCTTCTGCTACAGTCTGATTTTACTCAAGCTTGTTATGTATCATATGTACATTAGCTTCCACATATCTTCAGACATTAAATTATACGGGAACTAAGGAATCTGTCAGACCACACTGAAACATGTCAGATAAACAGTACATACAACAAAATAATGAATATCCTTTAATATGTATTACCATTTATCTATGCATTTCTGGCAGAAACTGTGAGCACATGGCAAGATTAAATCAGCACGCCCATCCATGCAGATGCAACATTCTTCTTCATCTGTCAACTGTTTAACCCTGCAAAAGAGAAGACAGTATTTTCTCCCAGATAACTACTAAGTTTTATATTTATGCCCTAGTAATCACACTAGTTACTACATTTTTTGTATTAATTAGTGATGGACAGAAAGAAACTCCTGTGCTTATCTGCAAGGAACATGTAATTTTGTGAATGGACTAATTACATCATCCCAGCCTATGCCAGCAGACATAGCCTCAAGCTACCAACAAACAGCAGTAAGTGAACTGAACTAAGTTACAGTATGCATTTATTTTTTGTGTCATGTGGTGCTTTTGGTGTTGCAAAGCATTATGCAAATCCTTTTTCATATCAAAGAGGAAGTGTAAGAAATTGCAACTGTTACATATCACATGACTGGGCAAAAAGAACAGAAACACTGTTTACAAAAAAGGCAGGAGAAGAATCTGCCTTCTTTTCAGTGTCAGTCTGAACTATTACATAATGAACTTTGTCAAACTTCTGCGTGCTGGCTTATATCCTAGATAAAAACATGCATGTTGAGAGGATCACTACTAGAATGCACGTTCACTAATTTCACACGCCATCAAAATGCCAAGAGCTAAACTGCTCATTACATTGAAAAGGCTGGTTTCAGCTTGCAATACACTCCTCATGATTGTTCCTCCAAATTAAGACTCTCCCTCAAATTGAGGGTTACCACAGCTTTTCCAGTTAAGCTTCTTGTTGGGGTAAAAAAAAAAAGTAGTTTAAAAATTAGATCACTCCCCAGGAAAGACATTTTCATTTTATGTGTCTTCACTTTTTTCCCCCCAAATAATAGGTACCTGTATCTAAAGTTCCTAACAGTAGTATCTCAAATATTTGCGTTATCAAGACTTTTCAAGTGTGAAAAGGTGTGGAGAATCCTCAGCTTTCACTGCTCTAACTAGACATGTCAAGTTCCCTAATTTTATAGTCATGGCTCACTTCCAAGACAGCCAGGAAAGTGTTCTGAAATTTTTAGGTTTTCCGAAAGTCCCGATTTGGGCATCCCTTCTGTGACTTGGGGCACAGAGGTAGCATTCCAGAAAAAATGGCTTCTCAGGAGCGACAGCCCACCTTAATGACTATTGACCAGCCTGGTTTTGCTTAGGTATCTTGGTAGCTTGTCAAATACAGAGACACTTCTTTAACTGTACAGATTAGCCAGCTAATGAACAGCTATTAGCACGCTGTTGTTTTATTCTTCAGTAGGTCCTTGGGTTTTCCTTTTCAATTTGCTTTTTGAGAAATTACTTTACAATGCTAGGAGATTTTTTTTTGTAGAATTACAGATGGTGATTTGCACACAGTGAGGACAACAGTTTCCAAAAAAAGTATCTTTTGATTAGCTCACTATGTTCTTTGGACCTCCTCCCTTTCATTTCCCTTCCCCATGCAACTCTGAGTACTAACCTTTGATAACACTTCAATTTTTGAGATTTGCTGGTGTATATACAAGCAATTATACTTAAAACGGATGCCCTATTTATAAAGTTTCTGGAACCTAAGATTTAGCCATAGGATTAAGTTTCTGAAGAAATGGTAAAATACAAGAGTGACAAACTAAGGAAATGCTTGTCTCTTCACTATCAGAAAGCATAAAACACTTACAGATATTTTGGAATGCTCCAAAAAGGAAGTGGATGTTCTGAAGAAATGGGGTGTTACTTCAGTGGAAGAAGTTAAGATAAAAAGAAGAATGAAACAGATAATATTTTCTATTTTTGGACAGTGACAGCTCAGCTGAGAAATGTCTAAAGGTGAGAACTTAGGCAAGTGGGAGGGTATCACAGAAAAACAAATGGAAGATTTCTTCAGTGTAAAATACTTGAAGGTGCTTCAGCCTGTATTTTCCTTACTGACTTGAAAAACTTGGATAAGATACAAGCTTACTAAATTCCAGCATATTACCAGCATATTAGAAAAGTATACATTTTGTTGTTGTTATTTGTCACTAATACTATCTCAAGCAATGAAGTTTACAAACAGGAAGGATGCTCACCACCCCCATCTCGAAGTGTGAAAACTGAAAAAGAAACTCACCTAGGAAACCTCGTATCTACTCATTGCCTTTAGCAACATATGAAGTTGTTTTGCTAAGCATCTGGGGTTTTTTTTTTTTTTGGTTTGTCTGTTTGAAGTAAGAAGCCATTTCCAGACATGTGTGCGTTCTAGCATAACCATGTATCTTTGAGAAAGAGCAGGAAAATATGCTTTCCCAAACACGTCCACAATTTGCTACCGAATTCTAGCATTTTAATAACTCAGAACAGCCAATAATTTAAGATTATTTGTTCCCAAACAAGAGAAATAGGGAATTAAATGAAAAGAACACATTTTGCAATCCACTGACTTAAAAAAAAGTGGGCTCTATCTGTAGAATGACAACATAGCCGACCCCTTTCTCATTCTAACAGCTGGACTGTGACATTCTAAACACAGTTAACTAGCTCAGCAACTTGTTTTGATAAAACACCTGGCTACCAGCTCTTCACTGGTTGATACAGAGAACTATACTACTTACGACTTTTTCTTGTAAACCCTCTCTCTACCTCACCTAAAACCAAGTTAGAACTCTGAACTAATTCAGAAAGTTAAAAGTAAAGAACTACTAGTAGCAACATTTCCACATAGGGAAAGGGTGACAAGCTTCTTGCTGTTACATTCAGTTTGAACTGAAGTTATTGCAGGTGTTGACCTCAGTCTTTTGCTTTTCCTCTAGTTAACAAAGCAGGATGTCAACATGTGTGATACAGTTCACATTTTTCCAGTCTTACAAGTTAAATAACTTCTATAATTGATGAGTTTCTAGTGGCAACAGATGGGAGCCTTCACATGCCAAAATGTAAAAGAGGAAGAGAAAGTTTAAGTGGAACAATAACAAAATCTGTTTAAACAAACACTGTCAAACCCCCTAGATTTGTAGCAGCAGCTGATTCCATTTCCTCCTGTTTCCTTATTCAGGAGATTCGACATACACCATGTTTATATTACAACTGACCATTAAAACAGTTGTTCTGAAGCTAATGTATGGTAGCACCAACAAAATTTCACCCGAGTACACCATAGCTCTCTTGGTACAAGAGAAGGTATGCTATTCACGTTTGCGATGATACAAAGTCTGCACCTGCCAAGAGTGCACAGTTTTGATCATTAGGTGCTTGTAGTTCAGGTTTTACACACAACTTGCAAAATATTTATGTTGTAGCTGTGGTCAGAAGCTAGAGTACATCAAAATACCTTCCCATCCACAAGCTGGCCTGACAAGATGACACAGACATCAAACTCTCGTCAGCTTCTTCAGAAGTACCACTCTGTGCAAGAACTCCTGCTGCTTGACTGGTGATGTCTTTATAAAGTTGAATGAACTGATACAAGTTCAAGATTCTGGAAGCTTCCACGATGCCACTTGTTTTATTTATCTTGAAGATATAAGAATTGTTTACAATTACGTATCAGATTTTCACTTGACATTGCTCAAAACTCTTTTAATGCACTGCAATTCTCATGGCAGTAGCCACCTTGCCCAGTGTCACTAGGTTACCAAATTGCAGTCTGCTTCAATAACAGTTAAGACCTGCAAACACAGCTGTTTCATCATAAGGAATACCACAGTTAGGACTACATTTTTAGGGCAAGACAATTACCATCACTACTCAAATGGATTAAGTTGTGAGTACCAACCTAATGCCTAAAAAACTGGGCTAAACTTAGAACAAAGAAAGGAATAATCAGTCATTTCATATTTGAACTTAAAATAGCCTACAATGATGGTTGCCTTAATGAAAATGAAGAGCAAACAGAAAATTACAAACTGTAATTGTACAAACAAAATTTCAAACAAAGTTTGAGAGTTGGCTTGACTGAAACTGCATGTTAAGATTGCTCAGTGGATTCAGGATCATTTAAGGATGTTACTTGATAGGATACAGAAGGGAAAAATCTCCTCATCAGAAAGAGCAAACTTAGTAAGTTTTGTCACAGTCTTCAAACTAAGTTAAATGTTTAACTTTGGTATTCTAAGGAATAAGAATACATACAGTTACACTAGCTCAACTTATAATGCTTGGAATTGCTGACTGACTTCCACTACTATCAAACTATATAGTTCCCAGTTTGTTGTACTATTTGATTACCATGATTTGACCTCACAAATCATCTGAATTCATAACTAATGAGCTGTAAGTGCTCCATTGGAAGATATCATTCCTTTAAACTAAGTTATGAAAATGCTTTTCGTTAACCTGCTTTTTGCAGAAACTTAGAATTTAGACAATTTATCTCAAATAGTATCCTTGAATACATCACCTGTATCAAAATATATACTCAAAATATATGCAGCAGGTGTTGAATTTTACCAGTAAAAGTGACAGTACTCAAATATCTGTACACAAAACCCCCACCAAATTAAAATTTTCAACAATCTTACTTTAGTACATATTATCCGAACGACCACCTTCCAGAAAGCAGAAGAATCAGAACCAGGCTGCACTTCAAATAACAGATGTTTGTCTTGTCCAGAAGCCAATTTTGCAGTACTGAAATAAAGAAACATCAGTTTTACCTCATGTGCTAGACATGCAAATATCAGCAACCTCAGCCACTGCGGTATTATTTATTGTTCACCTATGTGCTCTTTACCCTTAAAGATATTTTATCAACACTGCCCAGAGACATGAAACTAAAGAGTAATGAACTTAGCATGTCATTAAATATAAAATACAGTTCATTTCACTTTAAATTGCACAGTAAATGTCAGAAAATTATGTGCAAGTCTTTTGATCCAGCATCAGCAAGCATCCTTTAGACATTTTAATTTATATATACTTTCATTGTTTGTTACAGTAATCATACAGTCTTGTGGTCCAATCTAAAAAGGTTATTTCCTTACCATGTATGTAAAAAAAAAAAGCATGCAGGTACCAACACATGTAGATGAGGCGTATTTTTGTTAGTATATATTAATAATGAAGCAGTCAGGTGAAAGCTTCAGGTGACCCTGAGATTTTTGGCTTTTCATATTTTTTTTAATGGAACACTGACACAAAGGTCTATTCCATAAGAATCAAAACAAGCGATGTTACAATCAAGCTGAAGTAAACCCCGTAAAGAAATTTTAAAAAAGGCTTGAATAACAATGTCATTTTGGAGCTAATTATACTGAGATATGCTTAGATTCTCAGGCAAAACACAAAGTAATGTTCTTCAAAATCTATTTATGTGTCTCCCCAGAAGACAGCTATCTGTTCTTGAAGGTCATTCATAAAAGTATGGCACTATACAAGACAATTTCTAAACTGAATACAAATTCACATTATTGTTAAACATCAAACACTACCAAAAGCCACACACTAAAAAGCCCCGTTTCAGCATGTACATTTCCACTTCATATCATTTTATACCACAAATATTGGGTAAAAATGACAACTCTGCTTTTTTGTTCATTTCTTTTTACTGTCAATGGATCAGTCAAACAAAAGGCAGGCTATGAGAAGTCTTGCTTATGCAGCCTCTTGTTTGGGATTATCTTGGTCACTGGTTTCAGATAGTAAGGCACATCTCATCTTTAATGAGGAACGGCACTACATGTCCACAGAAGTGGGAGAGAGGATCACAAATGGTTCTGTCTCAGGTACTACCTTCCTAGTGTAGCTGTACTGTCTTTACATGGCTCGTATTGCTGCTACCTACCAAAAGTGACAGGCAGAGAGGAAGCAGCACTGCATCTGTAGGTGGCTTGTGGAAGAGGTAAGAGTAAGGGAGACAGGTAACACTAACAAAAAGATATTGCTAAACGTCTACCTCTTGTGAACGTCTAAGAGAGAAGCAACACTTGCTGAAAGAAGAGTATTGGAGAAAAATGAATTTAAGGAGAAGAAACGGCTTTGGTTTTGAAGTGTAATTACAATCATTATAGAAATTTTAAGAACTGACGGACACATTTCAAAACCAGATGGCCAGTTCTGGCTTAGCCAGCAAAAGAGAAAAAGAGAAGATGTTGCATACAAAGTCTCTGTAAAACATGAAAAAAAGAAGGAAACAAAGTAAGGCTTACACATCATTAAGTTCAGCTACTCTTCCCAGAAACTCTTCATACGTTAGGAAACCACTTTCTTGAACCAAAGAGGCATGCTTTGCTACTTTTTCTGGCAACTTGTTAATTACAGTTTGTGTGTGGTTTGAAATTTGTTGACCCATGCTGAAATTCTTCACCTCAGTTCCGTAGAAAGAAGTTCTCATTCACTTGCAGAGGCTCTGCTAAAAATATTTTAGAGAGTTACATGTTGTGTGTGAATGGCTACTCCCTCATTTTCTTTTAGTATAAGAGTTTAGCTGCCCACTAACCAGCCTAATTATTCTACAGTAACGCAACTTGAACAGTCAAATCAGAAACAAAGCAGAACACTTAGAAGAGACTGGAATGTGGCATTAACAACTTATGAAAAACGTATTATTTTGCTTACAGCAATACTTGTATTAAACAGAGATAATTTTCCAGGCAGATTTTTCAGCAGCTCCAACACACACAGATAAATACATCCAATGGAATGGAAAAGAAAATCATAAGATGACAAAGGTAATTTATGACAATCTTTGTTTTTCCTAAATATTTGTGCATATGACAGTCAGAATGTCTACAAATAACATCTTAATGTATGTCTATACACAGACACTACATTAGGAATTAGCTTTCTTACATCAGACTGACATTAGCAGATCAAAAGAGCTCCCACAGCATTTTTAAACTGGTAAGCCAAGAAATCCATGTTAGTATAAACTAATTTAGGAGCCTCCCTATCTGCACAAAGCACTAAACTTTAGGATGTGTTACAGAACTGACTTGTTCAAACCTCTCCAGCTTCAACTTACTTCACCTTTCCTTTGCACTCATATCTTTTTCCCCAAAAGGGAAGGATCTACCTTAAGGATCTACTCTGTGTCTGATTCTACCCTATGCCTATGCCTTCTGATTCTGAGGCTTTATTCATCTCCTCCCCTTGATCCCTCTTATTTGCCATTCCCCCAAAATTTCTCTTTGCTCTATGTCCTGAAATAGCAGAGGCATGCGAATTATTTCTATCTGTACAGGCTTTGTCACATATAATGCAAACCAGTAGTCTTGCACCCTTTTAAGACTTCTACAGACAGAGGTCTGCAATGGCAAGCTAATTGCAGAATATCAACCTTAACTTAAATATGTAATAACCTGAACCTAGGTGTATTACAAACACCTTATGAGAGACATCACAGAAAAACAGAACTTCATCTTGCACGTATGTATAGCTGCATGTGGGCATAAAACTGCCCAGGAACATGGTCTACAGCTGCCAAGATCTTGCCACAGTGCAAGAAAAACACAGCACACAGCAAGTGAGTTCATATCAGAGCATTACATGAACTATTCCGGTATTTCACACAAGAGAGTAAACTTCCAATTTAATGTTTGACTTTTGACCAATTTCTATTCTCAGACAGATGTGTTCCCACCCAAGTCACTTTTCTCCTTCCAGACTACCCTCCAATCACCTCCCCTCCCGCTATCTAGACCTCACGTTGTGTGAGCACACGCCCAGAAGACACACTTGAAGCACAAACTCTCCACAGCACAACCCGTCACCCTTCAAACACCGCTCATCCCACGTCTTCCATTTTCAGTGTGTGAAATGGCAGCCTTCCTGAGGGCGCGGGTGCCTCAGGGCGTGACCCTACTGAACTGGTAACGTAAGATCGCATCACAGAAAAGTTTGGACAGGAAAAAAAAAAAAAANAAAACCCACAAAAAACAACCCTGCAGCGACGTCTGCAGAAGTGTTTCCTCTCGTCTGCTCCTGGCGATCAGACACAGACGGGACGGGTGCACCACGACCCTTCCCCCTTCCCGGCCTCTCCGAAACGAGCCGAGGAGGCGCAGGGCGCGGCCGCCAGCCCCTAAGGGCCGGGGCACGGCACCCGCTCTCACTCAGCCGTTTAACGGCCGGGCTCGAGACAGGCCGCGCGCACGAGCCCGGCTGCGTCACGCCCGAACCGCCCGGCGCGGGGAGGGGGGGGGGGGCCGGGAGGGGGG
>RSEF01000005.1:10067244-10115252 GCA_003993805.1 Himantopus leucocephalus
GGGGGCGGGACGCGGCCCGCTCCCCACGCCCTTCCCCGAGGCCGCCGTGCCCGCGCGTAAGCGCCGCTCGACCCTTCCCGCCCCGACGGACGCGGCTCAGGGCGGGGCGGACGGGCTCTGCTCATGGCGGCCGCACCCAACGGGCTCCCCCGGCGCGGGCCCGGGCCTTGCGCCCCGCACAGGGCGCCGTGACTGCGGGCCGCGCGGCAACCCCTGAGAAGCCGCGGACGGAGGGGCCCCGCCAGCAACCTCACCCCAGCGCCCCGGCATCCTGCTCGCCGCCGCCGCCCGACGGGGACCGGAGCGAGGCCGCGCCCCGGCAGTCGGCCAGCGGCGCAGGCGCGGCGGCGCCCGGCGCGGCTCGGTGACGCTAGCGCGCGGCTCGCGCTGTTGCCAGGAGACGGCGGACGCCGGTCCCGCCCCGCCCGGCGGGGCCCCCGGCAGCACCGGCGGGGCGGGGGCGGGCCGGGGCCGGGGCGGGGGGGGGCGGCACCGCCGAGGCCGCTGCCCGCCTCCCTCCTCGCCCCCGCCGGTAGCGATCCGGGCTGGAAGAGCGTTGCAGACGGGGGAGTGGCGGGGAGCAGGCCCGGCCTGAGCACCCGTTCTGTTCTGCAGTAGGAACGGTGTAAAAAGCTGTTTTAAGAAAAATCCTGTCATAGCTTGAATGACCAAAATGGGGTAATTTTTCTGCAGACGGGCCTTGCTGCACCCTCAGCAGATGCCTACTCGATGCTGTACAGCTCAGAGTTTGTGGCGTCTGAAGGGATGTAAGACTACCTGTATTACTCTCTGGTTTCTGGTTTTGCTGGTGCAAAACATCTCGTCCCCCTCTGCCATGACAGCCGGCGTGGGGGCAGAGAGCCCCGGGTCTGGTCCGCGTGGAGGGTGTGGGAGCTGGATGTGTGCGGCAAAGGCCGATGCTCACTGACCTTCTTACAAAAAAAACCCAACACCCATAAATGATAACAAGCCATTTAGGAACAGAAATCGTAGCACATCCTCTAGGTCATCCACATCCTGGTGCTTCAAGGTTTGATTCCAGAGGTTTTGGTGTGGTGGGGTTTTTTTTGTTTAATTTAAAGAGGAGAAAAGAGTACTTCCCCTTCCTGCCTGCTTCTGTTCACACATAGACACACGGACTTCCCACGATAAAGGCACCCCTGTATTCCAGACAGGGATTGGGCTGGACTGGGAACCTCGCTGTATTTCCTGCAGGCCAACCACCCCTTTTGCCTAAGGTCAGCAAACATCTGTAGGCTCAGTGTGGGAATCCGAGTGGTGTTACTGTCAAACGACTAACACAAACTGTGATCTCCTGCTACGTGGGATAAATTATTTGTCCTAGATACTTCAGCATAATGCAATTTCTGAGACTTGAAGGAACTTCATAGCTGTTGAGAATGTCTCGTAAAAAAAAGCCTGATACTTGAGAGAAGTCAGAAACATAACGAAGAGTTTCTCTTAAGTTTCTGCTACTACCAGTTAAGGGTTTGTTTTTTTGACACTTTATGTCTAGAACTTAAATAAACGTTTCCTGTTTGCTTTGTAGTGGTGCATCGCTTGCAATTTTATTAAACAATGAGCAAGGACATTTTGTACTTTCTAATTCAAATGTGACTGAGTAGTACTCATTATATATAGGCACTATCAAATAGAGTACTTATTGATTAGTACTTATAGCTAGCTTTTATTGCATACAGAACAGTGTAACAGGTTCCTTTTAGCCTTTGTAGTGTTGGCATAAATTGTGTAATGGAAAGGAGGGGCAGATCAAACTATGTGCATTGGCCAGGTGTCAGTGTAAAGGTCAGGATGAAGACTAGCTTTTAAGTTTTTAAGATACATCACAAAACAAGGCATTTATAGGTTAAGGCAATATCATATTATATCAGCTAGTATAGACTTTTTTAGAAAGTAAACACTTCAGAGGAAAAAAAAGCCCTTATTTAGATCTAAAACAGAAGCAACAAACTTCCAGGCGGAGTGGAACTAGAGAACAATTTTCCAAATTTCTTTAGGTGTGAATGAGAAAATATGAGAGAAAAGGAAGTTGATACCTGTGGAACAGAGGCAATATTGGTAGGAGAGTAAGAGAAGTGGTAGATAATTATCTCTTGTTGGTGGGGAAAAGAATAGAGAAACAGGTAATTTCTAATAAAACATGGAAAAGAGGTGGAAGGGGAATTATAATATGTCACAAACAAGTCCAAATTTACCTGGAATCCACTAGTGTTGCCTGTGTCCTTAAGCCTGTTTGCTGTTCTGACACTGTCATGACAAGTGTTGGCTGTGGCCTTTCCTCATGGCCTTATTTCTGCTGTCTACTCTTACTGCTCACATGGCACAGAGTGCTTTCATTCTGGTTGCCAGGAGAAATACATGGCATTACGGCAGTATTTTGCAAAGAGAGGAATCACTTAACTGAGTGGGATGGCTGTATCTAGTGCTTTCCTCTGTTGCATATTTTTCTGCTGAAATTCTGTTGATGGACATCTGACATTAGTGGTATTGAATCACAGTCTTTCTGCAGTAGTATAGCTTTAATGGCAGTGGTGGACTGTGTGTCAACACAGTCCAGACTCTTGGAGTCATTAAATATTTCTGAGCTATCAAAAAAAAAAAAAAAAAAAANAAAACAAGAAATACAGGGAATCTCTAAGTATGCTATTAGCAATACACTATAACTCACTGCCTAGTAGAATATACAAACATTGGGCAATTGTTAAATTTCTGTGAATCAAAAATATGAAAGTTCATAACCCAGTATCCTACACTGTAGCAAACACAATATAGGTGAGCAGTTCTATTGCTATTTTATTTAAGACTACGTTTTCCAAGCTGCTTGAACTAAAAAGAAACTTCTTTTGCCATAATAACCTCCTTCACATATTAAAATAAGTTACCCAAACCATTTATTCAAGAATATATTGGATAAATTGCTAGTGTTCTTCTTTTATAACAATTAATTACTTCTGTAACGTTAAGGTTATATGAGCTCTTTTTACTGTGAGACAGTTTTAATGAGAATAAATTGTCCAAGCAAACATATCTACCATACTTCATTTTTTTAAGAAGTACTGTAAACATCCCATACCACTTGAGATCTTTATTATGAAAGCCACACTTAAATATACACAAAAGATCTTAAATATAACTGTCGAGTTACAGTTCAAGGGTTTTTTTTCCCCCTGCCAAATAGCTGATGCAGAAGAATGATACAGGTTTTAATAAATAAAACAGTAAATCATGACATGATGAAGATATCCAAGAAAGTTATTCATTGCTGCATACATATAAACATCAGCATCTTAGTACCCTTCTGTGGGCATTTGAATGACAGTGGGTTGAGCCTTTGATTTTTTACTCACTTGTAAACAGACATTTCTTCTGTTTGTCAACAGTCTTTTTTAAAACAATATGCAACTACTTAATGAAAATAAGCTATTCTACATGAGGAAGAGCTACAGGATCATCATTTTATTTTAGACATTAAGTTAGCATACATCCTCCAGCCAGATAAAAAAAACCCTTTTCATTATATATTGATCTGAATTCCGTACAAATAGTTAACACACTGCATGTCATTAATAGCATATTCCCAATTACTTCTTTATTAAAGATGAAAAATGAGCTGTAATATGGATTTCTTATTTATTTCAAGTAAATAAGATACCATGTTCTTTTGCAAGAGCATTTATAGCTAAAGAGGTAATTATGAAAAAACAAGTTTTCATATGTTAAGATAGAGAAAATATTAATTCATGAGTATTTACAATCACCCATGTTTAAAAGCATTGCTAAGTTCTGTGTGCTTCGTTTTATATTTCTATCAATAAGTGTACATGCTTCCCCTTAAACTTCTGCTTCTAGACATTTTACTGTGGACTCAGGCTTGGTTTTGGACTCTTCTACCTTTTTTCCATTATTCTTTGTTTCCTTCTCAGGTGTTTTGTCATTTGACTTAGCCTCTTTGAGAGCAGTAGTTTCAACTATTTCTTTTTGCTGATTCTTGTTTGAAAATGGGAAGGTTTTCTTGTACCTTTAAATAGAAAGAAGGGTAGTAAAGCCAAAACACCGACATAGTTTGGTAGCATCACTCAAGAAATAAAGTGAAAAATATCTAGAATTAACTTTCTTTGCTGTACTCAAGCAGAAGTCTCACACAGAATAGTGGTATGCTAGATCATCGTGCTTTTTCCAGCAGTGTGCTTTTTAAAGAAATATTTTTGTATTTTTTTAGAAAACAGACAATGTATATTCAGGATTTGTGGTACATAATGATAAAGCTATCTGGGCTAGGATGTGAGAAATGCACACAACTTTCTGATACAATTTAATGATGCACTGCTTTGAAGATCATTATACATAACAAATGAGCTCAACAATTACTTTTTTCTGAACACAATCATAATCCAAGAATAGAAACTTTTACCTTGAGTCTGACATAGAAAGAAACCAAGAATAAAACTGCATCAACAGGCTTATATACAAACAGGTGCACATTTCAGTATTGCTATTTTGGCACACTTGGAAATGTTTCACTCTGGGAATGACTGACTAATCCAAAATAGGCAATATTTGTCATTGGTTCCTTTTCTAAAGCAGGGAATGGCAACAGCAACAACAAACTTCATCTGTGTAACAACAGGGTTTAAGATTTTGTTGTTTGTGCTACAATGTTATGTCATTATCATTATTTCTCTGCTCTTTAGCTATATATTTTAAATATTCACTGGTTGCATTCTAGGAGTTAACTCAGTCCAAGAGAAAAAAAAACAAGAAAGAAAAAACTTACTTTTTGATATAGCAGACTGCTAGAACAACTGAAATAATGAAGAAGATGACTGCCAGTATAAGAAGTGCAGTGGGGATACCTAGAGATAAAAGTGAGGTAAGCATAGAGTTTTTATATGCACTTAATTCTGACTTTCTAAAGGTTCATGAGCATAAATCCAGATTCTTCTTAAAACAGCCTAGTGTAAGAGGTACATACACATCAATCAAGAATGGAGGTATCGGGAATCTCAAAAGGTTACTAACTCCTGCTCATTTTTTCAAGAGAGACTAAACCTGGTATTTAGGCAATCCCTGACAGATGTTTGTCTAATCTGCTCATTGGAGGGTTTTTACAACCTGCCTAGAGAACTCATTTTTGTGATTAACTGTCCTTACAGTTAGAATGCTTTTCCTCATATTTAGTCTATTTCTCAGTTGCTGTATATTAGGATTACTTATTCACACTTCATATCTCGAGAACACCTCCATATTTGGAGAACAATTCTCCTTAGAATTTTATTGGCTCTTTTTTTTTTAAGAGCCTGCTGAGTTTTCCATTACTCTGAGTACATGATGTTTGCTAAGAATTTCTCAGAAATGTATTTACCCCAAATCATGTTAACCAGAATGAACTTCCACCATTTCATATTAAAATATTATCAAAAAGTATAAATTAAGATCTTACTTCTACTTAAAAATTATTTATAAATCCTCTGCCTTATAAGCTTTGCTTTTGCAAAACCGTAACGCTCCTACTCTGCCTCCAGGTTCAGCTATATCCAAATGGATGCTGGAGTAGCAAACAAAAATAGCAGCAAACAGTTTTACTACTAACATCTACGTAACTAGCTCTTCTGATTAAATAACTACCATATATGGCCTTTACCTCCAAAGACAACGGCATCATTCTTAAAGGCAGCATGGGAAGTGTAGTTAGGAGAGTCAATTGGTGAGTATTCCTCTGGCATTTTTGTAGTAGTCCCCTCTGTTGGTAATATGGTTTCAGTTATACATATTACGCGAAATTTTGTATTTTTCAGGGATCGTTCTGGCTCAGTCACATTGGGCACTGCTGTGATGTTCTCAGTCAAATCAGAGCCTGAATATGCGGTTAAGTCCGTTGGTGCACTTGATGAAGGTAGCATGGTTGTAATTGGATCTGGTTTACATGAATTAATGTGGACATCTGCAGCAGGGAAAGAAAATACATGAGAGTTGTGTTGGATGTTAGTTTTGTACTTACTGTACACACATTTATTGAAATTGTTCCTCAGTCCTTCCCTTCTGGAAATTATTATTTGTTTATTCACAAAAGCCTTACCCAAATCAGGTATGCCTATTTCAAACGTGGCTACAACCCAAATTAGGCACCTTTTATCATTACTCACATAGTTAAACACTTTTTGAGCAGGTATGGTGCTCATTTTATAATAGCATACTGCGGACAAGATTCCTCCAGAAAAGTACTTAGAATAATAATGCATATAAAAAACAATAATATGACCTCCTGCAGAGCAGGTGACTTAACTGCAGAACCAAGATTCAAAAATGTCTCTATTATTTTATGTATATGTTCAAAACATATGCATGCACTGTAGATACTTGGAACACAACTTTGATTGCCCAGAAATCAAACAGGACTCTAATGGGCGCTAAAAAGAAATAAACTTGAGGAACACTCAGAAATTAAGTCATTTAAATGATGTGAATGTTGTCTATATAAAACCACGGGTGCAAATGGACTTTTAAATGGAAATGGAAAAGCTGACTTCTGAATCAGGCTCATGTGAAAATGTGAAAATTCTTCTTTTCTAGTGAAGTTCTATATTGTGTAAAGCTATAAAAATTTCACTAAAGTAACAACCAGATTACAACATAAATAACAGGGAAACGACGTATGTACTGTTCTCCAAATGAATCCCCATGGGAAGTCTGATGACGCAGTTACATTCACAGAATAAAAAGCTAAATGGGAGGGGCATTTTACTTTTTCTACTAGTTTTCAAGTGATTTTGGCATTTCTTTGGCACAAAGAGAATTGACAGAATGAGCTTCTGCCAAATATTTTGGGTAAGAAATGCCTAGAATGGGCAACAGTTTGGCAATTAAGATAAAGAAACGCAGAATAATCCCGATGTCAAGTATACATTTTAAGTTGTTTTCTAACCATTCAACAAGCTTAACTTTCTTCACATACTGTAACAGTATAACTTTTTGAATTAAAGCTAAACAAAGCTACCTCCTTAGCATTACCCAACCTACCCAACATTTCTGATGCAGAACGACACATATTTCATGCACTGAAACACCATGTTGCATAGGAACAGAAGAAGTAACAGTAGCTTCTTTTAGAGTATGTTGCCTGAGTACTAATTCACCTATGTATTCATCAATAAAAGCTATGGACCGTAGAGAGAAACCAATTTAGCCCAATCATGTAATTTTTAACTTTACAGGTTAGGTGATAACTCAATTTTTAATGGTGCTTTCTCTCTGCAGTGCTTTCTTATCAGCAGTCAGATACTTTGTAAGCTGACTACGTATATTACCTACCCTCCTTCACTAAAACGGCCACGATCGTGAACAAAGCCCCACTGGTGAAGGCACGGCCTTCTCCCTAACAGCTTTATCCTCAGTCGCTTTGTAAGCTCCAATGTCCACAGTCACCAGACACGGTCTTAGGTCTTTATATCTTTGCATGGGCATTATCTTGCATATCCATCCTTCTCCTGCTCTTTCCAACCTTTGTTCACACATCTTTCCTGAAAAATTTCAGGATTTTGTACATAATGTCTTGCTAAAACTCACTGGCAAGGTCTAGGGATTGATTAGAAATAACTTATTGATCCTGTATATGGTCTAATTATCAGGATATTTGTTACATAATAACCATAGAAATGGGACACTAGCAGGAACACAATGCCTCGAGTTAAATACTTATTTTTAGTTAATACCACAGAGGCCATTAAGAAACAATATTGATATATTGTGCTGAGAAGATCTAATTTATATCAAGGCCCAAATTCCATTGTTGTATCTTCGATCTGGGAATAGACAGTCAAGAATGAGGGGAAGGACAGGTCTTTTCACACACAGGATGATGCACATTATAGGAAGCTGTTTGATTTTGCTTACAATAGATTGGGAATCCAGTTAATTTTATGGTCTCTCAGCTGCTCTAGCTTATATTTTAATTTAGTTTAATGGATACGTTTTCTTTTGTCAAAAAACATTCAACTTTTCCTGTAGTACCCCACTCTTGGCCTTTTTGCAAGAAAATATACACCACACACAGACCCCCTGGTTAAAGACTCGATTCACTGTGTTTCAAATTAACATGCCTAAATAATCAAAGCATATTAAGAGCCTTGTGTCGACATTACAGAATCGTAAAAGCAACTATTCTTCAAGAGCTTTCATGGCAGCACCAAGTTATTAATTCAGATTATCTGAATTGACCTTTTGTATTTCTTGGAAGCTTTTTTCCCCTACAAAGCTAAGTACAGCTTGCCAACATTTAAGACTGGAGGGGAAAGGGTCAACAAATTATAGGAACTCACTCACTTGTTACGATTTTTTCATGCAGATACTAAAAAAAATCATAAAACCCAAACAAAACCACAGAAAAGGTAGTTGTCATGCTTACATACCTGAGGAATTGAAGCAGTAAACCTTAAATGTTTTAAGGGGTTCAGCATGCCATAGCACTAGTCCAACGTTGCCCTTACCACATTTCTTGTTGGATGTTATCCGAGGAATGACAACCAATCCATCTTTCACCCACCCATAGCTACAATAAAAAGCATCAGGTCTTTTAATATTAGATTTATCACCAGCCTCAGATGTGTGTAAAGGCTTTCACTAAAGTTAATGAGACACCAACTGATGTCACATACCTGCACGTTTCAAAACCATGTTTCAAAGCGTTTTCAACTTGGTCTTTACTTGCCAATTGTAGATTCAGTTGATTACATGCATTACGTGCTTCTGACAAATTCACTTCCTCAAGATAAATTCCTACACCTGTGATCCTGCAAGGTGAAAGACTGGAACCTGTAATTTAGACATAGATATTCAAGGTTAGTATTTGAATATTGAGATTTAATCCTCATGAAGAATTTAAGATCACATTCAATTGAATTGAATATTGTTAAAAGTTTCTAGCTTGAAGATAGTAGAAAACTAATTTATAGCAAAAAAACCATACCTTAAAAATAGAACACAATGGTCTAGAATTTCAAGAGGTTTGGCTGTCACTAGACTAAATGCATATACAGTTGGCATTTGAGTCATTACCTGGAGACAGTTTCTTACTAAAGACACTCTTGTCATACTTATTCATGCAAAATGGGAAGAGGAATCAGACAGAGTTTATTTCCCTTTTTTTTTTAAATTAAAATGATAAAACTAACAGTTGCACCGAGGCACTGATTCTGGCAGTACACCACTCTTACCAATATGAGTTCCATCAAAGGTATTATACATAATTTTTCATGGAATTAATATACCACTAAGAAAATACACCTATAAAGATTTCATCATTCCTTATGTTCCTTATTCCTCCTATCTTTTTTCTTTTTTCTAGCTTGGCATGACGATTCCACCCCTCTGCCACTGTCAAGTGTTCAATTTACTGAGTGCTTGGCAGGCAGCAGGAAAAGAAGGGATAGTCCGGGTGAATTTATGACACTTTCCCCCATTCCTCCTCCATAGGCAGTTCATCCAGCATTTTTTGGACAGCCACAGCTGGCACACCTGCACCAGGAAATGCATAGCTTAGGTCTGATTACACCTGCTCTACTTTCTCAGCCTATGTTAAGGACATATGACAGAATTCAGGATTTGACACAGACAAGGAGAAAGGATATTACTCTTCTGCCTCCATATTTCACCAGTAGCATATACTGGAAAAAAGATACTTTCTTTTTGAGTTACATACAGTAATTGCTATATTAAATAAAACATTTCAACATTTCATTGCCAACATTTCATATAACCAACAGCCACAGGTGTTACTTCCTTGCTCAATATGCTTTCCAGACTGTGTGCTCACCAGGTATGTGACCATAAAATCAGAATACAGGCAATCCACAAACTCTCAAGGCAGGATGAAGTGATGCCAGTGGATCCACCAGATGACTTTTTAGCAACAGAGGTTAAATTGAATTTTATGAATGAAAAGATAGAATTAGCAGCCAAGCCACACCCATGATGAGAAGGGGATAAAAAGATGACTAAGCTTGCGTGGAGTGCTGAAAGGAAGGCAGGCTTTTCACTCATGCTCCCACTGGGTGTGGTGGTGTTGGAAATAGCTTCTGGTAAAAGATGCATCTGCTGTCCTTACACTTAGTTTACTTGGACTGAAGTGTTCAGTAGAGCAATCATTGAATTAGGTGGATTTACCTCAGCAGCAATGGAGGCTGTGGCCTCCCATTAACACTTCGTGGTACGGTGTAGACCCAGTCACATGGCAGGTGAGCCACTGAACACTTGAGCAGTCCCCATAGCTAAATCATGACTGCATCCAGCTCTGACTTGAACATAAGACAAGCCCAAACACATTGCATGAGGATGCAGAGAAGCCCCGTTGCTCAGTGAAGATGTGTGTGTAGGAGTCAAGGACCTCAAGTCTATCCAAGTAGTGAAGATGATTCACACTGTCAAATTTCTTCCTTTCAGCCAGACCGTCTTCAGGAATGTCCTCTTGTATGGCTTCATTTTCACCAAAGTACTTCTGTGTCAGAGAGGTCAAACACTGGAGCAGGCTTCCTAGAGAGGTGGTCAATGCCCCAAGCCTGTCAGTGTTTAAGAGGCATTTGGACAATGCCCTTAACAACGTGCTTTAACTTGGTGAGCCCTGAATTGATCAGGCAGCTGGACCAGATGATCGTTGTAGGTCCCTTCCAACTGGAATATTCTATTCTATTCTATTCTATTCTATTCTATTCTATTCTATTCTATTCTATTCGTTACAGTGTTACGTTTTCATTATTTCCTTTTGCTAACAGGCAACTCTCCCAGTCCTCTTGAGAATTATTTCTGGTTTCCTGAATAACTCCCTGTCCCAGATGCTGAGGCACATTCTACAATTCCTCTTTCTTTGTTTTCAAGACCCCACTCCTCCTTCATATTTTATGTCTAATTTCTTTCTCCTCTTACTACTTTTTAGGTCAGGCTTCACTCTTACTCTTACTGCTTACTTAGTCAGTTATTTTCCTATCTTTAGATTTGAGCTAGTACAACTTTTAAAAAATGTAGTATTGAGAATGGAAGCTTCTCAGTGACCAACTTTACAAATTTCAAATAAAGCTGAGCAGCTGACTGAATGGAGCTTCCTGAAACCTTAGAAAGTTGCCTAGATACTTGTAAACTGTTACAGTCTTTAGTCATTCAATTACAGGACAAATATTTTTACATGAGAATTGCATGATAGATATATAGCATAATATAAAAATTCAGTACCAGTAAATTAAGTCTTAAGTGATAAGAAAAGTGACTGTAGGACACAGACCAAAGCTGTACCTTAGAATTCACTAAGCCTTTTGAAACAAAATGGTGAAGTAAAAGAAATGTTTTGGAAAAGTTATCAGCTTCAGCCTAAATTACACATGGTTTTACAGTGTGAGGAAGAAATCCAGAAAGAGACAGTAGCCTTTTAAAGTCTTTCCATCACTTCTTAAATCACCTCTGAACTCTGTTCTAAAGATGACTGAGTTTGTACAGGAGACAGACTAATCCTTTAGATGCATGTCGTCCTTTTTGGTCCACAAGCTGCTCATAGCTGTACTTTAAGTTTTGCTCTATTTAGTTAACCTACTAATAATAGGACATTCTCCTGAGTATTTGGGTCTTGTGAGAAAAATCTGTTTTACTGAGAAAGGTGGGAAGACCTAGACAGAAGAATCTCACAACAAGGCACAGCTGTCATAGGACAGGAAGAAAACTGTTCAGTTTTTGTAAGCTATGGGTATTGGCTTTATTGTGCACTCGTTCTCTTCTTGGTTTTTGGGACAAGCTGTTGTTTCTATCCCTTTGCCTTGCGCCAGGCCTTCACCCTGACTTATTAGAGAGATTTTCCTTTGGCTGCTGATGTCAGGGAGCAGCAAGAACAAGGCTGTTCCACAAGGAAAGAGGAGCCAGGAGCCAAAGGTAACCGCAACACAGGCAGGACAGGCCCCTCACCAACCACAGCACAGTCCTACAGCACCTGAACAGGATGACAGTGGTGACAGTGGGAGGTTTCACTGGCAGCCCCAGAGAGAGCAAGACAATGCGTCAGATGCAGGGTTCATCCAGAAAGTCCATTTGGGAACAGCAGAAGATGGTGCTACCTATAACACGTGCCTGAAGTCCATCCTGGAGACAAGGCTACCTACAAACTAAGTCCAGAGTCCATCTGCAAAGCCTAGTCAGTAGTGACTACAGGCAGGGACAGGGCACGCTGCAACACAGCTCAAAGACACAGCTGGAGGGCAGCCCTGTGCTTAAGTGGAGCTTTTGGACCAATGAGCAGAGGGGCCATGAATATGTACCCCAATGGAGGCCTGAAGGTGAACTAAGTGGGGTCCTAGTAGCTGGAAGGAATAGTCTTAAGACTCAACCTCTCCATTTCCCCTGTGAAAATTATTCAGTGGTTGGGATTGCTGGAGGAGACTACTGTTGTTAGGTACTCCAGTCCTGTGGAATTTCAATAGGACTTGAGTTGAGCCTCTAATTCACTCAGTCCAGGTTTCCTTCAGAAGCCTTTCAGGAAATAAGAAAATCGTCTGCAACAATGGTGCATGCTCTTTTAGATAGGTAGAACAAGCATTTACTCTTTGCAAGTTACAGTGAAACATCTGGAAACATCTGATATACATTAAGTATCTGCAGATACGCTAGTAGCTACTGCAGTTAGAATAGACTGCGTCAAGTTGATTACGGAATTTGAAGGAGAAGACATTAAAATTTCACTACATATAGAAGAAATGGGTATTATATGACCCTGACTGAAAAAATAGGTTCATATAATAGTGTTTGATGGAGGAGGGTCATCTAAGAACTGTGTGATAAAGTTGATCTTAGTATTTCCCTATGTTAATTTTTGCAAACAGATAGTTTATATAAAATAGAAACTTTTGCACTGTATTAATCAGAGGCAGGCATGACTGCCCTGGAGATGAACTGTGAGATCCCTGCCACACGTTTCATTCAATGTTGCAAATCAAGACAGTGTCAGGATATTGCCAAATCAGAGCAAAACTCTTTGCATTAAAGACAGCATTTTGTCACAGACACACACCACTGGTTTCATGCATGTTTTGCTCTCTAAGGATTGTACAAAACTGCTTGCTGTGGTATTTTAAATAGTACAAAATAAAATCACATTTCAATAGATCTGAACTTAATCCTAAATGCAACACCAAATCTTTAAAACAAGCAGTTCTGTAGCATTTAAACAGTAATTAAATTAGACTAACAATGAAAGTTCCCCTATATGCTAGAGTAGTTTTTATTGCACTGTATTCTCAAAACCCCTGTGGTTTCCTATGCCAGAAACACATTTACACACACTCCCTTCCCCCTATTTTTTTTTGCAAATCTAGCTACTTTTTCAAGTATTTTACTGTTCAACCAGGAGACTTCAAAAAGTGGAAATTTACATACCTGTTATAAAGTAACTTTGAGCCATGAATGTCATAACCCAGATGAAAAACCCTGCCGAGGTAACTCCAAAATAAGTTGCCATTGTCACCAACTTGGAAAATTAAGAAATTCAAGGTGATTTTTCTCCTGTGCTAAGAAAAGTTAAGGTATTGGATACTGTCAGACCACCTTTGAGATGACTTCTTGAAAGTAACTTCAGCTGTCACTGCACTGCTTCATAGAAAGAATGTCAGGGCAAATGTGCTGACTGTCCCACTCAAAGGTGAGGTCACTGACTGGAAATCCCTAATCACCCTTTACACTTTCTTTCATGTGGGGCTTGCTGGAAAATTTAACTACTGCTGACTCAGGAAGCACAGCTGAGGAAGGGAGATAAGACTGTTAGACTGCTAGGTTAGTAAACACTTTGAAAGAAGTTTTTCCTTTGCTATTTTTTCCTGTTTTACTGATTAACAGCTCATTACTCATGTTGTCTATTCATCTGGTAAATAAAATGAATTCTCTACTGTATCACAGCAGGCCAGGCAGGATTTTTCTTTTGGAATTGGAAGGGCATCCATTCCTCACCATCCTGTTTGTCTTGATGTAGCATTTTTACTTTCCTTTGCCTTAAGAGTTCCAATGCAAAAATAGGTACCGTAACACAGAGACAATATGATAGCTAGTTTTGAACAGATTTGGAGATACAGTCCTGTAACTGGGATTTCTTGTGAGACTGTAGGAACAGAGTTGGGAGCCAGTCCCTTCACTGCTGCCTTTTGTGAAGTTCCAACACACCGTGATTCCAATAGACTGATTCAAAACACAGGTGATCCTCATGGCTATAACTTAGAAAACTTTCAGAAAGTCTTAGCAAAAAAATGATTTTTTTTTGCAGAGATTCCAACAAACGTAGAGCAGGAAAGGAGTTCAAGAGATCAGCTAGTTGCTTTTACTGTCAGTTGGATCAGCTGTATTTATGTTACTTCTGACAGATGTTTTTCTAACCTGTTCTTAAAGATTTCCAGTGAGAAATTCCTAACATTTCCTCAAACGCTCTATTCCAGTGCTTCACAGTCCTTTACTGTTAAAAGGTGTTCCCTAGTTTAAACTGACTTACCCATACCATGGTGTAAACCTATCACTTCTTTTCCTGTTGAAAATGGACATGGAAAAGATTATTCCCTTACATTTTGCAACAATCTTATGTATTTAAAGAGTTATGCCTTTGCTCCCATTTTTCTTTCAGCTAAGAAACCCCAGCTTGCTCCCTCTTTCTCTCTAGCTAAGGCCTTGCCAATGCCAAGTATTGATTAATAAATTACCTGCTTATACAGTTCAGAATGGTATGAGCCTTTTTATTCCAACAGGATGATTTTGTTACATCATGTTCAGTTTGTCATTCAGTAAACTTCTAGATGTCCTACATCCCCAGGCTGTTTTCAAGGTCCTGTAAACACAAGTGTAACAGGAGCTACCTCTTTAAACTGCGGTTTATATTGTAGAAAGTTCCCACTTAATATATTAGCATAGTATTAACTTTTATCTGGGTGCAGGCCCAATCTCTTGCAGCAGCATACAACACGGTTATGGGTATACTATAACAGACAGGCATCTACAGGGCTGGGTGGAGAATGCCATGGGTTAGTGAAATGATGCCTCTCTTAGCAATAAGGAAATGAAAATTTGGTGGAGTTTGGGCTGTGTTTTGGAACTGAATGTTGGTAAAGCTCCTTGCAATCTTAAGACAAATTTCTTGTTCCAATTTCTATTCATTCCTTTATTGTGTTGTACTTACCTGCCTCTGCAAAGTGATGGCAATCTGAAATACTGTAATCAGACTTACTCTCACTGAAGCAAGTTCTAAGTGGATTCACTTGCACTTACAATGTAGGAGCAGAAACTAATAGTTATTCTGTAGCTCTCATGGACTAGTAGACTGTGGCTGTAAACACTGAGAACATTAAACAAAATCTTACCATCTCCATGCTTACCTTGAACTGCCAAGTATTTCCTACCACGAAAACTAATAAAAAGCTGGGTTTCTGACATTTTAAAATTGCATACTAATTGTCCTTCCAAGTTTTAACACTTTGTGCTTATTATCCTCACTGTGGCAAAGTTCCTTTAGTCAAACTCTGTCCATGCTATTGATGTTTAGTAGGATTTTTAGCTGGAAAAATGAGATCAACACCTTTGTAACATCAAACAAAAAATAAGCTCCTTCACATGGTTTTATAAGACCAAACTACAGATTGGGAGAGGGAGAAAAGAATTTTAGAATGATGAAGTGAGACTGCAATAACCTTTTTTTTTTTGTCAGTTTCTTCCTTTTTATATTTCAGCTGTTCCAAAACTGTGTCGAAGATCACTTACCTGGACTGTAACAGTATAAAAGACCCTGTTTGTGGGTCTTCATCTTAACTTGTGTGGTGAAAAAAAAAAGCAGCCTTATACTGAATGTTTAATTAGCATTTGACCTAAATACTTATAGTAACCTATCAGGAAAATTCCCAGCATCTCATGCCAGTATGTCCTAAAATGCTGATGAGGATTGCTAAACAGAAAACCTTTGATAAGGGAGAACAGACTTAACTGTTTTCTACAATCATTTCTAAAGTAACCTTGAAGCCTGAACAACAGGAGGGGGAACAAGTTTTTTAAAAAAATGTTTACGTGGAAAATACAAGTATCAGGGTCTTTTCCTGGTAACAGTCATTCCTTTCAAGGTTGTCACTGTCCCAAAGTTTTTCTCCCTGACACAGACCATCAGAGATTCAGAAGTGATGTTTCTATTCTTTGTGGAAACTGAGCATTGTCTCCATTCCGCTGGTCTGGTAGTTCAGCTCTCCACAAAGCCCAGGCTTCCCAGACCTCCCAAGCCTACAAGAACACAAAGCAAATAAAGAATCCTAACCTTCCACTCAGTCTCCTTTGGTTACAGATCTCCCTTGTGGCTTTCCGTGTTCAGCCTCCTCAGTGACAGACAGCCTCTCTCTGAAGCAGGAGTTAAACTCTCTCCAGGATATTTCAGTTTCCTGATCTTGTTTCTAGGGTATGACAGGGATGACCCTGCTTACAAACACTTTCTCTATTGAAACAGGAGTTTGCTTGCTTCTTCTACTGATTTTCCTGAAGAACTGAAAGACTAAGAACAAGATCTTTGGTATGTGTAACATGGCAGTACGATAGACAAGGCAGCACATATTTCATAAGAACATAGTCATTAATATGCAGACAGAGCGCATGTAAAAAACAAACCTTTAAGGTAGCAACATTGAGGACTTTGAAACCATACTTTTATTTCAAAACTCAAGTATGTGATACTATACAGTACAATACCAGCACACTTGTGCAAAATCTTACAATATTACAAATTTAAATATGATACACAAAAATAGTGCCCTTTTAAAATTCCTTTTACTAGAAACATCTGTGCTGTGCAGGAAAAACAATAAACGTGTCTTGTTAAAGCAGAAAAATAAATATTGCACCTCAAGGAAACTATTTCAGTGTTAATAGCATAAATAATAGATCTATTTCTTGTTATCTGATGTGATCTTTGAACACAGAAGAGGTTGATTTTTTTTTCCAGAGAAAGCAAACTAACATCCAACAGATAAAATTACATTTAGAATAGTTTTTGAGCTCAATCTAGTTTCCTATTAAAAAAAGGTGTCTTCATTAACTAACTGAAATATATAAGCAAAAGTATTTAATGTGTTGTTAGTCATTGTGGTTCATTATTTTTAGTGGACAGTTTGCTCAAAGTAGTAATAAGAAGAACAACTTTTTTTTTTAAATAAACTTTATCTTCCTCTTTTCATCCCCATTAAAATCTCTTGCCTCTTTCAGTCCATTCCCCAAAACAATTAATAAATTTGTGGCTAAATTATCCTTGCCTTAGACATGCAAGTAGTTCAGTTTAAATCGGTACAACTACTTACGGAAATTTGCCCTTGTGCACTAAGTCCACAAAAAGCCAGTGTGCTGAATTTCAAGAGAGGATGGAGACCTTATTCACCCACTGACCAAAAAAAACTTAGCACATGCCTAACATTAAGCAGTTCAAGAGTGCTATTGATATAAATAACTTTCTACATTTACTTAAAATAAGGTGTTGGACTCACATCAGTGCAGATGTAAATAAGAGCGAATTAATTCGATTAAAGGCATTGTTAATTATTTCTCCTCGGTGCAGCCCAACATTTCCACAATCCCACAATCAAACATGTGCCATAATTTTCAGCATAGAGGTTTCTGAATCTTCAGGACTATTTACCTTCAATTTTTATTGCCTTATTAAGTTATCAACACTATTTGTAAAGATTATTAAGTTAAAGAAGCTGATTTTAGTAAAGAAGTATTCAAAGAGCAACTGACAAGTTTCTTCAAATACTGAAAGTATGTGAAATGTCACAGTAGTTCTTCATAGTCAGATATTCTAACTGAACCAAACATATACCAAGTAATTTGCAAGAAACCTTCTTCTGTCTTATTCTTTACCAATTACAATTTTAGACCAAATGACACTTTCCCATTATCCTTTTTGAACTTCCTTAAGCACACTGCTCCTCAACCATATATACTTTAAAATAAAAAACAAACCTCCCAACTGCTTATAGTCTTCCCACCTCCCCCCCCCAAAAAAGTGGCAGTGGTCTTCTTTTTTAAAAAAATTATTATTAATTTTTTATATTTTAATTTTCTTTCTCCATATAAATGGCTCTTAAGAAACATGTGGCTAAAGATGTAGCAAACAAAATTCACCAGCGGGATATTTGTTACTAGTGCCAGATACGTGAATTAAATTTCTGACTTAGAAACTTGTTTTCTTTGATAGTAAGCTTGACGTTCAATGTTTACACCAAAAGAAGACAAGACAATTCTAACCGCATCTGAACTGAAATTACAGTACTTCATGACCTACTTGTCCTTCAGTTGGCAAACAGACCTGTTAATCAGTCAGAAAATGCCAGAAGAACGCAAGATGAGTGCAATCAAGTGTCACACTGATTTAGATACTGTGGTGAGATTCAAGCATATAGCTATGGAAAGACAAACATAGTTCATCTTCAATCAGAAGTGACATTCAGCAGGTACACATGGTATACCTTAAGTGACATGCATTTTGGTCTCAGCCCTAGGTGGTATGGTTCTTTACAGATAATGGCTTCACCATTTTGAAATTGCTTGTCTAAAAATTTCAGGCTTTCACATTCTTGTGTAAGAACTCACAACTCCTAAATAGGCAGAACTGATAAAAAATCTGGGCAAAAGAGTAATCTATCATGTCCTGATAGTTTAGCTTTGAAAGCATATCAGAACAGTTATATACTTGGCATCAGATCCTGAAAATGAACTACTAAAAACATATGGTGACCTATTCAAAGTCCTCACTGCTTTCATGCCCTGATTCACCTAGGCACTGGTAGGGTTTTGGCTGTATGCAGAACTGTGTTCCTAATGCAGATCTCAAAGGATATCTGTTTCCAGTGTTAGCAGCAGGGTGGGTTCCACTTAGTGCGATCACCTGTATACACAGGTATGAAGACTTTTTTTTCCCTTTTTTTTCTTTTTTTTTTTAAATAAAGAATTGAAGATTTCTTCCCACGTCCAGGACTGCTGTATTTTGGGCTTGGGCAACACATCGAACCTTCCAGACAGCAACTAGTCTTTGCTGCAACCAGTAGTGACTCTGAGTGGCATATGCAAATTTGTTGCAAAGCGCGTCCCTTTGATATATCAGAAGTTCCCAGACGTATTTGACAACATCAACTGTGCCACCCAGACCTCATTTTAGGTTTTGTTGTGTATCCCATTTTAAAAAAAGTGGTGGTCCCATTCTTAAAGTATATCATAAAACACATTTATGCATGTACTTAGTATTCCATTTAAATTATTATACAGATAATTCATCTTATAAAATTACTTTAGCAGCAAGGCATTTGGTCTGATAATATGATTCTAATCTTCCATAGAAGAGCTTCTATTTCTACCCAATAATCATGAAAAAGGAAAGGAATTAGACTCTTAAAACCCAAAGGACTTAAATGCCATTAGTACTTCAATGATCACCAATGAATTCAGGAAATGCAAAGTAAACCACTAACTGCAAATGTAGGTTTTACAATTTTCTTCAAAGTCATAGCAGAGATGTCAATATCCTGTGCAAATCATTCTTTTAAATGTCTTGCTGCTTGCTGATTACTGCCACAACCTTATCATGATTCAACATTCCTTTATTGGTATCAGTCATTTACAATAAGAAGACAGACAGGATTATTTATCAGATTGTCATTTTGGCAAGGTATGTTCACAATGTATCCCCAAACCTGATGGTGTGGAGTAACTCACTTGTCTAACAGATCACATTTAACAACCATAAGGATGACACTAAGCACTACCTTTAACAACTGTGTTCTAATATTCATACTTGCTCAGGTACCATAAAGACATGGTTGTTCCTTTATTATTCAGTGCGTTGCTCGTGTTGAAATCCTGAGTTCCACCAGGAATATTGATGGGCAGCCGAACAGCTGGCCTTCCCTTCAGGTCCCTCTGATTTTTCATCACAGGAGTTGTATGAATGGTAGATTCCCAACACCACAGCAAAAATGATTATCGCAGCCACTACAAGCCATACCACATTCCAGTGTTTACACAGTTTGGGGTACAGTATATGTAAATAATTAATGATGACTTCAAGTCTGCTGTAAAATTAAAAGAAAACTGTTATATATTAATCATATGCAAATTTATTATCTTAAGCTTTTCAATTAGAGAAGTTTCATAGATTTATGGTGCACCATCTTTCTTCCAAATACAAACACCCTGTCAAAGAAGAATTAGACTGTTAAATTCTTTTAAGAAGAGCTGTACACTCAGATACGGGTCATATTTGCAAGAAGGCTGAAGACCGTAAACTTGACTTCTATTTCTCCCACCTGTCAACTGGCAAATCTCAGAGCTTGATGTGATGTAAAATTCTGTGGTGTTCATAGCTTGCTCAACTAAACTAAGCATTAGAACATGTAAACCTTTCTTCCTAAAAGTTTCATGACTAGCGAGATGGCTGTCCTTCTGAACATGGCTGAAATCTCAAATTAACAGATGTTTATAACCATAATGGTTATGGAATGGAAATGAATTCTTCTGGATCAGTTGAGGATTCCTACCTTAGCTTGTGATAAGACATATTACTTGCTTTGGCCAGCATTCAATTCCTCTCTAATGCAAAAGTCTCTTTCCTTCTAAAATGCAGGAAATTGCAGGTATATTTAATTGGGTGGCAGAACCACCGAGAAGACTCAATAATTAACTCTAAGAAAAGTTGCAAATTTCAGAAAAGTTTTCCAGTCAGGCATTAAAGGCTTCAGGTAAGACAATAAGCAGAGGATTCAAAAGTCCCCAGTACAGATGAAGAGCACTGGGTACGGATGAATGCAATAAACACATCACTGCTGAAAGGCAGGAACTCCAGCATAGTACTGTTCTGCTGCATCTACACAGCTTCCAGAGAGAGTAGGCACCCGTCTGTTCAAGTTAGAGCAAGTCCAGCATAGCTGAGGAGCTTGTCTTAATCTGCATTCACCTTGTAGATGTACTGAAAAACTCACCTGTGAAGACCCTTTGGGAATGACGCATGGCACAAATACAGGCATCAGATTCCCGAATAACAACTTTCATGAGACAATGCATGCCTACTGAGACATACATTCTGGCATCTGAAGAACTTTTGTGGAATATTTTTTACCTCAAATCAAAACCAAACCCCATCTTGGAGCATCTTGATGTCAATATACAATTTTAGTTGAAGTATCAAAATAAAAAGTTTTGCATTTTGGAACTATGTTATTTTGGAATATGCCTTCCTGTGAAAATACTGTTATTTCAAACATGCTTCCCTAGACTGGAAGAAAACATGTCAAGATAACAGTATAAAACACTTGGTTGGTTACCACAAATAGAAAAAGTGGCTCTTCTTGTATGGACATATTACACCACCGTCTCACCTGCTTTTCAGGTTTTTTATCTCATCTTCATTTTCACTTTCTTCATGTTCATCATGACTTTCTTTTGGTGTCTCTTCATCTTCTTCCTTCAGTTCCTGAAGTTCTTTGGTTTTCTTCAAGCCTTCCTGATAGCTTTAACAGACAAGACATTTTTCTTAGTCTAGCATGCTGTATAAGCCTGTTCCTATGTAATGAAAAATTAGCTTTTTCTGTTACAGGCAATAAGACACAAGTAGCAGTGTTGCAGCACTCAGACAAGAGTCCAGCTAAAGAGTCAGACAAGACTAGCTAAAGAACACGAGTATGGCACACAGACAGACACCCTTCCTTAACAGAGGATTTTATTAGCTCTGTTACCAAATTTATCATCTTGAAAAAGAAAAAGAGGTTATAGGCCTCAGCAGAGCACAACCTTTGCCTATTGTAAAGGAGGTGGTAAGAACTTCTCTATTATTTTTCAATCATTTTGAACACGCTTTAGATATTTTATTTTCCTGAGGAATAAGTGCAAATCAATGCTAAAAATAGATGACTTGTTGGATTTTTGATTCTGTGAGAAAGGATCAAAGTTTTTGTCTCACTCTTCACGCAGCTCAACATTCTTTGCTTGACATTCAGAAACAGATCCCAAAGCTGTTAATTGTCCCAAAACATGCTGTGTAAAGCACTTTGTGACATTAACAACATCAGTTTGCTGCAAAAGTGGACACCTACTCTTTACTCATTTCCGTGTACACTTTTCAGAATAAACATTTTAGAAAGCTGTTTTGGATTATCCTATAGTGAAGCTGAACACTATTGACGTAAGGACACCCACTCAACTCAGAACCTCCAGTATAACTGCTCTCCCGCAGTTTGGCTAACACTAATAAAGGATGAAAGTGAACAGCCACGATACAATACAAATACAATGAACAAAGCTCACTCACATTGTTTCCCACATTGCTTCAATTATGACCATCTTTTAGGAGCTCATATCGATTATGTCACTAATTTTGCATTTAAAATTACATTATAAAAACATATGTCCTCATCTGGTAGCATATATTTACAGGTTTAGTTCACANACCCACATTGCTTCAATTATGACCATCTTTTAGGAGCTCATATTGATTATGTCACTAATTTTGCATTTAAAATTACATTATAAAAAAATATGTCCTCATCTGGTAGCATATATTTACAGGTTTAGTTCACATAAAATATTCCCACCCTTTGTTGTATGCTTCCTCTTCTATCTTGGCTTTAGTTACAGGACTGATTTCTTCCAACCCACTCTGTGTCAGCACAGAAGTAGAGGTTTCACAGTCAGGCTCAGTCTTACCACTGCCAAGACAAAAGAAACAGGCAAATATAAAGTAACACCACTGAAATGTATTATATTTCGAGTATACTACTGAACAAGAACAATCACACTCAATTTTGTGATTCCTGATTTTTCTTCTTTAATGTACATCGGAGAAATAAAATGTCTTTCAAAATAAAAAAATAAAAAACACTAAGCAAAATTTTAGTTTCAAAATGTTGCAATTTAAGAACAGTAATTGTTTCTAAGGTATTAAAACTTGCGTTTTGTTTCTTCTTCTTTAAAAAAGAAAAAAAAAGAGCATTTGTTTCCCAGCTTACCCATAACATTTATTTGCTATTCTTTAAAATATTTCCCTCAACTTTCTAAAAATCATCTTAGAAATTGTAGTCTGCTTCATCAGAGGAAAATAATAGAAGTAACACCAAATATTAACTTAACAAAACATTTTTCTTATTTGCCTTTTAGGTACTCCTCTCTGCTGACTTTATATGCTGAAATGATGCACAGGTTAAAAAAATACAAGCACATACATAGCTTTTTTCACTAAAACTTTTTAGCATTTAGCATAAAGATAAGCCATTATATGTTGCTCTCTTTCCGCAGTGCTCACCTGTCCCTATTTATTTAAGTATGGGACAGAGAGTTCAAGTGATTCAGACATGACTTAGCAAATCTATCAAAGCCAAGGTTTAATAAGCTCAACAGTGGATCCCATTTCAACTTCTAGAATCTAATCCTTTTTGTAGGCCTTATTTTTCTGGCACTAAAATAAATGGCAGAATAATCCGTCCTGATTGACACCATCTGTGGGCAATGGATTTTCTCTCAAGAAGTCATATTAACAGTAGACATTATTTTTACTTGGACTTTAAGCACATCATGAATATAAGGTTGAAGTGCTTAAATATACAAAACTCTGCTGAACTAGGTAATTTTACACTACCATAGTAGCTGTCCCATGCATACATACTTACACTCAAACTTGAATTTCAAGTTCTACTTCTGTTACTTCTTGTAGAACAGCTTGAGTATGCCTTCTGTTCTCATCCCAGTCTCACGTCTTTTCATATTGCCCATCTTTCTGTTCTATCACTACAGAAACTACATTTCAAGAACTTCTACAAAATTAAATTACATGTCTAGATGAATTTTGACTTGTAGAACTTAAAGGGTCTTTCCAGAAATGTGTAGATGCACATGCTTTCCAGCAGAGCAATTCTTTGCTTTCCTTGTCCATATAACTATTATTTTGCTGCATTTATTATTTATATATTAATATATTATTATTTACTTATTATTTAAACCCATGGAATGACTCACTTAAGTATTATGAAAATTGGATACAACAGTACACCTTAATCCAGCCAGGACATCTACACTAATGGTAATAGAGTCAAAAGGGCAAATCTTTTAATTAAAAATATTTTTGCAATTTATAGGTACTAGAAAAATATAGATTTTGAGGTATTTGCTTGTTACCAGGCTGATAAAAAATCTCCTCTTTTGTATTGTTATTTTTTAATTTTAAAATGCAAACTCCTCTGGCTGTTATAACTAAAATCCCAGGTTGTTAAAACTAAAATCTCAAACCCAATGCTTTAACTTAGCTGAATGTTCAATTCATTTTATACTAAAAAAAAGAATTACTACTCAATTTAATCATTGCTTTGACTTCTGTAAAATTCTGATGATCTACTATTATGATAAATTATACTTTTGAATTTCGTATACTTATGTTTATTGATATAAATTTAAAAACCTGCATGACACTGGATATCATAGTATTTCAAAATATTATTCTTACCAGCTGGCCACATGTTGAAAAGGCAAGGGCAGAACACAAACTTCTATTACTGGGATAGTCAAGTTAAGGAATATTCATACCCAGCATTGCTCATGGCCAGCTTTAGACACAGCATTAATTTGTTACAGGAAATATATTAAAAAAGCGCCACATGCACTGTGCGTAGTACTCTTAGTTTTGTCAAGTTCTGAAGGCAGGCTTACTCAAATGTGTAAATTTATAATCTACTGCTGCAGTTTTACTTGATGAGTTCTAATGATCATAGCAGGCTCAATTTAGTTCTGATACTGCTTGTATACTCTTTGAATATGGAAAGAACAATATGATGGTGACAGAGTAAAATACAGTTACCAGACTGTGAATCAACCTAAGCCAATACTGTGTCACTGATTTCAATACCTTACGCCTTCCTATAACTTCTGTCAGGAAAGATAGAAATTATATCATTTTCATTTCATACCCGGATTTAATAGGTAATGAGATGACCTAGAGAAAACTCACTTTTCTAAAAGTGCTGGCAGAACAGGAGTAGATGTTAGATTGCTCTTTCCATTATTAGGTGATTCAGACTGTAAGTGAAAAACAGCAATAAATGTTACATCCATAAATTACTGTCAAATGAGTCTTCAGTAAAATGACAAAGTCAATGTGCTGCTTAGCTTTTCTTCCCACACCTATGAGCAAGGTATCTTTAACATGGAGCTTCCAAAATACTGCTACTAACCACAGTAAACAATGGACAGAATTTTCTGTGACATTCCCTTCTATCCTGCTTATTTTTTCCAAGAAAAGTCTTTCTTCATATATTGATCACTGAAAAATAAAATTACTCTATTGCTTCTCTCCATACTATCCTAGGAACATGAATTTGTTCGCTAAGTTTTCAATGGAAAATTTTGAACAAAAATAAATCATAACAAACCATGGTAAATAAACACAGTTGGTTCCTGAAACAATTGACTCTGAGTACATAATAACTAAATTGCACAAACAGATTGTGTTCTTAAAGCTAAAATGAATTTAGCTTCTCAGCTTATTTAAATAGGTCTACATTTTTAACAGAAAACTGCATAACTTCCAGGTTATGTGCCATCTTATCTCTTCTCTGAACTGTTGGTATGCCTTGCAGTTTTCCTCCAAAGCATTTATATAGATTTATTAGGTTCAGATTATATTCTCATTTAATTTCTTAAAATTTTATAAACAAAAAGTCAAGGCAAAGGGCTGATAGCTCCACTAATCTCAGATCATCACAGAACTTCTAGATTTGTACCACATATATTTCTGTACGTTAATTACATGCTTTTCTGTTTAGTGGACTTCTTGGCAATGATGAGAAGCCCTAATCATCTGCTATGAATTCTAGTTAAAACCTCTCTCCTGCAGTGGGAAACTATTTTTACTACTTCTTTCCAGTATGTTACTACAGATTAAAGGCAAATTGCCTAAACTAATGTCTAATGGCTCTGAATCACCAGCTAGACCTATTCAGCTCTGTGTCCAAAGTGATCATTTATGGAAGTAGATTCTGAAGGCATATGTTCCTTACACAACAGGAATTACCTTTGTCCATCCTTTTCACTAAGATGCACTCAAAAGGAATGAAACCAATGAAAGAGCTGACATTTTTAGTAACTATGGCTTGGTCCTACGCAAAAGCAGTTTAGACAAAAAGTTGCATCTTTAAACTGCGGGTTTTACTTACCAGGGAAGGCATTGAAGGTATAGGTGAAGCTGTTGGTGACTGACCAGGAATATTTAAGGAGTTAAATTTAGGAACAACAGCAACACTGACTCTCCTCCGAGGCATATTCTGCAACAAATAACGTGGTTTTTTTATCATACAAGATAGGCTGAAGAACAATTCTACAAGTTAATAGGTGTGGCAAAGATGGGGGAAAGGAGAGTTGGGAGCAAAATTAAAATAAATGGCAGTTAGGGTTGTGGTTTTCCCCAAAAATTCCTCTACTACTGTGTGGTATAGCAAGTGCTTAGTGTGAAATGAGGTGGTGTACTGGGATGCTACTCTTTTCCCTCCACACTGAAAGCCCAATAGCGTAAGTCACACAACAGATATGTTCTGAGCTGTTATTGTCAGTTCTTATTAGAGGCTATTATCTTTGGTTAAACCAGATGTGCCAGTGTCACAATGACTGGCAAACAATGAAATTCCACATGAAACTCTTGTATTGCTATGTACCCATTATGATATACTGTACCCACTATGATATATTAATTATCTCTAAACCTACAAATTTTAACTTACAGAAACAATAATATCTGTTCCCTCTGCAAAAGAGAGCCTTCTCCACCATCCTTGAGTTGTTAAGGTATCTATCTAGCATCATGTGACATTGCTTACATTTTCCAAATACCATGGAAATTTTTTATATGATAAACACATGCTAGCTTTAGACAATATATTCTAGCTCAAGTATAGATCATATAAGTTTTTCCTGTCATTAGGTAAGTAGCCAAATACTTCATCCTATCTAGGGAAATCTACGTCTTCCACTGAGTAAAAAAATCCAAGCGCATATAGCATTTAACAGCTTCAACTTAGTGCATATCCAAACACTTCTAAGATTCTGCTCTAGGTAACTTTACAGGAAAGTAGTTAAACAAAAATTTACTAAATATATAGGAGGAGTCACCTACTCCATGATCTTGGTTCTAGACAAAACCAGCTACACTTATTCATTAATGACACAGGTCTATCTAATGTCCTCCAGAAAAACTATACTGGAGAGTCTGCAGCCATGTTAGGCAGTCCATTCTAGTGTGTTTTGGTTTGGTTAGGTTCTGGTTTTTTTCCCCTTCTTTATTATTTGGACTTGCAATTTTCCTAGTTAAATTTCATCTTTTTTTAGGACGTCTGTTTCAACTTATCTGGTTCTCATTCTGAAATCCAGTCTTGACCTCAGCATGCTCTGTGCTCTAATTCTTTCTATCCAGCACTCGGAGGTAGCAGGAATAAACTAAACCTAAAGAACTACAACCCAAGCAAATAAAAATATGAAAAGAAATAATAGAAAGAATATCATGCCTTTGACCACCAAATTTCATAATGGTTACACTGGGGCTCGGCTGCCTCAAATCACTGGCTGTTTTAGGAAGTTTTGTAATAAACTTGATCTCCAACACTTGGAAGTTTTGCAGAAATGGAACACTGGCCATGTTAAACTTATTAACTGGTCAAGCCAAAACAATCTGAGATAATCTCTCATGCTGAATGCTTTGTCAAACCAAACAAGATACTTTGATGCTAACTGAAAAACTAGCCCCACTTAAAAATAACAATTTACATCTAAGCTACTCTGAACATAAGATAACAATAATGGTATGATCATGGAATCCCAAATCATAGAGTAAGTTTTGATCCAATGTTCAGCTTCCTCACTGAGGAACCAGAATAAAACCATAGGACCTAAGTCACTCTCTGGAGCACAGGTATGTGGCCTGGAATACAATTATTCTTAAATAAATAGGTCCTTTTATTATCTATAGCTTCACAGCAAGCATTATCATTATTGCACAAAGTCATACTTAATCATGTATCCAAAATTACAAAGCACTTGCACTAAATTATGTGTACAATATTGAGAATTTACAAGCACTGTTTTGAACACCACCTATAAAAGTGAGTGTATGCAGACAAAGAAATCTCACTACATAAAATGTTCACTTCATTTTCTTTATATTGTAGAAATACCTTTCCAACAGTAAGAGACATGGATCTAGATGAACGAGGTACTCCATCTTCTGCATAAAAACAGTAGATAAAAAACCAGTCTTAGACTATGAGAGTATATAGAAATAATATTAATAAATTAATAAAATTAATTAATAATATTTCAAACTCAGATATAGTATATTTATACAAGGGCTGTAGTGACTCCATATCTATCTGTCATACAGTTCTGGTCTCAATTACACCTGCAGCGGAAATCTGAAATAATTGCAAAAAAATTGAACCATTATTATCTTTACTAAGATCAGGCAAAAGACCACTATTTGCCTCCATATGTAAGTTTTTGCAAAAGAAAATACTCGTATTTCAGTTTCCAGCAAACTAGGAAAGAAAAGGTTTCAAAAAGAAAAAGTCCTTTTAATAATGAAATTTCGCCATCATCTGTCACATAAGAGGTAGTTGTGTTAAAACTGTGCAAGCTACATGTATGTGCAAGAGGCCAATGAAAATGTCATTGGATCTCATCAGAATTTGGTAAGTGACAGTGATTTTAAATTACTGTACGTAAGTACTGTACACATTAAGTATGGCTTATATTAAATATTTTAACTGTTATATCTGTAACTTTTTGAAATCTACTCCTGTAGATCAGAACTTCATGAACAGGTTTGATGGTATTTCACTTTTTATCACTAATAGCTCCAACACCTGTCTGTATAGAGGCAAGACACATCCTTAATTTTATTTTTTTTTTACCAGATGCACCATAGCTTCTGCTAGAATTCTGATTCGCAAGTTTCTTGAACTCCATTAGTTCAGCATGATCCTTTTCATACGTTCTTTTCAGATTTTCCACATACTGCATCATTACTTCTGTTGCCTTTGACATACGCTTCTCCTAAGGAAGAAAAGAGGGGAATACTCAGGTAACCCCTACACTTCTCAAACAAATCGTTTGCCTCTATGTGTATGTTCCCTGTCAGGGCTAAATCTGGAATAGTTATCCTTGTAGAAATATTGGTACCTCCACAACTGAAAATTCCTAGGCTAATTGGAACAAAAATGCACATGCATTCATATACATCCACAGAATACCATAATTTATTTTGTCATATTTTACAAAGTCTGTCTGTGTGCCTGTCTCATTAGTTATGTGGTATACGTACATTTGTTTTCAAACCCTCGAAGGTGTTGGTCACTGGCATCAGTCTAGTTACTTTAGTGGGAAGAGGCAACAGTCTTGAACCTGGGAGGGTATTGCTGTGTTCTCACTTATACTTGCTCTGTTCTTATACGCTTTATAGTTGTTTGAGTAAGCTATTGCCAAAGGCAGGTGACTGAACTAGATGAGCTTTTTGACCCAGAAAAGTTGTCTTATTCATGCTGCACTGATTTTAAATAAGTTTCTTGTGATGCAGCTATAGTTCTGAATTATACATATGCTACTATTTTACAGATGTTGAATAGCTTCATGGGCAATCTTCTTCTGTTTGAATACTATTTCCAGACTGAAATGGTGTCTTATCTGACACTACAATAAACACCTTTAATCTGTCAAGATGGCAAACAAAATTCAAAGGGCTAATATAACCTTCAGCTATGACTGAAAAAGAGAAGGAGTAAACACGTGCAGCAAGGATACATGTTAGACAGCAGGGTGTTCTCACCTGGCGAACAGCTCCAACCATCTCAGCACGACTAGATAGTCTAGCGGCTAAGCGCCGCAGAACAGCAATATCCTCCAATAGCTTCTGGTAAGCTTCTCTGTGTTCATAGTGATGCCATAAGTGAGCTGAAGACTGAAGTGAAAATACATAAGCTTTATCGTCATGTCTTGCCACTTTTCATTCAGCTGAAGTAGCTTGAGCCACAGAAGTGGGCTAGAGATGTCTAGGCAGAACTACACATGGACAAATCAGCCCCAGAGAAGAGCCACCACTACCACCAGATATAACCTAGAGAGTGCTGCTGCTCTGTTTCAGAATGGTGCTTCACTACATACTGCAGGCACACTTTTCAAGGAGTTAAAGAGGGCTAAGCACATTTGCAACACTTTTCCTCTTGAAATTAACGATGAATCATGCCTTGCTACCTGTGAACTTTACAAATGCCAAGTTTATTTGAAATAGTACTTACAAATGATTGCCAAAACACAAAGAACATTGTAATTTGCTGGGCACAAAGTGTTAAGAAGGCCATTTATGCTCTTTCAGTTCCATATTACTTCACTAATTTGGAAAATAAGATATTACAGTCTCAAGAATTCCAAATGTAAAAGAATAATAAAAAATAATATGGCCTGTAAATCAAATGGCAATTGCAATTTCTTAACCATTCTTTGTCAATCAATACTCACATTTATGCACTGGATTAATATCGTTACTTTATAGATCAGATTAATACTGGAAAGCATCAAAGCATATAACTGCCTTGGGATTAGTTACCAAAAGCAAGAGTGAATTTAGATGTTTTGTTAGCCAAAGCCTTAGTGAACACCTCTACACTGAATGAGTTTTCTGCTCACAGAAAAGTTTGATATGAGAAAACCCGATAGAATTTAGTTCAGACTTACAGGCAGACTTTGTGATGCTGGTTGACTCCTATATTCTTAAAGTGCATTTTCAGGATGCACCAGTTTTGGCAATGAGGCTGTCTTAAGCAATTAATCACTGCCTTGCCATCTTGCCAAATCACAATTTTCCCTCTCACCAGCTGTATTGTGCCCTAGTTCTCTGCAACCCCTCACTTGCAGTACTGCAAGAGTAAGCCAACACATTGAAATGATGCATGAAAAGAATAACCTCTCCTCCTCCTCTTTTTCTCCCCTCCTTCAAAAGAAGGGAGTGACGTGCAGTAATTTTAAGTAGAGTCATTTGAGAAACTGCGTTTGTATTGCAAACCTTTGCTGTATAGACACAGCCAAGAGACTGATGAATCTGGCACAATGACAATTGCAACAAAAAATCTTAAACTTATTTATCTCTGAAGCTAGTGTGATAATAAATTGCAGCCAAAATTTTACTGCAAGACCCAAGAAGGCATAAGGGAATCTGAGAAAAACATGCAAAGAATTTCAGATTTTCAGGTTTTTCTTGGCAACTGTAACATGCTTATTTTCTCCAACAAATCTGAAGTTCATGTAAATCAGCTTTGTCTTGAAGTTGGGTTTTTGAATAAAACATCAATTATCACAAAATCGATTAAAAAAATCATAAAGACTGGTAAAACTGTCGTTGAGCCATGTAACATGTGCCTGTCATACAGAAATGAAGATAACCTCTCACTGAGATTAGAACAAGTCTATGCCTAATATGATACAGATTATACAGAAGCCTTCACTTAGTTTAATTGCTTATTAGTTTATTCCATTGTGCAGAACAAAAGTTTTTATATGAATGGCAGTTTCCATTTTGTTATAAATTACATAAAAAAGTTTGTAAAAGCCAGACTGTAGCATGTGAACTGCATAAAGGAGGAAAAAGCTGAACACATCTGTCCCATGCTGGCAACATGGTCCTCAGTGCCTAATTAAGAGAAATACATGTCCAATCTAACAGACTTTTTTTTTCAGTTTTAAGAGTCCTTATACACTAGTTGTAAAAATGTGCATGTATACAAAATGTTATAATAAATAAAACCCTGAGATTTACTAGGTTGTCTCTGACTGCTCTTTAAAAAACAGAGAACAGAGGGAAAAGCAGCAAAATATTTAAACCTTTTTTTTTTTTTCCAGGAACAATTAATCTGGAAATGCAGATTTGAAATTCCAGATTAAAAGATGTAAACACCTTTTTTTTAAAAAAATGTATCCTTTCTTTCCTGATGATGTTCTTGATAAAGTAAATGGGAGAATCATATGTTCTCCTAACTACTTCTCAAAAGTATGGCAGCACGTCCTTGTAATATGCGAATTGGGTCTACAGGTATTTTATTTAGAAGCATGGTATCTAAGCATCCCTTCCTTTTTTGCATAAAAACATGTGCAGCACCTAAGTTGTCACATATTTGTCATTTCAGTTAGAAAATCCAGAGAAAGCTGCCAAGGCCTGAAAATTACTGCTAATAAAAGAACATCAGAGGCAGCTAGAATGAAAGTGTATTCAGGCCCATAACCTGATCCTGAGATTGCATGTATTCTTTAAGTCATCCTCAGTGTTTTCTTGCTTATACTGCCTTCTGTTGTCTGCAGTTAAGAGGTCTTTCAAGTAACAAATCTCAAGACTCAGGCTTCAGATCATTTCAATATCTCACCTAACCACACACCTCAAATTTACTGCTAAGAAGGTGTTGCCCAGGAGAGCATGGATCAGTGCCCAAATTGCAGTTCTGAATGCTCTTAGGTTTGTCACAGGCTTATTCCAAGAGCTCAACAGCAAATTCATAGTACTTATTCCTGAAATCTGTTAGATGTAGGGCAACATCCTCCATGCATTTCCAGCAATGCTGGCCCACTCTGGCAGAAAATGCTGCCTCTTGTGTAGAGTGGTAGGCAGCTTCCGTAAGAAGCTCTAACAGCAGAAAATTAAGCTTTGGGGCTGAATTTACAATAGGTACAAGCAAGCATAGCCACACATATTTCAAATGTGTGTGCGCTTTCATGTACACTACAGTTCAGAAAAAGCATTATTGTTGTTTTCTTACCGTAATGGCTGCTTTAAAATTTTCCAGTTCCTTCTCAGCGTTCTCTTCAGTAAGATTTCTCTCTCTCTCTGCTTGGTTAATTCTAGATTCCAACGTATAACTATCATTTCTAAAGGCCAAGGAAAGTTGTACAAATACATTCTGTTTGGATTAAAAAGGGGCATTTTTAAATAAGGGTGACAGTAATGTAAACTTCAAATAACAACTTATGAATAAGATATGTGTTTAACAAACTTTGGTGCTTAAGTAATATTGAAACAGAAAATTGAAAATATATTTTAAGTTAGATCTGTTTCAAAAATCACTTCTCTTTACTTCCTCTAAAATATGAATAAATGTGTTGTTGCTCCTTTTCCTGAATGTTTTTCTGGGAGATCAGTAGAGCAGAGACACAATGAAGGAAGTAGCCTACCAGAACTATCAGAATCACAATGGATCTGTTTTCTAGCTGGACTTCCTCCAAGGGTCCCCAAGGTTTTTAAACAGATAGTCTGTGCAGAGGAAGTCCAGGGATGAGCTCACCATTAGCATTGTTTTACCTAGGCAATAAACACCTACCACTGAAGCCAGCAAAAGATTAGGTGCTAACATTTTTATTCTCTTGCACCCAGCTTTTAAAGATTGTTTCTTTCTTTACCAGATGCATTATTTCTTAGGATTAATACTTTGCAAAGCACAGGCACCAACAGTTCCATTAGAATGGAGCTATGTAAATAAAGACCTTTTTCTTCACCGGTATGTGAAAAAAAGAAAGTAAGTCAGCAAGCTAAAGAGCAACCTACAAAAAAAATTATTGGCTTGAACTGAAAAAGTAAAAATTATGCAAACTAACTGCAAGATATAATCAAAAACTGCCCCAAAGCCCCTATTGGCCAATACAAAAATGCAATTTAACTCATTTAATTTCTGGTCTCATTTAATCTCATTTTTAAACTACTTTAAGTATATTATAATAATTTCCAAAATTAATGCATATTTTATTATGAAGAATGCATAAACAAGTGGTTTGCTTATTTCTACTCTAAGTCTTTTTACAGTTTATATTGCCTGGGACAATTGCCCATATTTCATAAAATTGCTATTTTGATTGAGCTCAATATATTTTTTTTCTGAGAAATATTTTTGGACACCCCCCCCCCCCCCCCNCCCCCCCCCCCCCCCACATTGCCTGGTTCTAATAACCACCCTTAGGCTTACAGTAACCACTTAAAATTGAGGCATATGTCTAAAATAATGAGTTTAAGAACATACTTACCTCAACTTCTTTTTCAGTAAGTGGAGGGGAGCTAGAAGTAAAAGCAAAAAATTCACATTTGAATTAGTTTTGCCTCTAAAAACAAAGCTATTGTCATATTCAATAGAAAAGAACAACAAAATAGATCCTCCCCTTAAATATTTTATGGTTTCTTTTGGTGAAACCAGTATTTAATTAATTCATTTGTACTTGTTATGGCTAAACCCTATGGGTTTTTTTAAAAGCAACAGCAGAGTATCACCTGAGTATTACCAAAAACATACCAAAGTTTCTGGCAACTCCAAATACTGCTACGTGCACTACGTTGTGATAAATTGTGAGTACAAGAGCAAGACAGAAGTTACCGTTTTGGAGTTGTGAGTGAAAATATGCTATACTTTGGATTATTATCTTTACCCGTTTTCCTTCTGTTAACAGTTGAAACGTCATGAAGATGATGATCACGGATAATCACAGGTGGCCAGAATTCAAAACCCAGCTCACTGTATACTAAACTATCCTCTTTTGGCTGCTATTTGTTAGAAGTTAGCTAACAATGATTCTGGCCCTGGTTCTGACACTTACAAAATATATGTTTGAGTTTTATGAGTTTTCCACCACGAGAATAATTACTGACTATACAAAACCTAGAAAAAGTTACCAAAATGCAGTTTCACAGAATACTACAAAAGAAATGAGATAGACAGACAACATTATATTTCAAGATTTCACTTAAAGGCAGTCATCCCATGTGTTTGAATTTACAGGTTCTTATTCCCTGTAATAGATCCAAACCATCAGAGAGCTATTCAGTTTTATGCAAGTGAATAGAGACAAGAAACATCTGAAAGAAATGACAGGAGCTAGACATACAAATTCTAGTGGATGCCAGTGATCAGAGTTGTGGTTGACAGTATTATGCATTGTGCAGACATGATACTTTCAGAAAATTCAAATTTTATTGTAATATTCATTGCATCATTAATCCCAAATATAGAAATCAATGCATCTGGCATCAAAAAGCAGCAGATTTTTCTTGTTGGGTAGAATAAGACAGTAGTGACTAGAAGAAGGAAGGCCAATATGTCCCCTGTGTTGAAAAACCATTTTGTGCCTAAAGTATTATTATTCATATTACTTAATATTATTCTCAGAGGAAGCCTACTAGAAGGAGTAGTCCTTCTGGAAGGAAGTTCAAGCATCTGTATGTGTTACATAACATAGCACAGAATGATAAAATTTGTGCCTTTCCTTTGGCTGGGAAATTCCGAGAAATTTATAGTAAGAATAAAAAGTTATGTGCGTATTTATTCAATAGATTAAGCCAACTGATTAAAGAATATTATCTGAAAAACAGAAGATCTCTATATTATCTGATCCTCAAAGCCAGTTCAGCATTTACCCATTTTGTACTCAGCTATGAAATTATTTTTCTTTTCAGTATTTGATTACAATTGAGCAATGGTCTCTTAGAACTTCTTCACCTTGTGCATTCATTTATATCAAACGTATACAACCGTTCCTTCACAACAAATGTTAAATATTCATTTAATCTACACAGAGAACACATATTGACTGCTTCAAATGATTGAAGGCCTCTGGCATTTATAGTATAAATGTATATCTGTATAAATGTTTACCTGTATAAAAATGTATTTGTAGCATGCAAGTTAGGTTTCAAACTTTTTATGTAGAACTTACAATCTGATTTTAAAAGTTGGCAGGTTACTTGAAGTTGGTGCACTCCCCAAAATTTTTTCAGAAAAATGTGTTGCACGTTTTAAGATGCAGCAATTTTTCTACTTATATGGATGCCCTATGAATGGAACTCCATAAAGGGAGTTCACTGGAAGCCATTAGTGTGCTTTCCCCCGGATGATGTCTTTCTAATTCTAATGAGTTTTTACCTTCCTGGAAGCGATTTGTGCACTCGTAGTTTTCGCAGCAATACATCAGGAATGCTGGGCATGACATCAGAGCTATTCTTTGTCTCTTCCTCTTCAGTGGGAGAGGGGAGAGGTGAAGGGCCTAAAGGTATTTTCAGATAAAAAACTTCAATGTTATTTGAAAAGTCATGCATTAATAGTCAGCATCATAGAGCCAATTAGGACCTTTTAGCCTAACTGTGTCCTTTTTAAAGTCAATGAGGATTTCACCCCAACTCTACTGGGAGCAAAAGTGAACAACAAGAAAAGGTCCATCCCTTCACGCAGAACGTTACTTCCTTTATTGCACATGGTGATACATCACTCATCTCACCTTTATTGCTAAAGACCCCCTGTCTTCCTTTCAAGCAACGGCAACAAAAGTAATCAGTACAACAGTCATCTTTTATGTAAAAAGACTGAAGCAATATGCACTCTAACAATCTCTAATGCACTGAAAAATAATTGTTGTATTAGTATTTTTCCTAAAATTCAAACTGAACCCAAATTCATTACTGGAACGCCTAACCTAACGTTTTGCATTTGTGCTTTACCAGTACAGTTACACCACCCTGGGAATATTTTAGCTTAGATTTTGTAAGAGAGTACTGTTATTTTCTAAAGCTTTAAATGCCACCTGCCAAGATGAAGTCTAGTATAATGTACTATACTACAGATTTTGTGCACCATTTCTGGTGATGAATCTACAACATGTACTTGTTTGCACTGCATGTTGATTGAAACAGGGCATAAAGGCTATAATTGCATTCTCTACTTCTGTCGCTTTCATAAGGACCAAGATATGGCTCAAACGTTTTTTTTTAAAAATCATGTTACTTAACTTTTTTATTTTCATTTTATTTGATTTCATATATAATAATTCCCTTATCTCCTTCTATCTTAATTTAATGAATTTAATGAAGGATTCTCCTATAGGAAAGTCAGGTTCCCCAGTCTGAATCTCAGACTTGGGAAGATATCTTTGTACAGGTTTCCTGTTCATCTGGCATAACAGAAAGATTCTTAGACTTGCAAATAAAAGCTCCGATTTTGTAAATGTGGAGAGCATTAACATGAAAGACAGAAAAGAATGGGAGATTCTTTCCAGCTACATTTTAGTTCTGTGCATTTCCTTTATATTTTAAAATATTAAGTATTTACTTAAGAACAGTCATGTGTGTTCCCATAAAAAGCCAGCCTGACGTGACAATATCTCCAGATCTAATATATCCCACTTACCTAAACTTCAGTAGATGCAAAGTTGTGTTTACTAAGATAATCACAATAACCTGGCATTGATAGCAAAACATGATGGAGCCAGTATATTTGATTCATAACAGTAATAATGAAGTAGCTGGCTATTTCCTATTGTTTAAGCAAAATTACTACTCCAGTTAAAAAGCACAGGGTGGCTTTTATGACAATGTAAGGAAGTCAGTATTCCTAACAAATGAACTAAGCATTTGACCCCTCACTTGCCTTCCCCACTGAGGACAAGGAGCTGACCCTTCATGTTCTGGCTATCATTTAGATAAGTTGGTAGACTTCAAAAAGCTTCTGATGCTCATGAGATCTTGATTGAAAAGCTGGATAAAATAATGTCTAGCTTTTCATAATGTTTTCCTCAAAAGTTTCAAATCTGCCTGTTTTAACAGGCTGGTAAAACGGCAACTATTTTACGCTTTCAAACAGAGTCTGCTAAATAATTTCTGGGAAATGATCTATTAGCAGAGTGACAGGAATAATATTACCATACCTAAGAATCCAAAGATATAGTCACTAAATACAGAAAGAGGACAAGAAGTCTCTTTTAATTTTGTTTCATTCAGACTGAAGATGAGTCTGTTTCCAGAGGCAACATGAAAAGTAATCTCTCAGACATCTCCTTGTGTGACAGAAACTTTAAGGCCTTATGAAACAGTTCAAAAGCAAATCTAAGAATTAGTTAAATGAAGTGCTTTAGGGAAAATGGAAATTGTCTTTGGATCAAATCTTGAACAATAAGTTTGAGCTCCTTTCATATTAACCATCTCCATTTCAGTTAATTTAATTCAGTTAAAAACACTCCGAACGAGTTCTGATTTAACTACTTCCAAACATACAGTTTTGGTTTAAATATTTTCAATTGATTGCACAGCACTAGTGCTATTTAGTTCTTCCAGTTGTTGAATTATCCTCAGGATTAAATCTTTGCTCTTTGTTTCCATTCTGAATCTTTTAAAATACAGCCTACAGGCATCAAATCTCATTTGCTTGTGTTAGATTGGAAAATACATTTGGTGACAGATTTCTGTTTCCACATTTCTGTAGAGTTTTAAGCCTTTTTCTTATTAAAAATCATACAAATTGAGCTAAACAACCCCCTACTTGTTGTAAGGCTCATTTTTCCAATCCTTCAATCACATTTATGTCTCCTCTCTGGCCTTACTCTTACCTATCCACATTGACGTAGAGCTGTGGACCAGAAGTGAACATGCCATTCCAATATTTGCCACACATATACTAAAATAAAAAAGCAGGAATAAAGCATTCCATCTCTTATTTATAGTTTCAAGCATCAAATTCACCCTTACGGCCACAATATCTTGCAGAGGTCACACCCATTTGATCCATCACTGCTGAAACATTCTTTCAGACAGCCACTGAAACTTGAGACAGTCCTCCATCTATCAAGTACAAGCTAGACTCTGGCCAGGTATGTATCTTTTCATTTGGTTGTAATAATACCTACGGTATCTTCTTGGCTCAGATCATCAAGAAATTCAGGTACTTCCATTATTAGCCTCTCTTATTCATCATTTACTACCCTCCTCCATGACTGCTTCATTACAACTACTATTGCGATTGAAGAAAAAGACTTTTTTTTTTTCCTCCATATTAGTCAATTATAAAAATCAGTGTACAATAAAGAAACACTCCTTCCAGCTTTTATGATACTGCACCTTTTTCCTGTTCAGCTGCTTCACTAAGTTCAGGAAGTTTAAGTCCAACTAAATTTTGATTTCTCATCAAAATATGCTCCTGTTAAAAAAAACAGTAACATTTCTAAGTAACTTAACTAGAAATTTCAATTGAAATATCCCTTCCGTGTGAACACTAAATATAACATTGCCTTTACTTAATAAACATAATGGATATTTACATTAAGTTACAGTCAGATGGTACATTGCATGGATACATGTACATTCACACACATGCCCTTGAATATTAAATATTTCAAATTTCATACATGCCTTATTTAGAAAAATTCCTGGTCATGCAAACAGAGATTTACAACATGTGCCTCTTACTCAAGTAGAAAAATTGAGTTGCGGTAAATGAGGGATTTAGTAAATGAGAGCAAAAAAATCAATTTCAGATATAGCCATAGTAACAAGTAAGTATCCCAGAAAGAAGAGAAAATTCAGAAAATCAGGTATATGAGACTTTGTCACTTGGACTTATTCAGTAGAATTTATTCACACCACGGCTTAGTATGCTACAGCTGCAAGTTAATACTTCACTGTTATTGTACTCTATTCCTCACAGGTAGGGAAGAATGTACTTTCAAGGATTAAACCTTGTTATCTAATTTTTTCTTCTATCATCTCATTTTCTACTTTCATATTCTCTAATATGTTTGAAATTCACAAACACCTGCTTTTGTTTGTCAGTGGACAATTCCCAATGGAGACAGAGTTCAAATCTCACCTAACTGGAATTATATATCATGTTGGATTAATTTTCTGATTCTAACTACTATTTTTGCTTAACAGCGTCTAGGACTTCCAAAATTATATGGCTTAAGTGTCTGTATAATCAAAACTTCCAGTACATATATGCTAAGAACATGTGTTATATAAAGAGGAAAAGATGAATAACTAAGCTGCCATTCCCAAGCAATACAATGGGAACGAATTAACCCAAGAGCAGAATTTGAGGTCCTCACCTGTCAGCCCTATGTTCATCTTAAGATATTAACAGTCAAAGAAAATATTCTTATAAGGCTGTTAAGGAAAGTAACTACTACTTTTTTTTTCTTTCAAAGGTCATTTTTTCTATACACACATGGTAGTTGCTTTATGATGGTGGTTTATCATTTCGTGACATTTCTACTTTTTTCAATATGCTAGTTAGTACTTAGGGTTTAATTCTTAATTTTTACCAATAATTTAGACAATTATTTAACCATGGATTAGTTTGTAGAATTTGTAGTCCAAGTCTATCCATCAAGACGCTGACATATTTCCACCATGTTAGAATTAGGAACTGTAAATCTGGCCAACCGCTACCTGCCCTTCCTCTCAGAGACACCCAGTTTTAAAACTCTGGACGCTTTCAGACATTTTCTGAGAATATTCAATAAGCAAAAAATCATACCAAAACAATTTCCTGTCCCCTGAGATCCTGCAAATGTAATGCTATTGCAGAGGCTAGTATTCTTGGATGACATGACTATTGCCCTTAGAAGGGAGAATACCAACCAATACAGGAGGAGTCAAAAACACTCAGCTGAACAAAGTAAAAGTGATTTTTAAATCCAAAGAAGTTCACAAATAGTATATGATATGCAGAGGCTTGTAAGCCCTTAAACAAGAGTGTAGTAACCATTTCCAAACTTAAGTTAAAGATTTCTGTTTATACGCAGGTCTCACTCCACTCATACAGAAATCAGTCAATTAGTCAGTATATTTTGAGAGCCTTTGGATCTGAGGACAATTCCAAAGGAGCAGAAAAAGCATAGCACAGGGAAGCAAAGGAGTAAAAGAGCATAAGGAACCCTTTTAAAGAGAATGTTTTTACATCCTGAGGAAGGAAAGATTCTTCAGATCTAAAATTCTCTTCAGAAATCAAAATAGATCATTCTACTCGTAAGTACATTTTACAAATGTCACAACTGTTAACCAACTGTTTCCTGTTTACAGGTCATGTAAACGATGCAAAAGATGAGATATATTGTGTTTTAGACTCACGTTTCTGTCACAATGAAAGCAATCGGTACTTTCTTGACATCAGTATTACAATTTTTTTCTGGAGCCAAAACCTGCATGTGTGGGTATATGCACATGCATCTGTGCATACTGAAGAAGCCATAATGCACTTGATGCATATTTGAAGAGAACTAAGAATAATTCCATAGAATTCAGTTACAGGATACAATTTACTAAAGTTGCAAAGGAAAAGCAGGATACAATACTGTATTGCTTTTGCTGCAACTGTTTCCCATTACATTACTGTGTTTCTTGCAAAGACAAAAATAATGCTAAGCAAGCTGAAAGTTTAGTAGGATATGAAAATAACTTTAAAACAGGATACAACTGATGACTAGGACTCACCTCTCTGAGCTTTGTCAGTTTCTGCATTCGAACTGGTTGAACTTGGATTTGAAGGTCTTTGAATGCTTTTAATTGATTGCTGGATTTATTACCAACAACAAAGCTTTTATCTTCCTCAGATGGTAATTTTAAAGCTGTTTTATCTTTCTGTCCAGGCTCCAAGCTGTCCCATGATACAGCTCGTAGTAGAGGAGGACGCAGTCCACACAGTTTAAATTCTGGTTTACATGAAACTTTATGGTCCCTCATTTCTGGAACAGGAATTTTTAGCTTTGAGTCTATATTTCCCATTCCTGGTCCTGCTAGATGGGTTCTTAAAGGAACATCATTTTCTTTTGCTTTCTTGAGGAATGATTTTCCAAGTTCATTTTCACAAACATTCATGCAAGTGTTAAGAGACGTTCTGCCACCATCACCACCTGAAGGGGAGCATTTAGGTAAAGTATCCATATGTTTACGTGGATCAAAGTTTTCTTTTTGTTCTGAGAGCTTCTCTTTGGTGTTTTCAAAACCAGCAGAACGAGGAACCAACCTTCCCTGAGAAATCTTTCTTTGATCATTCTGCCTTCGATCAATGAATCCTTTTGCAGCATTCTGAAAGTAGAAGGACACTCATAAAACAGAGAAACAAGAGCAGATTTCTCCTTTCCCCTGCCCAAGGACAGATTTTCACTGTAAAAAGCCATTTCCTTTTCAGTGACATTTGCTTTTAAACATGTGCTGTTGACAAGAGAAATAATTTTTAAAAGGCACTTGAAGAACACTGAACTTGGAAACTCTTCTCTGAACTTTTGAGATAACCTCCTCCCATTCCAGAGTCCATTATAGCAATCCTCATATAGCCAAGTTTCTCATCATCTTAACATAAGGTTTGTCTGAATACACACCTTTAGCCCTGTATCTTATAGCACTGTTACTTTCCTTTATTAGTTTTCTGTTAGTTCCTCACCTCCCAAGGGAAAAAAACATGGGCTTGTACAAAAAGTTAAAGCACATACTGTAATTTCTCTCTTCTTACTTTGTGTGCAGCACGATAGATTATGATTTGGCTGCAATCTCTACAGGAGAATTGGTAAAAGAATGTGTGCCTATACCTTGGCTATGTTGGTACAGAATCTGTATTTTGTCTAAGGGCACCTGTGTCAGCAATTTAAGGCAACCAACATACAGTCTAACTGTGGGCTCTGCCTTAGATATGTTGCTACTTCTTTCCTTTATAGTTACTGCTCCAAAATTCTCCTGCCATACTTTTTTTTGTAAGTATTGCCTAATCCATTCACAGCAAAATCTCTTTAAAGGGCCATCTAATATTACCTAAAACAAATTAGGAAGCGTCCATATAAACTGCTCCACCAATAGTTGTGTGGAGCAGTAACATCCCATCAGTGGTGTGGAACACAAGGTACAGTAACCTCTTCCACTGAACAAAAGGGGTCTGGAAGAGGATGTCTGTCTAAAACACCAGCATACACTGAGGTTGCTATTTTAGATATTTTTACTTTACTTATAAAGGTATTTAGTATATTAGTATATGCAGAGGCTAGCTGTAAGCATTGTCTACTATATTTGCAGGTGCTTTACAATTGCTTAGAGCAGTATCATTTTTCTTTTCACTCAGTGAACAGTCTTTTAGACTCTTTAATCACATAAATAAGTCATGTGTGTGCTAAGACAAACAGGCAGATTTTGTTCAACACTTAATGTGAAACACTTACCTCTGCAGTTTGCCTGCCATCCTCTTTCACAGTTCTGTTATTCTAGCAAAAATGGAAGGAAAAAGTTGCCTTACCTTTCACATCTATGCTGCAAATGTTAGATATAGATATTAATGGATGAACTTTGAATCTCTTAACTTTTACACTGCTTGTCACATTTGTTTATGAAGTAATTTTAGGGGTTAGTTTTTTCCATAGATAAAGATTATATTGGATCTTTTTCCATTTTCTACACTTAACAGATCTCTATGACCCTTCAGTGCTCGTTACCTCATGGATTTTTGTCTTCAGAGTTAACATTTATTAGTCCCTCACTCTGCAGAAAAAAACATATCAATAATCCAATCTAGGTATATAAAATGGTATTCAAAACATCCCATTTTCCTCAGGGACTAACAGGACAGGATAGTGTAATATAGTGCTGTAATAACCAGGTTACTGTGCAGACTATTCAGCTCTTTCTTACCTGCCCTGGAGATACTGACTCGACACTAGTGGTCGTGCATACATCAGATCCTAGAAAGACACACACATAATTAGGGCATATTCTGATGTTTTTCTCAAAATTTTTACTACGACAGCATTAGTAAACACATACACACACAGTTCCACGTAACACATTAAGGACAAAACTTAAATGTGGAAAATACTGCTTAAAAGGAGAAAAAAATTATCTAAAATATAGTAAGGGAAAGATCATGAAATCTTATCAAAAGTTCATTATTGAAAAGAATAAAAAAATAGAACATGTAACCTAGCAGCATCACAGGAATAAAAAATAATAATACAAAAAAAAATATAAAAATATATATTGTGGGCATTCATGGGCTTTTTCATATTCAGGTGGAGATGCTTGAATCTGCAGATTTTGACTTCTCCTCAAGAGATACTAAAAACCATATTTTTGGTTGGCTTTTATAAGTTAAAGTTTGAGCCTGCATACAACATTTTACCTGATGGAACCGGAAGAGTGAGAGAGTTGCTCCGAGATGCTACTGGTGAAACATTAGGACTAAGTGTAGGGGAAACTGCTTCATTAAAACAAAGACAAAAACAAAAACAAAAACAAAAGGTAATTTTACTTTCTAGGCTTGTAGCTTCTGAATTTTTAAAATTCAGCTAAGATTAAAACATGAATCTCATAGTTATCAGTCATGTGTTTGTCCACAACCTGACAAGTTATACTCAACAATTAGGAACTTAGAGCAGGTTTTATCTTGTATACCTGCCACAAACTAATACAATTCTGTTGATACACAGAATCCTTATTCTCCTAAGTTTCCTGATACTGTAAGCACTGCAGGGAAGTAGACACAAGAGAAGGATTTACAAGGAATTTAGAAAAAAAAAAAAAGAAAATTTAATTTCCTCCAGAAAGCATCAAACCAATTTTAAGATAGAACTCTGTTTTGAATTGGCATTTCAAAGATAAATGAAAGTCCTATTTCATGATAAAAAGGTATTTTGTTCTAGTTTTCAAACACTTCATATGAGGGGAAAAAATAATTTCAATTGCCATTCTGGAACAAAATATTTTATTCTGCTGTTTTTAAAAGAGGATCTGGTCCATTTAGCTTAGTTTATTACTATGTTCAGAATAAAAGTCTGTGCAATTATGTCTGGGGGGATTGTTTTTTCAACAGTATGAATCTTGCCATTAAAACTTCATTTTATGTACGATAGGAAATTTAGGAAGAAAATCTTCACAAACAGAAATTTGTGATCATTTTTTATATTCCAGTAGAAATACTTCATGTTTTCCTGTCACAGTGTTTGCAGTGTGTCATTCAGGCACTAAAAAAGTTTACACTATATTCCACTGCTACATCTGAATATAGAGATTGGTCATTTCTGTTTCATATGGAATTGAGAGGGGGGCCAGAGGGATTCTGACCTTCAAATTAATGAAGTGTATGTATACAGTAGCAATGTATGCATTACAGTAGATGCTTGTATGTGCCTTTGCAGATCTCTGAAGTAGAATATAAAGTCTTGTTTTCAGAATCTGCATCTACCTGTTGGCGACTCCGGAAGACTGCTTCTTGACTTTCTTCCTCTGCGCATTAGAAACCTCTCGCTTACTTTCTTTGCTTCTTCTAGTAATTCAAGGTTCTTCTTTTTGTCTTCCTCTGATATTTTGACATCTGGTAGCTGATCATTTACCAGATCAATCACATGACCACTGTTGTCTGGGTAGAAAGCATCAGAATTAGAGCTGTACCTCATATTTCCAGATAGGTTGTGGCATTTCAGGGTAACATGTACAAAACTTATCTATAAATTTAATTTTGAGCTTGCATTTAATAAATATTCACATCTGTTCATTTCTAATGTTGCTGTATTCTCAAGTTTAGAGCAAGTCCTCAAAAACACAGATAACCCACCCAGATTAAGTCACTGTGATCCAAGATGCTCTGATATGTGAAACTGGCTTTTACAGCTGTGTCCCCAATACAGTTTTTCTAATTTAAGCGTAAAAGTAGCATTACATCCATTTCAACTAGCAGTCACAGCATTTCTGTTGTAGACTTAGTTTTTCCACGGATTTTTTATGTCCACTTTTTCAAGGCTAAGGTCCCACAAACTCACCTGGGAAAGATTTATGCACACTAGTTTTAACATACAGGTGATTCCATCAAATAATCTATAGAATAAAGAGCAAAGTTTGGAAGTATAAAGACTTTATTCTATGCAGATAGAAGAGCTTTTCCCAGCAGAAAAGCAGAAGCAACAGATAAGCTGCACCTGGCAAAGCTACGGACAGAAGCCAAATGTTAAAGTCTGAGAATTATAAAGCTATTTCAAAAAGCAAATAAATCTCTACCATGTGGTGGACCTGCAAGAATTTTCCAAAGGAACTGCAAATCCCATTAGACTATCCAATGGTAAAAGAAGGCGTTGTTAGAGACTGCTTTTCCTCATGCCCACTTATGTTGATATGTTAGATACGTGACCCAGGAGAATGCATGGACTACAAACTGAAAGCCACTGCCCTACACTTAGACATTTAGATTAATGCATTGTTTTCTAAACAATTTTTAATTAGCTGTAGAGAGAACCCTTTAATACCTGGCTTCCACGTTGGTCAAAAACACTAAATTTGAGCACTAATTTTTACAATTCTCCAAGCTATGATTAAGCAAAGAATGTATCTTGTTGTCAGAAAGGCCCTTTCTGTGTGAGTTGGTGTGAATGGCTTCTATCAGCATCTAGGCTTGTATGGAGAAACAGTTACCTGAAAACAACAGGTCAAAGAAAGGAAATACCTATGCTGATGAAGTAGTGTGTGCAAGTTTTTCATGGGCTGATAAACTCCACAGACCAGTGAGGTTGTTGGATCTGTAAGAACTGATAAATAAATCACCAAGAGTCTGCTCTATCTGTACAAGGCCACTGGCACACAGTAGCATCAACAACAGACTGCAGGTCAGACATCTATTCTCAGGTAACTATGAGAAAATTTCTGACTGTTTGAGTGAACTAACTACACAAGTGAATAAGTGACTGTGTTGTGTGAAGAGTTATCTGATAACCTGATCACATTAACAACAGCTTAGTGAATAAAATGTGTTCTAAGAAATATCAGTTGTGACTGTCTCTCTCCCCAGCTTGATGCCTCTACTAGGGAAGAGGGAATTTCTAACACTGTTTTGCAATAAGAACAACTTACTAAAGAACAACTTGGGTGAGGGGGAGGGAAGTCATCAGGTAATAACAGAAAAATACTTTTAAATTTGACAAGAGCCATTACAGAACAATCAGTCTTCAGAAAAGCTAAGAACATAAGGAAGCAGCAAAACCTCAAGGCTTTTTGGTTTGTGGGTGTGGGGTTGTTTGTTTGGAGGTTGTTGGGGTGTTTTTTTTTTGGGGGGTAGTGTTTGTTTTGTTTCTAATTTCTGTAAATTTAGTTCTATTTCAAGGCTGTCAAAAAGCATGCCCACAGATTGGACATTCTTAAAGCAATCTACTTCTAATGAAATATCTTTTTTGTTTTATGCTAAGATTTCTGTGTTGAAAGTTTGAGAGAAGGACGTCCCATGACACTTTCCTTGGGCCAGCAAAAGAGAAGAGCTGCAAGGCAGGGTAATTTCTATCTTCCTTGAGCAAGTAAGTTTTCATCACTATACACAACATCTTTGCCCTTTTATATTTGCCTTGCCTTCTGCCTCTTCACCACTTCCATTTCCTTTCCCCTTTGCTGCCATTTACTCTTTTCCCATGAATTCCCTTTAGTTTCTCTTGCTGCGTCCCATCTCAGGACCTGCTTACATATAACAAGTGTTCAAAGAATCACCTGTTGATTATTTCAGGTCAACAAGTCTATGATTTTGTACGTATCCATGAAGTTATATTTCTTTCAGGAAACTCAGACCTCCAGCAGGTCACATTTTATAACAGGTTTGATTAGAAAATGCCTAACTTAGAAAAGCAACATCTTAGAATCATAGAGTAATCCAGGTTGGAAAGGACTACTGAAGGTCATCTAGTCCAATATTCAAAGCAGAGTGAGTGGTGAAATCAGACCAGGTTGCTAGTCTTTTAAGACAATCTGGTCTTGAAAAACCTCTAAGGATGGAGAATGCAAAACCTCTCTGGGCAGATTGTTCTAATGCTTGAGACTAGAGCGAGTGAAAAGTTCTTTATACCCACTTAGAGCTTCACTCATTTCAAATTACATTGATTGCCTCTTGTCCTCCTGCCATGGGCCTGGCTCTGTTTTCCTGATGATCTTCTCACTGGTATTGAAAGGCTATTAGGTTTCCCCTAAAGCCATCTCTTCTCCAGGCTAAATTAGGCCAGCTCCTTCAGCCTTCCTTCACAGGGCAAATGTTTCAGCCCCTGGACCATCTTTGCGGCCCTCCATTGGACTCACTCCCATTTATCAACACTCTTCTTTTCTTGGAGGTCCCAAAACCCGTTTCCCACAGCATTCTCCTGGAGAAACTGGCTGCTCATGG
>RSEF01000005.1:10115545-10207772 GCA_003993805.1 Himantopus leucocephalus
CCCCCCCCCCCCCCCATTTTGGTAGGAGGTCTCATAAGCTTATCCTTTCATCTTTTACATGTGATGTAAGGATGTACTACTACCATACTATCAACTCAGTTCAAGTTGTACTTTACAGGAAATACATAAATGGAGACAAGTAACAATCCAAATGCAAACATACCAAGACTAATAACTGATGGGAGCTTTGCCACTGTCTTAACAGGATGAGCATTTAACTCAGTTTGTAGTACTCACAAATCTGCATCCACACCATTATTCCCCTTGAATAATAATTTACTCCACAGGTAGCTACTGGAAAACTAATAGAACTAATTATGTAGTAAGAGACTCATTAGCAAGTGAAGAAATGAAGAAAATCTTCCCCTGGGTAGCTTATTTTCATTTAAGGTTTAATCTGGTATGATAGCCAAACCAATAACTTCAGACTTAAGTGTCTGCTAAGCTCCTTGCTAAAAAAATTCCAGTTGTTCAAAAGTAACAAAAACAGTATTACTGAACATATTTTGCCTACAACAAGAATTTTAAGCACATATATCTCCAGTCTTCTAAAAATATTAAGCTAACACACTAATCTAACGACTTTATGAAACTAACAATATGCATATTTCCCTGGATCTAGCTGCATACAATCCACTTATAATCACAAACCCATGATCACAATTCAACATGCTAGCAATATTCTCTGTGCATGCATTACAGACAGTATGCACAGGAAAAAAACTGTAGTCAATACAGTCAGACTCTACATTTAGGTTTTCATTGCATGTCACATTTTCTGAGGAAACGTCTGAGTTTAAATGAATAATCACTTCTTACCAACAGAAGTCAATGAATTTGTTGGATTCCTAGTGGTACGGTTAGAATGTCTCCTATGAGGACTACGAGGCCTACGAGAGAAAAATGAACAAACAAAAATTATGGGAGTATGCCACCAGAAGAAGTTCTGCTACTCTATAAAAATTTAACATTAAAGAGAAAGCATTTATCTTTGAATAAAAAAAAGAAAACAAAAATGTTTTATTGCAATTCCTCCCATCTCCAAACAACTGGAAATAGAGGAAAACTGCAGAAAGAAGGAAAATTACAGAAATTGCTCTCACAAAGGAGTTCTGACATTTGCTGATAACCTCAAATACTGTGAACTTTTGATTTCTTAGAAAAACTACATTACTTTAGTTCATTATCACGACTTAAAACTCATGTAAATATGGTACATTGAAAAAAATAAAATTAGTCTTTGAAAATTGTTAGTGCTACCTAAACTAAGTTTTACAATTGAAATAATTTCTTAGGCTCCCACATTGACACTCCCATAGAGTAATACAGGAACTTTCTAGACTGAAAACCAGGTGATAGTCTCAAACAACTGCAGAAAATTAAATGCTGACCCAACAATAATGCTGCTTTTAAAGAGCTGCATTATAAGTCTGAGTCTTAAATAATCTTGAAGTTTGGAGAAGTACACTTTAAAAATACAAGAAAATTATAGAATAGATTTATGATCAACACTTTCTGATTAGTTTTTTCCCATATGTTAAGTCTAATGGCAGGTCAATAAATTAAAAATCCCAGGTCAAGAAGTATGCTTTATCAGAAGACTGAAAATAACCTTAATTCAACTCAAAACTGAATTGAAGTTTTCAACTTCCAACAGGATTATTATTTCCATTCAACAGCTTACTTTCACATACGCTTAGGTTCAAGGTGGTATTCTTGCCCTGTCTACCTGAATGGGCCCAAACATCTGCTCCAAAACTCACTGTACTATAGTATTCGAACTTGACATTTAAGTTGTTCCAACTGTCTAGCTTAGAAACATTATCTACTTGAATTTTCAACTAATACCTATGTTATTTCACAAGATCAGGAATGGGGTCCTATCCCAGTTCCCAGGTGCTACAGAAGTTTCTTTTGCAGCTTCACCGAAACAGTAAGGAGGACTGAACAGATGCAAGGGAGGAGGGGAAAGAAAAGAGCTGGAAAAGAAGCCTACACTTGCTGCATCTGTTTTTTAGACAGAAAATAAAGTCCAGTAACTCAATTTTACTGCTTTCAACTCAGGACTTTAAAAGAACTGAGCATTATCTTAATTGGCTTTAGGAGAAAATTTTAAGGATGCTGGCTAAAAATACCATGATACTCTAGTATCTCAGAATATTATCCTATGAAACAAAGTTAGCCAGCAATACCAGACTACCAACAATTTTTGTAAGGAATGAAACCATATACAATAACAGCAACTTCACCAGCATCACCTTAAGTTACATAAAACAGTGTGTGTTTTAAGTCGATACCGAGATAATATGCATACAACTGGAAGGTAGATTTATTCTGAAAGATATATGTAATATGCTAAACCTGTCAAAAGAAGATAAGAAGCATTTTCAGCAGTTCATAAAATTATAAAATGCTAAGTATAAAAAATAAAAAAATACTTTCAGAAGCAAAGTATTTTTGTGATTATAAGCCCTCCTTGGAAATTTTCTGCCCTCACAAATAAGCCTTATGATACAAACTGTCATACATGACAAGTTCATCTTTTGCCAAAAACCTTCCTTCTTCATTAAAACATGCTTTAGTCATTTAAGGATCATCCTTGTCAGTCATCCTTGTAGTATGTGTATGATTGTCGCACACCCCCCCACACACACTATGTGTCTACAAAAGAATTTGACCAAGCAATTTTTTCCTCACCAGGCTGTATTTTATTTGCTAGCAAAAGGAAGGACTTTAAAAGTTACAGCTTTTAGTCCAGATTATGCCAGATTTTAATTTACATTTTTGTTTTAGTTTCAAATATGGTATTCTGAAAGATAAGAAAGTTCATGTAAATTTAAAGCATACTGAGTCAGGTTGGCAGGCTCAATATTATATGAAACTCTACTCTTTTAGTATCAGTTACATTCCTGNCCCCCCCCCCCCCCCCATTTCCCTGCATCCAAAAAATCATCATCAAAATGCAAAGACTATACGATCAAATTACAAATAGAGATATAGCAATAATATTTTAATACAATATACATTTCAAAGCAATATTTTAGAAACAGTTCCTGGAATTACTGGACAATTTATGCATAGATTGATAATGTATTATATAGTACCTGTTAACCAGATTTTTATCAATTTCTACATCTGGCGTAACAGCATTCTCTGGAAGAACAATAGAAGGTGTACTGCATGTTGTCCCTTCAACAGTAGTGTCCTGAATGGTTTGTGACAAATATAAAAATGTAGTTAAACAGAAATTTAAAACACTGAATATTGATGCTCTATGTGGAAAATAACATGTATTGCTCAATTTAGCTAAAAGAGAAAATGACTGAACTAAGTGTGAATTAGCTTTTATTTGAGAAAACAAACATGAATTAGAGGTCTATACTTAAATTGCTAAAAGGACAGGATGGAGACCTGGAACATCTGTTTTCTTTACAAATTTTTAATGCACACAAGCTAAATTCAATAAGCATGGAACTAATGAGAAATCTTTAAAATGGCAGACAAACTGATTTTTCACACCATTCCAGCAAACCATTCCTTTACTGAAGTACACGTACAACACTTAGTGAACTTATGAGCTGAATGCAAGAGTGAAAAGCATCTATGTATAACAGGGCTTAACTAGGCACACAAAATCTCCAAATGGTGCTAGTGTAGAACAAAAGCTTAAATAAATGCAGTATTAAGTATACACATACTATCCAAAACCCCAGAAAATAATTATAAGGTTATTTTGTTAGTGTTCTACTTGGTTTTCCCTCCCATTAATTGGAAAATACTTTTTTAAAAAATAAAACTGCAATATTTAATAAATTACAATACAATTTTTAGGTGACAAAATAAACTGGCACCTAATATCAATGTATGCTTGCCTTCTTAACTTGTCCTGAGAACTTAATCCCACACCTTCTACCACAATGATGCCAATCAGCTGTAGAGAGGGAATCTGTTTCCTGTGAGATATCCCAAATGGTGATGCATCAAGTTGGAATAAAGAACTGTGGATTTCTCATATGTAGTCAAAAAATGATTACTTCTACCCCATGTACTACATTCAAATTCACAAAAAAAATTATTAAATAAATAAATAAATCAACCCCTGTACTGTTGAAAGGCTACACAAACAGTCTGGTGTTTACAGTCAGTCAAGAAGTTGAAAAAAGTGATTCACAAAATCACGCAGAATGGGGAAAGTGTAGGCATCTGTTAGAAGTTGCAGTTTTTATTTTCGAGTACAATCATGAGATAAATAGAACATATCATAGCAGTGTGAGTATTTATAGCTAGAGGGAAAGCTTCCCAAAAGTGGCAGGGGACTGTCATCAATCAACTTCTAAAATTTAAAGAATAATTTTTAAATTCTCAAATCCTAATAGCTTCTGCTAGGCACTGGTATGTACAAGTATTTTATTTTATTTAGTTATTTGGAGTCTACATTTTTTTGTGAAACTACATCCCAAAGTTTCATAAGAAATTTTTACTTCAGTTGTCATGAGAGGAGAGGAGAGGAGAGGAGAGGAGAGGAGAGGAGAGGAGAGGAGAGGAGAGGAGAGGAGAGGAGAGGAGAGGAGAGGAGAGGAGAGGAGAGGAGAGGAGAGGAGAGGAGAGGAGAGGAGAGGAGAGGAGAGGATTTTCAGTTGGAAGGGACCTACAATGATCCTCTAGTCCAACTGCCTGACCAATTCAGCACTGACCAAAAGTTAAAGCATGTTATTAAGCACATTGTCCAAAAGCCTCTTGAACACTGACAGGCTTGGGTTACTGACCACCTCTCTAGGAAGCAATGCTTTGCAATTTTCTAAAAGAGCATGTTTGCTATCCATGACACAAAGCCAATTACATTCAACTGTTATAAACATAATTTTGCTTTTACTGAAATAGCATTTGCTGTCAATTTTGCTTACTCCTTTTAAAAATGTTTACCTTCTAGAGGTTGACACAAGTGTAATGATTTCAGAATAACATTTATTTTAGTAATATTCATTAAATAAGCAGGTAATAAAAAGCTGTTATAAAAGCACTAATTTAGATATTTACAGAATGAAGCATTTAATAGCTCAGTTTAACAAGTCAACATTTTAGAACAGAGAAAACTAAATTATTTCAATTATTTGAAACAAACGCCATCAATGAATAATTGTTACAGTCATCTATTGTCATGTGGAGAAATTAGTGTCGTCATAAGGTTTGTTACAATAAACGAGTAGTCAAGAGTATAAATTGAAATGGAATTATATACATCCAGAAAGCTAGCAGTTACATGACTGCTAATATCTATCAGATACAATAGAACTCCTTTCAACATGGCTCCCAGAGCTGCATTTTACTCTTGTGGAAATAATGTATTTTCTGATTAATTCAAAGAACCCTAGAAACATTTTGAAAATGGTCTAATATTAAAGTATATAGCATAACCCTTCCTCCTTTCAAAGGCAATAAAATATGCTTTGGTTTTGACATCTGATTTAGGATTCTTGATTCTGTTGTATATAGCATTTTTTTTTACTAAAATAAATACATTCCATGGAGCTCTACACTTCTATGCTCATAATTCTCATATGACGTTTCTCAGCAAGTTCATATTGTCAGTCACAGGACAGCAGGAGAGGAAACATGCCAAGAAAATAATAGGAAGATTTAAGTTTAAGACAAATATCCTTGTAATATTGGAAATGTTAGAATGTAAAAGCATGATCTATTAGGTGATGCAAGTGCACAACTGACATTTTATGATAATAGTTTGAAAGGAATTTTTAGTAGTATTCTTGAAAATGTTACAGTGTGTTTTGTGTAACAGTCAATGACAAAAATTCGGGTGACTGCCCTGCCCTGCTTGTAGGGCAAAGCAGCTGAGTACACATGCGCATTGTTTATACTAATCTCATGACTGCCAAAGAGCACAAGCTTTTGAATGACGTAACATCAGCCTTAAAGTCACTCAATTCCATTTTAGGACTCTAAAACCAGCTCATTAAAAAGAAAAAAAAAGAAAAGAAAAAGAAAAAGGCTAGAGCCAAGGCTAGCTCAGGTCAGGTAGAATACATTAATCATGGTCAGCAGCTATAGCAGTTCAAGTTCTACAGAGGTGAAAACTCGTGCCTCCTAGTGTGGTACGTTTGTATAAGAGCGGGGCTGGAAGAGCTAGAGTATGAAGCCCTTTGCCCAGCCAGCTGGCTTGAATCAAAAGAAGTCTTTATACTCTGAAGAGTACTGAGGCTGCTATAGGCATAACTTGGAAGAGAAGCTTTAACAGGAAGCTTAAGCTGTCTCACAGTTGTACATCTGCACAAAGATGACACAGAAGTTTTCCATCACCATCCCATTGCCTGCCTGTAACTGCCCTCTCCATGTTAGCTTCCAGACAAGTCTGCTCTTCAGCTATTCCCAACAGCTGCCTCATCTCCTAGTACCAGTTGCTGCCTGCTACCAAGTCTGTGCTTCCTTTTTGTCCCAAGCCCTCCTCCCATAAAAATGTAGGGTGAAACTGACTCCACCTCTATGGCTCAGGTGGGACCTGATCCACGTGCTTTACAGAGATGATCATGTGCCACCTAGTCTTGCAGGGAGGCTTGCACAGGGCTGAGAGGATGGCACATGCAGTTTGGTGCGTAATAGAAGATCCAAGAGGCTCAGCGATGCTCAGGGTGGACAGGATATGCAGAGATTCTGGCTGTTAAGCTCTACCAAGCCCTCACTAAGCATACAGAAAATGTGTTTTTAAAAGTTTTATAATCCAGACAAATTTGGATGGATTTGAACAGTAATGGGGGGAGGTAGCTAAAAGAGCTACCCTGCCAGGACAGTCAGATGATAAAGCTTTACTTTATACAACCTGAATTCTTTAAAGCATTGGGGAAAAAAAAAATCTTCTGCCACCTGGCCGTCTTCTTAGAAATTAATTAAAGGTCTGGACTGAATTTCAGAACAGATTTGGCCTGAAACAGACACTTACATGAAAGGCCTCAGACTTATGTGAAAGTTACGCATCTCTGAGAGCAGTCTTTTGAGTGCAATCAGATTTTAAATAAGCTTTATTTTAGATGTTTAAATGAAGCGCTGAGCTTAGAGTTTAGCCAGTAAGGTAATGAAATTCAATTGTAACTGCACCTAGTTGAAACAGCCAGGAGAACAGACAAAATAAACATGGGACACGTCCTTCAGAACACAACAGATAACATGCAGTGTTTTGATAAAAGTACAATACAAATTTAAATAGGAATAATAAAAAAAAAGAATTGCAGAAGCCTGAATGATGGAATGATCAATGTACGAGAAATATTATGAACATCTGAGACAGACTTTTCCTCAAGAGTCAGAAGAGCCAGTAAAATAGTGTTCAGGATACAAAGAGAGAAGAAAACTGGAAACAGAAATAGGGATTTTTGATTTAAAAAGAGGGAAAGATGGCAGCTCACAACCAATCCTGAAAGTGTAGGAAGATTTATAGGCCACTATAAGGATGTCATTTTCTTTGTTGCAGGTACGCATTATACGTCTAGAAATTACATTTTTAATTCTAAAAACCTGAAATCCGTTTTTAAGGGTATCAGTGAAAGCATATTATAATATTATATTATTCTATGTGAAATAAATCTAATTAAATTAAAATATGGAAATGACTAAAAATGACATCTGACTGAAGTTCTATGATTTATGGTGGGAGAAATAGTTCTGTATAAAACACTTCTAAAATGTTCAATACTTACTGTAACAAGACAGCAGACAAACTAAGAGTTCAACTACATACTCTTAATTCAGACAACATTTCAAACAAGGGGCTAAAGTTCTTTGAATTAGGCTAACTGCCCTCACACCTGTGTTAATGGGAATTTCACATCTATTTCCCTCAGGAACACTGAGCTAATGAATACTTTGATGAATGTTGTTTAGAGGTAGTCAGAATGGTGAACATAGGCTGCTGTAAGAAATACTGAAATGGAAAACCATATTTGTTTTCTCAAATGAATTTGAGAAATATAACCCAGGTCTTCCCGTCATGTAAAAGATACTTCTTTTTTGAGTAAGCAAGAAACTACATGTGATGTAAGGTTAATTTTCTTTTTCTCAGAACTGTTTTGTGAATGTGTGTGCATTTGTGCATGCAGGGAAAAGGTGGGGAAGCCTCTCCTGGAACAGAATGAGGAAATTATTAGACACCAGACAGCACTTCAGATTCCAGACTTGGAAAGTTTTTTTCAATGGCAGAAAACAAGTCCCCCAGTTGTTAGTTCCTTCTGATGCCCTCTCCTTGCTTGCAATTCCTTATCTTACAATAAGTTATTTTACTTATTACGCAGTCATGCTGTAGAAATTGGACTGCAGCAAGACCCAAAAGTGATAACAGTTAAGAACAGGATCAAATTCTCACAACATTGGCTAGTTGCAGTCCTTAACTTAAGTAGGGTCATGAGCAGTGTGTTGGTTAAAATCCTCCCACTGTTACTTTGTGCCTAAAAATAACAATTTATCTAAAATGAAGCATTTTGCATAGTTAACTGATTCATGAACTACCACGTTATCCTACTTCATTTTAGACCTACCTCTAAAAGGGCTGTATCATGTATTAAAATATTATTTTTAATTTTTTCTTTCGATTAGGTGGTTTTGGAATGGAATTTTTTGAATTCTTCATTTCTCCCATTTGACAAGCACACTCAGGATTAGATTCATTGGTGTCTGCTAGCTTTTCATACTTTTTCTCTTTGGGTATGTTTTACCCAGCAAGTCTTTTGTATTAAAATACTATTCACATGGGTGAGTTAAAAAAAAATAAATCTTCTCTTCTTAACCTAATATATGTTCTCAGCTATTAGTCTGATGAACTGCAGTGTTTATCTTAAGCCAGGAAACTAACACTCAGCACAATGTGCAATTTAGATGGAATGCATGACAAATCAGTGTAGGGCTCGATGCTGACAGTATTTTCCAACAATGCTAAAGTAGCGGATGTTTTCACCTAAACTGTAGAATACAGTGTCCTCAAACCCAGTGACAGTGATACATTTTTAACTGAGGATGTGCCAGATTATAAATCCACTCTTTCTTTACACCAGTTTGCATAAAACAGGATGATCTGGATAACCTGTGATTTTGTAATCACAGTAAGGTACTTTACTTCAGCTAAGCTAACAACTCAAAACCCACCCCACTTTATTGGAACATAAAATTACTTTTTATCGGTGGTATAAATTATTCAACAGGGAGAACTATCATCTCTTATTGATTTTTTAAATTTATCTGCAAATAAAACATGTAAAAACATATAGATGCCAGAAATTTGAGTAGCAAAAAGATGAATATGTCTGGGGAGCACCCACCTGCTCTCTGTATAGTTCCAGTATATGTTCAGCTACTACTGTGGCAACTAAAGCACTAAGAAAGACTACAAACCAAAAAAACCCAGATTTCCATCTTTCACACAGCCATGAATTGCATAGCATCTACTATATCTATAAAGACAATACTAGATGTTTCAAGATTACTGTGAAGTACAAGCCTAAGTTCTTTTCTCAAAGGTTAAAGTTTTCTATAATAACATCACAAAGGACATTTTTGGACAGCTTTGATAAAAATAGTTCAGAACAGACAGACATATAAGCCTCCAGATCAAATTGATAAACAAGTGCTTAAACTTCAGTTCTCATTCCTTAGTCTATAAAATATTTGAGGAATTCTAAGAATATCAACTGAAAGATCCTTCATAGCCTCATCAATTAATCAAAAACCACTAATAGATAACAACAACTAGATATTATTTTATCCTAAATACACACAAACAGGTTTCAGCCTCAGGTTTCCAACAAGTGTCAGAAAACACTTTTGTGAGAGTGCTTACTTTGGCTGGAGGAGAACTGTGGTGTTGTGCCTCTTTTGATTGTCCCTTGTCTTCAGGTAAGGTTGGCATGGTGGACAGCGTGAAGCACGTGGAACTGCAATGTGGATTAACAGGACCATGCACTGCTGAGAATATCTGTTTCAAGTTAGCCTGAAGGCATAAGCGCGGAGAGGCCTTGTGATCTGCAGGCTGTGTTAGATGCCAAAAACACAAGTCAAATCCATTTAAAACTCTATGCTTTAACACTGAGATCACTTTAAAATAACAAACAGTATGAAGGTTTAAAATTAAAAATGCTATCTTGTGTTTTATTAACTAAAGCTTCCAAGGTCAAGTATAACTTAGTAAATGCATTCAAAATGGACATCTTTCCATTCTTGTTGCTCTTTCCATCGTTCCCCCATTTTATAGAAAATTTTTTTTGTTACTATGACTGTCTTGGCTGTGACCAAACTACCCTTTCTAAAAATCCTCTAAGAAGGAAACAGCATTCTGGATACCTGTAATATGCCTTTTAGTAACTAACAAAATCCTAATGCTACAGATCATGATCTCAGATCTCAAATAAAGGAGTAAAAAGGGTAGCACTCTTCCTTTGAGCAAAAGCAAGGTCTAGGTGAATTGTGCAAAGAGTTGGTGTCCATCTGCACAAGACAACACTGTGCGAGACACTTCCGAAGCAAAATAGCAGTAATGCCCAAATGGAAAAAAAAAATAAAAATCACTGCCTATTAGCTGAGAGAATTCTTGTTATTAGTATTAACTGGAGCTACTGCCTTCATAAGAATATTGTTAGCATTAAAGCCTGTACAGTAGTCTGAAGATGAGAAATGTTAAGTACTAATCCTTATAGCTACAGTGTATGTATTACAAGACTTAGTATGACACCTACCGGATAGTTAAGGAACAGTCCTCATAAATAAATCATTCGACTCCTTGGTGGTGCCTACGGATGACAGACAGTTATCAGAGACAATCTGGTACACAGTTTCTATCTGAACTAGTAAAAGTTTATAGTTTATAGTTAATTTATAGTTATAACTTTATAGTTAATTCACAGCTGTGTATAGAATGGAGCTTATGCTCAAACTGTAATATAACAACTTCACTAGTGTGGCCAAGGAGATAAACATATCCAACAAGCATAGGTTCAACCTCCAAAACATGTTATCTTCTCCCAAACCTGAATTACTAATCTCATCTCAATTCTTTACTCTTCTGGAAATCAAGGTAGCTGGAACAAATAGTCTGAGATGGGGAGATGACTTGAAGTTCAAGGCACTTAGCAGCGTTGTAGGATTAACCTTCTACAGTTTTCCTTTCTATTTCAGGGAAGGGCAAAAAAATGCATTCAGGAACATGTTGGTTTACTGAGGCTAACAATTAAAATTGTCAAAATACTTGATTTAAAAAAGAAAAAAGAAAAAAGAAAAAAGAAAAAAGAGACAAAACCATTCACAGGAAATACTGAAGCAGCCTCTGTAGTGACAAGTTCCTTACCTCAGCTTTCACAGAAAAAATTCTGTGTTGTAAAACCTACAGAATGTGTGAACACTTCGGACTACAGAAGCAGCTAAGACCCATGCTTTTATTAGATTTATTTCACATTATATTGGAAACTTAATTTTCTCTTTTACTAGAAGATGAATAGAAAGCCACCTCACATGAAATTTAATGCAGAACTAATAGATTGTAAAAATGATCTCTATACAAGTATTAATGTGTTCAGAAAAAATAATTATTTCATTGAAGTTCTTTGATAAAGACTGTGGAAAATACGCAGTATGTACGACATCATTATGAAGACCAAGATAAAGACTTTTTTGAATGGTGTGTATATTTTTTTTCAGAACAGTATATGCTGTAGGAACAGCACATTTCAAGCTTTTGTAGACATTTTGAACACGTTACGGGTGAATTTCTGGCTCTAACAGAATAAGTGAAAGCTCACGTTTGTATCGTGATTTTACCCGCCTCTGACTTCAAATAAGAGTAGGGGAAGCTTTCTATGATGAAAAACAAGATTTTAAAATGTTTATTAAGGCAAAATATCTTTAAAGTCCCTAATATGATGGAAAACAGACATTTATGATTACATATATTTTAATAAACCCACAGAGATTAGGCAGATAGCAGTAGCGTTAAACATCTGTGTGTTTCAACAGCTAAGTATTTTTGTACCAAACAACAGTTACCATCTATTAACAACACATGAAGACATGATAGAAGTGAGGTACCTAAAAAAAGGGACATGGACTTGCTTTTCATCTCTGTAACAAAATCCTGGCATCCTACGTGATTTCTGAGTTTGCAAGAACTCAAATTCAAACAAAAACAAAAAAGAGAAGATATAAATTTGGCTGTTTATCTAATCCCTCTTAGCGTTTGCCTTATGAATTTATAAAGGTTCCAATAGGCTCAACTCAACATGCCTGAAAAATCAGGAATGTTTCAAGTCATGGCCAAAGCGTATTTGCAGTCCTACATGGAGTTGTATAAGCTATTGCATCGAAGTGGTTTATTACTGGTCTTAGCTGAGTTCCTAGTACATACTAAGCTTAAAAAAGTAAGGCAAGTCATATTGAAACAAGAAAGAGCTATTAAGCACATCAAGTTTCAGTTCATTTTTCAGATTTAAAAAGCAAAAAAAAAAACTTTAAAAGAAAAAAAAATATCAGCAGGCTTGTCTAAGAATAGAAAGGGACAAATCCCGAGCTGTGTTGCCTTAGAGATGCAGCACAAAAAGTACTGCCAAGGGAGAACGGAGGGTAGAAAGATGAATTTACGCCACCTTAACAACCCCCAGATTTGGAGTGGACTGAGTTCAGTCCGTCTCTGACACAATTAGAACCTTACTCTGACTTCCTTACAGAGCTATCTTGCAAATAGGGAAAAGCTCCAAGTCCTTGTGGTGCTGATCAGTAGGAAAATTTCTTCTTCTGACTTTCCATTTTTTCCTAATATCTCTCCAGAAAATCCCAGTGCTGAGGGCTGTATTGGAGCAGCAAAAGCTTGCATATAATTATTCATGTTCTGAGGCTTCTTAAAACAAATGCAGTCTTTGCACACCTTGACTGCACAGCTGTAGTCCTCTAAGGTGCCAAAGTAAGGGCTACTACTTATTGGTATTTCAACAAAACATATAAGGACAATTCATAAGCTTTATGATTTAGAACTGCTGAATGATTACTTTTTTGATCTAAAAGCTTACTTTTAACCTGTACAATGTTTTTAAAATCAGATCCCTTAAAGACTTTATGATGTTTAATAAGCACAAACATCACATCTTGCAATTGCAAATGGATATAGCTGATGGACCACCTTCTTGCTCCATGCTGTGCAAGGAGTTCTGTCATTTTCTGTATCAGTTACTGCCTTCTGATACTAGTAGGAAAGGTAAAGGTTTAGAAATGATGGAACCTTAAGATACTAGTGAATAAATGTTCTTCTTCCATCACTGCTGAAGTGACCTTATGCCTACTTGATTGGGCAATGAAAACAGCCCCAGTAAATGCCAGTGCAAGTCAAAACTTATAGAAAAAGGGGGTTTCATGAGAACACTATGAAAAGAATTAGAGGAGCTTCCCTGCATCTCACAAATGTGAGAAGAAATGAAATGTCCTTGGAAAATTTATTTCCCTGGAAGTTACACTTTCTTCTTCTTCAGTAGAGCATTAGGGAAGAGTACAGCCCTGGAACCTACAGAAATTCGCACCTTTATCTACAAAAACATCTTACGGCTTTACTGAACCCTGAGCCAAAGTGCAGAGAGCATGACTATTCTAGTTCTAAGCCTGGCTCATCTGCCAGCTAAACAGCCTTTGAAATCTTGCTGTCATTAGCTTTGTCAGCTTTATCTTCTTTCCACAAGCATAAACATGTTTCAGTCAAAGAAGGAAAGGATATGTTAACAATACATGCAATATAGTGAGATACCAACTGAAAAAACTGTAATTATCGTCCCTGAAGACACTGACAGGATAGATTAAAAAAATACATCTGCACTTCAAAAACAGTCCAAGTGCATAAGCACATGTTAGAATCCTAGTCACTAAGACAATGTCAAGATTCTGTTATTTTTTTGTTAGGCATTTATCAAACGCTGTCTGGCCTACCTCTATCCTATAAAGGATGTCATGAGATTATTGTAGTGTTTTATCAGAGTAAGTGATCCCCCCCCAAAATTCCAGTCTTCTAGAAATTGCAAGAACATCAAAATTACCTTTGAAAATTAAATACTTGTAGAGATTAACTCACATGTCACAAGAAGAGTGGATGTGGGCGAAGATCTACAATCTTAGTCTGCATGAACGTTTTGCACCTAGAAAATGAGTTTTAAAAAAACCACAACAAATTACTATCCTGTGCACCAAATTCTGCTTACTCCCACACTAAAATGAGACAATGTCAAGAAAAAAAGTAAGAAAAAGAAAGAAAGAAGAGAGGATGGAGTGCTTTTAATGTTTGGTCTGTTATTGTAAACTTACTGCTTAAAATAGTTAGGAAAAAAATGATCCCCTGAGCTCAAATTTGTAGTCAGATAGAGATCAGTGAATGCAGAGAACTTTCTTTTACCACTGTGTAGGCTTAGAGTACAATCTCCAGGAAATGGTGATCTGGGAGCTCTATTCCATAAAAGGGAAAAGTATTTAGAGGCCCTTGGCTTTCAGTGTGTTCTCTCTGCAACTCATTTTACCATAGTAGAGAAAGCTAAGTATAATCAGTTAACTTACCCTCTCCGAGTCACAGCTGAGTACCGTTTTAGCGAAGGCTTAGATAAAGGTGCTTTACTCCATCTCCACTGATAGCTTGGCAGTTGAACTCAAATGCTCTGTCACGTCACAACAAGGATATATAAAAAAAGCAGAAATAAGCAGTCAGGAAAGCATTTTATTAATATTTCTTGACCTCATACTACCCACGGTCAAGCCAAGCAACTCTCATTTGTCAACAATGGGAGTTGCATACTCATGAGCACAGTTCAACTGAGTAATTCTGAGCTGCTTTTTGCAACGCTTTTTTCTGTTGTCCTGCAAAGTGGTTGTAAAAAATTACCATATTAGAAAGGTATCTTTTTGCATGCCTTTTATATAGGTCTAAAAGCATATGGAATTCATGTAGCATTTTGAATTAGGTTTTGCAGGTTTGAAGTACGTAAAAAACACTAAACTTATTTCATTCAAACCAAGCGTGAGCAACACAGGGTGTTTTTCTTCTTTTTGTACCACAGAATAAGTTTTCAAACACAAAGCATGGTTATAGTATTTAAGATACACAAAGTTTGCTGGCATACATTAGCTATCTCAAAAAAATTTAAAACACCACCACCACCACAACAAAACAAAACAAAAAAACCCAAATAAAACCAGATCCAGAATATCTTCATAGAAAACCTTTAATATTTTGCACTAGGACTTCAGAATTTTTGTAAAATAGAAACATTCACTGGAAAAAAAAAAACCAAACCCACAACTAAAGTTAACTCATTTACCTTCTTACCCTATGTGACAAGAGATACTACATTGAAATTGGAAGACACTTTCTTTATTGTCTGCAACACAGAAGAAAATTGACTGATTCCCACTGCATCTAGTTTTTATGACAAGACAGTGGTTTCTCATATTAAATAGTTAAGTTTGCAAGGCATTAGGATACTGCTTCAGTCAGTTTACCAAAACACATAGTCATAGCCCCAGGACTAATATAAGGCATCTCCATAATAGCAATACTGATCTGTGTTCTACCCACATTAATATCTGTACTACTGTACATGGTAAAATCTGGAAGACAGAGTGGTGTTTCTGTTTATAAGATACAGAACAATACTGCTGGGGCATGCAAAGTGTATCAACTACTACATGAATTCAAAGCATCTGTTTTCATTCTGTGAAGTATTGACATTAATTCCTGAGCATTAATTCCTGGGTGACCTAGATAATACTTCTTGACAATCAGAACACTTCCAGGTGACACCCGCAGAGACAAGGGTTAAATATGAATAATTCTGCCACAAAAATATTTTAAAGTAAGAAACTAACAGAAGTGTAAGAAGAATACAGCAAATGCCCCCCAGCTTCTAAAAAACATCTTTCTCAAACTCAGTGGGTACAGTCTTCCTCAGGACTACAAGCTACCATACAGGACTTGATTTAGAGAGCAGCATGACAGGAAAGAATCTCCTTTTCTGCTTCCTGTTTTTCTCATAGCTCAGGAACACATAATACTAGTTGGTTTTCAACAATCTCCTTGAATCAGAGAAAGGAAAAGTTAGGTCAGGCAGAAAGGAAAAAGTTCCTCTGATGCATGTCCAGCCTGATCTGACTGGGAGCACTCAGGAGAGTATCTCTAGTAATAGCTAGTTACGACACTCTGCTGAGACTGAAAACCAGAAAGTTTGGGTGTGAAAGGTGGTGCTGGTCCATTACCACCAAGAAAACGCCTAGAACAAGGCATTTGGTTTAGTTATGTATCTAAAATTTTATATTAGAGTTTAAAGAAATCTAATAACTAACTCCCACAGAGTTTAATGGATAATGTTTTCTGGGAGTTATGTACTTAACTGCAATAGGATCCATTCTGGTCCCAGCTTTAGGCTTTTCCCTGATACATTAAGAGAAAAAATCAGTTGGACCTGATTTCACCCACAGACAATTATTTTAACATAGTTAAATGGAAATTTAAGAGTTACTAAGAGATCGCAACTGTATCTGAAAACAGCATTTTTTCCTGCGAAATACTATCAGCGAACTTTATTTGTTTTAGCAATAGTTACAATTTTTGTTTTGTTAGCAGTCAGTGTTTAGCTTTACTTCTCTTGCAGCAAAGCAATCAGAGGAGTAGCTTACAATCTTTTTTTTTTTTTTGCAAGAATTCTAGGCTGAATTGTATGCTCCCGCCAATCAGCAAACAACTGAAGAATGCACATATTTTAGAAATACCGAGGAGCAGTATTTCCCTAACTTTTTAGACTACTAGACCCAAATTAAAAAAAAGACAGGTTTTTCTTTTAAGGTAAGTGTATTTTAGGCAGTCTGAAATGTTCCTGATTCCACTTTTTTTTTAGGGGCAATAAGGAGTTAATATTACACGAATCAAACTTTTATAAATTACTCTGTTTTGGATGCAAAGTCTTTGTTTTCAGTTTTGTTTTTATTTATCACGAAAAAGAATTTAAGGAAATGAGGTTATAAGTAGCATTACCTCCCTGTGAAAACAAATGGTTTTAAGAATTGTATACAAGTTACAAAAGTTCACAAAAAATATGTTCTGATTAATTTGTAGTTTTTATTCATTCTGGGTTTTTCTTTGAACTAATTGGTTAAGACAAAACTCCAATAATGTAATTTTATCTGGTTAAGTATGTGCCTAGGATATTGGACCCAGCTCTCATACGGAAAGGACAGCCAAAAGGAGTTATGGGAAAGATCTGCGAGGTTCTTAGAGCAGAGGCTTCTCCTCAGTTATGCCACTGCAAGAACCTGGCACTCCCCACATCCCGTGCTGGAGACAGCAGGACAGCTGTGGCAGGAGAACCAAAGGGAGGTGGCACTTCCTCAGGGATTCCAGACCTGAAAGCTTTTACCCATCTGTTCTCCCTCATTCAATGGCTTGCATCCAGCACAAACTACAGATACAGTAATTTAACTGGCAGCTATTTCCAGGGTCACTTAACTGGCAGCTGTTTCCAGGGTCACTTTTAAGACACTCTCTCCAGAGTAGGAACTAATGTGGCCAAGGACTCTGTGGCAAAAGAGAACAATGCATGTATCTCTCTCCCTTCCTTCTTTTTTTTTTTCTATCTATACCGTCTGTTTTGTTCTTTTATTGCTGTCCAAGTACTTGTGCATATTTCTTAGCCAAAAGCAAGGAAGCTTCTTCAGAAAGTAGAAGAAATTGAAGTGAATATGAAGCCTTATGTTCAGTCTTTCAAAACATAATAATGAAAGCCACCTATATATTTCACTGAGCTTACTAAAGGTTTATGCTCAAATCCTTATTTAGAGAAAGCTCTCCAACAATGAACCAGTTAGAGATTTAAAATTTTAAGTATGGTAGACCTTCTACCTCACAGGAAGTTGCCTTCCAAAGCCACATAACAAACCTTTGCTACGTATGAAGAACAAAGTGCACAAGCATGCTAGATGCCAGACTAGGTCATGAAATAGCCATAACTGCCTAAAAGATCTTACCACCCAGAAGTTTTTAGATATGCCTAGCGTGCATTTTAAATTTCAACTAATCACTCCTAAACAAATTTGCTTTTATCATTTCAGCAATTCTTTCCCTTGTTTTGTGTAAAAAAAACCCAACAAAAAACTTCACACACGCAAAAAACCACAAGCAAAAAAACTCCTCACAATGCAAACCCCACCCCGCACTCTACAATTTATAGATAGCTCCTTCCATAAGTTCTCTTAACTTGCAAACAAAAATTTTACCTCATCCTGCTTCTTACTGACCTCATTTTTTTTCCATCAGTGGGCTTTCAGCTAGAATGACAAGAACAAGACAACAAGCAGCAGAGCTCAGCCAGATGGCCTCTAGGAAACCAGCTGGGCTCAACTTTGGGGTACTTTAAAATATATATATACATATATATGTGGTGAAAAAGATAATACGTGTGATATTAAGGAAAAATTAGGCCTGATTTATTCAGTATTATGCACAAGTTAAAGAATTCAGCCTGCAGTAGCAAATCAGATGATCAGAAGACTGCCAGATCTCAAGGCAGAGTTGGTATGTTTCTTAACTTGCAGATTATTTTTGATAGATTTTAAGGAAAAGCAGTTTAAAGGAAGAATGCGAACATGAAGTGGGTGGATATTTGGCATGGAGAATAAGGATTTCTAAGCATACGGAACAGCATATAAGAAAGTGTGAAGATAAGAGTGGGAGAACAGTACATTAAGTGTCATTCAGGAGGGTAGTTCAAAAGGAATCTAGAGCTAGGAAGTATCTGGAGAAAAACCTATTGTCTTACAACATAAAGGCAGTAACCTCAAAATAGGAGAAAACCCAAAAATTTGAAAATGGTATGCAAGTAAAAAATGTTGCTCTTGTTCTCCTCCTAAACAACTTACTATTTGAAAGAAACATGTAAATTTGTTTAGGAGGCAGCATCAATCTTTGTTCTGTGGTCCTGAAAGACCCCTCTGGGAGGACTTGGGCATTGATAAGAGCCCAACAGAAATTGCTAATGATAGTAGTATTAAGAATACCAGAAGGTAATATTACCACCAAACACGCTTTTGCCTAAATGAGCATCATGTACTCAGTACCACAGAGTCATTTAGGTTTCTTTTTCTTCCACTCCTTCTCACAGATTTGGAGAAACCTAGATATGTTTTTACTGTCTGGACTGCATGTATTATACATCACATTCTAGTTACACTTTTATTTTTGCCTATGATGTAGGCAGAGCTGGGAACTTGAGACAATATTTTCTCAAATTGCCACTTCACTATGTTCTTAGTTAATGTAAAAAGAGAACAAATTTGCTTGTGGGGAGGGAAGACAGATAAGATTGGGGGTGGGGGTGGGGGGTGGAATTCATGTCCTTTGGTGCCAATTCATTCTTGTTTAAGAAAAAACTTGAGGTTGTTACATGAAGTAATATTTTCAAATGCAATTTTTACATATAACCATTCTATAAACTATTCTGTTTTCCAGGACAGCTGGATATCAACTTTAGATAGTTTGGAAAAAACAACTACCAAAAGCCTGACTTTGAAACATAAATAAGTTGAAGGCAATTAGGGCAGAACACTATTGCTTAGTGATCCAGGAGTCTTGTTGCTAGTCAAGCAAAAAATTTTCCAAATGAAGAAATTAAACAAAATTCTTTCTTCCCCAATTACAAAGGGTAATCCCAGAGGGCACACTTTGTTGAACAAACCAATAATAAACAGCTTTCTTTGGGATCTTAAAATGCAATTGTAGTCTTTCAAGCAGGGATATTATAATGAGCTCTCCATCTTGCATAAATAAATGGCAAACCAGCAAAATAAGTATTTTATTCTCATTTTAGGCTTCCTGGACAAAATCAGTTTCACAGTTGCTTACTTTTGTGACACATGTACGCATTTTTGTTTGCGTTGCAAAAATCACCACACCCGAAAGAGCATGAATGTCCCACTTCCTTGTTTATGAAAAAAGAATTATGAATCCAATTCCACTGAGTTTTTAAAAAATATTGTTGTACATGAGGAAAGGAATAACTATAGTACCAACTTATTCAAATAATCAGCCATTGTGTGGACTTTGACTGCTGACTGCTTATTTGACTACAGTTAACTTATGTTACTATATGATGGCCAGACTGGAGGATCAATTCCCAGAATCAAGGAATTCTTCAGGTTGGAAGGTCATTTGGACCAATCTCCTCCTTCAAGCAGGGTCAGCACTGAAGCAACTAGATTAAGTTGCTTTGGACTTTGTTGTGTTGGAACTTGAAAACTTCCACGGACAGAAATTGCAGAATTTCTGGTAGATCTGATCCAGTGTTTAATTACCCCCACAGTAATTCCCTCCCCCACTACCCTGCCGTTACAGCCGGTCAGAATGTCCCTTGTTATACTTTATGATCATTGTCTCTCATTCTCCTGCCATGCACCTCTCTAAACCTTTAGTAACATCTTCTTAAGTATTGCAAGACTGCAACTGGTTTCTCCTCCAGGCTACGCAATACCAGATTGTCCCCTCAGCACCCCCTCACAGGATGGGTGCCTCCCGACTACCATCATGGCTCTCCCTGGATTTGCTCAAGCTTATCAACACCCTGGGGGCCCAAAACCAGATGTGGTAAACCACATCTGATGAGAATGTATTCCTCCACATCTAATAAATGGATAGATCCTTAAGGAACTTCACTTGTAATGCCAGGTGACGTGTAATGCCAGTAGTATGAACTAACTACATTATTTGAATCTAATTATTCAGCTGCTTTTTCTACTGATCGGGTAGTTCACTCATCTAGACTGTAATGTCCCAACTTGGATACAGGGAAGCTGTATACTAGATCACAAGAATGGTTTCTTTTGCTAGAAACACTCCATTTTTACCCCTAGATTACACATTGATTCTGCAGGCCTACCTGTCTGTGAAGAAGCAAAAACCAACATATATACCTCTTTCTTCCTGCTAACATATGATATAGAACAGTGAATAAGCAGTAACATTTAGTAATGCCATCTTTTAAGCTCTTTTGCTGGAAATAGAAACAACTTGAAAGCCAGCAGCTACACTAATTTCTCTTACCAATATCTAGCTTCAGAAAAAGGTCTTAATAATAATTTTTAAAAAAAAGATTGATCATACAAAGGGTGATTGTTCATTTCAGTATTATCCAGAGAGGGGGGAAAAAAACATTGTGTGTCTCATTCAGGTGTGATGTCAATGCAGAATCGGGGCCAGAAGCCCTGTTCTTGCTCAAAAGATATATTAAAGTAATACAGGATTTCGCAAACATACTTTGCAGAAGGTCTTTTGCCTTTATTGCTGAATCATCTGCTGTTTTCTGTGGGCTGTGTTATTTCTTGCTACTGAAAGTATGCTTCTGGGACCATATTAAAAATACGCTGAAGAGTACCTTTCAGATGTAGCCACACAGTATTATTTTCACACTACAAAGTTCTTACAATAAGCATTTCTTAACTGATTTGCTTTTAATTTAAATTTAATTTTTAAAAGGTTGGATGGGAAGAGGCAGCCTATTTACTGGACAGTTCAACTTATGTACTATATAAAGTCAGACTTTCAGTAGTTCAGAGGAAGCGGGTTTTTTTTGTACTGGGATTAAAAACCAAAGACTGACAATGTCCAGAGACAGAAAAACAACCCTGTTACTGCTGAATTTAGGAAAGAAATTCGATGTGCCTTTTACTGGCCAAGTTAGCAATGGATGGGATGACCCTCTGATGAGGTACATATATTAGCTGAAACAGCAACAAATTGCTCAGGGTTGTGTTTCCTCTTCAGCTAATTGTGCCAATTAAGACAGTTATGAATTTCAAGGTAAAACCAACAAAGAGTATTTGATTTAATAATTTGAGGGCTGCATAGGTATTATATCAGACAGGATGACGTAGTAATTAAGACTGAGGTAAAATAAATACTCCAAACTCCACACAAATCATGGAAATAGTATGTTAGCATAGGAACTGTTCCATTAGGCATGCTCATGGCTGTTCTTCTATCTTATACAATAAAATATTCATTTGCATTCTTTACAAGCGTATTTCATAAATGCAGACGCATGGTGAGCTTTGTGAGATGAACCCTTTTGCAAGCAGCCCACATCCAGGCTTTCCATACCCTGTTCAGTTTTCTGATCTGAATCAGTGCATGTTCCAAACTCCCAATGCAAACAAATCCTTGAAATAAAAAGATTGAGGGAAGCTGAGTTCTGACTGAAACTTTTAATGGAGCAGTGCGGCATATTGGCATTACAACTAACTAACTAACTGCACAGGTACTTCAACTGATTACTTAAATGTAAGGTTCTGCCTACTGTCCCTAGTTTGAAAAAACCAGTATCCCAGGAGGGAGTCTTAATCTCAGGTGGCACTTGCAAGCCTCTCTCAAGTAATCTCTGGCTGTACCTCCAACTTGAGGAGTTAAGTGTCACGATTCTCTCCTGCTCTTAGATGGCAAACCTAGCTACTTGGCCTGAACTATATGTGGCCTGATATATAAGGATATAGGGAACAGAAAGTCTATCAGAAGGAGCCTTCCCAGTGGCTGCAGTCTAGTACCCACAGCCAAGATTACAGGAGAAATCATTTGCCCTTGTTTTATCTTTATTTGATATGCACAGGAGGTAGCTTTGGGAAAAATAAACCTGAGATTTTTATTTAATTTAATGTGGGGAAAAGGGAGAAAGCATACCGCTTATCACTTCAGAAAGAAGATATTTGCTGGCTCGCAGAAAGGATGGTCAGAAAATGAAAGCAAACAGTTGTTTGTGAGAAAAGAAAAGCAAATTCCCATTTCCTGTGTTCTCAAAGCTCTGCCCTTCGGCTTCATCAGAATCCAAAATGAGGGACGAGAGATTATTGCTAGTATAAAAAACAACAACAAAAAGGATATTCCAGAGTTGCCTTTCCACTATATCTATCATACAAAGTCTTTGCCTACAGGAATCCCAGGACTGGGAAAACATGGTAATGCAAAAAGATGACAATTCAACATTTTATTTTGTAGGTGTCCTTAAAAATAAAGAGGTCTCTTAGACCATCCACTCCAATAGTAACTCAATCATTCTATACTGCTTGACCTTCAAGATATTAACAGCAAGGACTCAAAGAAGAATTTAAGCATCTGCTGCTGGTTTCCTCACTTTGAGGAAACACAGATTCATACTGAACAGGGACTACACTGAGGTCAGCATTTTCAAATGTGCAACATCAAAGCTAAGCTCCTAAAAACAGATTTAAGTGAATGAAGTATATAATTCCTCTTACTTTTAAATCCTTCTCAGCAGGATTTATGGGTATTCATATGAAAGAAAATGAGGCCCATTTGGTTACTGGCTGAAGTTCTAGATTCAGGAGTTTTACAATTTGCACTCTAATTTGGAAACTATCCTCATTGGCTAGAAAGTATGGTAAGTCTACTAGAAACTACGGTAAGAAAAACAACAACTTTTCATTTTCTTTAGAAAGCTACCAAATACAAAACTCAAAGTCTTTAAGAACAGGTAGCTTGCTAACCTTATTTTTGCAGTTTTCAATGATTGCTCTCCAAAACTCAGAACTAGGAAAGTTAGTAATAAAGATCAAAGCTATCAGAACAAGAAAGGAATTTTTATGGATTGACTGGCGTGTACTGTACCAAAAAGCCACATTTTTCTGGGTAATTAGACAGTTCAGAACAAAGCTTTGAGGCAAACAACAGCTCTGCTCTGCTGGAATAGCACAAGCCAAATGTAGCAAAATGATCCTCATGTCCAATTTGTCAAAATCTTTCCCTGATAAAATTATTTAGCCAACACTATTCCATCACTGATTATATCCAGGCCTCGATCCAAAAACAATGTAGCAGCTTTATGCACAATCTCATCTCATCAACATCTAAAAAAACCCGCACTCATTTATTACGGTTTTATCAGTGTTGCACACAGGGAGCCCCTAGCAAAGAGGTGAGTTTAAACTAGAGAATTACTTCTGCAAGGAAAAAGAATTATAGACTTTGGAGTTTACATTTTGTATACTAAGTTTTAAAATTTTGATCTCAAAACCTAAAATGGAAATGAGGGAGGTGAGGACGGGGTAAATGAAGCAGAATTACTCATGGAAGAGCCTTTAAAAGAGAAACAGGACATACCATGTGTCAAGATTTGCAATAGAATTGTAAGATCCCACTCCAGTTGTTCTTGGCGCCTCTTCCAGAGTGCACCATCTCCACAGTAAGAGCAAGTGAATAAGGCACATACTTGCCTTTCAGTCATCTCAGTTTGCAACCAGCAGTTTAGCTCAAGCTGCTAATGACTGAGGTTGTAGTCATGTTCCGTTCCATTGTAGATGCTAAAAGTTTGAGAACTTCTGGCAGAGGAGCAAGTTGACATGGTGGGGGAGGAGCAGTATTCACGTTTTGATACTGACCTAAATCTACCAGAACTCATCTTTCTTAGCCCTGTTTCATAGCACTTTATCAACTATGCTAGAATTCAATATTGCTATTGTCATTACTGCCTTAAGAAATTGTGATTTATATCTAATTATGCTCATTTTATAACTTTATATATAAATCAGACAATATTATATTCTGTATATGCCTACTTATAAACAATTTGTATGCAATAAGAATATAGTCTGTATACATTGAGATTTATTGTCTTACCATTTTTTATTCTTTCCTTAAATTGAATAAACTAAACAAAGTTACATTAAAGTAATGGAATATGGCTACTTTATTTTAAATTTAAAACTGTTGTAGAATGTTATGGAATGAAAAAGATTCAATGATTATAATATATTATGAAATAAAAAATACAAAGCAAGGTAAAATATTTAGAAAATGTGTCTTAAAAGAAGATATAGCAAGTCATCATAATCTTAACGATACCATAGAACTACACAGATAAGACTAATCTAAAATAGAAGAAATGCTGAAATACCAATGCTTCAAAAGTTTTATTATTCATCACAGTTATGGGGTTTTAGAATGCCTCTGAGCAACATTCCGGCAAATGAGGAGACAAAAAGCTGCACATCAACTACCTGAGGTAGCAGAGGGCAAACAAAAAACCTTAAAGAGACTGAGATAAAGGCAAACAGTATAAGCAATTAATGATGCTCATTCTTTCCAAAAACCTCCTTCAAAATTTTGATGTTGACCTTGAAGTGCCTTGCTATTCTGCCAAAACAGAACAAATCTCTCATTTGAGGACTGATGGCTTTATAAATTTATTATCACTTAAGGCTTTCATCCTAGTTCCTAACTTTAAGATAATAACTGTCCTACATAAGAAATTAATGTAATAAATAATTGTAATTAATGTAATAAATAATGTAATAATATTTTATTACTAAATAGAAGCAGATATGAGAATGGTAAATTAACACAGGGTTGTTCAGCTTTCCAAACTTTGCTATTTCATTGAATTTCCTTAGAGAAGTCAGCAAGCATTTTAATACAAGCAATATATATTTTCAAAGAGAGGTTTTGACAAAGTTGTTTACCAAACATCTTAAGAAAACTCTGCTATCACAGCACAAGAGGGAAAGACCTCTTGCAATTTAAGGAAGCAAACAAAGGGTAGGAGTTACAGGTCTGCCTTGCTGCTGCAGAGATTGTGTTCCCACAGGGATAGTGGTATTCAACGCAGTCATGAAGAATCTGGAAAAGAGGGTGTGTACAGCTGATTAAAGATGAGATGGGATCTAAAGTCAGCCAAGGCAATTTATGGGATACTGAGCAACTGAATGACAAAACAGCAGGTGAAATACACTGCTGAAAATTGCAAATCAATGCACATGGGGGAAAACAACCATAAAATATACTTGGCTAAATTAGAGTTCATCATTATGTTATACCAGTCAAGAAAAAGATCTGAGTCATTTTGGGTAATTCTCTGAAAATAGCATTCAGCAGCAGCCAAAAAGGCAAAAATGTTAAGAATTAGTAGGAAAGAATTGAGAACAACATAGATTATGAGGATACTATGTCCAAATCTTCAAAACAGTTCCAGTCACATCTCAAAAAATAAGCAACATAAGTACAAAGGGTACATAGAAGAAAGAATGGTCAGAAATTGCAAATGATTTCTACACAAAAAAGACTAGAGGACTTCAACTTGAAAAAGGGACACTTCTGGACAGAAATAGGTTAGAAATTTTAAAAAATCATGAACCGACTGGACAGGGTGGCCAATTAATTATTTGCTCACAATTCCTCACAGTACATGAGGATAAGGGTGCCCAAAGCAGTTATTAGGCAATAGTTTAAGGACAAAAGAAGCTCCTTCACACAGTATATAGTTAAATAATTGAATTTGTTATCACAGAAACTTGTAAAAGAATTGGAGTCTGTAAGTGAGTTCAAAAAGGGATTAGATGCATTCAGAGGAGAGGTACAGTGCTAGTTATACAGCCTCTGGATCTGGAAAGCCCTAACCTACAAATGGTTGAAAACAGTGAGGGTTAAAGAATGTTCTTGCTTTTGGCGTAGTGTAAACACAATCCTCATGTGGGATTAGGTGAATGGTTTGCATGATCTGGTAACGCAGTTCTGATGTTCACTGCTAGAGGCAGGTGCTATTTCTGAAAGAAACTGATTTTGAGAAAGCGAACAAAGGAAAATTGCCTTGATGCCCATTCCGAGTAATTAGCAATGCTGAAGGAAGGGATAGCTAGAACAACAGAGAGAAGAAAGTAACAGGAGGAAAAGACTTTTTTTCTTACATTTTTCTAGCCAATACAAGACAGTACATGCTAAGACCACAGCCAGGACTAAGATCCTGCTGCCATAGGATGGTACTGTGCTGGATTCCTAAGTAGCCTTCTTGAAGAAGTAAATATATCTCAGTCTGAAGAATGTCTGGCATCTCCCTGCTTTGTCACGTTTTAGATTATTGCATATGAACAAACTTCAGATGTTTTTAAGAGACTTTGGGTGGCAGGCCACTGAAAGTATTTTCAGTCCTTTAAGATTCATCATACAAGAAGTACTGGATTTCACAGGAGAAAAGATAGTGAGCCAGCACTTTTCAAACTTTTCAGTCTTACATATACATACACACATTTGCTCTCACACACACTAAATGACATTCCCAATTCTACAGCTTTATGAAGAAAATTCTGTTTGAGTGCAATACTATTTAATAGAAGACATAGGTGAAAACCAGTACAGAATCTTCTTCCCCTCCTTCTTTCCCCAGAAGATGAAGAAACGGAGACTGGCATGAAGGTTTACACACCCCCCAATTACAAAGGATTACTGCCATTCTCCATCTTTTTTCCTTCTTATTATCTTAGCCAACCAGTTTCTTCCTTTGCCATCATCTTACCTATCACATATATTCAGTTGCACAGCGCTGCCTACACTCCTGCTCCCAACGCCTCACATGTGGCTGAGTCAGAAAAAACATGAAAATAATTTCTTCTCAAATCAGCGGTACAAACTGGGGGACTGTTTTAAGATGCTCTTGCAACTCCCACTGTTTTTCTCCCACAGAATCTATACCGGTAGAGTGCAAAGGAACAAATCAAACTTTCTGAGATAGAGGCTGGAAGTATCTCTTCTCTTTCTCTAATTAATATTTCTTTCTAGTTTAGCCAGTTTAAAAATCAGGCCTCAGTAGGGAAGGAAATGTAAAAAAAAAAAAAGGATTGGTCTCATGATGGATGGCCTTCCCCCAGAGGTATTCAAATTTTGAAAAAAAAAATATTAAAATACTATATATCAGCCACATGATTTTACAACTCTAAAAGTTATTTCACACTGTAAGTAATATACCTCTTGTACACCTAGTAAGCTGAATATATAAGAGACATTCCACAAGGAAATTGCTTTAACAATGAAGCGATAATATATATCATTATAACTTGTCATGCACTATTGCTAGATTCTACATCATAGGCTAACTGTACATAGACAACTAACAGTCCCTGAACAAGATCAAAGCAGACAAACTATATTTAATTCTTGTCTACCAAACTTTGTAAGCAACCTACTTTCTTTTCCAGTAATGAAAAGCGCAATCAAAGCTTCCACACACAACAGAAAGGCTTTGAAGAGACAGACTGCACATTTCGTTTGCCTCTAAACTTCCAAGTTTTCTCTGTTCCTGCAGCAGTACGTTAAATATTATGCCTTTAACATTAGGGGGTCACATCTTGTCCCTCTTTTGTAAGGCTTGCAGGACAGGACTAGGCAAGAAAAGCTTACTAACATCAAATTTTGGGAGTACGGACAAGCAAAGGAACATACCAAGCAAGGAATTAGTCTCGTTGTTAAAGAGCTATTATGCTTCATTCACGGTCTCTGAATACCTATTCCATGATTGCCTTCACCCAAAAGACAATTACTCAGAAAGCAGCAAGCATCTGTCTTTTGGGGTGGGGAATCATAGAATCATAGAACGGTTTAGGTTGGAAGGGATCTTAAAGATCATCTGTCTTCAGTTTTGGGCCCCTCACTACAAGGAAGACATTGAGATTCTGGAGCATGACCAGAGAAGGGCAATGAAGCTGGTAAGGGGTCTGCAGAACAAGTCTTATGAGGAGCAGCTGAGGGAACTGGGGTTGGTTAGTCTGGAGAAAAGGAGGCTGAGGGGAGACCTTATCATTCTCTACAGCTACCTGAAAAGAGCTTGTCGATCTCTTCTCCCAGGTAACAAGTGATAGGACAAGAGGAAATGGCCACAAGTGCATCAGGGGAGGTTTAGGACAGATATTAGCAAAAATTTCTTCACCAAAAATGTTATCAAATATTGGAATAGGCTGGCCATGGAAGTGGTGGAATCACCATCCCTGGAGGTATTTAAAAGACAGGTAGACATGGTGCTGAGGGACAGCATTTAGTGGTGGTTTTGGCAGTGTTAGGTTGCTAGTTGGAATTGATGATCTTAGAGGTCCCTTCCAACCTAGACGACTCCATGATTCTATGATCTAGTTCCAACCGCCCTGCCATGGGCAGGGACACCTCCCACTAGACCAGGTTGCTCAAAGCCTGATCCAGCCTGGTCTTGAACACTTCCAGGGATGGGGCCTCAACAGCTTCTCTGGACAACCTGTTCCAGTGCCTCACCACCCTCATAGTCAAAATTTATTCCTGATACCTAATCTAAATCTACCCTCTTGCAGTTTGAAGCTATTCCCCATCGTCCTATCACTACGTGCCCTTGTAAAAATTCCCTCTCCAGCTTTCTTGTAAGCCCCCTTCAGATACTGAAAGACCACTATAAGGTCTCCCCGGAGTCTTCTCTTCTCCAGGCTGAACAACCCCAACTCTCTCAGCCTGTCTTCATAGGAGAGGTGCTCCAGCCCTCTGATCATCTTTGTAGCCCTATCTGGACCTGCTCCAACAGGTCCATGTCCTTCTTGTGCAAAGGACTCCAAAGCTGGATGCAGTATTCCAGGTGCAGTCTCACCAGAGCCAAATAGAGGGGGAGAATCACCTCCCTTGACCTGCTGGCCATGCTTTTTTTGATGCAGCCCAGGATACGGTTGGCCTTCTGAGCTGCAAGTGCATATTGCTGGCTCATGTCGAGGTTCTCATCAACCAACAGCCCCAAGTCCTTCTCCTCAGGCTGCTCTCAATCCATTCTCTGCGCAGCCTGTATTTGTGCTTGGGATTGTCCTGACCCACGTGCAGGACCTTGCACTTTTTGTCCTTTTTGCTTCTGTGTGTGTCCAGGAGCTCCTTGTTCCTTCATGCAGACCTTCTGGCTTTTTTGCCTGATTTCCTCTTTGTTGGGATACATCACTCCTGAGTTTGGAGGAGGTGATCCTTGAATCCTAACCAGCTTCCTTGGGCCCCTCTCCCCTCCAGTGCTTTATCCCATGGTACCCTACCAAGCAGATCCCTCAAGAGGCCAAAGTCTGCTCTCCTGAAGTCCAGGGTAGTGAGCTTGTGTGCACCCTCCTCGCTGCCCTAAGGATCGTGAACTCCACCATTTCATGATCACTGCAGCCAAGGCTACCTTTGAGCTCGACATTCCCCGCTAGCCCCTCCTTGTTGGTAAGGACAAGGTCCAGCACAGCTTCGCTCCTCATTGGCTCCTCTACCACTTGGAGAAGGAAGTTGTCATTGACGCATTCCAAGAACTTCCTGGATCGTTTGTGCCCCGCTGTGTTGTCCCTCCAACAGATATCTAGGTGGCTGAAGTCCCCCATGAGGACCAGGGCCTGTGACTGTGAGGCTGCTCCTGTCTCTCTATAGAGGGCCTCATCCGCTCTGTCATCCTGGTCAGGTGGCCTGTAGCAGACCCCCACTGTAACGTCACCTGCCCCTGTGTTCCCTTTAATCCTGACCTATAAGCTCTTGGTCGGTCAGCTCTTCATCCATCCCCAAGTTGAGCTCCATGCACTCAAGACGGTCATTAACATAGAGGGCAACACCCCCTCCTCATTTCCCCTGCCTGTCCTTCCTAAAAAGCCTGTAACCTTCCATAAAGGAAGCACCTCTTAATATAAGCACAATAATTTTCCATTAAGGAACTTAAAGTAATTAATTATCTCTTAAATAAAAAAGTGAAAATTCTTGCCCACTGACATCACAAGAGCTTTGCTTGACTACTCAGGATACGGCCAGTATGAAAAATTTGGAAAAAAAATGTCATCTCTTGATAAGATACTAGTAAGGAGCTGCAATACTGCCTCCTTTTCAATCTAATAATTTTTAATGAAACATTACGTTTTCTAGAAAATTATAACCTTTCCCATGCTTTTTCCATATACTTGTGTTCTATTGTCTAGTATGCCCTTGTTATCTTGCAGAACATCTCCAACTACATACCAAAGTGCATACTGGTAGCTACACCTGAAACAGCTCATGAAACTAAGTAAAGCTTTATTTTAAGAAAGAAACCAAACAAATCTTTTCAATCCTGGTGACAAAGGTTTTAAAATTTATCATGGAAGAGAAGAGAAAAAGTGGAATAACAGTTAGTATTCATGCAGAATTGGTTTGGACAGGAATACGCTCTCCCAGTGCACTGCCTCTTCAGCTGAGGTGGGTCAAAACCAGGTTGAATTATACCTTTATGGCACACGAAATATAAATTTCTCAGTAGTGACAAACTGTTCCACAAAATTGTAGCACTCCTAACATAATACTGATAAATGAGCTAAGACTGAGCTTGTTGACCTTTTTTGCATATGCATTCTCAAAATAGGAATTGCAAATGAATGTCTGAGGATAGAAAATAGCCTTATGTCACTAAATTATTAAAAATTAGTTTCTTCCATTAGAATTTTGCCATATTTCCTCTGTTTGGCTGTAAAGAGAAATAGTCTTAAGAATAATTCCGTTTAATTAAACTACTAAATTTTTTATACATCACTAAAGCAACAGATTTATTATAAGGCAAATATATGTCATTTCAGTCTACCTTTTGTGATTGCTTCCCTAGTCAGTTTTACAGGTATACCTTTGCTGATTTAAAAGATTTTATTCCAGTTCTTGTCTTTGGCCCAGGGAGAAATTGTTTTGAAATATTAGTCATCATCTTTATCACAGGTGTATTACAAGGTCAAAGCTTCTGTGATACAAACACAATACTTTAGTATCAAGCATTTAAAATGGTATGTTTTCTTCCAATTAAAAATCATCAGGATTGAGAATTTTATGTGAACAAAATATATCCACACACATTTGCTACAAAGTAGGAGCAAAATATAACTTGTTCTTTCTGTCACTCAGATGACAATTTCTTCAAGGAAAAATAAGAGGGGTTTGTAACTTTTTTTTTTTTTTTTTTTNNTTTTTTTTTTTTTTTTTTGCTTTGGCACATAAAAAAGCATTAGAGAACTTATCAAAAGACAAACAGTTTTTCCAACATTCAAAAGTTAAATTCTCATCTCAGTATCCCTCTTCCCTGTGAAGCTCTCATGTTTGCAGTTTTGCCTTAGGAATTGTGTTTTGGTACCCGTTATGAAACTTTCACTGATTTACTTACATGTCTATCAATTCAGTTCAACTGAAGTGAACGCTAGCTTCACATTAGTCTTATTATAGTTATTAGAGTTGATATAAAGAAAGCAAAACTTGATAAGCTGAGGAATTGATTTATTTTTTTTTTCCTTACAGACAATGCAGATATTTGCTTTTGCTTACCAACTGAAAATGCTGTTTTCATTCAAAGATTCATCAATTTGGATACAGGAGGATACACCTGCTAAATACTGATCTAAGATTTCTTTCAAATCTTTCTACCAAAACCAGTAACACCAAATTTTATGTTCTTGGCAGTGGAAGGAACAAGAGAAGAAAGAGCCTAGACCTATTCCATTCTGTACATCATCTTCAATAAAAGAGTTATTATAATACCACATGCCTTCTACAGATTGAGAGGCATGAGAATATGTATAAAGGGGACCTTTCATGGAGACTTACTTTCGCCTAAGGCCATTTGTTTCCCTAAGTTTTCTGGTTGGTTGGTTTGGTTCTTTGATTGTTTTTAAGTCAACTTAAGTTCCTGCCCTAAAATCAGTAACTTAATTTAGGCTATCTATCTGAATTGTACTCTGGAGGAATCTCTCTCTTCTCAACTGACGACAGGGGAAGCCCAGGGAGACAAACTTCATTAGGTTAAAATTAGCCTTCTTTTATATAACCACCTTTCCTGAACTGACTTGCTTCAGATTACCTTCCAAATAAATTGCCTGGGGCAGGGGAAGAGAGATAGCTTCTATTCTTTTCTTAATCCTTAATTTTTTTGGCTAAGAAATTAAATTGTTAAGAATTAAAATCTTAATTCTTTTTATTAGTCTTGTATCCAAATCCCAGGCTGCAGTTATTGGGAAACCATCTTTCCAATAGTTTTGTCTCACAAATTGAAAGAAATAGGAAAGCTAAGAGTAGAGCTACTAGGTTTTCTATAAACACTTAATGCATGTTCCACTAATCTTTTCTCATGTCCTTCCTTTATTTCTTCTTTATAGTATGTAACAACTGACTATGAACAAGTAACACTTGCCAAGGCAGCTTAACAAACAAAATATATAATGACTACATCTATGCAAAAAAAGCCCATTAAATCTATCTAAAGATAAATTAATACAAATGATACTGTTTGAACTGTGTAAATAAGATGATGTCAAATTGTGTTGAATGTGTTTCTAAGACATGTAAAGATTTTTTCCAACACAAACTTTTTTGTTGTTGTTAATGTTTCTTAGCTAGAACAATGTTTATTTTAATTTCCATGGTGCTTAATGGCAACCCACAAATTCATTTTCTAAGTGTTCCCTCCAAGTGTTTTGTTTTTAACCCTCTTGGAGAAAAAAAGTATATTTTTACAGAACAAAGAGGATAAAGTTACTAACTGCACATGCCATTTTTGTGTTTCTGTTAAAGGAAATATTTAAATTTAAAGTCAGAGACAGCTATGATTTTTTTCCAAAATTCTGAATATCCAGTTACCTCAGAAATGATTTTCTGAAGGAACAACAGAATCTAAAAGACAAACAAACAGGGCAACTACAATACTTTCCATAACAATTCATTTGCCAACCTGAGCAAATTGTACCATGCTTTTCTATTATCTATGTGAAAGAAAAAACACTTCAATTCTAAATGCATGTTAAGCATTCTTTTGAACTAAGTTGAAGCAAAAAGCAAATTTCAGTCACATAGCTTATTTTAGTTACAACCAATACCTTAACTGAACATTGTACTGCAGAGCTTCATGAATATTCAATGACAGAGTAACCAATTACACAATATTAGTGCTTTTGGTATTAAAATTTACATTTTCTTCTTCAATTTTTGCAGCAGAGTGGAGTAATGGAAGTTTATTTATTTCACTCATCAGGTTCATCCTCTGCCTTCATTTGCATTTCTGCAAATATACTATGCCAAAAATCGGGCAATAGTCACATAACTTTTCTAATCAATTTACTCTGCAAAGGCATGCAAAAGTTATTTGCTCAACTGACTTTCACAAAGCTACACAGTTGTAACCCTTACTATGATGGGTTAATATTTCTTAGGGAGGTCTGTGTCTTGAAAACATGCTGAATATGCTTTACATTGGTACATTACTCAGTCTTTACCACTGAGCAGAACATTGACATTTCACCAATTTAAATCATTATTTCATAGCGCAAATGCAGCAGAGAATACTAGAACCATGTGTTTAAGAAAGCGAGGGATGCAACAGTTCAGTTCTGAACTATTCAAGAGATCTGGTTCTACACTGTATATTTTCACTGTCTAAGGGCACATCTTTCATTATATCCTGCAAATATTTTGGGAAAGCAGAATTTTGGGGAGTTTTGTTAGTTAGTTAGTTTGTTTGTTTGTTTGTTTTTCAAAAGACCTATTTAAGAACCTTAGAACATTTAAAATACTAGCAACATATTTCTTCAGCTTTTTCAAATAAACACTTGCTAATACAGCTAACATTTACCACTGTGAAGAAGAAACTATCATTCCAACGCACTTGAATGAAACTGGCCACGGTCCCTTCCTTCTACACCTGAACTGTTTATCAGATGTTGGTATTGTGTAATAGTGCTTCAGTATAGGTCCTAATTATTAAATTCACTATAGTGAAACTCACCATGTTATCTAATAGTAGCTGTCTGGTCTTCTGCGCTTCTAAACTAAATCTCACTTTTGTCACATACCCAAACCTTATTGCACTTTCAGTTAGCAAGAGTGTACAGTTACATACTGAATTTTATGATGTAACTTCCATCCCTGAACATCCATCTAGGTGGAGCATTAAACTCAGTGGGAATTATGTTCAACAGTTATGGACAAAAAAAATAGTTTTTGAATATTAGTTAGGCAATCCAACAATGATTTTTATCTTCTAGTTCATTAACTTTAGTTTCTGATCCAGACTGCAGAGGATTAACATTTTCACAGACAGTAAGCTATCACTGTTGTCCTCAACAGAAGAGTAACAAACACAGAAATTGGTGTTATATAAATGTTTTCTTACTGTTCCATATCTTCTCAGCTATAACTTTTATGCTATTCTTTTAATGAACAATTTAATTAAAATTGGTTTATAAAGCAGCACTTTAAAACTAGCAAACGGCCAACATACATGTTAATCAACCAAAAAAATGACTGAAATATTTAAAAAAATTGTCAGAATACCAAGTAGCTGACCTATGTAACTCTTGTATGCACAAGACTGCTATTAACTTCACTGGATGAGACCTGCAATGAGAAATTAGCCCAACTCTTTCAAATAACCGAAGTAAAATTTAAAATGCAACCAGAAAGTTAGATATTACCTGTCAGAGGAATTTAAAGTCTGGAACTGTCATGGTCAGCATAGTGTCCTGTAGCACAGGTGAAGAAAGGATAGCGAAAATTCAGCAGGCTGATGGTTGGAATGCAGTAGGCAGGAGCTTCCTGTTTTAAACATAAAAAGAAACAAATTTAATGTTATCTAGACAGAATTGTTTGTTTGTTTAAGCAAAATAAACAACTCCTCCCAAACAGATGATCAAGCAAAGAAAGAAAACAGGATGTTGCCCCAGGTTAATTTCTTTCAAATAATCACAGAATAACTAGTCAGTGACTAACAGAAATAAAGCATGTAGTCAGTTTGCTTAAGAACAAATGAGATCTTATTCTGCCATTTTTTATTGAAGTTAACTTCAACAAAAAGGGCCTCTAGAAATTTCTAAAATGAGCTGAAGGAAGCCAAAGGAGTTCTTTAACAGGATTACCATCTCTCTTTGGTTTTGTGAGCATCTGTTTAGTGTTGCTGGTTTTCCCAATGTTATTTNAAGAGAGGAAAAAAAAAAAAAAAGAAAAGTGAAGCACACATGATCGGACCCATAAAACCAATATTTGCATATTCTGAGTAATAGTCAGAGAAAAAGTTGTACTGTGTATTTCCAAGAAAAAAACTAGATCTATGACAGGTGATTAAAAGGGTACCTAAAGGAGCAGGTGCAAGTTAGCAGTGTCCATGATGTGGAACTCCTGGAGTTTTGTCAACCTTAGAGCTTGCATAGTGACCTTGAATACGCACAAAAAAAAGGGACATCATTAGTGGAGAAACCACTTCAGATGCAAGGAAATTTTCAAAGAATGGATTCTTGATCCTCAGCTGCCTTCTTCAAATGACCAGAAAGCAGATGAGGGCTGCTGTCTCTGGATATTACTTTATTCTCCCTGGCTGAGCTTCAAAACATCTGTTATATAAGGAAAGTCTAATTAGAATGGCTGCCTCTACCCGGCTGGCTGACATTTATTCGCCACGGGAAGAACCTGTCCGCTAACAACATTCCCATGAGCCTGACTGACATGCCTGAAGAGCAGACTGTTTGATAGTCTATAGCCTGTTCCCAATGACTGCAGAAACCTCAGGTCTTTTCCCTTTAGGGACTGCAGCCTTGACGGAAAAATCTGCAAAATAGATGAGGGTCTGTTTTACAATTGAACAGTGCTCTGCACTGCTTTGGAAAGACGACAAACATATGGACTGCCACCAATTATTAGAACTCAGTGTAAAATCACAGAAGAGTTATCAGCATGTAACTTTCATGATCTGTTTCACATATATTTGCAAAAGTTTTCCAAAATAAAATTAAGATATCAGTGCAAAACCAGACAGTTCTGTAACCTATGTCTCTCTACATTAAGAAACAAGTTGTTTCTAAGTACCTGAGCTAAGAAAACCATTTTTTCAGGTATTTTATTCTAATGATTTTGCATCTTATCTCCTTCATCATAATAAGCTCCCTTGTCTCCTAGTCTCCTGCCAGCATGGAGAGACAAGAGACAGCATTTGCTGTGCCTGGTTTTGAGCTTCACACATGCCAGGTTGCCAGCTGGCAGATCAAACAGAATCAATTATGATTTCAGCTCACAGTGGTGCTTCTCCCCCTTAGCAGCACTAAGCTGGGTCTATCCTCTCACCACACCACTGATTTTCACTTGTAGGAATGTAATACTTTTGAGACCCTCTCTTGCCAAATTCAGCAAGTTGGACAAGTTCAAAGGCTACTGTAAGGGAATGAAGGGAGGGCAGGGAAGAAGGGGGAAGGATAGTTGGCTGACAACCAGAATAACAGCACAATTTTTATTCCAAGGAAAACACAACCAAAAATAGATTTTGGAAAGAATAAATGCATAACTAACACTTAAAGAAGGCTAGCGGACAATATATAGTGAGAAATGTGTCTCTAACCAATAGCCATATAATTCTTTTTTTCCTTGATAAAAGCTTATGTAGCCATGTTGTCTGTTCAATTCTCCCCTCTTCCCCCCCTGCACTGCAATAACTTCTGAAGCTGGTGATCACTTTCAACAAAAGCTGACCCAGGGAATGGCAAGTATCAGGCAGTTTGCATTTGCATGGCAGATGGCATTCAGAGGTACAGCATCCGAAACAGAGAGTATACAGAATAGCTTTGAAATATAGAATAAACTGATGTTGTAACAATCATGGTGATGGTGCCATACGTATAGGACGCAGTTCTAAGAAAAATCAGGTGTCTGTATTTCAAGTATTTGACAGTTTCATGAAACAAAAAAGCTACAGTTTATAACTTTCACACACCTCTTCCTCTTGTTGTCTTCTCCCCCTCCCCAATTAGGTTATTCATATAACCACATATTGTCAACAGTAAAAGTTGCATTATTGTAAATGAAGCATAGGTGTGCTGATTTTGCAGGCACACTATGTGTAACCACAGAAGCATCTCCCAAGCTTGACATAAAAGATAATCACTGGAATTCTAAGAAAAATGTAATAAACAAGTATCAATAAATATTTATGGATCTAACATTTGGACTCCTCTATGAGATCTGTTGAAAAAAACAACAACCAAATAAACCAAAACCACAGTCCTGTTGACATTTGGTTTACGAATAAACCCATTTGAAAGGTGATTGTGCAGCACCCTATGCAGAACAGTTGAGAAGGAAAGTAAACAAAGAATCTGCATAGAGGTTGAAAAAGGTGCATGCTTCCATGTGCATGGAAGTTTGTGTAGTATAAAGCTACAAAATGTCAAATTTCTCAACAGTTAAAAACAAAATTGAAGTATTAAAATTAAATCCCAAAGATGCTCAACATTTGTTACAGAAAAATATTGTAATGAGGTTGCAAATACAAGGTATTCTGTAGCAGAACTGAGAGAGGTGCTACTATCTATGTAACACTGTAGTTCTTATTTTAAGGAAAACTATATGCCATGTATATGGTAGTAGTTTGATATTCAGACTTTTTACAAAAATAAAGTAGCCCTAGTGTACTTAGAAGTATTGGAGGATTTAGGTGTGCCCTCAAACTATAGAGGACCATAGTGCCTCTAAGAATCACTTCAGCTATATGTTTACCAGCATAGTGACCCTTGAAAAAGAACATTACTCACTATATAATAACTGAAACAAAAATTAAAATAGGTATTTCTACTGCTGATACATTCTTGATATCAGATCTCTCAATTGGATTGGACTTCAAAGCATACGTTAAGGAAAACACTTGAAATAATGATGTGACTGTTATGGATTACCATATTCAAACTGAAGAGCACACTGTTATGCAGTTTGAGCCAATCTCATCTGAGCCTTGAGGATTCTTCAAGCAATTAGGAAGAAAGACAGCAGAACAGTTATATTACTTCCAAACAAGGTTTCAATTTTTCCAAGTCTTTTTTTCCCTAACTTGTTCCTCAGTAGAAGAGAGCAAGGCGTAAAAATGCCCGAAGGAACAATTCAGTTCCATAACTGAACTTATAGTTGCCAAAATAACATGCCTTCTTTTATGTGCTATGTGTTATGATGGAAGTCGAATTTCCTGCTCTCTTCAAGAAGCAACTGAATGTTCAAGGCTTTGAGCCCCAGAGAGATGCTAAGGATTCCATTAGCTATCATTTCATTTCTTTTCTTTTTGATAGCGGGGTTCCCATAGCTGCCTCAGGAGCAAGGGCATTTCAGACTGACTATTGTAACGTTACAGAGGAGAAATCTATACAGTCCGATGCACCACGTAGGCAGACTTTCACCCTTGATATCACGGGACTGGAGGAATTTAGAGAAAGATCAACACTTTTGTCTACTTCTCTTGCAAAGAAATGGGAAGTTGCTCCAAGTATTGAACTCTGTCACACAAATCATGAAGAAGCAACTGAATTAAGTAGGGATCCAACTGTCCCTTTTGACACAGCCACTTTGGGATTTACATGGTTAGGCCACATTCTGCTCACAGATAACAACTTGGAACTATGTAGAAACTCTGCCCTCTAATATACTGAGCATCTTTGTCACATTCTTAGTTCCACAATCTCCCTGTCCCAGAAAGGGCTGGTAATGCTCTATGGCAATTCGTACCTAATTTTTGAGATTTTTATTGCTATAGCAACTGAGTGTAGGCATTTAAACATAGCAACAGACTATTTATAGCACTTTCTTGGATGTCAAAATGGCATGTTGTTTTATTTTCTAAGCAGATGCTGAGAAGATAAGTACACAAGATGACTGTACAGTACCCACCTTCAAAAGGAAGAAAAAACCTCCCAACTTCACAACCTCTGAATCATATAAGCGGACATACAAATGTAAGGCATATTGTGATTTTAAAAGACTTTGTTCCGAGAAAGTGTATCACTAACTACTACCTGAGAACAAGATTAGGCAAAAAACTTTGTTGATTTGTGACTATTTTGTAACAAGATGTGCAAGAAATTTACAAGGTCCTGCTCTGAAGTGAAAAACTTGTCATCAACTCTGACATTTACCTATTAAGCAACAGAAAGACGGAAATTGTCTTCATATTAAGAGGAGCCAAATTCTCAGGAGGGATCAAAATCCACTGAGACAGACAGTTCACACACATGGGCAAAGCTCCACACATTCCAAACGCAGCCACAGTGATTTACAAGAAGTGAGAGTTTGACCTGGTATGTGGTTTAAGGAAATACAGTTCATCATTTTCATAATAAGAAAGGCTAATTTTCTCTGGCATAGTATTTTTCTCTGAATCCTTTAAGTTCTGTATCATTTCTACAAGCGATCAGTGAAAAACACCACTTGGTGTTTAATGTAATTTCTGAACACATTTCTAGACATAGAAATACCAAGCAGCAACAGGACAGATTTCCTGGGGGACCTTTAGGTATTATTCACCTTTCTGTTATGGTTATATGTCAGCTTTGTTTAGAGTGGGATGGTTGATGTTTGCTATTTTACCAAGAAAAAACATTTAAAATCTGTTAAACAGGAAATGTCAAAGACTTTTAAAAAAAAATCCAACAGGAAGTGTCAAGAGATTCTTATAAGGGTACAAGGTTGCTAATATTCCAGTGAGTCTTCCATTAGCACACAGTATATGGGTTTCGGAAGGGCCATTTTAATGTTGTGTTTCATATAGGAGAGGTTCCAAACAGGTCCCAAAAGCTCAGCACACACATAAAAATTGAGTTTTAGAATATATCCCACAAATTCTTTCTCCCTGTCCCTCACAGATATTTTCACTTAATTCAGTGAACAAACACAGAGCAGTTTTCAAGTCTCCCAATCTTGCTTTAAGTATCTAAGATACTTGGGAATTCTGATACATGTGCTTGGTTTTCTACAGTCTGCTCCACTGACTACTGCACTTAATAAAAACAGCTTTTAGGGCAATGCTGATAATGATACCTATCAAAGAATAGGAATAATAATAATAAGTTTATTAACCGCAATGGCCCTCAGGGAAGTCAGGATGATAGGCACAACTATACTTGCATAGGGAACTAAGCACAATATTTAGATTTGCTTACAAGGTTTTTCCAGTCTGAGATAACGCAGAACATCAGCTTGACTAGCACCTCCTCCTGGGGCAAATTCCACCCTCCACTGCCACTAGGCCCCTAATTGTATTGTGCTATTTCATGAGCCCAGAGTTCAGTCACATTCATTCACTATTTGAAAAGAAAAATATGGGAAATTCAGTGGCTGAAATTGTGAAGCATGTCTGCATTTTTGTACATTGTTAAGTTATTTCCCTTCCTCTCCACAAGCTCTTCTTCAACCTATGGTTAGACTTTTTATTTTTAGTTTTTCTGTTCAGCACGTAGAGCACAGCTCAGAACAACTTTGGAATTTTTAATGGAAAGTGTTAATCAACGTATCATGCTTTATTATATTCTACTACCCGCACACATACACCACCTTCTAAAAAGGCCTTTTCAGAGACATCTCAGAGAAACTGGGGGAACATTTGAAAATGAAATAATGGATTTTTCTTTTCCAAAATTTCAGAAATAGATTTCATTCTACAGATCCTACCACTTGTTAGTGCATCCCTGTAAATCCAAAACAAGATGGGCAAAAAGGGACCCATCGTTCCTACTCAAATTCTCCTATATTTCAGACTCCTATTTACTGCTAACATAGCCTTTACCTTTGTGTATTCACCAAGAGCCTCATCTGGCACCACAAAATGAATGGAAACTTTGCTGACGATTTCAAAAGAAAGACTCGGAGCCAAATTCTCCATGTATAACTTCAGCATTACAAAACGTTCTGTAGAATTATATAAACAATAATAATTTTACTCTGAAGGCAGGCCCCTAGCCCAAAGCAATTGCTTTACTTGACCCAGAAGCACAGAATGTGTCTACCATGTGTCCATTTCCAAGACTCAAAACCTTTCAACTGATAAGAAAAAAAGTGTGCAACTCCTACATAAAATGCTCTTCCCCCCCCACTATTTGTTATATCAACTTTTCTAATCCTTTGCTTTTTGCAGAAATTGCAGGAACTAGGCCAGTGGATCCCATTTCATACCCATGAGATAGTGACTCTGTAAGTTTATTTGCAGATAAATTAGGGAACAGCACAGTGACTCTAAAGTATAGCTTTGTATCATGACAAAACTCTACATAATATGCTTTAGCATTAGTTGGAGGGAGAAGGTTTACATACACACTTGATATGTATTACCTGCCAAGTTTGCATGTTTCCCTCCCTGCCCCTCTCATCCTCCCAACTCCAAGCAATCTGTGTTAGCTTAAAAAAAATAATCTTATTCCACAGGTCTTATTTTTCCAAACCTACAGGTGATAATATTTACAATATTACAGGTCCCTGAAGACTTGTGATACCTAAAGATTTTGGGTTTTGTACATTTTAAGGGCAGGTAAAAGTTCTAGCAGATGCTAAGGTATTCTCGGTTTCAGCTATTAGTTGCGGGTGGTGGTCATTGTCACTGGTTTTGTTGTTGTTTAAATCTTTCAGGTACTTAATGCATTTGGTAATTCCTATGTAAAACTGAATTTCTCAAATTATTTTCCAGAGTGTAAAATTAACGATAGACACATTGAAATAAGCAAAGTAAAGAAAAATAAAGAAAAAGTCTATTACCTCTACCTGCTGAAGAGGATTAAATGCCGGGATGCTGTTAGAGCCCAAGTTCTCCAACAAAACCTGAGGCTACAAGTCCACTTGCTCTAAGTATCAAATCCCTCTCTCCTTTTCAGAATTCTTAGGACCTACTTTCCAGGGAGGGAAACTGAGTTATTATTTCAGAGTGCTACCATAACAGTCACAGTCTGAGTTCTCCACTACACGTGTACATAAGCAATAATTCATGTCTTGAGTCACTCGTTTATAAGCTTACAAAGATCCATCACCCACTCAGATTTTCTTTTTGTCAGTGATACTGAGATCCAAAACATCTCTTTGACCCACTTTTCAAAGGAAGTACAAGTGGAGAACACATCACAAGGAAATTCTTCTGCTTAGTTTACAGGAAGGCTGCAAGTTAGGACAGAAAAGAGAGATCTCTGCCCACAAATCCCTCAGATCTTTAAATAACCCACAAACCTTAAAACAGCAAGGCATTTTTTCCCCTTCCACTCACAAGCCATTTGATGCTTCTTTTTCCTGGACTTATACACTTCTCTAAGAACAGCAACTTAGATAAGGCCGGAGAACTCCATGACGTGTAAGGAACATACATACACATATGACCCTTGAAATGAGAAGCTTTCACGTCTGTCTCTTCTCAGTGCCAACTCCCTACACCTCAGTTACCATCGTCTGTCTTATCCAGCTTTTCAAAAAGTGATTTGACACCATACTATCATTTAAAGCTGTCAGAAAGCAGATTGATCCACAGGAGGATGGAAGAAGCTGGTGCTAAAGACTGGAACTATGAATCTGTCTGCTAGATAATTCTTAACTTCCACTGCTTTGGTCCCAGACAAATAGTTATTAAAACTGACTCAAACATATAAAAAGATAGAAGGTAGGGAGGTGTTCAGGTTTCACGTCCACAGCCAATTTAGAGCTTAATCCAGAAGNAGTTATATTTTTATTATAGTTATTATATAAAGTTATTTAAGGATATTAAATACATTGATAATACTAGGTACTTTATCATAGTGCTGATGTTAATACACAATTTTCACTATGTACAAATGAGCAACCTGTACTTTTTGCATTAAATTACACTTATTGTCATTATAACATCTTTACTAAAGATAAATTTACACTTGGGTACTATATAATGTATTCTAAGTTACAAAATAAAAAAGGATTGTATGGAATAAGAACAATAGTTGCTGAAATGCTACAAGATAGCATATATTAGAAATATATGTTTAGTTCAGATGTGGAGGAGTTAGACACAGTTTAGTTACTCCAGTCCATATGCAAAGTTTAAAATAGCTTATTAAAACTCAAAGGCCTTCTAAATACCACCTAAAGTTGCACATCCTTGCACAAGTTGAAGCGGTACATAAAACCTCACAAGTAAAGTAACACAGGCAACACCAGCAAATCAGAAAGAGGGCTTCTGGAGGCTAGAAAATACAAGAATATTAAAAGAGTGAGGACTCTCTAGTATTCAGCATTTAATATATTGGACTGTTTCTTAATTTCCGCTGTTAGTTCTAATAAACTTAGATTTCTGTGGGTTGTATCGTTAGATTATTAAGCTCCAAGTTTGGTATAGTTGTTGATTTGGCATAAAATTGTTGATTTAAAACATGAAGGTCAGCTAGGAGATTAACCTAAAAGTACTAAGCTGTTCACTAATGATAGTCCAGAGAAAAATAAAAGGAAAATTAATTACAAGTTTTGCAACCAGATCTGAAATGTTCTACTAAGTAAGATTCATTTATCGCATTCTCTTGAAGCTGGACAAAGTGAACTTTCGTTAAAGTATACAAAACACCTACCATATCAAATATAAATGCAGTAACTGTTAGCACTTGCAGGAACACTGTCTATGCTCAGAACTCTAAATTCACCCAATCTTTGCATAGCATAAACTAAAACCTACTGTCTAATCACTCCACAAAGATGGAAATTTGCTGCTGCTGATTGCAGAGAATTTTTCAGATGAAACCATGCTATATACAATTTAGAAAATCAACCCACTAACACAAGTTTTTACTAATATGAGTTAGGAACAGAAACCTGAGTCTTCAATTTCAGCTATCATTTCCTTGTACTGACCTATTTCTTTCACATTGTTTACATACTGCTGTCTGAAAAAAAGAGTTTAGTGTATAAATTAGTAAGACAAAAAAAGTGTTTTACTTTGCCAAGAAAATAAAATACACTTCAGTGCAGAGTACCTACCAAACAGCACAGATGAAACTGAAGACTGAACTATCAGGAAATGTAGATCTTGTGATTTTTCATACTAAAGCAAACATGTTTTAAAATTTGAGGATTTTTTTTTTCTGTACAGCATTCCAATTAGACACAGGTTTATGGTATTAATTTACCTCTAATAGGATTAAAAGCAAACACATACTGTATAAAGAAATGGCTCTGGAAATGTCTTTTTAAAAGATAAGTTCCAGACACAAGTAGGTAATCCATCAAAATGAACAGCTCCGGCACTGTTAAAAGCAAGCATGTGGGAAGGAAAGTCATACAATTTAAAAAAAGAAAAAGAAATCTGTTAAATATCTGTTTCCCTATAACACGCATTGCTGCTAACTAAGACTCTCTAACGGTTAGCACAATACAGATAACAGCATCTGTGAATCAGGTTGCCTTGCATTACTGATTACGTACCTTTATTAATAAGGTCTCAGTATAATTAACACAGCTTTTTCTTTTTCATTCTTGTATATTCGCAAACAGTATGTAAGAAGAACTAGGTTTCATTAACTACCCCCGCTTTTTAAGCAGCTAAAATTTCGAGAAGAGGTAAAATTTGAACAGGGTGAGGGAGAAGAGGTAGAAAGAACCAGCTACTCGGTATCACAACAACAAGGTACTGTACCTTTAAGGAGGAAATATGGTTCCGTTCTGTTTCACGGCTGAAAAAGAGCTTATTCTCAGTTATAGAGATTACTTACCTAAAACTTCAGTTATTCCTCTTTTTCCCCTCAGGCCAGCCTCTCGTTCACTCTTGGGAGCTTTTACCATTTAAGGTCAATGTTACATCTGGCTCTAGTAACTAAAGCTGAAGCAATTTTTAACTCAGAGATCCAACAGGCTGTCTAACATTAGAATGAGAGTTTAAATTTAAAGTAACTCTTCAGAAAGCCGCGTTCTTGCCTCAGAGAATTACAGAATAAAAGGCTTTCCTATTCTGGCATAAGTACTCTGAGTACAACGCGATGCAGACATCCCATTAGCATTCTTCAAGTTCACTGCGTATAAGGCTCTCCTTACTCATTTCTGATCAAAATGGGCAAGTAGGAAGAACAGATGAAATAGTTTACATCATGTTATGTTAACCCTTGTATTTTTTTACTGAAACAGCTGCTACTATTTTTCATTCCCCCCTCCCCCTTTGTTTGGTCAGAAGGAGTCTAAATTAGAGAGCCAATACAAGGCATGTGAACTTTAAAAGAACGTTGGCTTCAGTCCAGTCACAGGCTCTGCTCTCCACTTGCAAAATATGAATAATTCCCATTGAAGTCCACCAAAGTTGCTTGCATCCCATGACAGAATGCAGCTACAAGTAGGGCATGAAGAGGGGAAAAAAAACCCACAAACATTTACCACTCTATATTCAGGTACCTGCAGGAGAATCACATGCACGCGATTCAGAGCTTAGCTCTGAAACGGACATAGATCTTACTCCAGCGCTTTAGCCAATTCAGATTATTTATTGATAAGTATTACAATTACATCCACAGATCCTAAACTAAGAGTTTATGCCAGGTACTCTAAAGTTGTTAAATACAAGCAAGCCAAACCCTGTCCAAAACAACTTTCCCAATTCAAGTAGAGACAAGAGAGCTGAGGGTGGGAAATGTAAAAAAATTACAGTGGAATGTATGTAAAATAATTAGATAGTGAGTTTGGAGGGGACATATTAGGCCTGCTTTAAGAGAATGGAGCAAACAATGACACTAAATTAACTTCCTGTTGATAATGGCTACTAAGAGCATCAAGGCAGAAACAGATCAGACAAAGGAAAGTAAGGATTTGATGATTTGACTTGGAAAGCACACTCCATGGGGGAGCGATGCATGGAAACATGAGGATGCTTGTAGGAGAAGTGGGCAAAGTTGAGCTGATTGCAACACAGCACAGTTCCTGTAATGTAAGGAAATAAGAGGCTGGGTACCTCATTTGTGCCATATCAGGCTTGAGCTTGTATTAGGAAGTCTATTATTCTACACTTAAGACATTCTTTGTCCCCTAAATCAATATAGTAAAAAAAGTTTTGAGAAGCATCTATAACATTGGCATTTAAGCTTGATCCTTAGATAACAGGAGTAGCTAAGTGTTTCAAAAACCATTTCAGATTTTGATGGCCTTTGTCCACTTACAGTCCTTTGCACCCTTACTGGGTCTCTGACAAGACATTTTAACATACCTCCTTTAATCTTCTTGAATTACTATTTTATTACCCACAAACTCAAATTCTGAAACATTCTCTTGTGGCTCAGCACGGTTACAGTCTTCCATCTAGTTGTCTGCAACTACAGAAGTCTTACTAGCATCTGTAATACATTATTTCTCAGTTTTATTTTCTCAGAATTTCTAGGCGACAAGTGTCAAATGTTTCATTTGTCTGTAATAGAAGTTGTGCTTCTCTTAAATCTGCATGCAACCCTTTCATAGCAAAGACTGCTTTGAACTCAGTTTGGGCAAGAACAAGTTGCTTATGGCCTTTTAGCACTAACATCCTCTGGGAAAAAACTTGTCAGTTAAGTTGCTTGTTCATCGGTCTAGCATCCTATAACCACAGTTATCCAAATTTAGCCAAAATTTGTTGCAGTAATGGAGGTCTCAAAATATTTTCAAGTTCCTAGAAACTTCATGAAGTCAGTAGCTTGTAAAGGAGATTTAAGCTACTGCCCCTGCTCTGGGATAAACCTATAGTGACAGTGTTTTGGTTCTCTTTTTTTTGACCCATCAACTTGCACCACACAAACATGATCCCTGCTCTTTAGGTCGTATTTGGGGGACACAGAAGGACCTTGGGGATAGTCACGAGAAGGGGAAAACGATGCTTTCATCAATCTTCAGCTCCTGAAACTGCTTGTATATTTTTGTATCCTATAGCATGCTCAATTCTTTGGCAGGTGCTTTGCCTGGAGATTTGTTTAACATGAATGATCTCTAGGCAAACGCAAGTGAAACTTTCTAGCTAAAATCTAAGTTTTTGAATGATCTTAGCATCTGAAAATCAATTATTTTAACTAGATTGTTAACTTTGTATAAAGAAGGCGTAGTAACATGTATCACGTAAGAAACATTTTTCATAGGGGTTTTTTGTTTGTTTGCTTTGATTTTGTTTTTTTAAGATCTGACACCAGCTTCTTTTAAAACATTCTAATACAGATAGCTGGACACACACAATAGTAGAAAACTCTCTCCCCCTTTTCTCACACAACCCAACATATTTATGTTGCCAGTATTATGGTACTGTGTTCCTCAGGAATAGCATAAAATTATTCTTTTATAAATATTCTGAAGTATCTCAGAGTAGCTAGATGCAGTTCTGTGGGGGATAGATAAGGCCTGGTAGTGGGATTTATGTGGTCCCACCAGTTAACTTCCTGTTTTCTTGATTTTCACAGCTCTGTGACTTATGAAAGAAATAGTGCAGTATGTATCAATGCTAAGTTTCATGAGTTGGGCTCCCTAAGTTTAAAGACTTTTACTTGTGCCTTTGAAGAAATGAACAAAAGCACTAAAATCCTGATCATACTGAAATAATTGAGAGTTCTACCTCTAGGGCATAAGTAAGATTTCATGCAGGATCTTCATTTTTGGGGCACAACCATTTTCAAGTGCAACCTTTGTTTGAGCGACAGCAGAGAAGTGATCTTGCTACACATTTTTTTCTAGTTTTGGCTTTTATTGGGCAGTCTGGGAGATAAGAACTTTAACTCAAAAGGTTTAGTTAGGCAGACATAGTTGTAGGTGTTTTCATTTGAGCTTTTGATGGGCTCAGGATAAAGCCATGAATTCTCCATCATATTTATAGAGTAATGCCTAGAAAAGAATTATATAAAAGAGAATTCCCATATTATTTTAAAGAATTTACACTTCAGGACTCTAAAATACATTGTATTAAAAATGTCGCTTATTATCCTTTCTGCCCATACATAATCATCATCCATCTGATAAAAAGCATGTTATAGCTGACAAAGTGTAAGTGGCAACACATGATTATATGCTCTGCTCTTTATTCAGTGACTAAAGTATAAAGATTATTAAGCAGGCAGACTAAAAATTTGCAGCAGAAGTGGTATTTGCACTTAAAATTTGAGTTCTATGGTATGATTTTTCATATTTCATTTTAAAAACATCCCAAAGGTATTTTTATCAGTTAAAACTTTTATCCTACCACGTCTAGAATACATTTCTGTCAATCTCAGGTCCATCTCACAAACGCCAATGAGCATTAACAATTTTGTTTATTGAATCAATTGTATTAGCCATACTCATCATCTTATTTCTCCTCAACTGTATGGAAAAACTAGTTAACTGAGTCTCAAGTTTATGCCCAAGATTTCCTGTGTACCTTCATTTTCTTGCACAGAAATGTTTTGCTAATTTAAATATTTAATGTGGCATCACATTTGTGTTTTCTGTGGGTTTTCTGGCTTGTACGTTGCTACTGCTATAATGCACACAAAAGTCATCTTATCACACATGCTGGCATCCATTATGCAGATCTCATTTATGTATGCAACTCTAACACTGTGTGGCAATCTTATCTGCAGGCTTCATGCAGACAGGAGAAAAAAACAAAACAAGAACAGGTCTGATAAGTAAATTCATTACAAAAAAATATACAAAGCAAAACATACAACAAACTTTCCACATCTGGGACTCACTCATTCTGCTGAATACCAAATCCCAATTGGAATCTAGAATACTTGACCTAAAATGTATGCGGGTTCAACCGGATGGTATTAACCAATATTCACTCTGCCAGTCAGCTAAGCAGCTATGCTAGATTATTTATGCAAAATGTAAGAAAACTTTACAGTACTTTTCAGAATGTTTATGCAGCAACTTTTCTAGATCAGTCTTCTGAAAATCAGGAGTTTAGCTTCCAACTTTCTACAGCAAAAGGGAAGCATTTCATATGAATCAGAAATTTTAAGTTAATAGAATATGCAATTGCAGAATAAGAGTCTGCAGAACAAGGAGACATATGCTAGAGCCCAGTCATCTTAAATAAAACATTTATATTGACAACAATATTAATAAAATTTGCTTTGAGGTCATACAGATGATCCTGTAAACTAGTCCATGTTATGTGGAAAGATTTGAAACCTTAGAGAGCAGTACTCAAAGTACTTGCAAAAAACCTACTAATTAAGCCATACCAAGTCTTTTTATTTATAACGCTAACATATTTCTCAGTCTTAAAATATCCAGCTAATAATCTCTATTTGAGAAACAGACAGAGTCCAAGAAACAAAATGTCAATCTGCTTACTAGCATTCATTGCCAGATAATCAATAAAATGATACAAACTGACAAACACAGTTTAAATGGCCAAGTCTTTCTGGAAACATGTTAGATAAAGCATTTACAAAACACATTATATTTTCATTTCCCATATTCATGTTGTGTCTTTCTTTTTCTCCTCCATTTTAGAAAGTGGTTTTAAAAGTGAAGTTCCAATAAAATCAACATATTATAATAGTTTACAGGGAAAGCAAAACAGTATCAGAAACTTAAACCTTTGTGGGCAAGGAAGTTACTCTGTTTCCATGCCCTTAAAATCTACCCTGCCAAGAAGCTAAAGACATTAAATGTTTTTTTAACATACACTGAGTCTTCCAAGGCCATCCACGCACTTCACTTTGTCTAATGAACTGTTTTCTGAGGTTCAGCTTAATTTCTGCTAATAGTAATTGAAACCTTAGCATGTATATAAGTAATGTGTTAAATTGTTAAATGATTGTCCTGTGTTCTATGGAAAAAAATTTTGGGAAGATGATCCAAATGAAAAAAACTGCAGTCATAATTTACATATTTTTTGAAAAAAAAAAAAAAAAAGTTGTTTTTCAATCAACGAAAATATTCCAGAAGACTTGACACAATCATGGCCACTGGGTGACAAATTATCCATAGAGAACACCTCCCATCAGAGCTCATTTTCTGATTTGATTTTGGGGTGTGTGTGTGTGTGAGGGGTTGGAAAGGGATCTACAATAGCAGGATACCAGAAAAAGAGGAGGGATGAAGTTTTACAATGACTTTTCTGGGGATCTTTTTAGAAACCTGAAGAGGTTAATACTCACTATGACTAAGCTCCATCTTACCTTGCCTGTGAGAAGTTAGGCAGAAGTGAAGAATTAGGAGAAAAAAAATTCCAAAAGATGTCAGGCTTCTCCTTCCACATGGATGTACACACATATAATAGCATACTACTGTACTCTAAAGTACAAGTGAAGGAGACTAGTACTGCACACTAATCCAAGCCAAAATAGTAAAGTTATACTTCTTAACTTCAGTATTCACACTGAAGTTTGGTCTTCCTATCATATTCCAGTCTAAGAAAAGGGAAATTAAAATATTGCAAGAAGATACTTTAATCCATAGAAAGAAAAGCAGGGCTTTGCTTTTTCTTAGGAAAAGGATACAAGATGGACATTTTTTAGGTTTTAAGCTGACATTCTCGTGCTGAATTAATCCTAAATAATAATTCTTAATCACATGTGAAACGATATCTTACGCATATTGATCCAGAATGCTTGCAGACTCAGTTAACAGCCTTAGGTTTTAAGAGTTAGTTGGAGGGTGAATAGTACATTTACCACATGGTAAAAATAAACTTATCAGGAAGTAATGTGGGAAGCTTTTATCAGGGCCACAGTAACAGATCTCCATTCCGACAGCAGAAAATAAAAATAAGTACTAACCCTAACCAGAGACTGACTTTGGTTAATGCTTGTTTTCAATGCTGGAATTTTACTCTTTGTCATTTATTCTAAAATTTCNAAAAAAAAAAAAAAAAAAAAAAAAAGGATAGAAAACTTATGCCCCCTCTACCAGCAGAATTCTAGAGAAAAGCTTTAACTCACATTTCTGTTGATTGGATGACTGCTGCTGCCAGACTGTTGCAGGGTTCATCAAATGGTTAGTGTCTTTGTACTTTTCCTTAGAGAAGTTTAAGGTAGTGCACTACAAAAAGCAAACAAAAAAAGAGTATCAATAGGAATGTCTATAGATAAAATTCTCTGTCACTTTCCATTGTAACACTGCAGTTTTGCAGTTTCAGTTATTTGAGATATGAAAAAATTGTGATCATTTGGGTTAAAGTGATTGGCTTCAAAAGACTGATTCTCAGCCAGCATGGTTCAACTGTTGCCCTCCAAAAAGTAAAAATTGTTACATATGCTGAATACATGTAAGAACATTTCTGGAAAATTTGAAAGAAGTTACTTGATGTTTTGCAGAAAAGGGATTGAATCTGTGGATGCAACCACAGCTTTTGTTTGTCCCTTTGGAATTATCCAACATTTTTATTTTATTTTTTTAAGTCTCAAATAACACATTTCTACTAAGCACATGCTAAGAGTTTGGCAGTTTCAGAATACAACATTAATTGATTTTGTATGTTCAGTATTACCATATGTATATGTACATAGCTAAATGTTTATCTGCCTCAAAGAAGCATTGCAAGGAGAAAGCTGGGATTAACAGAATCATTTATTCTACTTTTTCCTAGCTTGACATAGAAGTAGCTGTTGGGCATAGGACTGGTGCCTCATTCTTTGCCAACATATAAAAGGATGCATTTCCAGTGAGAATTTTTGCCAGATCACCCTTAAAGCACACTGCATTTCTGTCATGCCTCCAGAACTGCCTAAATCAGTTTTATGACTTGTTGCAAAGATATACCAGTATCAACATGAGACTCTACAATATCTCTTCTCTGCCTGCGCCTTTCTACACCCTTTTCGTCCTTCCCTCCTCTGATCTAGATTGTATCTTTTTCACCTCAAATCTAAAACCTAATACCTCCTCCCTACATTTCTTCTCATACTTCAGTCTGATCATAATTTCCTGGTGGGTGTGTTTCCTAATGGGCAACCAGGCGATCTATTTTTCTGTATGTTCTCTACATAGGATTCTCTTCAAGACGAATGTCCTAGTTCTAAAAGACACAAGTGTGTTTGTTCAAAAACACCAGCAAAGTCAGGGGTGTTTTTTTTTAGTTATGAGCAAGACTTTCTATTTTGCATAGACATATTAATCATACACATAATTATAAAAAAATAAATGTTTATCTATTCTTTTAAAAGAAATCTTAAGCCTCTAACAGCAGTCTTGTATAAAGAAAATAAACACCAAATAATCTGATAAGCAGATACCCTAGCTTATATTTAAATATATATATTAAAAAAAATAAAATCAATGTCACTTTATGATATACTGAACTTTCACAAAACAAGAGGCTGACGTGCTTTTACTAGGAAATGCATATTCAGAGATGGATCATCTCATACTGCAATAAGGCAATGAAACATTCATCAGTGTTGTGTTTTAATCACCAGAGCAAGCGATTCTGCTTTTTGAGACAGTGTTTGCTTTATTTAAAACATACAATCTTCATCCACAACTGCTTCAGACCTTTCTTTTATCTACTACTGCATAACAGAAAAATAAACCAAAACAAACAAATCCAAGACAAAACCAAAACAACTGCAATATTATTTAGACATACCTGCCTGAAGAAAGGGAACTTAAAAGGGATATGTGAGAATCCAGTAACTTTGGTGAGATATGATGATCCTGGAACTAAGAGAGTTTAACTAAATATTAAGCCTTGAGTCCAGCCATTTTATATTCTGATGCTGCTGTTGTAGCAAAGTTTAGTAAGAAAAAAAAGTGTGATATATAACTATGCCAACAAGTACACCCATGTATACAAATTAAAGAGAAGTGTTGTATCTGGGAGTGTCATAGTACCATGCTTTGAAGTGAATGTTATAGTATAATGTATCAATATTAATAAGTGCACATTAATAAGTACTCCTACAGGTCCCAGGCTGGTAGCAAGCTCATATTACCTCCTTCTCCCTCCAGTAAGGTTGGAACACAGTGGAAACATCTTTTCTATTTTTGTAATAGAGATCAAACAGGGCACGTTAAAAGCCATTCCACTTTTTACCTCCTAGCTCACAGATGTTCATCAGAACATCTGGGTTTTTACCAGAAAGACAAGAACAGCTCACAGCAGCTTGGCCTCTAAAGCCCCTTCTTCCATCCTGAATGGGATTGAAACACAAGCATGTGCTCAAATGCCCTGTACAGTGCACTATACTCTAAGGAATGTAAACACAGCATGGACAAAAACATGCTCCAGTCATCCACACAGTGATGGAGACGATGGTGGCGTAGGCTTTGACAGATTAATGTTTTCCCTAGAACAAGCTGCATAGCTTTTACCCAGGGAAGGAAGAAAACTATTCAGTATTGCTTCATCATTCGCTCCTGACTGACAGCATTAGTGGTATTTGCAGAGGATTGCTTCAGTTAGGAAAAATGACTATCAGCATTCCTTTTCCTTGGAAATGTTCCCACTGTTTCTCGAGTTAATCACATGGCTTCACAGTGGTTTAGGTGCTGTCCCTACTTTCCAGAAAAGTCAGGTACCTGTCCTAGGTGCCTGCATCATTCTCAAAAGCAGCCTGTCAATCAAAGCTTATGACTGCCCCTCCTCCTTGGCTGTGAGCTGCAAAGCATTTCTGGTTTCCCTTCCCTCTGAAATCTGGCTACTCTACAATACAATTCAATTACATGTTCTTTGTGGGAAGAGCTGGAGAATAAAAGGCAGCTGCAGGCAGAGAAACAAACCAAGGAGAGGTATCGGTTGTAAAGTAGCCACAGCAAAAGTGGTGAGTTGTATGACATTATGAGAGAGAGAAATTATATAGCTATAGAATTGCAGCACTCCAGGCAGCCTGAGATTTAAATACGATTCACCCTTCCCCGAGCTTTTGCTACAGGCTATGCAAATGTATAACTTCACTTACTTGACATACATTTTTTCCCCTCAATTGTAAGTTAAGACGACATTTGTCTTTTGAAACAATACACAGCCTGAAAAACAGTTATTTCCTTGAGGAGAATACTCTACCTGACAATTTTAATCCATCTTCGTGCACTGAAACCCATATTTCTTTTGAACAGTTTCACTAATACTAGAAGGTATTTAACTGTGCGGGATAAAGGAACTTGCTCAAGACACCAAAAAAAAGTATTTTTTCTTGGTTGATTCCTCAATATAAATACAATAAAATAACCCTCATACTTGTCCTCATCCTCAGAACCCGCATGGTGGTCTTTCATACCGGAATCAGTTTTGCCAGATACTAGTTATGCCACAAACTGAAAGTTTCTGCGTTGCAGTGTTTTTAAAATTGCTTTAACAGTATGATGACGCTTTCTTGATTTCACAACCCTTTTTTTTTTTAATTAATGCAATTTGCATATGATTACTTATATGGACAACTATTTCTTTAAAAATGTATGTAAAATACTTTTTACACTAATTTACAAGCATGAAATACCACAGACCAAAGGCATTTACATAAAAATATGCTCCTCTATAAAAGTCACTCTAAACAATGAAGTGTAGTAGCCAACAAAGTATAGTATATCCTTTAATATTTTCAGATGGGTTGGTGTGGAGAAGTAGTAAATCACAAATTAGAAAATGGAAAATAAAGCAAGCCCCCAAACCCTTTGTTTACCTGATTCACAAACACGAATTGTAATTTCTTACTGAGAAAAAAGCCAGGGAAAATAACTAAAGCACAGAGGTAAATATAACCTGCTGATTTTTTGTTAAAAAATAGCCACTAAAGGTTAACAATCCCTTCTTTTGAAATCTTAGTCCTCTTGGAAAACCATGCAGTTGCAGTTTTGACAGGAAGCACTTATCAATTTGCAAGAATAAGAGACAATTAAGTCAAAGCTATTAGTAGACACAAAAGTGCCGTGTCCCCCCTCCCCCAACAGAACAGGGCTTGGGTGAAGAAAAGCATGCTAAATATTCTGTTTTACCCATCTACCTTTTAGACTATTGGGACAGCTGCTTTTTATAGACCTGAACTACTGACTTCTGCATGGCAAAGTTTGGTCCAGAGGAAAAACAAAAAAAAGCATGCTGAACAAGCACATTAAAATTCAAAGTTCTGTTTGTTCACTGTAATATTTGAGCCCTCCTTGGGGAAATGCACAGTTGGCTAATACTTTCTGATAAACTTTTTAACACTTGCTTTCTATCCTGCTTTGATGCCTCTTCAAAAAACTACTATGCTCATTCTGTTTTATTCTAAGACTTATATTCTTTATATTTACATTTCTTGGACGGACTTGTTTCTTTTCAGGTTTTAGTCTCGAATGGCTGCTAGTCCTTATATTCTTGAGTCTATGCTAGATTCCTGTATTTTCTTAACTGCTCGAAGTCTGATCATCTCAAAATGTGTATTGGTATTTGTTTACATAAAGATTGCTGTTCTGCTTTGTTTGCAGAAGAAAAATTGAATGCTGTATCTAACAAATATGTTTTTCCCAATTGATTCAAATGTGTTTCTATTTTGACAAAATTTTATAGCTGCAAATATAAAAAAAAATCCTTTAACTCAGATTTCTCTTTTCACACGCAGTTTCTTACAGTGACTGAGTTTACATCCAACTGAGATAAAGCTCTGAAAACCTTCAGTAAAAAGCAAACAATTGAGAAAGAACAGCATGAATTGGGAGCTATTCAGTTGATAAGACAGTGAGGTGCAAACAAGCTATTTCAGCTACAGAATAATAATTTGATATCAGACAAGTATACATATAAAAAGTTAAGATGTAAAATCTCATACGATCAGCTTTCCCTCTTTAAAAAAAAAAGAAATGAAAGCTTAAATGAGCACGTACAAATACCATGTAATTTTACAAGCTACAGAAATCAGAAAACATATATAGCTGAGTCAATGCTCTGCATAACTCCATTGTTTTCCTTTGGTAAGAATATATTAGACAGAGCTAGATATAACTATATAAATAATTCTAAAACTACACTGGACTTCTGTAAAAGCTTCAGTAGAATTTCATCAGCTTGAATTTCATAGGGATTCATGCAAATTTGGAATAAAAAAAAGCTCCTTTGTGTTCTGAAATGAAAACCAAACTACCCAGTTACAACTCTATTATATAGTTAACAGAAAGAAATAGGAGGGTCTGGAATTCAGCACTACCTGGGTTCTGCTTTTCTGCAGTTACGCATTGCCATCCTAGATTTAGGAGGGACGAGAAAAGCAATTGCAACAACCACCACCACCACCTGAAACAAACAAAAAACCCTAAACAAACCTAGCAGCATTTTCCCCTGTCAAAACAATAAAACTTAAGTACAACAACTGAACAACAGGTTCTTATCTGTACACTCTGGAGAAAATTCCTCTCAAATCCAAATTAGGCAGCCAGTTTAAACCGAGTGACCATAACTAATAATCTATACAAATTATAATCCATTCTATCACTAGATGACCAAAATATCCCTCCCATACTTTTTATTTGAAACTATACATACAAAGCCTGCCTGTACTTTCAGGCAGAAAAAAAGCTCACGATCAAATAGAAGAGGCAACAAACAGAGGATGCTCACACAAGTAGTTTGGTGATTGATCTGTTAAACCTCCTGACATCAGGAGGGGGGAACTAAAAATGTGCAAAAGTCACCTAGACATACCCTTAGTGATTTGAACTCTACATATAGAATTATATTAAGATTCCTTTGATTTGTGGCAATAAGCCTTCTTACCAATAGGAACCCAATTGGAGTGATGTGTAATTGTTTTTGCATCATGGACTGGCAAAAAGGTAATAAATTAATGACAAGCAAAAAAGGCTGCTTAGAAAGTCTTTTTAAGCTCTTCTGCCACATTTTTTACCACAGACCATATGCACACATGCAAATTAAGTGGAAGTCAACAGAACATATGTAATGATTCAGGGAACTGTTCTATGTATCAATGAGAAATAATAGATCATACAATACTATCACTAAGAAAATTGCTTTTTTAGAACAACTTTATTTATGCCAGTAGAGTACATATTCACCAAGCCAGGAACAATGGAAAAAGCTGAAATTTCTCCACTGCTCTGACTAAAAAAGTAGAATGTTAAGGATATTGGCTAGAGCCAGAAAGAGCTACTACTTTTATCTTTCTCAGGGATGGAGTCTGGGAGTCCCCCTTCCTTAAACAAGAAAAAAAAAAGAGTCTCCTGTCAGGAAGAAGTCATGCACTAAGTCCACAGAAAGAAAGAAGAGACTAGTATAATCTTCACAAAGCTGGGAAAAGGAAAGACAATATGAAACAGGCAAGGTAAGCAGCAAAAACCTAGTCAGGATGAAATGTACTAAGTTGAATGAACTTTATGGTTTAGAAGACAATAATGATGACAGAGATCCTTGACATCTTTCATCCCCCAGACTGTTTCAGGCAGATGAGAGAAGACAAAGGCAAAGGAAGATTTTTTTCTTTTTGTTGAAAATGGGTATTTTTCATGCCATTAAATAAAGCTTCATGTTGTTTCAGGACTCCCTCAAAACTATTGTTTCTTGTATTGCTTCTATCATTTTTGGAAGAGTTGAACTACAGCCCTTAGACAACATATCTATGGAGTAACATGAGGAATCTGGTAGTCAATCACTTGCCCTTAGAGACAAACAAGACAGAAAACCAAACATTCAGCATGTTTCCAAAACAGCTGGGATTTAGAATCCTACTACTGTGAAGCAGCAGCAGAGGAAAAATGCCAGAGCCAAAGGAAGCAAGCACGTCAGTGCATATTGAAATCCTTGAAAGCTTACTGCATGCAAGCCCTGTGGGCTCAGTACAGAAGTTTAACAAAAGCCTGAACAAGAAGAGTATGACCACATCTGTGGCATAATTTGAGGGCAGATCTTAGTTTAAAGCCTTATAAGCAGTAGTACCTCATCAAAGTATCTATTGTTTGCTAAAACATGCAGTGAATTCTAATTTTTTTTTCCAAGAATGAAAAAGACGTAAGTTTCAGCATGATTAAAATGAAACTACGCTTGCAGTATAGAAAACCAAAATGATTCACTTATCAGAACAGTGCCACCTAAACAGAAGAAACTTTCATAAAACAGAAGTCCTATTTGAAAAGTTCCAGGATTTCCTCAAGTAAAGCTTAGGATTATTTCCCTCCTAAGAGCGACTTAACAGTTACTTGCGATTTTACTATCCTTTCCTTAAACACATCGCTCAAAAGTCTAAAGATGCCTTTAAACAAAACAGAATTATTTTATATCAGGTCTGGTTACCAAAGACTACCTCAAGTTCCTTTTTAGTATGGTAATATTGCCTTGCCTTTTCTGTACACCTTAATTTGCTTGTACATTTTGGTGAGACACGACAGATAAATTTTGTTATGCAATGGGTGACTAGGTCTCCACCCACCTGAAGAGGAATCAATTGTAAGAATTGCAGTTTTCATGTTCTGTCCCTCTACTTAGCTAGATCAACCTATAATCCACTAGATTTCATATGCTGTGTTCTGAAGAGGAAGTATTATAACATTTTGTTGTTGACACTGTTCTTATAAATTAAGAAAGCTGTAGTACAACAGGTACTTTTTTAAAAAAGTTTTTTTGCTAAACAGCTTCTTAAAAGCGGGTGCATAAAATCTCCTTCAGCAAAACTTAATCAGAACCACTCAGGAAACTTAGCTGCCACCCATGCTGTCTCTAGGGCAGAAGCTGGCTACAAGGATAGGTGCGATTTCTTCACTACCCATACAGTAAAGTGCGTTTATGAAAAATCTCATCCCATCTTGCTGCTGGTGGGAATGACAAAACATACCCTTTACCACACAGATGTCTCAGTGCTGTTGGAGAGAGGCCAACAGGAGACAGGAAAAATTACCCATCTACAAATTGCTGTGGAGACAGAAATGTGAAATATTGATATACGTATGTACACAAACCAAGGAAAATTAACCTGCATGTAGAGTACTGCAGACGTGTGAAAAAAAAAACAAAAGGTAAGAAAGAATAAGATTGGACAGGCTGAAATACAGAAAGGGTCAGAGCTGTCAAGCAGTAATTTCAGAGAATGCAAAGCGTGCATGTGTCTGCAGCAGGAGAATGGCAACCCCTTCATACAACTAACAGTAAAATTTGCATACATTTTTGCATTTACATTTGATTTTTGAGCTTGAGATTATTTTAAATAAGGTTGTATAGTTTCTCCCCGAAGTCCAAAAGTAACGGGGTTTTGTTTGGTTGGTTGGTTTGGTTTTGTTGTGGGGTTTTGTGGGTTTTTTTGAAGTTTCATGGTTTTGAAGCGAATTCCCTTCCTCTTCCCTCTCTTCCTTTAATTGATTTTTAAATCAATAAATTCATTTTTCTCCGCTACATTTAGTAACCTTCTTATTTGCCTAGTAAAAATTTCACCTCCATCTTCTCCCCCAGACCTTAGTTCCCACAGCACTTTTCACAAAAGATTTTCTGCCAGCGGAGTTGAGTCTTTATGCTGACACATACACTGGATGGGACAGGACTCCCATACATCAGAGGTGAATCCGAGTGACATACTGTAAAACTGAAGATAAACTGTGGATGCCTATTATAAATTACTTTTTCCTGATGGTCAAGCACATTTTCTGATCACTGGCATTAACTTAAAAAGCTTCATTTTGCTATTGTTTGCCATCCAGTTCTCTTTCAAAGGTGAATTAAGAGAGTTCAACACCGCAGTTGGAAGCCTGGGTGAAAAGTTTACTTTGTCTTAATGTGTCTTAAAACATACCCCCTCGTTTCTTGACACTATCTCTAGTCCAGATTGCAAGATTCCTCTTTGTTCTTCATGCAACTTCAAACTCAGACCAGCACTTTTTGGTATGCTAAAGATGCAGCAAACTATACAATCCCCTGACATCACTTTGAAATCCCAGGCTTTCAATAGGAAGTTGCAAATCTCTCACCAATATAGAGAATCATCCACAGAAAGCCTCCAAAACAAACGCCCTCTGTTTTCTAGATACTGCATGAATGAATTTTTGGTGCTGCTAAAATACATACATATATATACAAGCATATTAACTATAAAATGAGTTCTTTAATTTCATAATTTTGTTAAAAAAATGTTTTTTTAAAAAAAATCTTCTTTTAACCTGACCATGAAAAAAGCCTTATGCTAATAAGACGTTATTTCTTAGCCAAATCACAGGAACTTTAGGACAATTCTTCTGACTGTTAGAAGAATTAAACTCTTGCAAGAAACAGGAACAAGGAATGGGGAAAGAAGGGTTGTTTGCATATGCATGGGAGAACGAAGATGCAGTATTGCAAAGAAGGAATGTTAAGCAGACATCGCTCCCAGGGAAAAACCTGAAGTTATTAAAAATCCTGACCACAAGTTAACATACTTAAAAAACACGATTATGGAATATTTTACTGATGAAACATTTAAAGAAAGCAAAAAGAAACCAAAACCCCTTCAGCAACATGAGAATTAATTATTAACCAGAAGAAGAAAAATTCAAAAATCAGTGAAGTCAGATCCAAATATGTGGCCCCTAAACGAAACTGCTGAAAAACAATTCAACATTTTCTATCCTGAAGATAGATTTTATGCTCTCTGGTTTTAATCATTCAGAGAATATTAAAGAAAAGCACAAATGCTTTACGTTCAAATGATCTATACATTGCAAATATGCAAATTTAAGAAAGGGAAATAAGAAATAAAATAAAGACATTATTTTCAATGCCTATTAGCTTTTAAACACGTGCTGTCTTATATACTACAGGATAGCTGCATGTGTGTCCTGCAGTAGTAACTGTTCTTTTCCCCACAGTGTCATTAATTGACTTTAAAAAAAACAACGTCCTCTTCTGAACCTGTACGGTCCTAATGCTCTAGGCCAAATATAGCTAAGCCAACTTCAAGTGAAACATTGAAGACAGTTTGGGCATTGTGATAACTTAATTAGCTTTGTGCTGCCTTTGCTGGGCTAGTACTTAAGCTAGCTCGTTCATGCTGCCTTTGTACCAGTATGTCAACACTCCAGCCTACAGTGCACAGAATACAGGACAGAGTTTTATAAATTCTTACAAGGCAAGTCATCTGAAGATTATCCTACTTCTATTTAGCTCTTGTATAATCCTGTATTAGTCTATAAAACTCTGCCATTTGGTAAAGCAGCATGCTCAGTTAATGATCTGAACGTGTTTTATACAAGTATAAAACCAGAAATGAAATTAAAATATCTGTCTCAAATTTAATCTCTTACCTTGCTGAGGTCTCTCTGTGTCTTTCATCTAAGATGGATTCTTCACATACAGAATAATTTCTCTGTTCACATTAAGAAACAGAGATAATGCAACACTTCAGGTATACAGATATGACTTATTAAACAGTATTTTTTAACTGCATGAGAAATGCTCAAATGGGAAAACTTTGCAAAAATGTTGTCATCCTTATACTCTGTACAAGCAAGAACAGAGCATCTGCATTTGTCTTCTATATAACTCAGGCAACAATATCCTGGCAACCACATTTCAATGGAACAAATCCAGGTAATTAAAATGACTAGATCTAGCATCCATCTCTCTTTATCAACCCACTTGATCGGCCAGATTTACTTATTTGGGAAGTGACAGTCAAAAATCTGCTACATACAGTTAAATAAATCATTATCTGCCTCTGAGATAACAGGGCCTTTAATTTTGTTTGTGACTGTCCATTTAACCATCTCTTTCACAGTACTATCTTTCTGAGAACTTAAAAAATGAACCTTACTGGTGTCGGACATGTCATACTTTTTAGACATATGCATAGTTTGGTGGATTTCATTAATACTTTACTAATAACCCTGTCAAGCTTTGTATGTTATGTATAAAGGCTAAAAGCATTAAATTCAATGCACCGATAAACCACTTGATGCATTAACATCCTGCATCATGTCCACTCACTCAAACATTTTACTAGATTCCTAATACCATTAGCCAAAACCTTGGCTTCCACACCTCTGCCACTGCACAGCTTAATCCCACTTTGGAAGCCAAACTTCTACTAAATAAAACTATGGAACATGAGTTCAATAATAGAGCTTTCGGATTTGCTTTCTTTCAGTGGTCATGTAAGTAACTGCTATGGCCTCTGTGTTGACATCTGGAGACTTCGGCAGTCACACTGTTCCTCCGAAAAGGAAAGTGAGATGGCAGGTAACTCTGCAGCAAAATACAAACAAAAGACTGTTGATCTAGTTCATACCACTCTTGATCAAAACTGACTTCAAACTGACAGTGTTGTACAAAGTAAAAAAGTGATCTTGCATTTTGGCTTTTGGATGCATAAATTTAACTATAGGGATGTATTTTATCTAGATCTCTACATTCAAACTCATTATCTATAAGATTCAATTCTCAACATTAGATACCATGCTATGACCTCACTGTCCTGAAAGAAACACTAGAAGAGATGTTAAGAGATGGCTCTTATGGTGACAGCACCCTCATAAGCAGGCACAACAGAGCTGGTAACCTACATAAATGCTTTATCTTTCCTTGCACCATATCACCACACACTTACCCCAAATTCCCATAGTCTAATCTGTTACAACTACTTCATCCTCTTCCTAAAAAGTAGTAACTTCATTAATGGAGGGGAAATTTCTATTCTCACTCTTTATATCTAAGGTTGCTGTTACTTCCACAATTTAGCAAAGTCAAATACCCTGGGGAATCTCATGGGGAAGCAGGGGAGGGGGGGGAGAAAGAAACTAACTCCCTCTTTCAAGAAGGTTGACTCATCATTCCCTTTTTCAAGCTTACCTTCACAGCCCTAACTATCACGTTAAATTAGGTTTAAATGCAGAATGTGAAGTAGATTGGATTATCCTTATTATATTTTGCCTGGTTAAGAGACTAGCCTAACACAACAGGTGTTAAGTATGAATAAATTTGGCTTTGATTTATGTACAAACCATAGCCCTGCAAATACACACAGATGCACAGTGCCAGGCTTTTCTTACGGCATCACAGACAAGACACAGCTTTGGAACAGTCTGTCCACATCTGTCCACACAGTTATCCTCTTTTTCTTCTCAAAATTTACCTTGCAGCTTACCTTGCCAATAAAGAAATTTTTTTTGTCCCCATTTGATTACATGCTCAATCACTACCAGCTGACATTCTACTGCCCAGTTACTGTGCTGAAACTTAAGATAGGAGACCGGGGAAACCTGATAGCATTTTTCTGACTTATAGCAAAACAGGAAAACACACACATACACAGTACACCCTGCTGCCCAAGTGGACAAAACACAACATGCCAACAGAAACAAAATACATTGCTATCAGCTTCTGCACAGAGGACATCCTTCTAGCATTTGAAAAGGGCAAGAATATTTTCATTACAAATCATGAAGTAGAGCAGCTTTTGCTATAGATCCAGAACAAATAGCTCACACTTCCCCCATTTCTCCGTAAATACAAAGATTGCTTGAAATGGCTGGGGTATCTCATCTAAAGATACTATAATGGCCTAGCAAAAAGGAATAGATGGAGTTCAAGGATTCCATTTATACTTTTACAAGGCTACTTTTAATTTAGCTTTTAGAGTACCTTAAGACTTTATTCTTTTCAATAGTTTTTTTATTTGATTTATTGGTCTCATTTCTTTATAGAAACTCTGGTGTTTTGAAAGTTACTGTCAGTTGTTCCGCAGCGTACAAGCATTTCTTCACATGGAAAATGAACTGAACTGATCTGACAACAAATGGGCTGCAGCTACCCAGCACATACACAGATCAAACAATAAAACAAAAAAAGGGGCAGCACATTTGCAAAGTCCAGTGGAGCAGACGGATCTTAAATCTACCTTCTTAGAGATTACTAACATAGATAATAGAGCATGCATTAAAATTAATATGTTAAAAAAAATAAAGTTAATAAAGTCATACTAAATACGAGTGTATTAGACAAGGTTATGTTGATTATGCACCAAATTTTGCAATTCTTTAACTACATTTTACTGAATCTACACAGCAGCCCCTGCAGCATACAAAAAGAACGAACATTACTTAATGAACTTTCCAACCACTGTTGAACTTTCAACAAGAGGGAAGCACAAGCTTCCAGTCTGGGAAACATTAATTTTCTTCAGCATTTCAAAGACCAGGAAAAGGCCCGTGAAATTGGCTGTTAGAGCTGTTAGACTTGGTGATCAAAGTCACAATGATCAACAATCACATATTAAACTTGCTGAAAGCTAAATTTTATCAAGGTTCTCTTAAACAAGTGATGTAATATAGAGTAAGTATATTGGTGGCATTGTTATTCAGAAGAGAACAATGGATAAAAAGGAAGTACCACAAGAGTGGTGCCAAGAGATTGCAGGTAGTATCCAAGCTGCTAAGAAGGCCACTGTCTGTTATTATTAGAGCTGAGTGTGTATTCAACAAATTTGACTTGTATAGCAAATTTAAGATGCAAATACTATTTTCTCTCTACTTGATGAAAAAAAGAGGCTGTCAGAAGGAGAAATGCAAATGTTTATAAACTAGCAGTAGTTCCCAGGGGGTAACACAGAATCTTCTACCGCCACAACACTCTACTAAACCCTCACTTTGATGAGAGCTGTACAGCTACAACCACCAGCAACCAGCTACTGTCTCTGTGTACACTTGAAACAGAGGCACATTTGCTTGTTATTTCTGTATGTTGCTGTGTAGTGAGCACTTCCAAAAGCAAGCCTGAGAAAAGACTGAACATACAGCTGAGGCTTTAGGAGAGAAGTCACTGCTTCATCACCTCCTTGTAGTACTTGCATTTCTCACAGCAAGTCTGACATTCTTTTGAGACTATAAAAGGCAGCAACAGATAAATTAATGTGATTTTTAGAACAGAGCAATAAAATGCTTTGAAGTAGCAAGCAACTAAAAAAGGAAATTAAACAGTCATTACATCAGATGAATGACAAAGTAATCGGAGAATTGGTTCAAAACTTAGCCTGCTGCATTCTTATACAAGAATATTATTCAGATACATGTTTAGTAAAAAGTTTTATTCTTACGACATTTTAAAATTCTCCTAAAGCCTCAGTTCACAGAAGAAGTGATTACACCTAAGTTGTATTATAGTTTAATGAATGATCAACTATCAGCTATACTTAAGCGAGGTTTAAGCAAAGTGTTTTTACCTCAGATGGTAGAAAATTGTTTCAATATCTGTTTAGCTGCAGGTAAGCACATACTTCATTACTTCCAGCAGCTGACAAGTGACAAATGCTGTGTGTTGGAGCCTTAAGAGTTGCTGCCATATGCTTTTCGGTGTCCCGAAGACTGTGTAAGTCTTCAAACCTTTCTGACCATAGAAAATGAGTTTCCAGACTTCATGTGTAGCCTAGCAGGTCAGGAGCCTGAAACAAATAGCATAAATTCTACAATACTGAATATCCCATCTCACTGACATGACTTTTTGGCTTGCATTATCCATACCACATCATATATTCCTTCAATAAAGACATATCTCCAGATAAGCAGCACATAAAAAAAACCCTAAGGAATGGGCCAGCCACAATGTCACTGCACTAATTAACTCTACTTCAGATGTCTGCAAAGACATACCTTTCTCCTCAACAAGACCATATCACTCATATGTTTAGCTCAGAAAACCTGATTAGAAACTATGACCTTCAATTGTTCCTAATACCGCTTAACATCCCAAACAGTGTTCCATTTTTTGGTTTACATAATTCTTCATGATTTCATCTATCTTTATTTCCCTTTCCTCAGCTTTCTAACTATTTTGCTCAGAATAAATAACTTCTTTGCACTTTCCAGACAACATGGTTTTCAACTTTTGATTAAATAACTGTTTTTCCAATTCAAAATCTAGAGCTCACTGTTAAACTCAGAACTGTGACTTCTCTCAGAAGATGTGAAAATTTGTTCTGACACTTCACAATCTATCCTCAGGGGACTAAAACTTTGCTATAAGCAAAAGGAGTACTTACGGAAGTAAATCTGAACCAATGTGGCTTGCCTGTTTCTTATACAGTACTCTTCCAACAGTCAAACCATTTTACATGCAAATATGTTGGTTTCGGATACAGAGCCAGTGAGTGGATTGGGTATATTTACTATGAACACCACACACATGGAAGCACCATTGTAAGAAAAGGAGAAACTGAATACCTGAGTCTAAGACAAAAGGATCATCTCAGAAATCTGAAGTGTTTGCTAAATTGCACTTTATTACTTTGTTTCACAAACTAAAACTGCACTGTATTGCTAAAATTGCTTTTAGAAGGCAGAGATTATAAAACTCACGTTTGTTGCAAAAGGATTTTATCTAAAAGATACTTAGAAAAATAATAAGAAAGTCACATGAAATTTACTTTGCACCACATTTATGCCTCTTGCAGCATGATCAGTTAATGTTAGATCTCTTCTTTCAAAGTGGGCACAGTTTTACATCAGTAAGTGCTTTGCAATTTCTACCTGAAATATGCAAGCGCTAATAAACATGCTCTTTGTTTACAGCATGAAACCAAGAGCTGGTCAGGTTTAACTTTGTATTACAGACTGCCTTTAACTCAAGTGAAACTAAAAGACTTGATGAAGAAAGTTTTGTTTTGCAACTGCAAGCGTGATTTCTGAAAATATACCTATTGAGAATAGAATTGTAAGACCTGCCTATCAGGTTGTTCTTTTTTTAAAATCTCTGTTATTAAGTGCTACTGCATTCTATTGATTTTACTTTCCAGGTTTACTCATGTTTCATAGGACAACGATTGAAACGTAGTACAAGGAGTCATTTAAATACTTAGGTTTTGTGCCAGATCCTCATGTAAAGATTTTCTTTTCAAAGTTGTGAAGGTCAGCTGCATAAATTCTCTTCAGCTGAAAGCTGAAGGAAGAAAAACATCAGGCCAAGATGATTTGAAAGACAAGTATGTGATTAATACAGCTTCTCTTTTGGCATAATGCAAGAAACACTAAGGAAAACCAAAACCGTAAAGTCACCTGTGATTATTACATTAATTTCCTACAAAACTTGAAAATTCAATTGCTTAGGAAGGTTCTCAAGGTCAGATAGGGCTGGGAAAAACTGGGAGCACCATGGGTACAGGCCCAGCAAGTGCCATAAGAAGAGACAGTAACAAAGACTTTTGAAGACTTATAGAAGCTAAACACTCCTTCCTTTTAAATAATGATCATATTAACTAATCCAAAACCACTGAGAATAAATACATGTTTGACAATGGGTGACAGTATGATGTCAGAAGAATCTATTTTAATTGTAATTGTTTATAAAAATCAGAGCACTGATATAAACTATACAACACATACACAAAGTCTGCAAATGCAATAGTTAACATCTGCTTAAGAGGCTTTAAACACAAAAAACCTTCTCATTCTAAATATCACTTCCTAACTGAGGGCCTAATTTTACAGTCCTGAAATTCTTTAAAAATAAATTTTGTTTGACAGTTTTTGAGGATACAACTATTACTAATAGTATGCAATATCTGTGAAGACTCTTTTGCATGCTTATGTTTGAAGGAACCATCTCCAAGGGAAAATTTTTATAGCGTTTGTCACCTGAAAACAGCAGGTTTCATAATAATTTAAGCCTCACATCTCATTATATAGTTAATAAGAAGCAGTATTTTATTCATGCTAAGACAGGAAAAAAGTATTCCCACTCAAAGAATCTTTTCCTCTATTTGAAAAGTTTTATATAAAAGTCTTTATACAGATTTTAAATTATTTAAGTTTAATAGTATTCTACTTGAAACATTTCAGTGCATTATTCATTTCTAAATTTATTCATGAAGTTGTTTGCTTCCTTCAGATATTATGGCTTCGATGAGATCAATTAAACATCTATTGCCCGTTCCACCGCATGTTAAAGTCCTACAAATTTACATATTTATCAGGTAATGCTTTTGTGGAAGACTTATTTCTACAATCTACCTGTTGAACACCTACTCTCCTACCTCATTATTTTGAAAAGGATTTAGACCTTTTTGGGCATTGTGGAAACCTCTAAGTTTTCCACTATCAGAAAGCCGCAACTGAGCTGCTTGAACCATTTGCATCCTAGTCTACGATTTTCCTTCTACTGCTTTAAATACTTCTCCTAAATATTTCTACTCAGTATGAAATAGAGATGACACTTGATCTTTGATTTTGGTTTTAGTTTGAAAACTAAAGTTCATATGGCCTGGGAAGATGATAGAAATAAATTATTCCTACTTATCACAGTCTCAGTAATGGTTGGATTTTCTGCTTTTCTTCTACATTGTTCTGACAACTCCTTTGTTTCATTTGATTCTTCCAAGAGCAGAGGCTGTGTAAATAGAACAATATTATTTATCAATATTTACTTTAATTAAATATACTTCATTAAAATACCTTCTTTCTCCTTAAAATATAAGGCTGAGCCCTCTGAGCACAGGTGCTCATTTTATATCTAGAATGCCACCTTTGCTAGCTTCCAGTATTTTTCCAATGGCTTACTTGTTACGTTGTAGTTGATTAGACTTAACCCAACAATATTTGAGTCCTTACTTCTATAAACTCTAGGTATTTGTGCAATCTCCACTGAGATGCATAAAGAGTCTGCTGAAGACTGAAGCAAATAAATGTCCTCTATTTCCCTTTGATAACGCATCTTCATACTTTTAAATATTTAAAATAGCTTTATTTGGCAAAGCTTTCTGCTTGGTAAAATTGTTTAAGTCAATTTCTCTCAACTTATTCTTACTGACTAAACATATCAAGAAGGAGCGTGTTTATACTGCAAGCTCTTCAGGACAGCAACAGTATTATTTTTACAATATTTACAATTTTACAACAATGTTAGGATCTTTGTGCCCTACTGTTAATTAAATAAGGAACTCTGTTGCAGAAGATAAATGGGTCAGTGTGATCAAAAGCACTCTGCCCGTTTCTCCTTCTCCTTCCATTATTTATTGAAGTCGTTTGGATTTGTTTTAAAAGAGCAATAACAAAAATGTTCTAGATATATTTTTTTCCTGAAAATGACGGAAGAACAAACTTGCATAGCTTCCCTTTACCTTAAGCAGAAGCAAAGCTGAAGAGAACAAAAAGCCATTTCTGTTAAAATTCAGACCACAAAATTTATCATTTATGTATAGCTGGCCTAATGATAGTCTTTAATCAAAAGCATCATTATGATTACCTTATATGTCAAAACAGTAAAGACAGAAAAAAGGTGAATATATCTTAATAAAATTTTCCCTTTTGACACTGCCCTTTGAAAGTAAATAACCGGTTTTCACTACTAAACACTAACTTACACATTCTACAAAATTAAGGTAATAAGAAATTTATTTAGAGGGAAGTTCAAATTTTATAATATCTGCTTACACATTATGGTGGTAATCCTACATTTAAATGAAATCAAGGCAAATTCATGCCAGGAATATAGAAAGATACATATGGATATACTGGCTGGATGTACGCCTTTTGCATCTGAAGCAGAATAGGAGGAAAAAAATAATGGTGCTTAGAACTTAGAAATTTCACATTTCACATTTTTATATGTAGGTAAAACTACTCAGTCTTTACAGGGAAAATGAAAGCAAGCATTATCCTGCATTACAGACAAAATGCATACATCGGAGGTCACATCCACTTCGGTGAAGTCTGCAAGAATTGGGCCATTGATTTTAGTGAGAGCTGGATGGAGCCTCAAGTGACTGACTACATGAAAATTACTGTCCTGTTCACAGCTTTATTCACAGTTCACTGAAAAAGAAAGAGGCCTTTCAAGTTAATTGTTACAAGAAACAATGCCCCCATTCCCTATTAAATATTTTGGTACTCATTCTCATGAATTTACCAAGGAATGTTGCTATTAAATATATTATTCTCAACAGCCAGATCCTACGACCAGCATGGTACTTTTTGTAACTATTATCAGCTATTGTGAGCAGCTTTTATTTATCTTACTCTTCCCCTGCCTTAGTTATGACTCATTTTCTCCTCTCGTAAAAAAAAGAAAGAGTAGTTAAACAGTGGATTAAGTTTCTCCCTTTTCTGCTTGAGAGGGTTACTAACTATCCAACCTCTTCCTTCAGAAAAATACAAGCACATATATGTTATGTTAATGAGTGTGTGATAGGACTACTATAACATAAATGTAAAAGTGTGTTTTATCAGCTACAAATAAACTGGCTGTAACACCAATTGGCATTGTCATCACTCTGGGTTGTTGTCACACTTGCTGTAACAAGATTGTATTACTATAAAAAATTCATCCCATGATAGTTATGAGCAGGAGAAGTATTAGTCTGATAAACAGCAAGAAAACACAGGTATAATTCCCTCCTGGGAAAACAAAACCAACAAAAAATATCTATGCAACAACAAAACCCAAACCAAATAAAAAAACAACCAAACAAAAATCCCTCTTTGCTATAAACTAACAATACCTGATTTTTAAAAACCTACTTAATTATAATTCCTGTCTTTATCAATTTGATACACAGACAAATCCTTACATTGCTGTTTTACTTTCCATTACAAGAGCTTAGGTTTAAATGTGTTACAGATTTTGCAGTTCAACATAAGGCCAAAAAAAAAAAGAATCGAACAAAAAAAGTAACCACACAAAAAAAACACCACACAAACAACTTCTCAGAAAAGACTGTCTCAGGAAAAATGACTTTGCTGAAGTAGGATTCCTTATACATCTGATGCTTTGCAGCACTGTGCTATTACCAGACTGTTGAACTCTTGTGGTTCTATTTGATCTCTGAGTTTCATCATTGAAACCCAAATGAAGTCAATGGAAGTGTGCTGAGGCAAAAGTTTTTTGGCTCATTTACTAGTATCCTGCTAAGTGGTANGGGGGGGGGGGGGGGGGGGGGGGGGGGGGGGGGGGGGGGGGGGGGGGGGGGGGGGGGGGGGGAGGCAGCAGTGGCAGGGAAGATAGCTAAGCATTTAATTATTACAATGTGTTTACTCACCCCATCATGACAGGCTCCATTTACAAATGCTTAGTTTACTGCAACTTAGTTATAATTCTAAACCAGTGAGTTTCATATGAAAGCTTTAAAAATTATCTTGACAAAAAAGATAGGCAAAAATTTGGAATTTAATTTTTTTTTTTTCAAATTCTTTGTGGTTTTGTTTTGTGTTGGGGCTTTTGTTCTGTGTTTTTGTTTTTTAGGGTTTTTTTTACAAAATATTGAGAAATAAACCACTCATGAATACCCAGCAAAAGGAAGAGGGCAACCAGTACAACAGTCGGAGGATCAAACTTGTATCTTAATTATGGTTTTCTAAGTTACTGCTTTTTATTTGAATATTACAGTGGCTAGGTCATACAAGGCAAAGAGAAGGCCACAGATTATAATTGGATAGACTGATACTTGGAAAGCAACAATCTTCACAATTTCTTAGTTGTAGTTCTACTGTTCACTTCTCTACATATTTCACTTAATTATATCATAAGTTGCTATTGTCATAAATAGCTTACCATCTGAGCATCTGCTTCTTCATCCACACCAACTGCCTGCAGATATTGTTATATCTGTGCTGCAAGGCATTTGATTGTTCAGTCTCATCATCTTACAATCCTTGTCTGACAAATATCACTCCTAATGAGGATTCTGGACTTTTTCCCCCATAGAGAATACAGTCAGCTTTACTAACACTGCTGGTATTTTTGACTTGTAACTGCTTCAGTTACTACTCAATTTCCTATACAGGAGATATCTTATTACACCAATTGACAAGCTAGAGGAACACAGATAAGCCTTCAAGCATACAAGCAATTCTCTTGGTCTCCAAAAGCCTTCCCTTTTTACACGTATCAGTATAGTAAGAATTAGTGTTATAAACTTTTTTTGTAAAGTTTGAATAAGTTTGCCTGGCCTTAAGCTTTCATAGAGGCATTACCATTTTTTGCTGTGTGTTGCAATAACTTTTTGGTCTTACAAGTCACACACCAATATGTTTGAAAACAATTTAATATATATGTAAACACCTTTAAACTGCCTTTCCCTGTTTATTATAAAACTGTGGTAAATATCTTTAAACATAATCCACACTTGGGTTTGTCTTGCTTATTCTTTTTCATAGATGCTAGCTAAGAAAGGATAGAGTTTACCACATCATCACTCTCTCTTCTTCCCCCATTGCCCACCCCTGCACCTTCAAATCTGCTATATACCTTCAAAGACCTTATTGATATAACTGAATCCCTCCATAGCACCCCCCACCAGGCCTAGACCTCTTTCTCCTGTAGTCCTGGAGAAGAGGAGAAGATACAAATCTACAATTATTAAACACTGAGTGCTTCTGAAACTTTTCAGTATTTTTTCAGGTCTTTGTTCCTAGGAGATAGCCTCCACAAAATTTATGTAGTATGCGTTCTGTTTGGATAATGAAATTAAACAGCAGTGCAAACACTGCTTTCACACACATCTCTGTGGATTTACCTGTGCCACTTTCAAGGTCTTAAGATTCTTCACTTTGTAGCCCAGAAGTCTCTACTTCTTTCCTCCATTCAGCCATTACCATTTAGTCCTCGGTAAGTAACCTACCCCAATATATTTGGAAAAAATCAGATTGTTTAAAAAGGCTCTATCATGAATAATGCTCCTTTGATGTCCATTTAAAGTTCCTAGATGTTTGCAAAGACAAATAAACTATCTTTTTAATTAAAAAAAATAAATCTTGTAGTCCCTCCAGGTGTGAACTTAGAGCTCCCTCACATGTTATATTCAGACAACTATGCTCACAAATGAGAAAAATGCTGCATGAAAATAATAAAAATTTACAACATCCAGCTTTGTCGAGCAGGACTAACATACAGAGATGACTAGAACATAGTTCTGAAAATCTGTCTTTCTTTTTTTGATATTAACTCTGTTGTTTCATTTTCTTCACAGGCATTTTGAGGTTTGAAAGACCAGCTCTCACCTGTTTTCTAGAACTGGAACTCAGGTGCATGGCTGCAAATGACAGAAAGGACATATAAAGGATAAACACAGATGAGACAAAGAAGAGTGAGAAAAAATTACGGAAGTTTCTACAGACATCAGATGAGGAGGATCAGCTCCTTCAGAGAGAAGTTACGAGAGAAAGAAGGGACGAGAAGTCCTAAAGACGCTTGTTTACATTTCAACTGGTATTCACAGGTCCCCAGAGGTGCTTTCAGTGTCCTGTGCAGCCTCCAACAATTGCAAATTCATGATTCTACAGTGCAATACAAGCCTCTCTGCCAGGATTTAATTTGTAACTGTTCCACCTTTCTATCCTTCCAGAATGCTAAGATCTGCAGTAGTTGATAATTCTCTAGAGGATAAAAGCTCGAAAGCAAACCTGTTCAACATCCCAGCTCCTTCTGTACATTCACTATGACAAAAGAAGGAAAAAGAAAGTTTAGAAGTGTTGGAAGAACATGAGATAGCAACGCCCATCAAAGCCACCTGCACACTTGCCCTCTTAAATTTGGGCAAGTATTACTGAATTTTCCATATGAAGAACAATGCATTCACATGGCTTTTTACCCTGAAGCAAATATCTGACCAGTTGTAAGTTAAATAAAATTCTATGATTGTGCTAAGCACTCGTTGACTGCTTAACCACAGGACTTAAGGAGACCAACAGACACTGCTAAGGTAACAGTTTAAAAAAAAAGGAGGGGGGACAAAAACAAAACTACTTAAATAAGCCAATAAAATGACATCCCCCAAACTGGAGGCATAAATTTTCACTTTAATTTTAATTAGTTGGCAGAGAATTGAATGCTCATAATATGCAGTCCTTACAATTTACCAGGCATGCAATACCCCTAGTTAGTATACTTTTTGTTGTTCTTTTGCTAAAGAATTACCCAGAAACTTTAGTCAAATAAAAAAAAAAAACCCAACCAAGAAACCCACCATGGACACAAAGGTTAGCAGGCATGTCCCATGGTATTTTGTAAACCCGTGAAGCACAGCACATGCATTAGCAGTCATTTACACACTAGTGCCTTGCATTCACATGAATAGAAATGGGGGAATCGGAAGAGAGGCTAAGGCTATTCCATGCCATTAATGCTTTCAGAGGTCCTTCATAACTGAACTCAAAATTCAGTTTCCAAGGTTCATTCCAGAAAAAAAAAGACACAACCACAAAAATAACAATCAACAGCCAGACAGCCACAAACATACTTCTGTTGATTTTTCAGATGTAACATGAGGAGAGGCACAGTCTGCCACAAGCTTACATGTAACATTTGTGTCCAACTATTGTCATGCAAACATGAACACTTGTAAGAACAAAATGGGTATGGCAGATCCTGTCTTAGAACATACCTAAATTTCTAGGCCTAAGATTCTAAAACTCAAGCGCTCAGCTTTCCAAACACATCTGATCCCTATAAAAAAACAGGGGGGCAATCTCCCAGAACAAACAAAATCAGCTCCACCACCCTTCACCACCTCCCTGCAACACTCTCCCTCCACCTCCTTCTTCAGCAGACTTTTCCTCCTCACCTCCATCGCACATAGGTGTGTAAGGCAGGATTTCTCCTCTTTTGCCTGCCCACAAGAAACCAGGATCACCCTCCCATCCCTCTTCAGAAAAGTCCATCTATGCTACTGCTTTGTTGTCCCCTTCTTCCAAGCTTACTGCATCTGGGAAACAAAGCCATTTTAAGAAGTAGTATTTGTTAAACCACAGTCAGCCTCATTCCTCAGAGCTGACCTAATGAAGCAGTAAACATGGTCCAGACAAACAGTAAAACAGATGCCACTACTGTGTATATTCCACACTGCTGGCTCCAGCTTCTTGCCTGTAGAAAGAGCTGCCTGTCACTTCCTACCCTCCAGCATCGGCATTGGCTTAAAGTCACCTTCATATAAGAAGTTTTGCATTTAGAAAACAGATTTAACAAACTGGTTAGCATTTCATAAGCGTAACAAGAAGGTGTGACATTTAAACATACCGCACAGAATTTCATCCATTTCCACATGCTGTTTCCCCCCCTTCATCTGCTCAGTAGTAGGTTTGTATTTTTCAAACAAATACACTGTTTGCTTGCAGCACTGCATATAACATTGTATGCAAGAACCCTACAAAGCTGACAAAAGCTTGTGAATATGCTAATAAAAGCGTTATTTTTGCAGTCATAGCAAGACAACACTGATGCTGCTGCTCATGGGGCATCTAGCTTAGTTCAGGTATGCATTTAGTTTTTAGGAGCGGTAGTAAGTTGCCCTAGAGTACACAGTGCCTAACTCCCATGTAAGCCCTTTCCTCCCTCAGACTGTAAAGCATCTTATATTCCTAATCTTGCCTCCAAAATATTGATCCTTTCCATTACACATAATGTTTTGGTTGTTCTGGTGTCACACAGAACACATACTGTACAGAACATACTAAGTGCACTAGCAGAAAATACATACTAAATAAGCAGCTTAAGCAGCAGAATTAAGTACTGCCTGAGCATGGTCCTATCTTCTTCACAAGTAAGCAGGGTTAGTATTGGCCTTTGAAAGTTTATGGTTTTGAACTGCCAAGCTGAGATACAGCATACTTGCTGGAGGGTTCTTGAACTATTGTTCTTTCCAAGTTTTCAAACACAGACATGAGAAAATGCTAGAAAAAACATAACAACTGATTTGGCTATCAATAGTCCATAAAAGTCAAGCTTACTGCCACACAGCAAGGTAAGGTAGCCATTGCCCACTGCTCCAGTTATGCAGAAATTACCCAGACATTCAACCACTACAGAATTTCAGGTTTATTTTTTTCCTTTTTACAGAATCTCAGGAACAAGGAAAATAATACAACTTTACTTAAGTAATATCAACTCACCAATTATTCCTCAGTAATGTACCATCTGCTCAGTACTAAATCTCCATTCCTACTTGCAGTGTTGCAAAAAATGTCATTATGTATCTGTAAGCTGAGTTAGTGGTCAAGAACCTGACTCAAGGAACATAGTAGAGTTTACAAACTTTAACCAAGCTCAGAAGCCCATTAGGACAGGTATTGTACAGAACCAAGTACAGAGACTCCTCACTTTTGGAAATACAGCTATTAAACTAATTTAACATTTCTTCAAAAAAAAAGTTGAATGAATGAAAGGCAGGCAAAAGGCTTGCTTCCTTCCTTATACGGCTGCTATGTGTACATTTCATTAGTAAAAGAACCCATAAACAATCCACCGTTACCAGTGTCAGTCTTTCCGAAAAAAAAATGGGAAATTCCCACCAATTTTGTTTCCAGATCAGAGGTAGAGCACCCACATAAAATTTTTCTTATGAGATATACTGATCTAATCTGTTTGCTTTTAGAAAGTTTATTGTAGATAATTAGCTACATGGATTTGGGAAGATGCACTATATACAGTTGCTTTCAATTCCAAGAATCCAAGAAACATGTGTTTATAAGTGCCCCTACAAATGTTTATAAGAAATTCCTCTCCCCCTTTCTTTTTTTTTAAAGGTTCAGAATAAATTTGGGGAAAGGAAGGATTTTAAATTTACCCTACCTTGTTCCACAATACAAGAAGCATTTAAAAATCCTTGACAGTAAATCCCACTGATTTTATTTTAAACAAAACTTTTGGAACAAAATTTAAGTTGCCAAAACAAGAGCAGCACCTTGGATGTCATCCTTTTCTGTATAATAATGAACTTAACTCTTCCTTGAAAACTACTAAGGAAACATATGGATAATTTCACAGAGAAGTGTCACAAACCAAAGCCCTACAGAGGAAAGAAAAAATAAACAGTATCTTCTTCTCTTCACTCATCCTATTAGAATAGTAACAGAATATAAACTAAGCAAGAGAGCAATTGGTCATCCTCATGGAAAAGTCACTGAAAGAGTCACAACTAAACTTCACAATATTAAGATAACAGAAAAGATCACAAAACTCTCCTTATAATTTGCTACAAAGATGAAGTAGAGCTTGTCATGTAAAACTAGACAATGTGCAATTTTTTTTTAAAAGGGTATACACAATAGAATCTCATTATGCAAGTACAAAACTGCTTGGCAGCCATTGAGGGCAACGTGCTAGGCTTTGGGGCAGGGGGAGAGAAGGGGAACAGCAAAAAAAAAGGATGTTACATGAAGGATCTGTAGTGCTATGTCCTTGAGTCTAACCAATCAGAATAACTGATCTCATAAGGTCATGACTAAAATCATTACTTGTTTCTTGGTAGATTTAGTACCTACCTCTGAAAGCACTAGGAATATGCTCCTTTTGCAGTCTACCAGGTATAATTCAGCTGCTTTTCCACATCATTTCATGTATCTCAACTTTTTTCAGTTACTGGATGATACAACGTGTGACCTTGCATTCTTTTTGACCAAGAACACTCGAAATACTCACTGCAAGGATTGTCAGCAGGAGTGCTAAATGTGCTATTGTTTACAACGGTGTTCACAACTGTACCTTGGGAGTTAAAAGTGATAATTTAAACAAAGACCATTCATAACTTCCATGTTCTTAAGGTTTGGTCAATCCCTCATCGTTGTCCCTGATGTACCTTTTGAGACACATTTTCTGCAGGAGAGATACAAGTGTACAGTAAGGGCCCTTCCCATGTTAGCATTACAGGGACTGCCAAGTTGTGAATTCTGTGTTGCTTAAAGCTCAGCTATTCGATACAGTCTCAGTCAGTAGTCAGAAAAGACAGTATTTGTCATTAGCAGCTGTCCTAAACTGATTTTTCCTTTTCTGGGCCTTGCATGGCCCCAAGTCTTCCCCACTGTACACCATTTAAAACTCACTACAGAAGTACTTTCTCATCTCCATGCCATCATCTTCCATCACACTCAACTATCACATTACCTTCACAGATATTTATGCCTACCTCTTCTACAGCTAGTATTACTCATCTGCATGTTGAATATAAAATATTATTGAAATCAAATAGAAAAATAATTCTCCACTGATGTTACCTAAAAAAAGATGAAGATACTGTCAGCATTCTAAGAATATTTCAGAATTTTAAAAAAATATTAGGTTTTTTAAATAACATACTAATTGGGAGTACATTTTCTGACTTTTTATTATTCCAACATGACAAACATTCCCATCCATCAAAGACAAAAGCTTCTTATCAGTGATCAAAATATATTGTCTATTCATTTGGATCTGTCTCCAACTTTTAACAGATATTTTAACAGTGGCACAAAGAGCAGTCTCATGGTGCTTCAGGAACCAGATACTGGGAAGCACAGTGCTGATACGCAAACTGGGCCCACCCAAGCTGTGCAGGCCTTGAAGCAATGTAACTACACTTATAAAACATCATATAATCCCTGCCAAAGTTCTGATCACAGCTGAAATACATACCATACCCAAGCCCTGCTGGGTACTGATAACAAAACAGTTCTGGTCTAGTATGCATCCACCTAAGGCTCCAGCAGCACTTCCTAGCCTTCACTGAATTCCACATCAACTGGTATTTTCTCTTGTGAGGATATATACACAGCAACACTCAAAAATGCATGCGGCTCATGGGGCCATTTGCCTGAGCTAGTTCAAACTAATTTGTTTGGACAGTTGCCAGGAATCTAAACTGCTGATTTAACTAAACCCCACTGCTTATGTTAAAGGGGTAGCTAGCCATCTGAGAAGAGCTAGAATTTTAGTCAAACGGCTTTCAAACCCAGTTGATTTAACTGAGAGGTAAAAGCACTTTTAAGATGCCAACCAACACTTTATGAGTTGTTCCAGTTTGTCATCAACAGGACCAGGCAAACATTTGTGTTACTCATAAGAGTGACTTAACAGTACTGTTAGTATTCTAGGAGCAAAAAGAGAATTTAAAAAAACAGATGTTCTCCTTTTTAGCAGTTCTATTTAATAAGTAGAATCACAAATATTTTGTCTGAATAAATATTGTAACTAACAGTTTGTCAATAAAAGATTGAAAACTAGACACTGAGATGTAACAACTTTGCCTCTCAGTCTGAAGACAGGAGTAAAACATTTGTCTTAAAGTCAATTATACAAATTATTAGTGCATCTAAATGGTTTAAGGAAATGTCAGAAGTGCTTTTATGTGACACGAGTGTCAGTAAACTCCCTAACATAGCATTGTGTTTAGTATCTTATAATAGACATTTGTTCCACAGCTCAGAAGTCTGCAATTTTGCCTCAAATACACTCTTGAAAAGCATTGCAGAACCCGCTAAAGGAAAATGCTGTATTAAAAGCAATATTCAGTTTTGTAAATTCTTCCTGTCACTATCTATCTCAGCTCTCCAATAAAGGTGCAGGAAAACAATCATACTATTGAGTAGCAAATACTACAGAAACTGTATTTAAAAAAAAAAAAAACACAAAAACCCAACAATAAGACATTGTTTCAACAGAAGCTGCATATATATAACCATGCTGGTAAATCGTGACTTGCAGAAGTAACAGACAAGATACTTGTAGGACTAATTTTATTTTTTTTCCAAATGCTTGCCTATTATTATTAAAATTGATGAGAACACATAAGAGCAATTGTTAAAAAGTACTATTGTCTGACCTTGTAAACAAAAATGGCTAAACATTTTTCTTTAGTATTACTCAGACAAAATAACTACACTTCAGCACTAAGCATGCTTTGCCTCCCGTCTCACAACTGGATGTAAAAGTGGTTTGGAGAGAAAACTAATGTGAGTGCAGGTTGTTATAGAATACCCAACAATGTAGACACGTTACCATGACCATATTGATTGTACATAACTTTGAATTTAGCTCTTTGAGACCTGTATTGACCCAATGACCTTCAGAGACCCCTTTCACCATAAATTATTCTGTGATTCTATGAAGGAAGACTGAAAACACATGGTAACACTTTTTTTAATTTCAATTATTATTCTATCTATACCTCAATACTGCCCTCTGCTGATGTTTATACAGTTTGATTATTTGCACAGAAAAATTGCAAGGCTGTATTATGTGACTGTTTTACCACTTTTCCTGTGAAGGAAGGAAAGAAACAATTGAAGAATGTTCTTGTTCTCTAATCAAATAAGTACAGCAGGCTGAATCTCTAGGTTTATGGCAGAGAACATAAGTGATCAATACCTTTACCAGGTCAGTTTGGAAACTGTGTATAAATATATACATAAGGTCAAAGCTTGGAAAGCGCATTATATAAGGCCAAAGTAGGTGTCTTGTCCCTCATGCAATAAAAATTTAGGATACCTCACAGAAGCCTTCAGAGCTACAGAACCATCCTATCCAGAGCATGTAAAAAGCTCCGAAGAGAACTATCAGCCTTCCTTGCTACAACAACAGCAAGTCCATGCAGGTAACTTGAAGGAGGAGATTAAAAAGGATATGATGGAGAAACCTCCCAAACCTGGAAGATCAGAGTGATCAGAAGAATTAGCAGCCATTCATCTCCAGCTGCCTGAGCTGTAGTTTTACATATAGAAACCCATGCAAGTGACGAAGAAAACTTGGTAATCTTACTATAATCTTTAGTAAAGAAGGATTTTGATGAAATTTATTGTCATTAACTCTTGGCAGGTTCTACTTAGGAGGCCAACATCAAAAATGCTTTTAAGACACAGTTAAAAGGGACATGCATAAAAATAAAACAATACAACACACAACAGAAAGCCAGCTTCTCCAAACGCTTGTCAGGCTCATGACTGGCTATTTTAGAAGTTTCTCAGCTGTATGAGAATTAAATTTTATTAAATCCGTTACAAAGCTTTGCAAAAGGATGTCAAAGTTTTCCCTTCAAAATTTTCATTCTACTTCAGTTTCTAAGCAAAATTATTCTTTTCTCCAATGCTTACACTGATGTCCAATTTTTTAAGTGTTCTACAGAAGTGTTTTGTCTTATTTTAGACATATCATTGCTAAATTTGTGTGCGAGTTTGTTTTTTCTTTTGTATTCCTACAGTCTCAATGGCCAATAAGAGGTCCTACTAAACTGACCATATTCCCCAGTTAATGAGTAATACTAGCCTATTAGAAATCACCATGACTGAACTTTTCTGAGGGGAAGTAATACAGGTATTATTATTTTAGAGTTAAAATATTAGGAGAAATGTTTGCAGATGTGACATTACCAATCACATGTATATGAATTCAAAGGATTCATGGTTTTCACGTCTCCTGTGATGGTATATAAAGTCTTTCCTAAAGCGGCATCTGATTACAAAGAACTAAACAGACTGCTCTATTTACATGCCCATGGTAAAATACAAATTACCCTACAGAAAGGTAAAAGGACATATTTTTCTATCTACTGCTGATTGGGACATAACAGCATTTAACATCTGCAAGGAAAATTCAGGCTAAACTTTCTGAAAAACTTTAACAGTGAAGTTAAGCAATGAAACTGGTTGAAGGGTTTCCATCACTACAGTTTCAGACAGATTAACAGCAGTATTGTATTTCTTGTGTATAGCTTCTGCACAAAATGGCACAGCTAAATTAAGGAAGAAGCATGTATTTTTAAGATTATATTAGCAAGAAGCATATATTTTTAAGATGACATTAGAAAACACAACCACCCTTGGCACTATTAAAAAGGGACTCAATATTAGAAGTACATATGACTTAAAAAGTGAGACTCTGAGGCATTCATACCTGTTCTTCCAGACTTGAGTCACATAGCTGCCAAATGTACTACGTCTACCAATTTTGCCTACATGAGTTGCCTAGTTTGTTGATTGTGTTACATTTGATTAACACAAAGGATTTATGCTTGAACAATATTTAGTTATTAACTAGTTAACAGTGTTTCTCTTAGAAGTTTTGTGTTTCCAGCACATTATGAATATACATTCACCTTGAAATTGCAAAATAATCTGCTGAGGTGCAAATGGGAGCCCCTCTTTACCCAGTGAGATAGTAACCAGAAGGAGTAACTTGTGAAAGTTGCATCTTCCCTCATTTAAATGATCTGATCTGTGTGCACGCATAGTCACTTGACTGATATAAATAAACTTTTACTCATACTTGCAGAGGCAACATAGTTCTGGGAGTTTCTTTACTGGCTTTTGAATCAACAGAATTCTTGACTAAGTTCCAGCAGCAGCTCTATTAGTGGTGATGTGCAAGGCGGAAAGAACACAACTTGACTTTACATCCCAGGCTGAACTTGCAGATAGAAACACAGTTTTATTTATAAACATACTGCATCATGGATGGCGATTCCAGCAGCAGAGGACTACAAGACACTAACAGTACCACTACTGCCCTTTGGCAAATGAAATCAACTCTGAACTCCAGGCAGACATCCATATGCAGCTTACTGAGAGCGGCCAATTTAATTCCTCACACTATTCAGTTTTACTCACTTTGAGGATGATAGATATTGTTCTATTAATACACAAAACCAAGAATTTCCAGGCAGTTTGCAATACAGCATTTCTAGCCTGGTAGCTTGCTACTGCTGTGAACTGTAGCCTAGGCTCCATTAGCAACATGGGCTGAGAACATGAAGTCCGACAACTCCCTGTATAACCATCCTGACATATCAGGGAATACTGATTTTAAAAGATGCCTCAAGAAGGGGGAAAGGAATGCCTGAAAACTCACAACTTTACATTATTTTCCTTTCTAAATGCTGTTTCCTGCTTCTGGGAAGTTACAGTTAACGGGTACTTGTTCAGTTAAATTACTTTTAAATGGATATTCATTGCTGCTCACACACCAGTGATATCCACTTGCCACATGGCTTCAGAAGTTGAGCAAGAAAGTATACTCAGAGCAATACATGGAAATAGGTTCCAAATTATCTAGTGAACCAGTGCCTAGAATACCTCCCTGCATCTTAAAATAACATATGCTTCTGGATGATAACAGTTACTGGTTCTCTTCCAATCTGAGGCCTTAATTCAAGAAGATAGGCATACGCCTGGTCAAGTTAAGAATCAGTGGCTCTACTTGCATGGATCAAGTTAATTGTAAACTTAAGTTACGTGTTGATAGGAGGTATGAAAACAGTCTTCAAGTATGGCATCCATCCACATTACTTCTCAAATAACTGAACAAAATGTCCCTGGCCTTCTAAGAAAAATGTGGAAATAAACACATCAAGTGCTAGACAGAAACACAGAACAGACATTTCTTAAATAAATTAATAGCTAGACACACATTGTGCTATTACACTGGAGTTTTAAAGTAATCTGATTTATGTTTTTCATCCACAATGTAGGATGACAAAAAATAAAGTGTTTTCCATTATTAATTTTAAGATGCATGTTACGACTTTATATAGAATCATTGGCATAAAGGGCAAGTTTTAAAAGTTCACTTTTTCTTTTTGGCATGAAATAAATTACAGGAAAATATACCTACTTCAAAACTAGTAATTAGGTCTAGTAGAATGATAGTTTCCATCTTGAGGGGAAAAAAACCAAAATTACTATTTTTTTGCCCATACAAAGACTATTCTTTTTTCCTCAGGACCTAAATTTATTAGTGTGCCCAACAAAAATTAATGACATGTATCTAAAAAGTAAGAAAGAGATGTTAAAGAAACATTAGAGATGGGAGGGAGGGAGGAGAAGGGGGGCACAAAATTATGTGAAAATAAACTGGTGAGAACATAAAGTAAACCTTAAAAAAGTCCCAACATCTCTGACAATTAATGTTGTGGTTCCGAGGAAATACTGTGCAACCTGAAGCTATGTATTCTAGCAGTGTTTCTATTAAGGCCAAAGGAAACATCCATGAAATCTAAGTTCATGGATATGCAAATAGATAGAAGAGCTAGGTTACTTACAGTTTATTATTTTAAGTGTATACATATTATATAGTATATTATAAAATATATTCTACATTAAATATAATGTACACATGTGCATAAGGAAGGGGAAAATATATATCTCTGTGTGCGTACATATACTCTATTTCAAAACACAAATATTTCTTTATTTTGACATTCCTCATTTTAAAAAATGATCTTAAAAGGTTACGGAATAAGCTTTTAATAGCTTTAAATGTTTACTCAGAAAAATATTAAAAAGACGGGTATCAAAAATCAACACAGGACCCAAACTTCCAAGCTTGGGTCTCCTGTTTACATCTTAAACTTTACATATTCAGAACATTTACATAGGCAGGAACTCCAAAGCATTTATGAACTAAAATATTAATCATACCCAGCTTCTGCAACGTCCATGACATCCAACCTTTTACTCATGCAGACTTGGGATTTTGCTCTCCATGTTTTCAAGCACATTAGCAATAGGCTTCAAGTTTTCAAAAGAATTCTGTGCACTGCAAAAGAGGTTTATATCAAATTCTAATTTTTTAAATTTTTTTTTCAAGCTAGATCAGGGGGTACTCGCAGTCATAGGCTATTGAACAGATCTTTCAGATCTCATTTGGCAGGATAGAGCTCTGCCCACAAAAAGGAAGATCATTGATCTATTTAAACATGGTCACTTTAAGTGATCAAACAAAAGCGGAAAACGTTCTGTAGAAGAAAAAATGAAGGGACACATAGAAAAGTAAATCATCAGAAAAGAGACTATGCATGTTAGAGACATGAAAATTAATTGCTTTTTTCTATTTAATTTCTATGTATAGAAGTCAGTATATAGTTTATATTATACATCACATTAATGAAAAGGACGTTGAAAACAACCAGCCACCCCCAGGAAACAGAGAAAGATTTGTTGACATGTTCCCAAAAGCTTTCTTCGTCTTCAGGCTGATTCTCAGGCTTCATCCTTCCTGAGAATTTCAGCTCAAGTGTTCACTGTTATTTTTGGAACTGACTTCTACACTCAAGTACTTCTTGTATAATGTGTTTTCCTTTCCTTAAACTTTCTGTTAAAAACTTATTTTTTACAGAGCATGCACAGATTTCAGAATGAAAAGAACTGTTTTAACAGTGATAAAAAGCAAGGAGGAGATATTTTAAAGATGTTGTCCCTCCACTACTTTCATAACGTTTTCAAAAGTGCAATTATAGTCTCAGAAGACATTGGTTTCTGTACCTATTCTGTATTCTTTTCTTACCTTCAATTTTCAGTACACAAATAATATACCACTGAATGTGGAGAGCATATTTTATTTTAAGCATTTTATGAAAAATAACTGTGATTATTAAACCTTGTTTTATGTCAAAGTACCTGTCAAAAAAAACATTCTATGAAAAATAATTTTATCAAAAAGACTAGAGGATGGTGGAGATGCTAGATCTCAATGTTCTTGGGTTAACTACTAATTTCTCTGTTAAAACATTAGGTAATTTTGATCTGTGTGTTGAACAACTTCACTTCAAAGAACATGGTATCAGAACTCAGGAGTCCACCCGGGGGGAGAGCTTTGGCAAAGAATAATCAATGTAGTCTCCATCTCAAACTTTTTTTTAAAACTTTTGCTCTGTTCAAGTGCAAGCTTTTGTAAAACTAAGTATTTTAAGAAGAGACAGAATACAGAATGGAAAAATTCCTGAAGTTCATCGTAAGTAAGAAAAAATTCATCTCTCTCCCTAGGTGTAAATCTGATTAAAATCTTAAAGACACTAATTCTTCCTAGCAAACAATCTATACTAGAAATCAATGATACTTTAATTCTTTACATTTCAGCACTGCAATTTCATCTGATACCTCTACAGTCTTTTGTATAATCCTTGCTTGCCCTATTAATTGCTGACATGCATTTTAAATCTGTAATGCTATTGCATAATCCCTGAAAAAGCCTTCACCAGGAACAGAAGGGGGAAAAAAATATCTGGTTTTGCTAAGTAGCTCTTTGTATATGAGGTATTTATCATTCAAATAAAAGTTATCATTGATTAATTACATCATTGATATAATTTATCATTTATGTTTATCAATCATAGCTTCCTGGAACAAGCAAGCATATTTTTGACATGTTGCAACATACTAAGGCCAAAGAAAAAACTTAACTTCAATAGGAAAATGCAAGGCTGCGACTAGAAAAAATACTGAACTTAACTCCACAGTATAAGCCCAAACCCTCTGTAAACAGAATGCTGGATAGTGATTCTGGAAACGAATCATTCTTTTTGTTGCCTGAAGGTGGCAATAATGATACCATACTTATAGAGCATTTCATTGACAGTTTTATATTCAGAAACTTTGTGGGTTTAAGCATTAAAAAATTAAATTGCACTTGTACTGCTAACTTTTTATAGAACTATTCATTTTCCAGTAGCCCCACAGAGGACAGAATGAAAATTTCGTGCATCCTACAGCTGCCTCTATAGAGTTTTCTAAGAGAAACTCTATAAAGCAAAGCAAAACCAAGACTGTAGTGTTTCTGTGGGTTTGCTTTTTTTTTTAAACCACAACTTTATACTTACTAATCAAAGCTAAGTGCAATACACAGAAGGCAGAAAACTATCAGTGCAAAAACTACACCCCCCAAAAAAAATCACCCTTTGAAAACCAACCATGAACCATACTGGTGTCAGACCAGGTTCTGCATCCACAGAAAAATAAACAGAAATGCTTCCCTACACCCTACATGAAGAAGGATACTGCAAAGAAGTGCAGCTATAGTCTTAGCTCCACAATATTCCTGAGCACAGAGATGTTACATTTTATGCAACCCAGGCAAACTACAACCAGTGGTATAGTAAATAGAAGTAGACCTGTACAAAGCTGAAATGCTTGGCGTGCTAGTGCAAGGTAAAAAGATCTGCAGGGTAACAGCCTTAAGTCTCACAGAATATACTAGAGTATTTAGAACAAGTCTAGTGTTACACCATTTTTTGTGAAGTTACTTGCACCTTTCAGGTCTGCAGGGCACAAGAGAATTTTTTAGCGCTAAGTGATGATGTTAGAAATTAAAATTCAAGTTACTTTGCTGTTAGAGTTTCTGATGCTAGGAATTCAAATAAGCATATGGTTAATAGAAATGAGAGTGCTAATAAAGGCTAGCAACCCGTTAATTGACAAATAGGGATTAGAAAGAAGTCAGTAGTACAGTTAAGCATGAAGTGAGCAGAGTGAACCCCCCATAATCCCAGGGGAAATGGTTAGCAAGCCGCTACACCACTTAGACACACACAGGTCTATGGGGCCAGACGGGATCCACCCAAGGGTACTGAGGGAGCTGGCAGAAGCGCTCACCAATCCACTTTCCATCATTTAGCAGCAGTCCTGGCTAACTCCGGAGGTCCCAGATGACTGGAGGTTAGCAAATGTAATGCCCATCTACAAGAAGGGCTGGAAGGAGGATCCGGGGAACTACAGGCCTGTCAGTCCAACAGGTGAGAGGAAGGTTATGGAGCAGATCTTCTTGAGTGCCATCATGCCCCACATAGAGGACAACCAGGCAATAAGGCCCAGTCAGCATGGGTTTATGAAAGGCAGGTCCTGCTTGACAAACCCGATCTCCTTCTATGACAAGGTGACCCGCCTAGTGGATGAGGGAAAGGCTGTGGATGTTGTCTACCTAGATTTTAGCAGAGCTTTTGACACCATTTCCCAGAGCATTCTCCTGGAAAAACTGGCTGCTCACGGCTTGGATGGGCGTACTCTTTGCTGGGTTAAAAACTGGCTGGATGGCTGGGCCCAAAGAATGTTGGTGAATGGAGCTAAATCTAGTTGGCGGCCAGTCACAAGTGGTGTTCCCCATGGCACAGTATTGGGGCTGGTTCTGCTTAATATCTTTACCAATGACCTGGATGAGGGGATCAAGTGCACCCTCAGTAAGTTTGCAGATGACACCAAGCTGGGCAGGAGTGTTGATCTGCTTGATCAGTTTTTAGTAGCTATACAAAAAGTTTCTTGGTCTGTAAAGATACTATACCTTCAAGTAAAACATTAACATAAAGTAGTACAGACCACCCATTCTTACAGCTCTGTCTTGTTACATTTCACATTGTTTTATTAAAACAAAAAGAGCTAGCTTTGTAGGAAAAGAATACCCGCAATATTGCTCAAAGCACATTTAATGGAACCTACTTCAGCATTCCTTACCAGCAGGACAGAAATTCCTAACCCCTTACTATAGCAAGTTTGAGATGCACAGCTAATTCAATGGCCTCTGGAATGAGCACAATATTAAATCATCTAATAAAACAATTTATATACCTATTAAAAAATTTTTAGCACTTTCTAAACCAACCAACCCACCCAGCATTCTACTCAACCTGCTTACTATCTCTTCAAGATACATGCACCATGTCAGGGCCTTAAGTGCATTAATAAGGTTTAATGGCTCTGACCAGTCCCACCTGGCGCATCCTGCCACACTCCTACCTACAGCCCAGAAGCCTCATTTAAGCTCAGCCCAGGACCCCCAGTCCTGGTCTGAGTTACACTGTAAAGTGTTGGTCCCTCACTCAGTCACAGCTAGGTCCCTACCTAGCCATAGATACCCTCCTGATCTGGACCTTTGCCTAAGGACTGACTTAACCCTTGTCCTTAGACTTGCGTTGTCAGTAAGGACCTGCCTGGTAATCACTAGGCTGTGTTAGACCCTGCCTCACTGACTGGCGCTTCCAGCTTGACCTTGGACCTGCCTCATTAATGTCTGCCCTGCTCAGGTACTCTGGGGTGGGTCTCAGCTGGAAAAGCCCCGGCTCAGCTCCTGGGTTCCATCCCTGATGGAGCAGTGGCCCTCACTGCTCCCTGACACACACCACTGAGCTCTTCAAACTGCCAATGTAGTATCTCTCTCTTTTTTTTTCATGGCTTGGAATGGGAAGGTCAACAAGTGACTATTGGACTGACAGTTCACACTGTTAAAATGGAATTAATTTGCATTCTGAAGATTTCTAAAAAAACTACCTATCTTTACTCTTAAAAAAAAAAACTGAACGAAAAAGTTATTTAACAATCAAAAGTAAAGAAACTTTGCTACTGAAATACCCTGCTCTCACCACCCAACTGTTCTAAATGGAGGCTTATTTATTTAAGCATGCACGCCTCAAACATAAAGGGTATTTTGCCTGCAAAGAGTAGTGGTCAGGTAGGTAAAGGCCTTTTTTATTACTTTATCGAAGTAGCTTAGTTAAGATCAATTTTCATTCCTGAAAAAGGCTTATACGGGGTAATGAAGTTTTTAAATATTACTTTTCACTGTCTATATAACATATCACAACTGGAAGTTCAATTTGCTATAGAATCCTTTCTATTTATATCAGAAATTTTGATATTGATAACAATCCAATTTTAAAAGTAGTAATTTAAATTTCGGTAATAAAAAATTTCAATTAAATAAAAAAGATTGCAAGAGGAAACAAGCATCTTCTTGAAGTGTTCCTAAACACTCAGAAAGTAAAAAAAAAAAAAAGGTTTTTTCACTAGAACAATATTTTATACATTAAAGAAGTTCTACATACCCGATAGTGATTTATTGTTATCAGTGTATATGGAAAAAAGGAGTCTTCCTGCTTCAAACAATACAAAAGTCAATGGTTTGCATAGTTACCTTTTCAGCCCAAATTGCTTCAACATGAATTAAAATATTTAAAAAGCAGTTTATTTGTGAAAAAACAGCCTATAAATCAGAAAAGTAGGCTTAGGAACTCTATTAAGTAGTATCTTGCTTTGCATAACATTGGTTTTGGCATGTTTTTAACAAAAAAAAATGCACACTCTTTCACTCCTATTAATTTCAATGTCACTCCGCTTTCCTGCCACATGCAAAAATTTCTCTACAAGAGGTATTTATGGCACACACCTACTCAAAGACCAATATGAGTAGGAGAAATACTAGTTACTCTTCATTGGACCAGGTAAGTTAGTTCAGAATAATTAGTGCATAAATAAAACCCAAAAGTTGAGATTCAAAATGTTAAATAATTAAAAATACCACTTGCTTTGGCTTTAGAGAACTGGTGACACTGCAAGTAAGCTAGTCGTTACTACTATAATATATACTATTGCAGTAATTGACAATTTTTAAAAATAAATGTAGTAATTTAATGCTTTCTAGTTGTGACTGTCAGTTCAGTCAAAATTCTGTATTATGTTGATGGTTAGCTATAGGACAAAATCAAGTTTGCTTTAGGCTTTAACAGGCTGTGTAAGTACTATGTCACAGATTTATTTTTTTTTTAATCTTCTTAGTCGAAATGTGCCAGAGAATCTTTCAGTCTTACTACCCTTTTTTCTCCTTGGTGCAGCTGCAAAAATAACAAAGGTTGGTGACCTGTTACTGTGCATGCTGTGTTTTATCCAAATACATCAGTGCATCTGCCATCATAATTGAAAAAAACAATTTAGGAACCCAATTTTGTAATTTCCTTTTTACTCATGCACCTTCATGTGGCTGAATGCCTCACACAAAACAAGTTCCAGGATCACGGCCTAGGTTCAGGATTCAGAATTCTCTCAGATTCAGTATTTGTAATCAAAAACACTTAGAAAATTTGAAAATATTTGATCAAGCTGTGGCTAAAAAAATTGTAAGTATGTATTAACAACATTACACCACCTAAGCTAGTCAGATATAGTATTTGGATTCACACATTATGGGTTTTTCCACAAAGATAGGGAAAATCCACACATTTTAATGCATTTGGGTGGAAATTTTTAGTGATTTTAAAATGCCAGGAGAGGCACAGCCTGAGGGGACTGTGGTCTCAAGACCACAGAGCAACCAGGTGCGAACCTATTCAATGTTTTCAGTGTGTGCGCGTATAAATACACAGCATTATCTCTCAGTATTCTATATTTATATTTCTATAGGTAAGTATGTGATAAATATGTATAAATTAGCGGGACTAATACCTGTCTGCAAGTCCCCAGTAAGCCCTCACTCTGTCCTGAGGAGACTGGTCCCATTTTAAAAGGCCACCACACGGAAGACCGCTGTGAGCAGCCGCACGGGAGGTCACACAGCGCAACACGTAGCGCTCCAGCCTGGGGCGGGGACGGGGACGGGGCCAGTGCCGGCGGCTCCCGGTGCCCCGGTAGCCCGGCCCGCCGCTGCCTCACCGCTCGCTGAGGGGCGCCCGCGAGGCCGCCGTTGCCGCAGCAACAGGGCCGCGCGCGCCCGGCCCCGAAGCCCTCCCTCCTCCTCACGCACGGGCGCCAGGCGGCCCCGCGAGGCCCGTGCGTCGCTGGGATTGGCTCGTCGCGCCTCGGGGGCGGAGCCAGCCCCGCTTCCCCCGCCCTTGGCCCGAGCACGTCCGGGTCAGTCGGTGTTTGTGAGGGGAAGTGCGCGCGCGAGGGGCCGTTGCGTGCTCGCGGCTCGGCGGCTCAGCGGTGTCGCCATCATGTCGCGGGGGTCTATCGAGATCCCTCTCCGGGACACCGATGAGGCGAGTCGGGGGCTGGGAGGCGGCGGCGCGGCCTGGTCCCGGGGAGGGGGAGGGAAGGGGTGCGCCGTATGATGCGTGCCGGGGCGCGGGCGTTTGTCGTCTCCTCTCGTAGTTTTGTCCCGGGCTCGCGGGGGAGTGTCGCTCCCTTGCCTGAGAGGAATAAGTTGTTGGGGGGTCACAAGTGTATCGCTTTGCGGAAAGAAACCCAAACCTGCCTTCGCCGGTGCCCCTTGGTGAACAGTGTCTGCCGTCTGCTAGCCGTAACCTCCCTGTCCTTGCCAAGTGGCTTGGTGATGAAGGAGAGCCGCTGGGAGCAGGCAGGCAGTCTGTCCGGGGTCCTGCGGTACCGCATATCTGTGAAGAAGGGGCAGCTGCTTCTCCCACAGTGTGTGCTTTAAGCATATGCAGCCCTCAGGAGTGAAGACCCTGCTGGGAACAGTATCTAATCTTTAGTTTGTGCTTGTGAACGGTGGCCTTGTCTGGCTAAATTCTCTCCTTAGTTCGTTAAATGCTAATTTTTCTGACTGCACTGATTTGTAAACAGCATGCATCTTCCTAAATCAGCATATAGGCACAGGTAGGGCAGTGGCTCCACTCTGTAAAGTAAATGTGAGTTTAGAAA
>RSEF01000005.1:10207872-10233950 GCA_003993805.1 Himantopus leucocephalus
TTTTAGGTATTGATTCTCTGACACCTGATTACTTAGAAGATTTTTACTGTTTCCTAGATCTTTGTATTACCTGTAGGAAAAGTTTTAGAAATTCAACAGTGTGCAGCCAAGTTGGTTATTAGCTGAACTGTAAAAAATCTAAGACTGAAGTCTATAGTGAAAGAAGTTGAGTTAGCATCTCTGCTTATTCTTCCTGACTAGTATCCCAAACATTGGGCTGCCTTTTCTCTGGTATTTGTGAGGGGCCATCACTTTTGTTTTGTACAGGATACAATACGTTATCACTTCTTTCTTTGTCCATAACCTTGTTTAAGCACAAATAACTATGTTTTGTGCTCTGAAATGTCCAGCTTCCTTTGACCTCAATGACAGATAACATTGTTAATGCTTTGTGAAAATAAAATCTTATTGTTTGGTTCTAGGTGATTGAGCTTGACTTCGATCAGTTACCTGAGGGTGATGAAGTTATAAGTATACTGAAACAGGAACATACTCAACTGCACATATGGATTGCTTTAGCGGTTAGTATATATAAAAGTCGTATATTTAAATATTATATTCAGATAATAAAATAATAATTTCCACTTCCTTACTTTTATGACCAGGGATAACTGAATTCTGAACAGGAACTTAATGGGTTTATTCAGTCACTGATTCTAGGCCAGAATTTCTGATTTGACATATGCATATTAAGATTTTAATTTTATCTTTTTTTCATGAAACAATGCTTCTTGAGGCCTGCTTTCTAAGATTTTTTTTTTTTTTCTCAATCCAGTTTTCCTGGTTTGTGCCTTTGATTGTGCACTTCATAGAAAGGGGGGGGGCAGTATCTATATATAGAAAGTATGGTGAAATGTGCAAAAGTGTAAAAGAAGTTCAGAGGAAAACCAGTTGATTCTTCACTTATAAATAGCTGTAAGACTTGTGTTTTAGTGTAAAAATACTAAGTTGGGATGATGACAGAAAAATATTTGGCAGTATTGGAATGCCTTTGTCTGATTGTCCCTACATTTATGTCTGATTTATCCCTATGTTTTGGAAGAAGAATCTGTGTGACACCTAAAGCATCAACTTGATACGTTACTTACTTGCTGGGCTAGTATTATCTGTTAAAACTGTATGTTTTGTAGCTGGAATACTACAAACAAGGAAAAACAGAAGACTTTGTGAAGCTGTTGGAAGCTGCACGCATAGATGGTAACTTGGACTATAGAGACCATGAAAAAGATCAGATGACATGTCTGGATACTCTGGCAGCATACTATGTACAGCAGGCTCGAAAGGAGAAGAACAAAGACAACAAGAAGGAGCTCATTACACAAGCTACCTTGCTGTATACTATGGCTGACAAAATTATCATGTATGATCAGGTAAAACCAAAATCTGTTTAAAAATCCATATTTGTAAATTACTTAGTGATAGTAAAGAAAACAAGTACTGATTCACTAAACAGAAGATAGAAACTGCTCAGGCTTTAAAGTCTGTTAGTGTAGTACATATAAGCAAAACTTTGAAGTACCTGAAATATGTGTGGTGCCACCAGGAATAATTACCTCTAGCTTGGGACACCTGGTAGAACTAAATCAACTTTTGGGGTTTGGAAAGGAAAGATTGGTTGTTACTCTCTTGCTTGATAATATGTGAACTTTAGAAGTGGATGATAAAGGCCCTTTTTGTTTTATTTTTCTTCCTGATGTATGAGAAATAAATTAATCATAGAAAGCTTTATAGCATAGCCAGTTAATCTTTCACATGTAGACTACGTCTTCATATTTTACAAAGATAAATGTATCGCAAATTTTTTCTCCTTATCTAGAATCACTTGTTGGGAAGAGCCTGCTTTTGTCTCCTTGAAGGTGATAAGATGGACCAAGCTGATGCACAATTCCACTTTGTGCTCAACCAGTCTCCAAATAATATTCCTGCGCTTCTTGGTATGAGTTTATGGGTATTTGCGTAAAAACCTGGTTTCTTCAGTTGAGTTTTAGAATGAATTATGTGCTTAAGAACAGGGTGCATATGTGAGTAGAGAGAAGGAATGTGGTAAAGAAGTGTGCACTTTGGACCAGGAACACATGACAGGGGTTACTTTAAACTTGGAAAGTATACGTAGGTGAAAGAGCTGGGAAAATGTATAACGCTAGCTAGCATCTCCTGAGACCTGTAAGTATACATCCAGTCCAACTACATATATTTCCCTGATGATGCCAATGAAGCTGTATACTCTGTTGAAGGTGAAGATACCAGTAGTGAGGGGTTAGTGGGCTGTAGCACTTGTATTTTAATTTGTTTGCTAGTCAATCTAGTCTTAGTAAGTGTCTTTCCTCTGGACCAGGAAAGAATTAAGTTTCTGCAGAAAACCATTAAAATGTAAACTTACTGTGTTCCCATGTTGGATTTTTTTTTTCATATACTTGACATCATCAAAGATAGCAAAAGTTGTACTTGCCTGAATTTTCTGTTTAGTTTTTAACTGTAACTTTTGAAAATCGTCACAGCACAAGTTTACCAAATAATACGTATGAGCTTCTGATTTATAACTGCTTTGTTTATATTTCTGATTTATTTGTAACTGGTTTGTTGTGACAGGTAAAGCATGCATTTCTTTCAACAAGAAAGATTATAGAGGAGCCCTTGCCTACTACAAGAAAGCATTGCGTACCAATCCAGGTTGCCCAGGTAATACTGAAAGTATTTGCTAGTGAAAGTGTTTGCTGTGCTTGCAAACTAATTCAAGTCTTCCTAATTCAAATACCTAAGGGCTTTTTTGTCATCTGTATCTGTCAAAAAAACCCGAACCCTCATTATAGAGGAGTTCCAATATTTGTTGACTTGAAGCGTTCATTAATTGTTAGAGAAGGAAATTATGTTTAGGAAAATACTTTTTTTTTTTTCCTAATTATTACCTTTTAAAAAGCTATTAGAAAATGAGAAGTTGCATGTAAGAGAACTTATAATTAAATGGGGAGCAGGGGAACTGTTCAAGACTGTTGCAGAACCTATCTGTGAGCTCTTGGAATAAGGGTTAAGAAAATGATGTATTAGCATTAATAACAAAACAAGGCATGAAAAGTAAAATTCTACCTGTAGTGCATGATGTGCATTTTGCTGCTGTTGTATGATTTTCTTAACGGAAAAATCTGGGAAAGCTATCAGTAACGGCTATAAAAGTGATGGATGTGATTTAGAGATACTAGTTCAGGGTATTTATGTTAGGATCATAAATACTATAAAGTCTCTTGATAGATGTGGTATACTTTGCCATAACCTATCTCAAAAAGAATTTATTACAAAGTTGGTATGTATTCTGTAGTCTGGTTTAACATGAGAATCATTGCTGCAAAAGTGAATTTCAAAATGTAAGTCTTACTTTTAAACACACATCTTTCATTCACTCCCTTTTTTCATGCAGACATAGTGTGAATTGTCTATATTAGTTCATCTGTACAAGATCGTGGAAGTTAGAGGATGATAAACAGCATTTTGTTAGCAGTGAATCAGTTGATCATTTGAGGAGAAATGTCTAGCTAACTTGTTTATTTGTCTGTGTTTTCTGAAGGCCTGCTAGTCTCAGGTGAACTTACCCTGCCTAAGTAATTTCCAGCCCTTTCATCTGGCCATTTTTAATGCCTTTCTCTATTATTTTTTTTAATACAGTTCCATAAAAGTAATTTTAATATTTTTCTTTTTTTTTTTTTTAGTATGAGAGTATTTTGGAGATACAGACCAATGTTCTGGGGTGTACAGAGAAATAAGTCTTACTAATCTGTTAAAGTTAGTTTTGCTGCCAAGTGTGGGAGGCTGCCTTCAAAAACAGCAAATCATTAGATGGCTTTGCAGGTTTTAAAGAAATATTAAAAATTCTGCTTTCACTGTAATTGATGTCCAGAATGTAAAAAAGTCATAAAGTTGAAATTTTGGGATTCTGAATGGTGTCGTCTTGTTCTCTAGCTGAGGTTCGATTAGGTATGGGCCACTGCTTCGTGAAACTGAACAAGTTGGAAAAAGCTCGCTTAGCGTTCAGCAGGGCTCTGGAGCTAAATTCAAAATGTGTAGGTGCTTTGGTTGGACTGGCTGTTCTGGAACTCAATAATAAAGAGGTGGGTCTGACTTGACAAGAATCCATACTCAGTTTACTTTCTTCTTATCTGAAAAAGCAAATTTTTAATCCTTTGAAAGGTAGTCCAATTTTTAAAAGGGGTAATAACTTTTGTGGTTGAATCATTTTGTTTGTCACTATTGAATGATGTTAGAGATACGTACTTGTGATGTGAGCAGCATATTCTGAATAACTTTATTCTGTTGTTAACAATCTTCAACTCTCTTGCTTATAGAGGTGTTAAGTACAGAAAAACAGTGCTGGGTTCACTATTTTAATTAAAATAATAAAAATCTGTTACAAAATACGTGAATGCATGTCCAATCACTCAAAAAACCCAAAAGTGCTGATATCAAAATCTTACTTTAATGAGCAATAGTTATAATAGGTATAATAGCGAGCCTTACTTAGTCATTTGTGACTCTGTGAAGGTTAACTAAATCAATTTGTACTCGGGATGCTCTGAAAGTCCTCAAATACTTGGAGACCTCACTTGCAATGGCAGCTCTATTCCAGAGCGTCAGGAATTTTTTTTTTTTTTTTTTTTTAAANTCATGCTAACAGGAAGGTCAAGATAAAAGATGCAGTCCCGGGTGATTAGTCCTGGGCTTTAAGGAAAATCAGCTTTTGAATAGGTGTTAAAGTTGTATTCAAGCTACCTTGGCATGCATACCACATGGTAAACCAAAAAGTAGGCAAGAATGAATTTTAACTAGGCTGATGAAACTACAATAATAATCCTACCTCTTTACATGTTGTATCACTAGGAAAATGCATATGCTCGTATAGCTTAATTGGGATCATAAGATCTGAGATGGTTAATCCATGCTAAGGAAGTTATCAGTGGAGGATGGGACCTCTAAGTGTTTAAAAAAAATAATAATTGTTATGTAATTGTATGTTGCTAAAACTTAGTGTTATGCTATGTAGAACACTTAGCTCCCTAGAAAGATACTTTGTTAGCACAGTGTCTGAAAATTACTTAGTTTACTATGTCGTGGGAAAAAAATAACTGTTAAGACTTCCATGAAAAATTAAAAAAAATGTGGGCACGAGAGTTTTCTTTCCTAAAACTACCGAGAAAACCAAAAATATTCTAAAGTCAAATTTTAATAAATAATTCCATGGGCGAGAAGCTAATGAAACCTGTTATCTTTCTTTTTGTTTTTCCCCTGAAGGTCTTTTGACTAAAGTCAAGGGATGAGCCCACTTACCTTAAGCTTTGAAAAGCTGTAATTAGAAGCTGACACACTCAAATACAGTTTTTGTTCTTTGTAAGAAATATATCATCTGTGCTTTACTTCGAACTGTTTTCACAGCTTGCACTGCAAAGTTAGTATATCATCAAAGAGTTGGCATGGGGGAGGGAGAACGCTTTCTGTGGGGAAAAGATTCTCTCCAAGTTGCAAACTACTAATTAACATCCCTCCTAGAAGATGCTATGATGTCAAATCTGGGTTGAGATTACACTGTGTTCTCATTGAGGTCTGTCTTATCTCTGGGTTTCTTTAATGAAAGCACTTAGAAGCTTTGAGACCTCTAACCACGTATTGGATTTGGTTGAAATTGGACATGAGACTCAAATTATCAGAAAACTTGGACGTATACATAGTGTGATTATAAAACCTCTTTGCCTTTGAAAAGTAGTCAAATAATTATTCAGTGTCTCCTAATCAAGGTATATTATTATGATAGGTTTGGAAAGATAATGCCATTTCAAACTGAAATTATGTTTTTTAGCTGCCTATTGGACTTTATCATGTGTCTCAACCTCATAAAACCTAATCTGTTCAATAAGATAGGTTTCTGCTGATAATAATTGCAAAGTAAAGCACAGATGTTATATGATTACTAAATACTGTTCTTGGTGTTTCTGTTCAGAAATAAATACAGGTTTAAGTTGACATGCTTGTGATACAGATGTCATGAGTGTCCCAAATAAATAGCAATTATTTTATCAGTTATGGATTTGAACTTGTAGACAAGTCACATTTGTACCCATGGAAAACTTTCTTTTGAACTATAAAATTTCTTTAGAAAAGAGTAAGTTGATACAATGATATCCCTATGTAAACACTGCAAACTTCTATGATTTTTTAATTAGAACTTAAGTTCTAGTAGCTCTTAGTTCAAGATCTGAAGTGCTTGTTTACAATTTGAACGTGACAGTATTTTCATTTTACTGATGAACAAATTGTGTAAAAGGTTGAAAACTAAACCAAACAGGAACGGGGGACGTTGAACAGCAGAAGGAAGGCTATCAGGGTGTGAGTGTGAAATGTCAAAGGACACCAAGACTAAGTTTTGTTGTGGGTTTTTTTTTTTTTTTTCCTCAAAAGTTCTGCTCTGCTTTTTTTCATGCCTGTGTGGTGGCTTCATTTCACATTTTCCATCCGTATGCTGCAGGGAGAAAGTTAGTAGCTGAATTTACTTTTTTCTGTGAGCCCAGCAAGGTTTTGTCTGAGTTCTTGCAGCAGCCTAGGCTGAAGAACAGTTTTGAAGATGTTAATAAGATACAGCTATTGAGATACTGCTGATACCTTTCAATGTTTCATTTAGGCTGATTCTATCAAGAATGGTGTTCAACTCCTCTCTAGGGCTTACACAATTGATCCCAGTAATCCAATGGTGTTGAATCACTTGGCTAATCACTTCTTCTTCAAGAAGGTAAGGGGTCTATGGAATTCTACAGTTAAATACTTGATAACCTCTGAACAGCAAGGATTCTGGTGTTAGATTCAATCTCATTTCATCAGGCTAAGTGGTGCCTAATATGGAACTGTTAATCTAGATGGACAAGTGTAAAGTTTTTGAGTTAAATTTTGTATAAACTTTTCTCAAGAAAGCCAAGAAAGGTATACTTATTTCTTAAGTCAAGGTCACCTTTGTGTCCTGAAGAGGTGGGGGGTTTTTTTGTCTTTTTCCTCTCCCCCCCTCTTCCATGCTTTAAAATAGGAAATAGAGAAAAGAACAGGCACCACTAAAACTAAATCTGTTGTTATTAGTTTAGTCAGTGCTATGGCTAAAGTTTTCTTGTATTTTCCAGCTGTCCTTGTTCAAATAATAAACCACTTGACCATAAATAAAGTCAAGGCTTTTAAATTTCATTTAACTTCTTTTTTTCAGGACTATGGTAAAGTACAACACCTGGCTCTTCATGCTTTCCATAATACAGAAGTTGAAGCAATGCAGGCAGAGAGTTGTTATCAGCTGGCTCGGTCTTTTCACGTACAGGTAGGGCAGTTTTTAAAAGCACCCTTTGAGATTACACTTAAAAGTCTGTATTATTAAAGTTCATACAAACCTTACCTGTGAAAACACTACCTGTTCTTTATTTACTTCTTTTTAATTAGGAAGATTATGATCAAGCTTTCCAGTATTATTACCAGGCCACTCAGTTTGCCTCATCTTCTTTTGTACTTCCATTTTTTGGATTGGGTCAAATGTACATTTATCGAGGGGACAAAGAGAATGCATCACAGTGCTTTGAAAAAGTTTTGAAAGCCTATCCTAACAATTATGAGACTATGAAAATCCTTGGATCTCTTTATGCGGCTTCAGAAGATCAGGAGAAACGGGATATTGCGAAGGTGAGTTTTGCTTCCACCAGCATTGTATTTTACGTACAAGAGTAGAACTTTAAAATCAGACTGTACCTTAAGTTGCATAAAACACAGGGTTACTTGGCTGCAGGTATAGAATATTTAATATTGGCCATCATGAGAGATCATCCGAACTGTGGAGAGTCACAACTTCTGGACAGAACAGAGACTCCTACTGGGCTCTGGCTAAAGCAAGTCCAAGAATTTAGAGGAGCCCCAGCCTCACATTTGTATTTGGTACCATGAAAAGGACAGAATTCTTCCCATATATGTTAAAGTTCTCTGAAGATGGTAAGTTAGCTCGTGATTTTCTGAAGACAACAAATTACTAGTGACTTCCAGAAAACACTTGTCTTAGCTTATCTGGAAGGACCGTGTTAAGCTTTTTTTAAAATGAAAGAGGTTTTAAATCTAATGTTGGGTAAATAAATGCAAAAAATGTTAGACATCACTTTTCTAGCTTCTCATGTTGGTGTAACAGTTTCTGCTCCCCTAAGCTGTTAAGCAGGTGTTATGTTCTACAGAAAAATACAATAATGAGGGAAGGAAACTAATGCAATTTTTTTTGTGAACAAATTGTGCAGATGTTATCTTTCTAGTGTTAAGGTTAATACCGTCACTCTTTCTTTTGATTTTATTTATGTGTTTTTCAACAGTTTGTGTGTCCACAAAGCGGCATAATTGTTTTCTGCTGGTTTTCAGGGACATCTAAAGAAAGTCACAGAACAATATCCTGATGATGTAGAGGCATGGATTGAGCTAGCCCAAATTCTAGAACAGACTGATATACAGGTATTATTAATGTGCACTTGGTGAATTATGTGTGTGCTTTTTGTAAGAGCACATAGAGCTCATTCTCTTTATTTCTTTCATCCACTTTCTCTTTCTTTGTAAAGGGTGCACTCTCAGCCTATGGTACAGCCACACGCATTCTGCAAGAGAAAGTACAGGCTGATGTCCCACCAGAGATTTTGAATAACGTGGGTGCTCTGCACTTCAGGCTGGGGAACCTAGGAGAAGCGAAGGTATGTAATTATTCAAAGTTTGAATTGAGTTTCTTGATCACCCAGTTTTCCTTTAAGAATGTTCTGGAGTGCTTTATTCCTGTTTTCTTTTTATACTTTAGAAATATTTTTTGGCATCACTGGATCGTGCAAAAGCAGAAGCTGAACATGACGAGCATTATTACAATGCTATCTCTGTAACAACGTCCTATAACCTTGCCAGACTATACGAGGCGATGTGTGAATTTCATGAAGCGGAAAAGCTGTATAAAAACATTTTAAGAGAACATCCTAATTACGTTGATTGTAAGAAACATTTGGTATTTTAGTTCCACAGTCCTCCGTATAATACCAAAAATCTTCCCATTCACAGTGTCTTCTGGTCTCGTTATATCTGTCTTCACTTTTCATAGTAGTTTTGGGGTCTATCTGCTATTTTCCCCTAGCTTTTTTTTAAGGCCTGCATCATCCTTATAGTCCAATCTCCAGCTTTAAGCCTTCTAATTATTGGTAAATTATATTGTACTCCAAAAATCTAGCAAAATTAGCTTATCTAGAGTTGCATGCCTTTGCTCACTTGCTCCCCCCCATCGCCAAAGCCTTAGCACCTCAGCAGTCAGGTGCAATCAAGGCCATCCACTTGATGTGCCCAGGTTCTGCAACTCTACCTTTGTGGGTGTAAGTAGACACCCTGTGGGAGAACCACTTTGTCTTGGACCTTGGCCTGCCTCCAGGGAAGAAGGGCTGTTGAGGGTGTTAGCCCAGCTTCTATGGGACATCCTGTTTTTTCTCCTCACTCTGCTTTTCCTCTTGCCCCTAAGTAGTTGACCTGTGATATTTGCTGTAAAGGCGAGGTGGTAGCCCTTGCTGAGAAAGCTGCAGCACACAGCATGCCCCAGCCTAATCTATAGCCTTTTCCCTGCTTGTTTTCCATTGTCACCTGCTAACTGATGCTCTTCCTAAAGCTTGTGGAAGCAGGAGAGCTGTTTAAAGTGGAGGGATGAGTATTATGTAACTGATGTATCCTTCTGTGACGTTTCTCAATCATCTTTAACTTACAAAACCAATTAAAAACATTTACATTACTTTAACTGTTAGAAATCTGCAACTTCTGTATCACCATTGTGGATGGATGTTCACATGGTGTGTCTGATTATGAATAGACTAGGAAAGGTGTTTTAATGTTTGCTGTCCTTAGCAGATCAAGAAAAAGATTGCTTTTGAAATTCATGCATGGTCAATATTTTCTTTGACATGACTTTAACCTGTTTGCTGATTTTTATTTTATTTTGTATTTTTATTTTTAGGCTACTTGCGCTTGGGAGCTATGGCTAGAGATAAAGGAAATTTTTATGAGGCTTCTGATTGGTTTAAAGAAGCACTTCAGATAAATCAGGTTTGTAACCCTTTAAGTGTTTAAAGTTAAAACACTTGAAGTACTAACTTAAAATTTTATTTTCCTTTTGTTGAATTTTTATTTTGTTTGTTCACGTAAACTAGGGGAAGAAGAGAGAACTATCATAATCTGCTCTCTATGTGTTTTGGTGTGTTTTTTTTTTTTAATAGGGAATTCTATTTAAGAAAAATAGCATTTTATACTTGGAAAAGTAACCTTGCAAGGGAAAACAGTGCTTTTGCAACTTACAGTGAATCTTTATTCAGGACCATCCGGATGCTTGGTCTCTGATTGGCAATCTTCATTTGGCTAAACAAGAGTGGGGGCCAGGACAGAAGAAATTTGAAAGAATATTGAAACAGCCCTCCACACAAAACGATACTTATTCCATGCTGGCTCTTGGCAACGTCTGGTTGCAGACTCTACATCAACCCACAAGAGACAGAGAAAAGGTAATGGGTGTCTGTCTGCCCTGTGTGCAGCTTCATTTAGTTAGTTTTCGTATGCTGTTAGCTACTCAAAGCCTTTTCTTGATGCCTACTTGGCATCTTATAGTCCATAAAACTTCTGGATAGATCTTTTAATACCCCATTACAGAGATAAGTGATCAATTGGGTTATTTCTTTCTCCAGGAGAAGCGTCATCAAGACCGGGCATTAGCAATCTACAAGCAAGTACTCAGAAATGATCCAAAGAATTTGTATGCTGCTAATGGCATAGGTGAATATTAGATTCTAATTTTCCTTCAGAGGTGATGATATTCTTATGTTTCATGCTTTAATATAGAATTGTTTTTGCGGGGCCTGAATGCTATGTGCTAGAGCACAGGAAAGAATAGATTTCATGTGGCAGCTATGTCACTTAGTTTTTGATGGAGATCTTTATTCATGCAATGTTTTGTTTTGTTTGGTAGGAGTACATAGTACACGAACCTGGAAGCTTACACTGTACATATTACTTTCCCCTTAGGAGCTGTCTTGGCACATAAAGGATATTTCCGTGAAGCTCGTGATGTTTTTGCCCAAGTGAGAGAGGCAACAGCAGATATCAGTGATGTGTGGCTGAATTTGGCACATATCTACGTAGAACAGAAACAGTACATCAGTGCTGTGCAGATGGTAAGATCTCTAAGTTGAACTACATAATATGCTGGGTTAGATGACTTCTGGATGTTTCTCTGCTGTCATAGCAGCTGCGAAAGGTTCTGAATAATGTTTTAAGAAGTTATAGGTCTATTTCTAGCATGCTGCTGGCTGTCAAGTCTAGCTTTTTTAAAAAATTGCCAAATGTGGGTAAGGGGTAACAAAGCACCTACCACCTTGTATGCTTTTTTTTGTGTGTGGTAGCAGAGTTAAAACATAATTGGGGTAGAATTTTGGTCTTGGAATTAATTTTTAGTCAGAGAGGTTTCAGTCAGTGTAGTTACTGTATGTGACTTACATTCAGGTGTTACTGAAGTAAGTAGAAGAAATTTGCTGTTGGGATTCTTTTAATACCAACACTTCCTATTTTTGTTCTTGCAAATGATAGCATAAATAATAATCAGAGCTGTCTGAAAAGCTGCTGTGCCATGATTTCTTTCACCACAGTTAACATCACAAGGTAATTCATGTTGGAAGAAATCTGTTGAGGTCATCTGGTTCAACCTGCTCAAGCAAGCTAACTTCCAAGTATCAGTCTATTCTAACTAAATTGACTCAGTTGATCAAAAGCGTACAAGTAAGCTTAAAAGAAGAAAAAAACCCACAAACATATATTGGACAGGGCAGAAGCTCAGAACATACTTTTTTCATTAACATTGAGTCCACATTGAGGCTCAAAAGTACTTAATTCAGAGCTATCCTGAAGCTTTTTGTGATGGTTATAAGGAAGAGATACTGGGCCTTTCTTACCTGATCAAGATCTCAGTAGTTGCTATCCTTCAATGAACTACTGTTAACAAGCTTTGGTAGCACGGTAAGATTCATTCTGTTGTGTTTGACTGAGGTCTGTTGGTTTTTTTAACATGTCTGTTTTTATTGACAAAAAGCCTAATGAAAATCTAATTTTAGCAATTGTTTAAGCAGTGAATTACGGTGGGAAACCAGTATCATTTTCACCTTTTGATTTGTCAGAAAAATATTTTACTCAATTGCTAATATATTTAAGCAAAGCTGTTAGTAGAAATGTGTTTATTTACTGAGGTGTTTTATTGTTCGTTCCCTGGGTTCTGCTACGCAATTGGTACAAGCCACAGTCTGAAATACATGCTATTGGACTCAAAGGGAGATGAATTGCATTTAATAGCCTAGCTTACTGCAGCCACAAAAATTATTCTAGTGAGTTCTCTACCATAAGGCATACAAATACAAGGCAGACTTAAGCTAAATACAAAATTTTTGACTCTAAAGGTGAGTGAAAATTGGGTGCTTGCAAGACAGTGTGATCCAAAAGTAGTGACTTCAGGCAATACAATTCTGGGCATTTTCTGTATTTGAGCTATAAATAAAAATTACTTTGTACTTATTATTTTGGAGGTTTAGAAAGGGTGAATGATTCCTTGAGAAAAGGGTATGTCAAAAAAAAGGTGCTCATTGCTGAAAAGGCTAAGTTTCATAACTGTTTGAAACTTTAATTCTAGACCCACAAAACCTATCGTAACAAGTCATCTTTTACACTTCAGAACAACTAAATATCCCTTGGCATGCCAAGTTATTCAGCTAGGTGGACAGAACAAATTTGACATTGAGTTATCTGAAAGGTGTGGATATTTTTTTTTTTAACTAATTGCATCAGATATATGCAATTGCTACATTCAATATATTTCCATTTATAAAATATCTTGTCTGAATAAAGAAAATGAATTTCTCTCCACCCCATACTGCGAAGAATAATTGAGTGCTCTTAAAATGAGTTGCGTGTGTTGGACTTTGTTACAATAGATAGTACTTGCAAAGTATTCTGTTGTATTTTAAGACCTACAGAGCCTCCTGGACTGCTGCCAGTTTCCAGAAAAATCAGGTACTTGCTGTGGAATAGCAGAAAGACTTTTCTGATCAGTGGAAAGAAGGCATCCATGCAGCATGACACACTTTAAAAAACAAAAGGCATATTAGCAGTAGTGCTTTTTAGGAACAGAAACATTTGCTGGAGTTAGCTAATCAAAATAACTAACCATTGTCACCTCTTCATTTGATTATTTTTTTCTTTTTCTATTTCAGTATGAAAACTGCCTCAGAAAGTTCTATAAGCACCAAAATACTGAAGTATTGTTATATTTGGCCCGGGCGCTCTTCAAATGTGGCAAATTACAGGAATGCAAACAAACTTTGTTAAAGGTACAAATATAAAATATCATATATCACAGAATAAAATTACTGTAAGTTGATGCATGTTTGTATCTTTAAATTTAGTAGTCTGGGATTGAAATAATGGTGCTTATTCTCTGTATGTCACTTCCGTATACCTCTGTATCACGTTGTAGCATATCTTAAAACATGCTTTTTATTTACAGGCCAGGCACGTAGCACCAAGTGATACAGTCCTTATGTTTAACGTGGCTTTAGTGCTACAAAGACTAGCTACCTCTGTCCTGAAAGATGAAAAAAGCAATCTAAAGGAAGTGCTTAACGCTGTGAAAGAACTGGAGCTAGCCCACAGGTAAAGCTGATTTATTCCTAGTCATTATAGTCTATTTTTTTTGTTCCCTTATGGTAAAGTTGCAGTATAGGTCACAAATCTGGTTAGAAGAATGAGCAATCGTCTCCCATGAAACACTGTATGTAATTCTAGAGTTTCTACTAGGAAAACAAAGATTGGGCCTCACAAAACTATGTATTCAGACTTTGCTCCAGAGCCAGTTTTGTTTGGCCAAGTGGCCAATATCTATTTCTCAAAGGGTTTTGTGTTACTATGACCAAGATGCACTTCTTCCTGGAAGAGCATAGTTGAAAAAAATGTTGAAATTATTCTACTGATTGATTACTTTTTTGATGATTTCTTTCAAAACAACCTATAAGGCTCAAAAGCCAATCTGCTTATATTATATAAGCCTAGCTAATGACCAGTATTCCTTGAAAACAAATTTTGCCTACCTGTTGGCAAGTAAAGCCTAAGGACTGTCATGGCTTAAGAACAGAAGCGGTTTCTGAAGTGCATTTCAGATCTTTTAGTTCTCTTTACAAAAAAAAAAAAAAAAAAATAAAAAANACAGAAATCTGATCCAATCGTCACTGTCTTTGAACAGAAAGCTTTCAACCATTTATTAAGCTCCTAGGTATTGCTGGTGTAGCCGGTGCTTGCTTTATGCATTCCTAGCTCTGCTGTTATGTCAGGGATAGATGTTGCCTTTCAATAATTTTGTCAACTAAAGCAAGCCTTTCATACAAGTAAACATTTCACAATTCTAGTGCTTTACATAATGCAAACCAAGCATTCAAATGGAAATTCTAACTTAAATTCAATTAGAAGCTTGGTATTTATTGTCTTGAGAAAGTTGCGTGAAATCCTTTATTTTGTACCCATTAACTAAAAATTCAGATGCCTGTCACATTTTGGAAAATATTTTCCATAATCTAAAGTGCGAGCAAAGAATTACTTTCTTCATATACACAAGAATCTGAGTTCAGTCTAGCACAAAAATACTTCATTTAAAATGTCTCTGGAATATGGGAAGAAACCGGCAACCTTGAAAGTTAGAAAGTCCTTTTTCATTAAATGAATTGAAGAAACTGTTTTCAAAATACTGATCATCATAGCTTACCCATCTACCTGAAGGTATATTGTATTTGCAAGGGCCTGTCACCTGGGTTCAAGGAGGGTGTTCTGGAAGGACTTTAAAAAAAAAAAGTTTTCCTTCCTTTTCTTATGCTGGTTTCAAGTGCTTAAGGTGTGTCAGACAAGGAATAAATCTACCGTGGTCAGCAATGTACTTACTGCTAGGAGCCAGTAAATGAAATCTTAGGATTCTCTTTAGAATTTTTCTGGGCTTTTTTTGTTCCACTCTAGAGTGGTTTTAGAATGTTTTACATTTGGAGAACTCTGAATGTACTCTTACACTGTTGCGTTAAAATTGGCTGCACGCAGAGAAAACTGGTGAGGTTTCCTCATCTGTTGAGCTTTACAGGATTGTAATTCAGGTGTAAATGCTTTGTTTTAAGGCAAAATTACAATAAATATGTAAGTAATGCCATTTTTGCTTTGTTTTCTTTGTTGCTTTTTCCTCCAGGTACTTCAGTTACTTGAGTAAAGTAGGTGATAAGATGAGATTTGACTTGGCGCTTGCTGCTACGGAAGCCAGGTAAAAAAAACCAACACAAAACAAAACCAAAACCAAACAAACAAAGAAAAACCACAAACCCACAAACAAATCCAAGTGGAATGTTTTTGTCTTGTTTTTTCATAATAAAACTGGATTACAAAATTTCAACTAACAATTTCTTTGATCAGTAGAAATACAAGTGCAGGATTACTCCCTATTACTGTTTCATTCTTTTCCTGTCTTTGATTTCTAACGTTTTTGTGTAGTCTAAAACTCTCAACGTGTGGTGTCTGCCATTACCTGGAGCCTGCAAAACTTTAGCTGTTTTAATGGCAAATTTTCCACTGGTGAGAGTGTAGTGACATTTACTTAAACATCTCGAGCTCTCGCTGTTTCAACTTTAAACTTAATAATCTAACAACAGGTTTGCTTTCATGGAGATTTTTTGAGGTAGTTCATGGGTGAATGGCATGGGTCATTTATTGAAACATGAAAAACTTTTGTTTTGCAGAATCTATTCTGCTTTCACTTTTGCTCAGGGTAGTGAGTTTGTACACAAGCCTATTCAAATCAGTTTCCTTGTAAGCTTATTTCTTAAGTTTTCACTCAGTATGCCCTGTGTTTCGTTTATTGCACCTTCTTCTAAGACTTTCATAGCCATATACAAATAACATCTGTTGGCCATCATGCACTGTACATCTTAAACGGGTATCATTAAAACACTGTACAGAGAAGAAATTTTAATCTTAAAGGAAATGTCATGGTAACATTAGATAAGAAGGTATTGAAAGCACCTTGCTTTCGTGTTTCATGAGACAAAAACTTTATGCAACCTTAACTCTTAACACAACTGGGTTTTTTTAAGATAGAATTTCTACCTACCTTTCTGATTAGGTTTGCTAGTATGTTAAGATTAAATACAAGTTCTTATTAACTGTACTTCTGAAGCTGTCCAGATTAGTTGGGATGATTCCTTTTATGTTTGTGGGGTTTTTTTTGTATCTGAATTGGCTAAATTTTAAGAGTGAAGTGATGCATTGCAATTTAGAGATAAATTAGCTTACTAGAAAGTGCTCTAGTTTACTCAAAAATCTGTAGTACTCTACACTTCTATTGTGCTATTGGAAGTAGCTTTTTTTCTCTTAGTGACATGAACATAGTGTTGTGATGCATGCCCGTTATAAAACTGTTTCTTCTTGTAGTATGTGCCTGCCACCTTCCTTTACTTGAAAACATTGCATGTTACAGGCAGTGCTCTGACTTACTGAGTCAAGCCCAGTATCATGTGGCTCGGGCACGCAAGCAGGATGAAGAAGAGAGGGAGCTGCGTGCAAAGCAAGAGCAAGAAAAGGAGCTGCTTCGCCAAAAACTACTTAAAGAACAGGTTTTATTCTGTTACATTCTCTATACTATATTTCTTAAAAGTATACTTTATTTTTAAGAAGTACACCTATCAACAATGTATATGCCCCTGTTGCTCTGTGGTGGTACCTGGTGTTACTGACAAAATGTCTGGTAGCTATTTTGCTTTGTTATAGTAAGTGCTAGCAGAAAATGTTGTAGCTAGCAGGTGGTACTCACTTGTTCTTCCCCATAGCCTCAGAAATAGATTTTTTGGTTTCGTAATGAAATAAAATTTGTGCCCCAGAAGGGTCTGCTATCAAATTTCTGTACTGGCAGGCTGGGTGAGGAAGCACTTGGTGCAACAGTTCATTCGGACTTCTGCCTACTCTAGCATAGGTTTGCAGAAAACTTTTTTTTTTTTGCCATGTGGACCTTCTGCTATGACATAGACTCTCAAAAGTCAATTTTCCAGTTTCTTATCAGCAAATAATTTATATGCCTGCGATTATAATCACTGCAATGCTGCAAATACAATAGCAATGGTTAGTTTTCTCTCTGTTTCAGGAAGAGAAGCGCCTAAGAGAAAAAGAAGAACAGAAGAAACTTTTGGAACAAAGAGCTCAATATGTGGAGAAAACCAAGAATATTCTGATGTTCACTGGTGAAGTAGAAGGATCAAAGGAGAAAAAACGTGGTGGCGGTGGAGGCAGGGTACAACAGATTTTTTTTTATTATTTTTTTTTTTAAATCTCCTTCATTTTCCCCTTTTGATATATGGTCTCTTGCAGTAGCACAGGTTTTTAATTTCAAGCTCCTAGGCTCCACTGAATGAAACTGCGCAGGTTTAATACTCAAATGTAAAAATTGGAAGCTATACTTAAAAGTTCCCAGCATAGTGGCATCACCAAAATCTGTTCTATTCAATTGTTAAAATAACAGAAGATGATTGTTTTATTATGTGCCAATTTGGAATCAATTTCTTAATGACATCAATCTAGAGATTATGGGGAAGTTGGGAAAAGGTCTGTATTTTCATATCTCTGAAAACAGGTTCAAGTAAAGTTTTGATTTTGACTTGTTTTCTCGTACCTTTTTACCTGGAAGGTGAATAATAGACTGTCTTGTGGGGCTTTGATTTATTATAGCGTTCCAAAAAAGGAGCAGGGGAATTTGATGAGTTCGTCAATGATGACAGTGATGAAGATCTGCCCATGTCTAGAAAGAAAAAGAAGAGGAAGGGCAGTGGTAGTGAACAAGATGGGGAAGAAGAGGAAGGTGAGAGAAAGAAGAAGAAGAGGAGGAGGTAATTGATACCTTAATGTTAAACCCCCCTGAGAAATAGTATGGCTTTTTAGTATATTCTCATGCAGACTTGCATAACGGCTTAAAAAATGAACTGTTGTCGAGAGTTCAAATGATTAATTTTTACTTACACATGTACATTCTAAGACTTAAACAGCCACTTTGCAAAAGAAGTGTGAGTAACCCTTGATCAACTGGACATCTCTTGAGACTGATATTTTTGCATGTGTTAAGATTATTTTTTTTTATGTTATGCTTTACATCGTATGAAATATGTTTCTGTTTAAGACCCCAGAAGGCAGACGAGGGGAGTGATGATGAAGAACATGAAAATGGACCCAGACCTAAAAAACGACGTCCACCCAAAGCAGAGAAAAAGAAGGCTGTAAGTTAAACCCTGAATAACTACATCACTTTCTAAATATGCATTTGGAGTTCAGCATTAATCTAGTAGAGAGAGATCTATTAATGTTGAAAATTACAACAAAGCTCCTTGCAGCAAACTGCCTTTGAGCTTATTTTTGTCCTCCTCCCCTGTTGCTATAGCTGCTTCAAGGATGAAAGGATATTTCTAAAGCCATCTAGAATTAAGTGATAGTGAATGGAAAATTTTGATCTAATGACTTTAGAACAACTGTTAAAAGCATTTCTGGTTTTCTGAGTATATGTTTCTGCATTTCGGCACTATGCTTTAACCAGCCCCGTGAACAGGCAACCCTTTGTTTTTCCCCTATACAGCCCAAACCAGAACGTCTGCCTCCTTCAATGAAAGGAAAGATCAAATCAAAAGCCATAATTTCATCAAGTGATGATTCTTCTGATGAGGATAAACTCAAAATTGCTGATGATGGGTAAGAACCTTGATTTACTTTGTATGTACTAAAGTTTCAGTGCATGCTTTTCAGAGAAATTGCAGTGTTAATAATGAGATAACGTGAAGATAATGAGAAGCCTTTCATTGTACTCACAACATCACTTTCCATTGCAAATTAATTCCATTCATTCTTCTCATTCTGATAATGCTAGCATTACTCAAATCCTGGTGTCTCATTTTATTTTCAAGCTAAGGATAGCGTCTTTTAATACTGGATCTCTTTTTTTCTTTTCCCTGCAGACATGCTCGGAATAGCAACAGTGATTCAGATGATGGGGAACAGCAGCACAGTAAACGCATTGTTTCTGATAGTGATTCTGATAACAGAAACAAATCTGGTAGCGAGGCAGGTAGTCCAAGGAGATCCAGTGTCCGCCCGTCTGAGGAAGATTCTGACAGTGACAGGTCGGCTAGAAAAAGGAGGCGGTCAGATTCAGAGCAGTCTGACAACGAGTCTGTACAGTCGGGGAGAAGTCGTTCTGGCGGTTCAGAAAATGAATCTCGCCCAGCTTCTCGCAGTGCTGACTCAGACAGAGATTCTGAGAGAGGATCTGACAATGAGGGTTCTGGCAGAGGATCTGGTAATGAATCTGAACCAGAAGGATCCAACGATGAGGGGTCTGAAGGTGGTTCAGATGACAGTGATTAGATCTAAATTACAGACCATCTTTTTAAAATGTTCTTGTAAATATATTTCAGTTACAGGGAATATCCAATTTTTATATTTGAAAACTGTGATTTAAAAAAACCTTAATGTTTTAGTAAACTGTTGTGAGACCTTCCTGTGATTCTATTAGCAACTAATGGATGTTTCTCTAAGTTGGCTTATGGTGTATTCTTAAATTGAAACTGCTGTAGATGAAGAACAGAATCCCTGTACTATAATCAGCACATCAAGGATGGAATGCATGTAAAAACTATGGAACATAAAATCTCTGTTTAGGTGGTTCCAGTGTGGCTAAAACTGTGTTCTGTGCTTATACATGCATTGATGGATCTTAAAATCCTACCAAATGGAACAAAGAGCTGTGGATATTTATCTTTTTCCTCATTCTGAATAAAGGTCAGTAGGGAGGTTTTTCTTACTTTCTATTAAAGATTACATTTGCCATGATGCAACTCCTTATGTTTCCGAGAGTTCTTTTGCTTCTGTTTTTGTGTTAAATCAGGTGAAAAGATGCAGATATTAAAGAAATTTTATAAAGTAACAATGCATATGTAGGTGAAATATTTAAATTGGCAGGTAAAAAAAAAATGTGTAGAGAGCTCAGTATTACTTGAGGAAGGTAAAGCTGCCAGTGTCAACAATAAACTGTTCCCGCTTATTTGCTTGGAGTGATTTATTTTGCCCCTTGGAAGGTATAAGCAGAAAACCCCAAAAAGTTAAGATTGACAAAGGAATGTGTTTTGAGGAAGTAGTCTTAACTTTATTTTAGCTTAAGTACATGGCTTTTGGAATTAAGTCCTTTTATGTAATGTGTTCAGGAACAACAATGAAAAATTGCTGCGTTGTAGACTAAAGTGAATCTGATTTCTTCCTGCAGTTCTGAAAATGTCAGTATTTTGCACCAGTCCAAAAAAATTTTTTTCTGACTTTTTTCATTCGTCATCGAGTACTATATTAAGCATTTGCTACAAGAAGATTATGTAGATCTGGGTAGTGTATGACTACTGTTTTAATAGACTGTATAGCCTAAACTATGTTGCTTTGTTTTTAGAAGGTCCGGATTGTCACTACTGATAGTTCACTTCAAGTACTAACTGCAAGTTAAGTTTCCCATGCTGCTATTTCTGGTTTGCTGTGAGCATTAGCTGTTCTCATTGTGTGTATGGTTTTTTGATGTGTTTATGGGCTGTTGGTAACCATAACAGACAAAGCAGAATGTAGAACAGTTGAGACGGCTCTTTTCGCAGCTCACTCTGGTATCAAGTTTCTGTATGTGTTCTTACCTAAAACTTACATGCTTGGTAACTTTCAGAATAGAAGAATAGCTATCCTGCCTGTTGGATTAGAGCAAAACTGAATCTTAACTCAGTCTTCTTGTTCATATAGTCACTTAGGTGGAAGATTTGCCACGGTCCAAGACTGGAAACTAGATAGCTCTGAAAACAGGCACTTGAGGAAAATTTGTGGCCCTTGTAGAAAATTATTCTCCTAACAAGAGAATCATGACCCAGGTTCTCACCTCTTTCAGAATCACAAGGAGGCAGTGGATAGATGAGGTATGTACGCTTGATGTCACGCTGCTTCACTTACGAAGCTATAGAGAAGTGTGAGGAAATTAATGCAACTAAGGAAAACTAAAACATGCAAAGTGAAACAAATAGAGCACTGGCAGCAATGGCAGGTGTGAGAGTAATGAGCTTTTAACAATAGGAAGGAAAAAGAAAATGTACAGCACCTACGGAATCTTAGAAATGTTTTTCTGCCTCAAATAAAACTCCACTGTCTGAGCCTTCTCTATCATGTTATTAATTGTATCTTTCTTAAGAAAGGTATGAAGGTCTTGGTTTGGTGCTGTATGTAGCAAAATATATTTTCTGCAGGTAAAATTTAGCTCTTAATCTAAAGTGCTGAGTGGGTCTTCGGATGTAACATCCAGTTAGAAATATTTTCGGTAAAATAAAAGGGGTTTCCATAAATCTAGTGTATGAGGAGTAAGTGCATTTTTTGAGCCTTCCACAGTCAGAAAGGAGGCTTGTAAGAAGAGGTTATGACTTGAAAGGACTTGAAATGCAGGAGGCCAATCAGCAGGGAAAGATAGGGGATGGGATGCTTTTGCTTCCCTCTTCCCCTGCTTTTATGGAGCAAAAGGGGAAAAAAAACCCCCAAGTCAACTCTTCTTTTTTTTCTTTCCTTTGATTAGGAAGGTTAATGGGAGGATTAAGATTATTTAAAAAGTCACATGTTGCTGTAATTTGAGAGAAGGCTGTGTTTTAGCTTAATTCATATTTTCTAATGCTTGTTTTTTGAAAGTGCGGTGGTGGAATAATGTTGCCGTCATTCTCTCTTGGCAGCGTTCCTTGCCTTCTGAAGTAGATGGTTGGCTTGCAGCTATTAAATTCCTTTATTTATAGCAGTAATCTATTCCAGAATAAAATGCAGGGAGTTAAAAGTGTAATACAGCATTGCTATAGTAGTGTTTTATTCCTAGTTTCTGTTATGCATCCACTAACAAGTTGCATGACTGTACGAAAAGTGTTTCCTATTAAGCTCTATTGCAGCGTAGCATTTTGCTCTTACATGTGAGCATGTCTTCTGTAGAATACAGCAGAAAAGGATCATGTAGAATTTGCTGTTAGCAAGCAGTTGATTTAAAAAAAAAAAAAAGCTATCTCATTCCTGAAATTTATAGACTAGGCCCTTCACAGAACAAACACTTCAAATGTAAGTTAAAAAATTAAAGTGGCTGAGTTATTGTGTGGTTTGAGGATTTTTTTGTGTTTGTTTGTTTTGGGTTTTTTTGTGGTGTTGTTGGGTTTGGGGTTTTTGTATGTGTTTTGTTTTTGTTTTGTTTTTAATCTACCTATTGAAATTTTTTTGTTTTCAGAAACTTTTCCAGGTCAGTACTTGGTGGGAAGGAGTAGCTGTCACTGCTGAATAACAAGGCACTTGTGTGTAAATTGATTCATTCTCTTTCGAAATATCTATCCACTTCTAACTTAACTCTGAAAACAACAGTAGTATATCCATGTAGAAGGAAGGTGCAGGAATATATTTGGGAATGTGCTGCCAAGGAATGCTTTGGAGAAGGCAAGACTGTAGGAGCACTATGGCTAAAATTATATCGGTCCTTTTTATAAGGAAGGGCCTCTTTCTGGGAATAAGTTGCATTCCATGTTAAATATTTCACTGTTTAGAGCAATGTTTGTTTTCCTCCTGCACAGATTTAAACTCTTACATTAGGGCTTGATTACTGCTGCTGACATATTATATTAAAACTTGCAGATTTTCAGAAACAAGTTTCCTCCCTACTTTGTTCTGGCAGTTTCTTTGCTCTTACAATGTAGTGCTCTGATGATCTACTTGTTCAATAGTAGTAACTAACTTGCCGTAAATGAATCTTGAATTCAGAAGTTAACTGGAAAAATTCCTACAGCTGGAGCCACAGTCAGCAAGGACAAATTCAGTATTAATACGGGTAACAAAAAAAGTTGACAAAATGGATGTCAAAAAGGGTATGTAACCAAATGCTTATTCTTCTCATAGTTAGTAGTACTTACCACTCTCCTAATAATAGTCTTCTATTATTTAGCTGTTGCCCTACAGAAGGGGATTTGAATTGGAGACAGAATCTAAGGCGATACCAAACATGGAGATACTTAGGAGAGAAAGTCAAAGTATGTATACTGAAAATGTGTAGTACTTCTATCCTATCTGTGAATTTCGGTCTGCGCATCTGCTCAAACTTTGTGCGGTTTATACTAGAGATACTTGAAACTTTAGGATTTTTTAGTCTTGGCAGAACCTATAGAACGTACAGATGTATAGTTGTGCAGCTTGTAATGTCTTTTTTTTTTCCCCTTGGTCTGTAACTACTAGAGAAGTTAAGAATGCTCGTCATCGTTATGTTCTTTGAATTAGGCTTATTTTATTGTCAGGGATAGACCTGTATCTCTGGGTTGTTCTCTTCCAGTTTTTAAATTTTTCTTTTACCCTTATGTAAAAACTCCTTTCTCTGCAGCTTCCAGAGCTTGGGACTGGCTAAGTATTTGGCCTGCAAACTATGTCATACTGGCACACTGGATTGAGTTTACCTTCTTATACCTCCTTTTGAAATGATAAATGCTAAAGAGTCTGTATTGCTGCTTCTTAATATGTATCATCCGTATCTTGTGCATGTCCCTGTATCTGACTGTTAAGAGATGCCCCCAACGTCGTTACAGTGTTGCTTGAACTCCAGATGTGTTGTGTTTAGCTCATGAGCATACAAGAGTCTCACACCTTCCCATTCCTTGTTGATTAAAATTACAAATACGCTGCTTTAGCCAAAGAAACAGTTTCTGTTTAGCACCTTAGAGTGAGTGTCATGTGGCATTGACTTCCGTGGTAGTTTGTGTTGCCTTAAAAAGGTCCAAGCAATGCTCTAGCTCTTGAAAGTATTTTGAACCCTTCAGAGTTCAGGCTGTGCAAATACTGTATGCTAACTGCGACATCCAAAGCATTCTTGGACACATTGAGGAATATTATGGGTCCACTCTGGTTTTTAGGGCTCAGATCACTGGTGTCCTGTCAAAGGTGCAGTTTACTGGTCACACGATACCTTCAGTGACAGATATGGTCTGGAACGTTCTGGGTTAGACCTGTTTTCTAATGCATGAGTGACTTTCTAATTTAGGTCACAGAGCTAGTAGTAGAGAACTTAAATCTTTGCTAGCTGCTCATCCTATGACAATAGGACAGAGGTGACTGTAGTTTAAGAAGAATCTCTTGGAATGCTGTATTCCCTCTGGCTATTTCCACAAATCTGTTCAGAGAAAATTGTCTTCAGTGTCTTCTCACCTTTGCACCTGAAGCTTCTGGCTATACAGGCACTGCTAAATCAACAGACTGCTTTAAGTAGGAATTCGTGAAACAGAGGCAAGATACTAATAAATACCGGTCTTGACTTTCTGTGTACTGGTGACAGTTTGTTACCAATTTTGAAGAGGCATCAGAGAATATGAAACACCTCTTTATCCATCTCCACTCTTTCAAGGCAGATAATCCTATTTTCTTCCAACTTTCAATAGAGTTTGAACTGCTCTAAACTGTCTCTGCTGTCTGTTTCTGCCATGCTGTACTAAATTATGTCTAGTACGTGTCCCATTCTCAGGGGAGTCTGTCTAAGCAAAAGGCAACATTCTTCTTTCTTGTGGGAAGCTGTCCTGGACCAGCTGGAGAGGAAGAATTATTGCCAGCAGCTATTTTCCAGCACTAAAAAGGAGAGACGAATTATGTCTCATTTGGGTTTGCAGGAACTAAGCGTATTCATGCACAAATTCAAGTTGGTGATTTTAGTCAAAATTATCTTGACTTTCCAGAGACATACATTTTTAACCACCAGCATACATATTTCTAAATTTTAGCAAGGACATACTTGTTAAGAATACTTGCACTTAATGGTGGCTACAGACTGCTTCTGGGGCGTATTTGTTTGCTTTTCATGATGTCCTAATAGACGTACTCAACTTGTTCACTCTCCTAACGAGCTACAAAAAGTTGGAATTTGTCTCTCGGTATCAGAGCTTACCTCAGATCTTACTGCTTTCAGATCATTATCACTTAGCTGAATTTCTATTAAAATACTCCTTATAGATGAAGACTGTGCTGGTTAGACAGTAAAAAGCACTTCCCTAGATGGATACCTGGATGCACTGAGTTTTCCACCTAGTATTCATACAGACTAGTCCTCATCTTCATTCATCTGTTTTGTTTTATGGTCACCACATCAGGGGAATTAATGGTAATTGCAGGAGTCTTAACCCGTAACTCTTCTTGGAGTGTTCCTCGTCTCTCTCTTTAGTCTCTAGGTTGTTCATGGTTTGTGCAAGGAAGAGAGCCTTACAGACATTGGCTGAATTATGGATATAAGTTAATTAGGTGTTGCTGTATAAAAAAAATGGTATTACTGGAAGGGACAGAGAAGGAAATAAACAAAAAGAAATGATGTGTCAGATCAGTGCTTAAAATAGATGTTATTTATGGTCTTGCTACTTAATTACTTGAGTCTCCATATCGCTAACTTGGATCTTCTGTCTGGGCTTTCTTTCGCTCTGCACTCACTTATTCATAATTAATGCCCAGAGAGACACTCACTTTGCCCATGAGTGTTTCAGTTTCCATTGTCTTTAAACAGTGCAGGAACAAGGATATTTTTTTTCAGTGCATATGCAAGAGCTATTGATCTGTCCAACTGTAGAACCAGAGAGTGGAAATTGTAACGGTAAAATCAAGCAAAATATATATGAAAAAAACAGGAAAAAAAGTATGACAGAAGACATCATCTAGAGACAGAAAATCATTCATGCATAAGAACAGCAGTCTGATTGCAATTGCAGAGGTATTTTCTTGTAATAAGTAGCAGTATTATTACTGGAGTTATGTGCATTCCTAATGGAAAGTTAAGTTTTAATGGACAATGTGGAGCAAAATATGCCTTGACCACCTCTCTCAACTGCCATGGTATATTTATATAGAATCATAAAATTGTTATGGCTGGAAAAGACCTTTAAGAT
>RSEF01000005.1:10234050-10331634 GCA_003993805.1 Himantopus leucocephalus
TCTGGACACGCTCCAGCATCTCAATGTCCTTCTTATACTGTGGCGCCCAAAACGGGACACAGTACTCACGGTGTGGCCTCACTGGTGCTGAGTACAGTGGGGCAATCACTTCTCTAGCCCTGCTGGCTATACCATTCCTGATGCAGGCCACGATGCCGTTGGCCTTCCTGGCTACCTGGGCACACTGCTGGCTCATGTTCAGCTGGTTGTCAGTCAACAGTCCCAGGTCCTTTTCTGCCAGGCAGCTTTTCAGCCACTCCTCCCCAAGCCTGTAGCGCTGCATAGGGTTGTTGTGGCCCAAGTGTAGGACTCGTGGATCTAAGCTGATTTGTCCAGTTCAGTTGGATAGTGCTATGATCCACGAAGAACCCAAGGCTCACACTGGCTGGCTGCAATGCAAGCTTGTACATAAAGGTTGGTAACATCTATAGTATTTACATAGAAATGATTCTCAGTGAAAAAGAATTACAAATTTTAAATTGCTCACTGTCTTCGTCTGAATTGCCTACAAATACTAGTAGTTACTTTCAATTGTACTTTCAGAGAATGTCCCATTTCTTTATTCCAGATGTAGTGATTTAGTGTTTCTGTTATAAGACGTTTTTGTCTTTGATGTTACTTTTAAGAAATGTGTAGACAACGAGGTGGGCTCCAAACTGTGTATCAGGAGACCTGAATTTCATGTCGCATGTTCTCACTGATACCTATGTACGGAGGAACAATTTGTGTGACTTGAATAGAATTTAAGCTGCTTTGGGCCAGGATGATATCTTACTGAGTTGTACAGTACCTAAAATGCTCAGACTTGTTCACATCTCCACCTGCTATTTTAAAATCATATTTATTACTAATTTTTATGGTGGTTGTTTTCAATAATAATGCATAACATATTTTGCTGAATTATTGTACTGTTTGTAACCATTTTATTTTCTTATATTTAATTAGATTATTGAAAGCACATGTAGTCATTACTGTGGCAAAAAATATCACTTTACAAAAAGAGAATAATACAGATTGGGTCAATGTTTTTCACTCACATTTTCACTCAAATTCACTTTTTAGCTGTTTACTCACAACAATGAAAGTACAGTCTCCTGTAATTCACGTCAGACTGATTTGCAAGGTTCTTGAAGCATGCATTGTATCTTACTTGATTATAAAATGGCAAGTATCATTGCTTGATTAATAATAGGATACTATCTCCAACAAGTACAACAGCCTCTTTCTCCTCCTTCATAGTGGAAAGGCTAGTGAAAATGATCAGGTTTTGGTTTTGAACAGTTTCATTTCAAGAGAACAATATAAACACATCATTTTACTATTAGAAAGGTTGAAGCCCTGGCCAAGAATATGACTTGCAAACAAATTAGGGCTAGAATCGTCTTGAAATCTTTATTGCTAAAAGCTAATCTTCATTGTTGATCTGCAAGTTGAAGAGCTAGGTTTTGGGCCAGGCGTGCCTTGATTCAATTCCTGCCTTAAGTAAACTGCTCCAAAGCTGCTTTGCTTTTAACAGAGTACTTCCTGTAGGCAATTAATCAATATCTTCTAGAAAGCTTCAGCATAGGCTGTGGTTATAGTTGCACAATCACTGAGGTTGCCAAATAATCACGTGTTTATTTTGTTTGTGGAAACTTACCATGACGATTTTTTTTTTTATAAAACAAAAACCAAAAACCAAACACCAAACCACCCNTGGGGGGGGGGGGGGGAGGGGCAGGCAGGACATTGAATCAAAACCCAACAAAAAACCCTCCCAAACCCCAGATAAGTATGAGTGGCTTGTAAATCAGTGGGAAGACTGACAGCTAACTCACTCTAACAGAATTATCATGCTGTAGTTAGCTTTTCTTGTGTCTAAGGAAAAGTGAAGATACTTTCCTGGTGCCTGAAGCATCCTAAGCCTTATCTGGTGCCTGAGGTGACTTGTAAGACTTGCAAGGTTCCAGTTCCTCTGGTATTGGCACCTGTAGTGCTCTGAATCACTTTGGAGTAGCTAGTACAAAGGGTTCCCGTTGTACCTGAGTAACCCTCATTCCCTGACAGCAGGGGCATGACAGACATGTTTCAGCTTAGATATTTCTTTCAAAATTTCTTGAAGAAGCTACCCAACTAAACAGCTGCCTAGGAAATTTCTTCTCTTTGAGTTGTGCTTGAGGCTGGGTTATGGAAATGTTCATCTCATCTTCTGGACCTCTTGTAGCTGAAGACAAAGCTGTTTGCTTCCCAGCAGAAAGCAGAGCTTTGATTCACACGTAGCGGAGGCATCTCTGGCTCTAGCAGAGGCAGAGAAATCTTGGGCAAAAGCTCGTGACCAAGAGCAACGATGTTAAGAGAAAAAGGAGGCAGCTGTGCTTGAGACAGTTTAAAAGAAGAAAACTTACAGCTGAACAGAGAGGTGTAGACTTCGTATCACGGATACTTTACTTTCAAACAACTAGTAGATTGCGACATAAATTCTTTAATGTGGATTATTTGGAGAAGCTTCGTTAGACAAACCTACAAGTTCATAGATGGTATAAGCAGTGAATCAGAACTGCAGTAGGTACAGTCTAGTGAATGTGTCTCCCTAGACTTACGGGCTTATCCTAATATTTAGTATCTTTCCCCCTGCCTTCCAGTTTGATTTCGTTTAAGGCCCAATTGTAATCTTTGCTATGAACTCACTGGTCAACTGTCTTGCTGTTAATTGCTACAAATGCATCACTTCTAGTAATAGTTAAGAGGGCGCAATTCTATGATCTCTTTTTAAGAATTAGTAAATCTGATATGACTAAAATGAGCTAGTGTTATAACTTTTGGGGTATAGGAGAAAAGATATGGCAAGGATGGCTATTCCATAGCCAATAGTTTTCTTTTTCTGAAAGTAGAAATCCTTCAGATTTGCATCCATCTGATGGATGGTGACACGTGGAATATACTCTCTTGTATATGCTCTAAGTAGCTCATGGGATATATATTTAAACAAAACCCAAACCCAACCAAACAATAAAATCAACACTGTGAGCAGGATTCAACAGCAGTTTTTCCTTTGAGGGAGCGGGGAGAGGAGGAGGTTAGAGGAAGACTCGTTAAGTTTCTTCCCTTTCATGTGAAGTGGTGTGCACACTGGCTTGAGAGGCAGAGAGTGTTGTAACCCCTGGTAGTAAATATGGTAAATCCACACTTAATCTTGGGAATGGTGTTTAGAAACTTGTTACTTGGCGATTTTTTAAAAATTACTATCTCTTTAACAAAAGCAATGAGTAACAGTAACTTGACAACTGAAGTGCTACTATATAATTTCACGTTAACCTATAAAGTTTAAAGATGTAAAAGGGAATGCTTTTGTCACTTTAGTTAAAGGAATTAAACCACAATTAATATCAAGTGGAAAAGAATTATTTTGAAAGCAAGTTGGAGTTGCACAGAATAACCATGAAAAGTTACCTTAGAGAACAGACATGTAGAGCATGAAAAGAATTAGCTAAAAATCCAGCTGAGATAAGAAAGGGAGGATAATTCTAAATTTAAAGAAAAGTAAGCTTCTTAATTAAAAGGTATTGATCTAGATCTAGTGATTTTTGTCAGATTACAAGATGACTTTACCTACTGTCTGCTTTACAGGAGTTACTTTTGATTAACACGGTCATACCTGAGAAACAGAGCCTCAAGCTCTGTATTCAGTATCGCCAGCTCGTTTGAGCCCAATTCTTGTTTTACCTGGTGCTTTCTCTAAACCCCACCTGCAAGAATAATAAAAACTACTCTCACTTTTGGGGGTTTTGGGGTTTGGTTTGGTTTTGTTGTTTGGTGGGGGTTCTGTGGTTCGTTTTTTGTTTGTTTGTTTGTTTGTTTAGGTGTTGTGGGGTTTTTTTGTTTGTTTGGGGTTTTTAAGTGTTTAGCCCTTGTGGTTGCAGTGTGTCAAGTTTGAATGTCTGAAGCAAGGTCCCCCAGAGATGCAAAACTGGAAAAGCAAAGAAAACTAAACCAGTCTTCACTATGTGTCAATATTTGTAATGTGAACCCTCCGGATTTAGGTTTTGATGGACCCATCTCATGTTTCTGAATGGTTGGGGTTGAAAATGAGAGAGGAGGAGAGAGATAGCACACATACACATACAGGGTGAGGCATGGAGAAGTATGCATGGATTTCTTCTCCTTTATGGTGACTCTGAATTTCATAATAATTGTCTCCCTTGGACTTAGAGAACTGTGTCAAAGATACAGGGCAGCAGCAGCTGAAGAGGCTGTAGAGAAAGCCAGGGGGCTGACATGGGAGGCTGAAAGGTAGAAACGCTTACTTGAACATGGCAAAGAAGAGAAGGGGAAAGCATGTGGGTTATAGATGCAGAAATACAGTGTTTTCAAGAAAGTCCTGAAGTCTCCAGAAGAAAAATCAAGAAGGAAAAACAAAATGACAAAATAAATCTGTATATAATGATTACCAATCCGATAAAATGAGCATTTGAAAGGAGATATTTAAAAATACTGATTTTAGAGACCTTGAAAGACGTTATGGTCAAGACTTTCTTTATGTGTATTGCTGGGGTTTTTTTCTTATGCAGATTTATGTATTTCCTGCATCACATCTCATTTGTCTTACAGGTCACATATCTAAATTTAAAATGCTAATTATAATGGCTTGCTGTAAATGCTGTATAGAGAAAATTCCCAGGTTGAGTTCTAAGTTTCTTTCCCAAAGACGAGGCAATCTAAGACTGTGATCAGAAAAAAGATGAGAAATTTAGGGTTGGATCAATTAGATTCCTAAGTTTTCCTCTACCAACAAAAGCATGACAAAGTTCAGAGATTAAAAGTTGAAGATAAATTCATTTAAACAGGAAATAAGGTAAATTTTTAATAATGAAAGTAATTGAAAATTGGTGGAGATTAGCAAAGTATGAAAGTCTCAGTGTTCCGTGCTAGTCCCCAGAGTGGGGCTTAGGTTTTCCAGGACACAAACTAAAACAAATGATAACTTCTGTATATTAACCGAAGGGGCTAACTCAAAACATTTTCGACTTCCAGCAATTCTAGAAATCTAGACATTTGTATTTCTAGAACACTGCTAGAAGCAGGAGATTCAGCTGGTTCCACCACTACAGTTTTAAACTGGGTTTCGATGTATGTTTTTCCCCATTATATTCTCACATTTTATTTAGTCCTATTAAAGCACAATAAATGTATTTTTAAAAACTTAGTCGTGATGAACAAACAGGCACCTGTTAATGCCAGTGCTTTTCAGGGACAGGCGTGCGGTGCCTTCAGCAGGTGTCAGAACACGGATGTGCCTAATCATGGCAGAGCACTGGGACAGCACACAGGTTGTGTGCAGTGCAGTTATGTGTCAATATAGAACTATGGTAAATTTTGTTTGTGTTATATGGCCAGGTGATTGAGATGAATTTCCTTTATCTTCAGACATCTAAAAATTAGCAGTCTAGACGCCTTCTACAGGCCCACGGACTGGCATCCCCAGGGGGCAAATCATCCTGTCCTAAGATAATTATCTAAGGTAGGTGGAATGACTCATTTTCTGAGGAACCTGTTTCTGTCTGTTGCCTAAGGAGTGTATAGATGAGTGGACTCGCAGTTACATTTGGCTAGTTACATTTAAGTAAGAGGAATCCCACCCAGCGAAACAGTAGCTCAGATGGTATCTTTGTTATTCATTTGAATTAGTTTCCAATTTTATAGACACATAAACTGGTGTCCATCTACCAGTTCCCTTCATATTTTGGCTTTTATGAGAATTTTTTTTTTGTTATGTTCAGGGTTTTTCCAAATTGTATTTTAGGTCTGCTATTTCAGCAAACGTCAACACTGAGCTTTTTCTCAGCATGTCAGCTAAACTGAAGAATTACTTCTCGTGCATCTATCTAGCGAGCTAGCACCTGACAAATCAAGATGGAACTCAGAAGTTTTGCGGTAAGTACGCAAAGACAGTACAGTGTGTAACTTACCCAAATGTATAGTGCTGCAGCGAGTGGGGGACTCTTCCTTTATGTGTGTACGTACTGGTATCACAGAGAGCTCAGGCCGACATATGTGTAAGAGGGAGCTATTGTAATGCACGCACTAGGTTCTAGAGAAAGCCTATGCTTATTCTACTAAGTGTTTCCAGTGTATACTGTCTTACTTCTCAGCTGCTGGTTATGTATTTTACTGCACATATAATAGATTAACAGGATTCAACTCAATCTTTTTTATTATCTTGAATGTTTCCTGTTTAAAGATGAGATCCAAAGTTCATATGACTTCAGAAATAACAGTATTACCTGAATTTATATTGTTTGAGTGAGGAGCGAGAGGGAAAGGAAGAGTTTGAATCAATGAAATTTCCATATAAACCAGATTAAGCGTGCAGAGTCTTCTTGGAGAATATGTAAAACATTAAATTATTTGCATGTTGGCTCACATCCTGAATTGAGTTCTTTTTCAGTCCTTTTTGATGATTACTATGGAATTTGCACTGGCAAGAATTCAGTAAGGATAGCTGATAGAATAACATATACTTTAATATGGGTTATACTACTGATGTATTTTAGCAGAGAGATTCCAGCCACTGGACTGCTACAATCGGTGTACTCCTACTGGTTTCAGTGGGCCTCCACAGGTTTAACCTATTTGAAGGTATGTGCCAAAATGCAGAGATAGGGGTGGGATTTTTTGGCTTTTATTGCATTATGATCCCTACCAACATTGTAAATCTACTGAGCTACTTACCTAATTGGATTTATGAATGACCTTTCTTCGTAAATACTTCATGGTCTTGAAAGTTAGTCGAGTTGATACTGTCATTGTATCAATTCTATAGATGGAAAACTATGGGAAATGGCAGGTCATCATGGAAACGTTCACTAGACCAGAATGAGACTGATGTATTGATCTAGTGAGTCATGTAATCATGGTTATCTATGTCCTGAAAGTGCAGTACATCTACCCCCGCTCTCATTACTTCGTCATGCCTGGCACTTCCTCCAGAAGTCTGGCTAGGGCTCTACTTTAAAACAGCTTTCTTCGTATGAAATTGAGACAGTTCTATACTTCTCAGATTAGCATATCACGCTACACATTTTGAAAATATTGAAGGTTAAAGTATCAGCTGTACAGTTCATGCTCTTTTGTTGTGTCAATACTAGGAAGGGGGATTAGTATTAACGCTTCTATTGTTAATCAGATTCTGAAATATTAACTCAGCAAGCAGTGTAAGCTTGAAATAATTGAGTAACTCAATGGCCTTTGTCTAAGAGGAACAAAAGGGATACAAATAAATGGGGGTATATAAAATATATACAATGTACATGTACAAAATAGGTATGTATGTATATATACATATAGAAAAAAACAAGGCCTTAAGTACTTCCCCTGTGTTATGCATCTGGCTCGGTAGGAATGCAGAGATGGCCTAATGCGCGTGCTTGCCACCTTGGTTATTGCTTTGCTGTGGAGACCAACTGTTTTCTAAAGGAGCAGCTGTGAACTGATTCTCCAGACTTGTGTTTGTATGATGTCACCTTATCGCTGAATCATAATGGCACTGTAGTATCCCAGGAATCTGCAAAATTGATTTCCTCAGAATGTAAATTCCCAACACAAAAGTTTATTAACCTTTGGGTTTATCATTTGACTAATATATAGGAAAAATGTTAAGGGACCAATTTCAATTAAATATATTTTCAAGTATCTGATCATGCCGTGGGTCCCTGAGCTGATGCAGGTGGCAGGACTAGCCCTGGCTAACAGCAGAAACAAAGCAAGCCTCTGCCACAGTGAACTCTAGCTTTGGTGTAATTCCAAATAATTTTAAATATTCAATTCAAATCTGCAAGATTCCTTTCTGAGAAAGGCTCAGTCACCCAGTATTCTACGCTCTAAAGTGATTAAATCTTCAACTGTCTATGAAGGCTGAAAGAAGGTGCAATTGTTTCTTAGAGGGTTAAACAAAATCACCATAGAAATGCAAATCAAACCTTCACCTGTATTTCCATTTGAACTCTAATGTTCTTGCTAACTTACCCTTCATTTCTCAAATTTGCTTTGTCCTACCAAAAACATCTGTTTTACAACAGAACAAGTTCTATAAACTCTTCATCCTCCACTTACTTTATCAAACCAGTTAAAGATCCCTTTTCCTTTCACAGACTTCAGTGTTTTGCATAGCTTCTTAGATAATAAAATAATGAAATTCTGGGAATACTTCACACATCAGGTCCTTCAGGCACTTTCACTGCTAACATAAACAAAAACTAAAAGTAAGATTTACATTGTTATAAACTTCAAAATATTTGAAGATAAAAATCCCACTCAGATGGTTGCTTTCCTCACTCCAGCCATGTATTTATGCCAAGTGTAACTCTGTTGTCATGGCTGCTTAGTCAACTCATTAAAAATAACATTTCACTGGTCTCCAACCAGCAGCTGTATGGAATCTGTTAGAGGAAATGGATGTGGGCTCCATAAAATGAATCCAGATGAGCCTGTATCACTTTAATATCACCACATTAAAAGCTACACCATTCCGGGAACTCCTTCTACCTAAAGAATCTTATTTGGTCCCCTGAACCTCAGAGGTAAAGGTCTGATTTTGTTCCAGAAATTTCTTGGTCATTCAGAAATGAAGGTTATTCTGTAATACCTGAGTAGGAGCGGAGCCAGGGAGATACTGTAACTGGGTTGTATCTTACTAGATAGCAAAGTTTTTCCATGCAGCTCTTTTTGAAGCAACAGGGAGCTTTCCTTGGGTGTCTTGTCCTGGTTGTTCTGGAAGCAGATATAGAAGAACGCTCAAAGCCATATTGATACAGTCTCCTTTGAATTACTATTACTAGTTCTAGTAAACCCCAATATCTGCAACTATAGATCTACTGTACAATTTTTTTTTTCTTTCCTGTTACAGTGAGCAGCTTGTCTCAGCTGCATATGGTTATTTCTATTTTGGTTCTGAATATACAACATATGAGTAACATACAAATTTATAGATGTGCCTAGAAGCAGACTTTGCCCCCCTGTTCTGGGACCGTCACCTGCCTGTAGAGGCAAGCCGGCTGCTAAATACTTCTGGTGTCTGGCCAACATCATTCAAGATAAAAAGCAGCAATGCTGAAGTTACAAGATATGGCAATTTATGTGAGGTGGGGGAAAAAAAGTAGCTTCACACAAATGCATTTGATAACTGAATACTCTCTTTGTGTGACATCATCACATATTCTGCTACTACTATCACATTCTAATTTCTATTTTCCATATTCATTCAAATCATAATTGTATGAGGTCACTGGCTTCAAAACTGGTTTGTATTCAATGCAACTAGTTACTTAAATAACCCTTCAAAATTACCATATTTAATATTCTCGCACAAGGTGAGAATATTCCAAAAATACTTGAGCCCGGGCCATTTTAACCACGGCGTACACTTGCACCTCAGCAATTCTGTGTAATTTCCACATAAAATGGCACACATCACCACCCTCCTTTTTCTCTAGAGCCTACCCCCTCCTTCCAGGAGGGTGTGAAGCCAGTATTTCTGCTTTATTCTCTCCCAAACACCCTCCCTTACCACCCTTTCATCCCCTACTGTTACTATTCTTCAACTTCCAAAGTATCAACCTCCTCCTCCTGATTCCTTCTAGGTTAGGGGAATACTTGTGACATCAGTGGTGCTGCATACGCCAAACCCTCTGCACACAGGACAAGGACACACCAACATACATGTCTGCCACAGTTAATGCCTTAGATGAGCCGTATTTGAAGTAAGTGTTGTAGCAAACAACAGTTAATACATGTGTGTTTCTCTAGGTACATGTAGGATTAAGCTCTCCCTTCCAGTTTGCTGCACCAGCTCTCTGGTAACCCATTTTAGAAAATAAGCATGAACTGGCAAGAAACTTATTTTTTATCAGCCACTGCAGCTGCTAGCCTGGATTGCAACACAAACTATTATAATTCACGTTTCAGATGCATTCTAAAAATTTACAGCAACTATTATTCAAGACTGTGTTGAAATGAACTAATCATCTTTTGGATTTATTCACTGCTCTGGAAAAAGAACTCCAAAGCCAAACAGCATTCAGGGGCAAGCTTCCATCTGCTAGAAAAGCAGGTCAGCTAAGTCACACTTGCAAAAGAAAATTTCTTGTTCTGTATCCTTGCAAGAGTTTTGGTCTGTACCCAACCTCCTCCCCACCAACCCCGTAAGGCTTCTTCCTGCAATTTCACCCCCAAGAAAAATAATGCCTGTGCAGAGCTATGAATATGTTTTGGCTTTTGGAAGCGTTGATCAGAACACATTAAATTTGGATGCTTCAGGAGAGTAACAAAGCACCAGGGACAACCGCAGCTTGAAAAACAGATCTAGTCTTCTACTGGTATAAACAGTGACAATAAACAGGAGTCCAACTGTTACAATTATTTCATGGAAAAGGTGAGAATTCACCATGACTGCTCATTATCAATAACCAACCTGTAACTTTTCTTGCAGGAACCTTTAAATCTGGTATGGATCGCATCATTTAAATGGACGTGCTGCCAAATACACCAAGCAACTCCATCATGTGGAAATGAAGTTTCCTGAATGGTAACTGCAGCCTAGTTCAGTATTTCAGGTGAACTTCATTTTCATAACTGCTATGAAATGTTTAATATGCCTTTTTTCCAGTGCTCCTGAGTGCAGCAGTTATGCCTAACACTTAACAAAATTAATACTAGTAAAAGCCATTATCATTGATCAGTTATATTGGTTTAATTTTGACTGTGACTTCACTATTTGAGTACACTCTATTGACATGTAAAGTACAATGCAACTCATAGTTAAAAGCCACACAGAAGTTAGACCAACTGAACACCCGTCCCCTTTTCCAGATCAACTTAGTCACAAGCACTGTCGTCAAGCACTAAAAACTTAACAAGTAGCTGAAGATCAAGATGCTCCCTTTCCTTATCTGTATAAATACCATTTTAATGTATACACTGCAGTTATAAAAGCAATTTTTATACCAGTGTCTAGAAACCAGATCTGTTCATACTAACCACTTGTAAATTTTGCAAGCGTCTCATGATGGAGAGTAATGCTACAGCTTAGTGACATTTCCTATCATGTATGTTCTATTCTACACTTCCGGTCACGATTCTTACAGGAGTTTCACTCTTCCCTAACAGAATTCTAACTCAGCAACTAGTTACAAACAAGCCAAGCAACAAAGCCTCCATACAGAAGTATGCAAGATTGCAGTAATTGCATTTTAGACTGGGCAAGAATACAAGGCTTAGTTACGCTATTCCATACAGCCGCCAGCTTAACCTTCTCCAAGAAGAGGTAGCTGCAGGTTCTGGTTCTATTCTCCAGAAGTTTTCACTAGAAATTGTTTTTACTTGCACCTGCTTCTTCTAGTACTGCCTTTTTCTCTCACCTCTACAGTTAGTAAATTTAAGTTGGAAACTACCAGTTAGGACTGTTTTTTCATGACTTGTAGTTCCTCCCCATCTTCAGTGTTGCAGCACCAATAGCTGAAGTACGCAGAAAGCAGTACTGTAGTGGCATGCACCACTAAACTGATCAGCTATAACAGCAAAGCTTAGCACAAATCAAACTAACAGAAACACAACCCTATTAATGAAACAATGCTAAATTTCACTATACTGCATCTTAACTACACTCAAAATAAGACTGCAATTCTCAAACAGCAGAATTTGGAATGAATTAGGACTAGGTTAACCTTGAAACTACACTTATGTCACTCTATCCCAATAAAGGGTATTTAACTGCAGAACTGTATTGAGTATATATTCATCCACTGGAGAAGCATCTTCCTCTACCCAAGAATGGACAGAAAATGAGAGTAAACCCTGCAGCCCCTGTAGGTCTAGCATCAACTAGATTATTCTACAGGTAAGAGAGGAAATACTTCCATAAATTGAAGATTACTCTGCATCATGACTGGAAGGAACGGACCATTAAGAGCTTTCTGAGGACCGACAATGTCACTGCTCACCACTGCTCCACAGAAGCTGCAGCTACGTCAAAAGCTGCCAAGCAGCTTGAAGTTGGGAGCCAAGTGTAGTTAGTGCTTTCCTTTCTCTCTTAATTGAACTAGAACCCACAGAAATACCCTGCTCTCCTGTTTACTGCAGGATACGCCACGTTTCTAAAATGCAGAGAGAATGTTTAAGTGCCATTGAATTTTTCAGTAATTCTAGAAGTTAAATACCCTTTATGAATGTAATTTGGTTTACTGAAGCACAGTACCTTGATTTACTGGGCTATGTAATGTACAGCAAGTTACTGCTGCATCTGAAGAAATGCACCAAAGGACTCTAAATTACAAGGCTACAAGAGGCCACCACTTGTGACCACAGGTTAGGAAGCCCGCCTTTCACAGCAGAGTGCCAGCAAAATGAACACAGCGCACCCCGACCCCCAGCCATAGCACTTTAAGGTGCATAAGTGCCAGCTATTCCTCCCCTTAAAGCAAGCCCTTTCATCATCTCTCAGTACTAGTTTTCTCACCCTCCACTTTTTCCATCTTCCACAACGCAGAAGAGTGAAGCAGTCTAAAGCCCTTCCAGCACTGGCAAAACCAACCTTCAGTCAAGGAGAGCCTATTGTTTGGCCATTACAAGTACACCACCTTTCAACAGTTAAAGGCTGATAATCAATGAAAAAAAAATTCACTAGGGACAAGGTTCTAGGAAGTAAGGTATCTTGAGTATTTAATAGATGACATTTCAAGCCTGTACAATGCAACATCATTAGACTGTTTTGTGGGTTTTCTTGCCAATTTGATTAGAGAAACAGGCAGCTCAGTCAGTGCCACTCGATTGAAAAACATGCATGTGACCCAGGGAAAGTTCAAAGCATTAGGAAGTTAAAAAGCACATACTCACTGACAGCGCATACATTGGACCACAAGGCAAACTCCTACCATTTCTTCAGCAGAATTTTTAAATTTTCCTCCTGTCACAGCAAATCTGTAGTGTCTAATCTTGTCTGTGACCTTATTTAGCATTCATTTAAGACAATTTTTATAAAAAGAATCTTAAGATGGTCCCAGTCTAAGTCAACTCCCACTGATGTTTCCTTCTGTAAGTTAACTAGTTGTCAAAGCTTTTCTACTGGGAAACATTCAGAAACAAGTCAAGTATCACAATGTTTATTGATAGATACAAGTATATAAAATCAGGGCATGAACATGTCTTGATAAATTAAGTAGACTTAATTTCAGTACTATAATAGAGGGACCAATTCAAATTTCTCACCATGGCATGTTTCACACCCACAAAAACCTCTTCCAAAGGGCATTAAACCATCTCTTCAGCTGATCAGTTTTTGTGCAAGTAAACGGTTTCTTTTAAAAAGACTTGTGCACTTGCCCAGGCTCAAAGATATTAAAACCTAGCACATAAAGCCCATTACTAGAGGTAGAAATACAGGCAATATACTATTACGGCAACAACCATCGATTACAGTTAAGGATTCTCTGTAACAACCAAATGGATAATCAAATATTGCAACAACTCAAGTATTACACTGAGCAAAGTGCATTTCTACAGTATTCAGTGTTGCTATTCAGTTTTCTAACTTAAAACAGCCTATGATAACTGGCAGCAAAGAAGACCCTTGCAACAGACTGCTTCTGCTCGAGAACTTATGATGTAGTTATTGCATGCTGCTAATACACTGTTATCTAAACATTAAAGATACTCTAAAATATTTTTATTGTAGACTATTAAGACATACTACAAAAACCTTTTGCAGAGGATATCCTATTGACATACTTCTGCTTTAAATATTGTGAAACATTACAGCGGAATGAATTTTCGCAGTGGTTAGGTCAAATGCAGTTACATCATAGCAACAGTATGTTTGCACAATTTAAGGCTTTGGCTGGTTCTTTAGTCAGCTTCTTCTTCAGATTCTTCTTCTTCAGCAGTTTCCAGCCAGGTTAGCCATTGGTTCACCTGCAGTTACATAAAATTGGTTTAAGGCAGCAGGAATTATTTCCCCACTATGTACTTCTACAGAACATTTCCCCCCCCCCCAATTCACTTTAAAAATCTTTCAGCCACTTTTGTACTATATGTAGGTCTCTAGTAAAAACAAAATATTTAGTTCATCTTGCCTCACTCCTTCCTAGTGAAATACTCCATGAAGGTTTCTAGATATTAACAAGTCTTAAACACTGTTTGAAAGTGTTCTTAAACACTCCAGTGCAGCAGAAAGTTTACCTGGAATAAAGCTTTGCCTTTCCCTGGAAACTCTTGAGTAATATCTTCTTTCCATGCCAAGAAGGCTTCTTCTTCAATGATCTCCATGTCATAGAAATGAACAAAGAAGCGCAGTAACATGCCTATAGAAGCAAATTTAAAACTTTGTTAGCTTTATAACCTTTCAAACAGCTTACTTGACCAAGAAATGTAGTGACAAGCCCGAAAGCCATACACAGACAAAAGCAAGCAGACAAGTTAAATTTTGGAGAACATCTTGATGCACGTACCTTTTGGGAAGTTATTGTTGTAGCAGTGCACCTGGAGTGCATATAAAGCACTCACTTGCAGATCAACATGGTCATGGAGGAACTTCTGCATTACCGGCTTGAAGGAAAGAAGCAGTTGTTTTTCCTGCTCTAGCTGCTCTTTAGATGGAGCAGACGAAGAATCTGATTCGTCACTAGGTGGATTTACTTCACTAGAAATATACTGCAAGAAACTGGACAAAAAAGAAAAAAGTTCTGTAAACTGATAACCAGCTAGATTTCACATTCTAGAGCAGTAATACAAGTACTCTTCAAGTTCCATTTGCTAACTATTACTAAAAATACCCTCCTGCTTGTATCAGCAGTTACGTGAATGCACAGTGTATTAGTACTGTGGTTGACTGTGCACCACAAAAATCCTGGTTTTGCTTCTGTGTGGCTCTGAAACGTTTTAGAAGAATACAGAGGTCTAGACTTCTTCCCAAGCAAAAGCAATGCTTCACACTGATGCAAGCCTGGACACTTGCTTTTCTTCTCAAATACAATGGGTGTTTAATACAGGCGAGGTCCACTCAGAACAGTTTAGTCACCATGGGTACTGTATCTTTGTTTGCTGAGCTCCATGTCAGCCTTTAGAGAGTTAGTGACTTACTGGTAGCTTAACAAAACACATGCCCAAACAACATCAAAATGGCATCTCACCTGGTCATCAATATATTCACAAATCCCTTATCTACATGAAGTTTGGGTGAAATGTTATCTTTAATCCACTTATAGATGGCTTGAGGGGATGGATCCGATTTTATTTGCTTTAGCAGTTCCTTCTCCAGTTTCAGAAGTGGGAACAAGAAGCTAAGCCCCTTCCCTTCTAAGATCTCCAGCATGCGGTCCTTGTTCTGGTCAATTTCTGACAAGTAAATAAGAAAGAAACACTGAAGTGCTGGGGTTAACCAAAACCTACCAGTCATCAAGGGTTCATGGGTGTAAACACCATTCTTAAGAATCACAGCAGTTGACTGCCTCAAAATAACCTTGCACGTTATTTTACTCTGGTGTAAAAAACTGAAGAAAAAAACATCTTGCATATACTGACACAAGGTGTCACAAGAGCTATGTGCTCTTACCTGGTAACATTTTCTGCATGTTCACTTTGCTTTGTTGGAACAATTCTGTTAGCCATTCACGATCTTGTAACTTAGCTAACTGTTGAAGGCAGAGCAGGAAGAGAGGGAAATGGGTGCCACTTTCCAGTGGTTGAGCCAGCTCGGAAATGCTCACCAGCTCTGAAATAATGGCACGGGCTGCAAACTGCGCTAAGTAGGATTTCACCAATGGGATGTCCACCTCCAGTTTGGGGCACTGGTCCAATACATTCAGGAATGCCTAAGAAACAGTAAAACACAAGTTGAAATTTTAAAGTAATTTTGTTCTTGTGCACATTAATATTCTTAGTACATAGGGGCCTCACGCTTCTCTTCTGCATTGAATCACTTGCCAACAGGTTCCCTATTTCCAGCTCCTGAAATCCTGTACCTATTTTCCTTTCGTCACTTCTTACGCCCCTCCCAGGTTTATCTTATTTTTACCTCCTCAGATCAACAGGACTCAACGCAAGCTAAGTATCATGAATAGCCAAGCAACAAGGACTGTGAGCCTATTAGGCTGCAGTACCTGCATGAAGTTGTCACTTGTGGCTATTCCCTCCTGCTTGAGCAAGCTGATCAAAGTACTTGCTTTCTCTTTGTCTTCATCTGATCTATCTAGGGATTGAATGATTACTTTGCTCAACATCTCAGGAATGAAGTGTTTTGGAGCTCTCATTTCTCTCACAGTATTGACAGCATCATTAGCATTTCCATTGTTCAGATACTCAGTCACAACAGCTTCCTAGAGAAAAATAAAAATATCTATAGTTAAACAAACATTCGTTTTTAAAGAGCATGTACAAGGCTTCAAGAAGCACTACTACACACTTAACTTACAGTTTGTTTAAGTAGCTCTTCTTTAGAAGGAGGTGGTTTCTTGGTGGTCTTTGCAGGCTTTTCTTGTATAAGTGGTGGATTTGTTTTAAGACCAAGTTGAGGAGGCTGAAAGAGACAGTGCCAGAATTTGTTTCTTTGCAATACATCTATCTACATTCATATCAAGTTTAAGAACACTAAATATGTACAAAGGCAAATGAAAGTCAAATTAGGTTTTCGCACATTATTTTCCTATATCCTGCTCTGTGCAATGAGACTTCTCTCTCCCATCCCATATTAGAAACTAGTCAAAGTTTTACATGCACGAAAAAAATCAAGTATAGCCAACAACACACAAGTAATTTTTATGTTTACCTGTCCCAAAGGTGGTGTCTGAGTGCGTGGTGGTTGAGCACTGGGAGGAATCATAGTTATCTGGGGCTGAAGCTTTGGCACTTGGTTTTTATTCATTAGAAAAGACTGAGCAGGTCTCAGGCTAATCTGTAAACAGGTAAGTCAGAAAAAAACTCAAACTGTTTCAAGTATTCTGACGAAGAATACACAGACATGGACTCACACCAACTGATCCCACCGAAGCATGACTTTTCAGTTTCTACAACATTAACACTCAAATACAGATTAAGTCACACGTGTACTGAAATTCCCCCAAAAGCACAACTCAATGAATCACAACTTGCTCCAAGTTACTGATATTTAGTTCCATTGGTATTAAGATCTGGAATTGCTCCTTTTAGATGCAGTATGTTAGAGACCCAAGAAGATACTTAGCATGTTTGCTGATGTATTTTACAGCCAAGATAAAACTCTACCAATTGCTCAGTAATCAAGACACAAGTCTCGTTAACACTCAAAATAACAATGCCATTTACTTCGCATTTGACATTTTGCCTATTAGCCAGTTCTAAAAAAAAAATAATTTAGCCTGGTCCAGCACTTCAGGGTTTCTAAAATTCAGGGTTTTCTTTTAAGTGTATTGTTATCAATACGATGCATGGGAACTGATGTCAGAGTAGTGTTCCTGGGGAGGTGTGGGGGAAGGAGGGGACACCCCAAGAAATTGCCCTCATATCTCAGTCTTGCTCATAGGACGCTGGATACCCTAAGGAAAGTGAGGGGTAAGGTAAAAGAGGAAGGGACAAAGAAGGAGGAGGAGGAGGAGAAGGAGAAAGAGTTCCAGCATTAGTCCTCATAATAACGCGTCTTGCTATAATCATTGGGCAATATTCAGAATAGGCTTTAAGTAATGTAGGCATGTATAATGTACCTCATCTGCATTAAGCTGTCCTTTCTTAGAAAACCGAGGTGGCATATCCTTCGACTGTCCTTGTTGCTGGGATAAGAGTCCCTGATTCTGGTTATGGTAGAGCTGGCTTTGCCCCTATTTCAGAAAGGGAGATATAGAGAAAGAAGTGCAGATGATGGAGTGGCGTACATCATATGGTAAGTAGTACCAGAGGGACCAGAGGAACAAAGATTCTATTTGCCAGGAAGGGAGAAAGAAGGAGCAGGGGTGGTGGGAGAGTAGCATCTATCCCTAAAAACAGGGCTATCTTTTAAATAAAACACACCATTCTGACCCACCAAAGCCACATGCACCTTTTCTTGCAGTAAAAAAAAAAGTGTATTCCTTGCATCTCTTGCACAATTTAAAAAGTGGTTTAGAATTTTTGTTTCAGCTGAGCATCAGTTCTTATCAGAATCAAATCTGAGGAAGTCTTTCAACATAAGCAGACTATAATCCATAACATACGCATCTGTAGAAGAGCTTCTAAACATGCTGAAGTCACCCTGTGAACAACATCCTCCTTACCTGACTTTTCAGAAAAGATTTGCCTAGTTCTCCAAACTGGGATTGAGCAGAAGGCATGAGGTGACCCCCATGGCCATTGAAAAGTTGGTTTGAACGATGGCGTCCCATGGTGGGTGAAAATCTATCCTGAATAACCCCTGGACCAGTACCAATTCCGCTACCTGTATTATCAAGGAGACAAAAGACAATTTTAGTTCTTGTTCAATACAGCGCAGCTGCAGTCAACGCATCAGCCTTGCGGTTTCAGTGTACCTGGCATTTGTCCAAACATATCAGCAAGCCCTCCGAGTGGGTCCCTGTCAAGTTTCATCCTGGGTGGCATAAAGGGTCCCTCCAGAAAGAAGTCGCTTCTCATCCCTTGAGACATAGGAGCAGGAATAAAAACTCCCAGATCCTTTAAAACAGGAATTATAGTTCTGGTCAGTTTGGAGTAACAATCCCTGAGACATTCAAGTTTTTAGCCCTGAACTATAAAAGTCCATCTGATTTTAAGCCTTAACCCCTTACCGTCACAGTCCGAGAACTGCTTGTAAGTACACAGTGCAAGTTTTGTGCCATGCAGTAAACAGCACAAGGATTCACGTTAAACATGTAAGCAAAAGGATGCACAAGACTTTACATGCAACACTTACTTTTACTGCATCTTGACGGATTTGATTGATAGTCTTTGGTCCATTGTCAAGAAAAGCTTTGCGAGGAACCCAGTTGTGTTCTCTCAACTCCACAGTATCCTTGGAACATAATGAATTATTAGGAAAGGATTCAAGACAACTTTGTGAGAAAAAGGAAGCAGTAAGCCATTTTATCACCATACCTGCAGCAGGAAACGAATCCTTGCTGGCAATTCCTTACTTGACATCAAGGAGCGCATACGGGCAAAGTACTGATCCATTAAGGACTGGGGGAACAAAAGTGACGTTACAAGTGAGGGCTAATTCTACCAATGCCTTGATTATTTTCAGGAAAGGTGACCACATTCCAGACACCTAAAATCAAGTAATAGAACAGACTGCCCTTTCCTGCCATCTCAATCTCCTCGACAGCAGTATAGCTTAAGGAAGCTAATGCATCATGATATCTCAGAGTTGAAGATAAAAACCTGCCAAAATTCTCATTACTATGACGTAATTTCAAGTTTACATTCAGAACTCTCTAGTCACGGTCCAAAACGTATCTGTTAGATCACCTAGTTGCGTTCAGAACAGTTCCTCACCACATCTTTTCAAGCAGCATTTAGAGCAACAACGTTCTTACTTTTATGACTTCCTACTGACCCTAACTGCATTCTGAAAAGGCATTTAAAACCATTTCAAAGACTGGCTCCTTTTGCTATGAAGATATTTGATGCAGGAGCAATTGCTGGCACTCTTGCTCTCTGGAAGTTAGACCTCAGTTTTGTACTTATGAGTAGAACATTGAATACAGAAGGTTTGGGCAATTGAAGTCTTAGCCACAGAATTTAACTAGTTCAATGACTGCAGCAGAGATGTACATACCTTGGCTTTTGCATGGTCTAATCTAGGTCCCACTGTCCTCATTATCTGACAGAGGCACTCCAAATCCTCCCCCATATCTTTGAGTTGGACTCTCTTCTTCTTTTCCAAAAGCTGAAATAGTAATGGGGAATTAGGCATTTCAACATATTATCAACGACAATTTATAATAAGTGACAACTTTGTACACAGGGACATGCAGAAACATTTAATCTTGTTCTTAAGACAAGTGGACTTGAAAATTAGGTTTAAAGAATTGCTAACTGAAGTACTTCTTACTCATAAGAGTACATACTTTGAAGTACCTGTGGTATTTCTGTCTAGGCCAAACTAAATCTTCACTTGGAGACAATTCCCATGGCTTTGAACAAAGCCAATTTTACTTTTTAATCACACCAAAAGACTCCTTCTTTCAAACAGCAGAGGGCAGATAATTGACAGGAAACATTTTTGTGGTATTTTATGCTCCAAGATTCCCAAAGCGACAAATGCATTTACATTTTTTAGTTTAGAAGTCCTAGTTTGCTTAGTCCCCACCCAGTCTGAATACTCACTGTTTTGATGCACTTATGAAGGATAGATTCATGAATAAGATCAAGCTTGCCAAGTTCTCCAATGAATTTGATGTTCCCCAGCATCTTGATCTTGGCAATGGCTCTCTGTTCCTCCTCCTCAGGGAGGAGGGGACCATCATGCTTATCATAGACTGGAAAACAAAGAACCCTGTTTAGCATGGCTGTGGAAAGAGAAGATAAATAAATTCTGTATTAAAATGGTTTTAGAGCTTACTATCAACATTTCTGGTTCGGTTTTCAAATTCATCTTGAAGTTTAGATATTAGGAGGCGTCTGAATGTCTAAGAAAAGAGAACAAAGAAAACAATTAAGCTACTCAGTGCAACTACACACACTAGCAGAATTTATCATTCCAGACTAGGATATACTCACTGTGCTTTGCTTCTGTCCTGGATGACTCTCTGCTGATGGGCCATCAAAGTTGGGTGCATCTTCTGCCAGTCGCAGACATAGTTGAGCATACAGTGAGCTATACTTGGGCTCTTCAAGGGCTTTGTCTACGATCTAAATAAATTTAGAGGAAGGTAGCATGTAGTAGGACACACTCATTATTAGGAAAGGGAGTTGCAAAACACACAATGGAATATTAGCACTCTATGCAATCTAGGAACATCTAAGTATTTTTTACTATTTAATTAAACATACAGAAATAATTTATTTTAACACTAGTCTTAATGCTGAAGCAAAGCAAAAAGCTACTCTATAGAACCACAGAATCATCTAGGTTGGAAGGGACCTTTAAGATCACTGAGTCCAACCATTAACCCAACACTACCAAGTTACCACTAAATCATATTCCTACGCACCACATCTACCCATCTTGTAAATACCTCCAAGTATTCAGCCACTTCCCTGGAGAGCCTGTTCCAATGTTTGATAACCCTTTTGGTGAAGAAATTTTTCCTAATATCCAATCTAAACCTACCCTGGCACAACCTGAGGTCATTTCCTCTTGTCATATCACTTGTTACTAGCAAGAAGAGGTTGACCCCCACCTCTCCACAACCTCCTTTCAGCCTCCTTTTCTCCAAGCTAAACAATGCCAGTTCCCTCAGCCGCTCCTCGGAAGACTTATTCTCTAGACCCCTCTCCAGATTTGTTGCCCTTCTCTGGACACACTCCAGAAAATGTCTTCCTTGTAGTGAGGGGCCCAAAACTGAACACAGCATGTGCGGCCTCACCAGTGCCAAATACAGCAGGAGAATCACTTCCCTAGTCCTGCTCATCACACTATTCCTGATACAGGCCAGGATGCTGTTGGTGTTCTTGGCCACTTCAGCACATCACTGGCTCATAGGCAGCCAGCTGTCAAACACCCCCAGGGCCTTTTCCACCACTCTATGCTACGAAAGAACGTCTATAATCCTTAGCCAATGAATGGGACATATTTGAAGTTTATCATCAGAATATCAAAAGTATATTGCAAATCCGATCTCCGATTAAACAAACTGACATAGTTAAACAGGTACCAAGAGGCCTTGATGTATTTTCCAAAACCATGAGGCTTTTTCATGAGGAAAACAGGAAGACGAAGAGGGGGCCAGGGAAGTAAGACTGCTAACTAGAATCTTTGATTATAAAAAATAAACAAACTAAAAAAATCCCTGATCACATCTAGTAATTCTTGAGACTTCTAAAACAGAAAGTTAGAGCACTAAGCCTATTTCCTCCCCAGTATATCCTTCTTACAGAAATATCACTCCTGCTTTTTGTGTATGTTGGGATTATCACACACCACATGAGCCACGTTACTTCTGTATTGCACCAAAACCAACCAACCTCTTTATTTCTAATATACAAGAAAACTGTAGTTAAAAGTAATGCAGCCAGCTTACCAGCAGTATGACCCCTTTTAGGATGAGCTTAGATTCTACACCCACATTGAGGAGCTCAAGGCATAGCTTGTCGAACTTTTCAGGAGTAAGCTTATTTAGTATGCTAAAGAGGAACAAACAACAACAAAAAATTCAGATTACAGATATTGTAAGCATGCTAACAAGTAATTTTAGACCCAAGTTTACCTTTACTTCATAAGTCTGTTAAAAAAAATGAAAAATGCAGTTTTCCATTCAACTATTTTTTTGGGAGATCTTTAGAACATAAAATATTACTGAGAAGACTAATCCTCTCACAAGAATTACTTGCAGTGTTTGCTGCTGCTGACATATCAGCTTCTGCTTCCTTCCCTCCAATGAGCACCACACACTCACACCCCACCCCCCGAACTCAACACCCACACGTCTTCCTTTCCTCCAGCCCATTTATTAGAGACACATATTGCTGAAACAAACAACAAGGAAAGAAAAAAATCTTACAAAAAAAACTTACCCTCTTACTTTCCTGAAGATTGCATCATGTCGTTCTTTGTCGTTTGCGGAGTCGTCATCTCGTCTAGTGCTTCGTGAAGGAATCCATTTCTGAGCGTTTTGCCCTGGGGTTTTCCCCAGGAACTCGCTGTAAAATTTTTAAGAATATGATTGTTGAACAGAGACAAACAGTTTCAAGAACTGGCCTTTTAACCTCTCAGTATTGCCTTACTTAGGCTAATTCTGTTATTAGCTTTGTTAGGAGCACTTACCCCTACCGACATTGGAACATCTATTGCATAGTATTCACTCAACAATAATGAAAAAGAGATCCAAGAAAACCCTATAAATCTTTTAAGTAAAATGCATGAAAGCGTCTGTGCACCTCCTATCACTCATGACGCACGCCTTCAACAGATTATATGCTATCCTGCCACAGACTGGAGGACATCAGCATGTCACGAACTCAGTCAGTACTCCTTGTACAACTTTAAAGATACTACATTTTCAACTTAGTAGTCACCATCAAGCATTCTCTGCCTTTAAAATCATGCCAAATCGAAGAGCAAGATGACATACCTGTTGCTGGCAGTCTTGGGATAGTGCTGAGGTGCACCCCTACCACCTCCTCCGCCTGAAGAAGCACTGTTAAAAACAACCATGTGATCTTATGTGAGTTCAAAATCGCAATGCCTTCGACCACATGTCAGTTTTGGTATTAATATAACACAAATTTAAATTCTCCTTAAAGGACAATTTCCACTGCCAAGCATTCATCAAACAAAAAAGCACTAGTACCTGAAACGAGAAGCACCCCCTTCTGCAATCGCACTCTCCACTTTGGCGGCTTGACAACGAAGAATCTTCAAAAGAATAAAATTAAATTGACGGGGTGGGGAAAAACAAAACCTAGAAAGACAAATCAAGCATTCATATTATAGTAGTTTTACTAGCAGCCATAGTACCTAACTTACAGTAAAAAGTACAAACGTTTCTTAGAGAAGGGAAACCCTCAAACACTAAGCCTCATACAAGGTAAGACGACTCTCATTCTTGCAATACTCGGGGGTACTCACAGAAAAGGCCAATTTAATCATTATAGCCATCTTTTCCAACGGGAGTGAGAAGAGACGGATAAGGGAATCACTGACTGAGAAAGTTAAGAGTCTCAAATTTACTCTGTCAACCCCCCAAAAGCACTTGCAGAAAAAAACATGATTTTTTTTCTGCTAGTACAGCATAATTAAGTGAATCCTTTACTGATACGCTTTACAAACTATGATTATGGGAAGACAAAGTCGTTAAGTTTCAAAGCGAGAAACAGCAAATCACAAGATGCAAAATGGCATAACGGATGTATTCTACCATCCGAGTCCAAACGGCCAATTAAGCTATTTAATAATGGGGGAAAAAAAATCGCCCCTCCCCACCTCAAATTTTAGCTTGCAAGACAGCAGCAGGAAGAAAAATTTCGCTGCACTGCTCACGTAGCATAAAGCTAATCACGGGGACAGAAACGCCTGGGGAGCACGCAGGAAAACCACACAGGCATTTTGAGGCTCCATCACAGACATAAGGGTACCGAGCACGCAATCACTTCCTCGGAAAGCCAGCCTGAGGAAAGCCCAACAGAACGCACCCCTCCCCGGGAAGGCGGCGGCCGTTACCCCCGCGCCCCGCCACCGGCCGCGGCGGCGGAGCCAGCGCGGGCACGAGGAACGGCTCCCAACATGGCGGCCGCCGAACAAAAGGGCTGCGGGAGCGGGAGGGGCGCCCCCCGCAGGAGGCAGGCGCTATCCTGCCGCATGGAGCTGGCGGCTCCGGGCGCACCGAGCCGCCTCCCCTTCCCCCACCGGGCGCCGCCCGTTTCCAGGCTCAGGCGCCGCCAAGGAGCCCGGCCGGCTCTTTGTTCTCTGCGAGGGAAGCGAGCGGGCTCCGCTCCTTCGCCGCCGGCGGAAAACGGCGCCCTCCGCTCGCGGCAGCCGCCCCGGTGCGCCTGGAGGGGGTGGGGGGAGCGGTAGGTACCCCCCGCATCACCACCCCCGCCCAAGCCTGTGCGGGAAACACGGGCGAGGCGAGGCTGCTGCCGACGGACACGGCTTCTCGGTAGCCCCCTCTCCTTTCCACAACAAACAGACAAGAATAGATCAGCCAAAAAAAAAAAAAAATCCTCTCGCCGCCGAGTCTTGAGAACAAACAACTTCCCCCTCACCGCTCCCCCAGCAATGCAGATCCTGAAAGTCCTAAGGCCGCTACGTGTACCGAGGCGACTCCCCTCCAAGGGCAAAGCTCTCGGGCAGCCGGGGTCCCCAGAGGGCGCGGCTAAAGACGAGGGTCCTGCAACCGACAGGATTCCCCCGAAAGGAAGAGCTACGAACGGGCACTACCCGACCCCTTCTCCCTCGCTGCAGATGTGCGGCTCTAACCTCAAACGTTTCTGCTCAGCCTCCCTTCCCCGCCTAGCGGGGACTGCCGACCTCCTCTACCCCTTCGCTCAGCATCCGCGGTAATCCGAAAGCAGACGGGAGGAGCGGCCATGGACCCGAGCCGCCATTTTGTGCGGAAGAAAGCGAGAAGAAGCCGACGAGAAAATGGCGGCCACTTCGGGCAGCCGCCATTTTAAGCGGCGGCTGCAGCACTACCCGTTCCCTCCCGGCCCCAGATCACTCTCCCGCCACTCCCGCGTTTCTCACCTTCCCTAAGGCCTTGTCAGCTTCCCCGGGTCCCGGCGGCTACCAAGGGCAGGGGAAAAGGCAAGAGAAGGGGGGGGAGGGGAAGGGAGCCGGGGACCGGGGCTGGGGAGGGGAAGGGGGGAGGGCGCGAGACAGGGCGAGTCTCCGAGTCACCACAGCAGGAGCAGCAACGGCCCAACGCTTCCCTCCACCACCTCCATAGAGAACCGGCTCGCTGCCGCGTCTAAAGCGCACCGAGCCAGCCCCACTAACTTTATTACCCTTCACGCAACCTACCCCACCTCCCTCCAGCAGCCGCCAATCGCCGCGAAGGGCTCCGCCCGTCTTGCCAATCACGACCAAGAAAGGGGGTGGCCTTAACGGCCAAGTGGGCGGAGGAGGGAGGAAGTTTGGTTGAACTGTGCCATCGCCGCAGTGCAGCATCCGTATTCGCGAAAGCTGCTACGCCACATGGGTGGCCGTAGGGCCGAGGAGGGAAGGGAAATTTGCGCAAGTGGCGTACCCGGTTAATGGCGGCAGCTTGGCTGCCACTTTCCTCTGCTGTTTGCTCCTGTGCTTCAGCCATCACAGAGCCCCAGTTCTAGAGGCCTAGAGTGTGAGTTACAGTTGATTGTCACGTTCGTACAAGGGTAGTGTAATATATATGTATTCTCGTAAGATTAGTTTGTTTGTTTGGGGTTTTTTAATTATTATCTAATACATTTGTTTAAGCCTAGGTTTCCCTTCAGTCAGACCACATTTCAAATTTGGTTGAGGTAAAAAATTAGCTGATTATAGACTGTAGTCCTGAGCTTGCAGTCAGGTCTGAAGGAGGAGACTTGCCATTTGAGCTCCACGAGCCTGTCTGTACGGATCCAATTTCACGTTTGCTTTCTGGGTTTGGAAACTATTTCTATCTCAGCATGTGCTTTTAGCTATTAACTGGCTCGTCCGTGGCAGGGCGTCCTGCAGGCATCCCATGGACAACCAGGATTCCTGAGAGACGTTTTAATGTATTTAGCATGCTAAGCACACAGCTGGTGGGGTTTTCTTGCTCCTGCTCAGTTAAACAAAACAAAGATGGCCAGGCTTTTAACTGTAGGTGGAAGTTTGAGTCATGGGAGACTTCCAGAGACTTACCAGTGTGGGGTTTTATCCTTTAACAGTCAGGTCTCAGTCCCAGATTGTCACTGAGGTAGCGGCTACCTGCACTGCCCAAAGATTGGAACTTACTTGCCCGAGATGGGGCAGAACAGAAAAAAGGAGCTAAATAAACCTGACAACAAACTCCACAAACATCCACATCTGCATTGTTCACACATACGCCTTCCGCTTTCAGTTTGTATGACTCATAGTTCAGATGACTGGGAGAAAGTGATACATGTAATAACTCTTGAACCGTATAGACGGCAAGTCCAAACAAATGATATTGCAGAACTTCCAGTTTCCCAGAGCCAACCTCATTCCTAATGCTTTCAACACAGTGTGCCACCATGTCCCAAGGGTTATACAAGGCCTAAAGGGTGCTGTCATACAGGAGTTCTTATGTCGCATCTTATCTGGGATGAAGTTTGTTCATAGGTTTCCCCGTCTCATACCCATAAGCATTAAGGACAGTTTATGTATCAGATCGTGTTACGGAAAATCTTGAATAAACTACCTGAAAGTAAGGTTTGAGCACATACATGTTGCGTAAGGGTGAACATAACTGTGACAGGTACTTGTCATACCAGAATTTTTATATAATGACACTTCCCTGCATTTAACAATACTTGTATTACTGCAAGAGCTTGGACCTCACATGTGAATCTGCAAGAACAGAAATGCAGAACTCCGTTGAAATCAATAGAATCCAGTTTGAAAGAAGGGGTCAATGGGCACAGAGGCAACAGCAAAGCCAACACGATTTAAAACAGTATTAAAACCAGTTAATATTATTGAAATAAACGTTCTCAGAGTAAAAAGGGTAATAAAAATACTTGCAAATCTTAGAAACTGAAGTGAAAACAAAGATTTTGTTTTGCATTGAATGACAGAATATTCTCATGCAGTGTTTCCAGCATAAGCATTCCAACACTGTTTAGGGCTGAAACCCCACAAATGAAAATTAAGTAGAATTTATCTTTTTTTTTGGGGGGGGGGGGGGGAGAGGAAGGGGAGAAGAGAATGGAAAACCTGCAAAACATGGTAGGTACCTATTGACAGACTAAAGTATCACCTTTTTTGTTTATTTTAAAGCATACTATAAAATACTTATTACCATAACAACAGAAAAAAAATCCCAACGTTTGGTCGGTAAGAGAATAGCAGCAAACGATCATTGTTTTCTTAAAACTGTAATTGTTTTTTTGAGACTCAATCCTGCATTAAATTAAGACCAGCAGGATACATGCTATTCCATAGCTCACACTGATTTTGGCAGGTGGGAACCTAAGAAGTTTCTGCGCTTGGCTGCTCATAGCTTTCCTTCACATCTGTGCCACACTTTGTCAGCCTCATAGACCAGCTGCACTAGTACAATTGATGAAGGCAATGAACTGTAGTACAGAGGACAAAAAGACTGAGAAATACCTTCTATTTTATACATCTCACCTACTTCTTAAAGTCCATAAACTACTGTGGAAGACACCATTATTCGTATCTGAGAACGTAGCAGCCCAATTGTTTATATGATTATTCAGTAACAAATTTACCTAAAAAATTTTTTTCAATTTGTCCCCTTGATGTCACAAAAAAATTAAAAAAAAAAATAATCAGCAAATGGAATTTAATAGCTATCAGCTTCAGTATCAACTTGCACTCATCAGTCACCTTAGCGCATTGTCCAAATTCCCCCCACTTTGTATTTTCTGCCTTTCTCTCTTCAACTTGCCCTGAACTCCAGTGATGCTTTAATTCAAATAAGCTGTTTTACAATTGACATAGTGGTAGTTCTGGATTTGTTTCTGCAAGTCTGAACTTGCAGAATCTATGCCTAATTCCAACTTGAGTGCACTGCCACTGGAGGAGAAGGGTTGTCTGTAAAGTGTTGTGAGGAGCCTGCTGTGTTGCAGACTGTGTGGCACAGAAACAGGAGTTGCTGGCACAGATGCAGCATCTGGCTGAGAGGAAGAGGAATGCCTCTTGCTGCACATATGGCATAGCTCAGAACCCGGACCGGCTGCTGTCATCTACCAAAACAACACAAAATGTGGGAAAGGAACTTTGCAGAACTGGGAGTTTTTCCTTACTATGGCCAAGCTGGAATCACGGTGACTTATCCCGTGTAGTAGGTTGCATTGCAGTGATTACAAAGCTGAGCCCTGCTGGGTGGAGATTCCAGACGGAGTGCTGATGACAGGGTAGCTGTAGCAGTGTGGCACTGTACCATCTCCAGTAAATACTGCATCTCATCACTGTACTGGTTGTGGATCTGGCTAGGTTGGCTAGTATGCAGTGCGCCCATTAACGTTGTATAGACATGCATATAATATGAACAAAAACATCCACGTAGAGAATTACTGTAGAGTAAGGAATTCACTGAACATTCACCCCCTAGTTTACTCCATGCTATTTTCTCCAATGTAATCACCTCCTGCACCTTATTACTTTCCAAACAGGTTTTCAACTTTCCTTTTCAAGTGAGCCTCATTTTTCTCCAAAGTCATGTATCTGTAATTCCTGACCCAGCGCATGAATGAAGCAGCTGGCACAAACATTTAACCAAATGTACTCATATAGTTTTTAACAGCAAACCCATTTATACTGTGCAGATGCACTATAATAAGAATTATTTGCATTGTCTTTTGGAAAAATGCACTAATATATTGGTTATGTGCGTAATACGTACAATATAGCACGGATGGTGTGAAAGTGTTGCAGAAGGCTTTGTGATTTTTCTCTACAGGATTTTAATTTGTGGAGAATATATTGGTATTAAACTTCTGAATATCTGTAGAGATGACTTTTAGTGAGGCTGATTTAACATTACTCACTGAGGCAAGAGCATTCCAAGCCTTCTAAACTGTGGTGGACGTCTAACTACCTGGGAGGTCACTTCTCTTTTCCATTTCTTTGGAAAATTCTTTGCAGTAGATTTCAGTGAGTCTTCTGTCTAATAAAACCAATGATTTTGCTTTCATCCAGTTGTCTCTTGAAATGCCATTCTCTATACCTTAACTCAGCACCTGGATTTCCTGCTGCTCAGAACCAGTCCTTTATTCTTTTTCAGATGTATTTTAAAAAAAATCACCTCCTTATTCTCTATTTAAGACCCTGAAGACTTGCTAGATTTCTTCAGTATAACAATTAGTCTGGCAGTTACAATTGCACAGGGCTCTTATGGTGGTTCTTTGTCAGAAATTTGGGAGGTATTTGGGGTGTGACTTTATAGTTACCCAGTGAAAACTGCCGAGGATGCTCAAGTGTCAGAGACACTGATATTTAATCAGGGAATGTTTATACAGGCAACTAAAGAAAGTGAGACAGTACCCATAACTGTACAGCTTGCTTTGCTTTCAGAGTCCTATTTAGAACAGTGAATATTTTTAGCTGATATAATTGTACTAATGCATAATCATCATAACTTTCAAAGAGGAAGATTGCATGTGTATTCCCAGAATGGTTTAAGAAAAAAAATAACCCCAAAACCAAACCCAACAGTGACTGTCTTCTCTGCAGGTCTAGTTCAATGAAACATGTAAGCTGCAAAATTTTTATGTTGTCTAGTCTTCTAAAATGACAGATTTGTTCATATTCTTTAGCATCAGCAGAGCATGCGTGCTGTACTGCAATGTTCTGTTTCTGACATTGGTTAGCACCAGCTTTACAATAAAGTAAGAAACCTTTAAAATTTGTCATTTTCATCATTTGCTAAGAGAAGAGCTTTTCTTTCTCCTAACCACTGCCAGTTCATGTTTGAATTACCTTAAAGCATGTCTATAATTCGTAATTTTTATAGTTATTAGTATTTTAATTTTCTATGTTAATGTCTAATTTTGACACCTTTTAGGCCTCTCCAATATCATGTCTTAGTGAGTTCTGTGATTTAATTGCATGGTGTTTAAGAAGTAATAACCTGTGTATCAGTTTTAAAATGTATTGGCTTGATTCCATTGTAATCTGCCTGCTTAAGTGGTTTTGTGGGAATCATCTTCTGTATGAAATACTTAACATATTCATAAACATCTACTGGAACTGAACACAAATTACAGTTGATTGAGTTGGAAGAGCATCAGAACGTCCTATAGCTGCATTGCATTACTCTTTTCTTTAAAAAAATATTTTATTGATGAACTCAGAAGCATGGATAGGAAATTACTATTATTAAAATGCTGCACTTGGTATTATCAAAATAATTTTATAGTTTCTTCTTCATTGCAGAAAATGCTGTGTCATGGTTTGTTTGCGTAAGAAACAATAGGAATACACCACAGAACATGTATATACTTTTAGTTGCTTGTAGAAAAGGGCTTTTGTTGGATGTAGTGAGCTACTCCTTGCTGTTTACCTTACTTTTCTATGGGTGGAAATGTAGCATGTCTTCTTACAATTTAAGGTAATATTCACATATAATAGTTATGAGTGGTTGCTGTTAATATAATTTCTATTAATGACAAAGGATAGCATTAACACTCTGTTAGGTTTCTGTGAGGGCCAGATTTTCTGTTATTTAGGGATCAAAGATCCACTTGAGCTAGAAAAAGGGCGAGGAAAAGCTACTTAGCATTTTCAGTCATGCAGAGGAAGCAAAAATACAGGGAATTTAGGCAAATAGTTATAAATCCAGGTTAACCTTTTAGAAGTCAGTGAAGTCCTTCTGTTTTCCCTTGTTAACTGAAGTTAACTGTCTGACAAGTTCAAAACCTTTCCTTAATATAAAAAGATGATTACTTGTACATATGAGTGTGTTATTACAAACCTGTATTTTAAATAGGTTCAAGAACATTAGACTATTAGATTACAATAAACAGCATTCCATTGTTTGACCTATGGCTCCCTTTATTAAATCCACTCTGCTTACAGTGTGTTAAAATTGATTTGCATTTCTCTAGAGTATTTTTACGTTGGCATTCTTTAGTCCGTAATCCATTTAAAGCCAGTGCAGCTACTCATTGAAATTATGTAATTTTTTCCTATTTTGGTGAAATTAGTTTGGTTTCTAAAGAAATTGCGTATAATAGGCTTTTTCCCATTCTTACCCAAATTGTTGCTTATACTTACTTTGTAAAGAGAGACAGGAGAAGAGAACCAAACCTACTATCAGAATGTGACCTAAACCAGGCCAAACATCTCAAGACTCTCAGATGTTAAAAAAAAAGCTGGATCTGACTCGGAAGCTAGCTTTTATTAACCAGTAGGTATTTTTGGCTTCATGTGGCATGATTTTATGTCATACCGTAGAACTTAAGCAGGTCCGGAGGAGAGCCACAAAAATCATCAGAGGGATGGAACATCTCTGCTATAAGGACAGGCTGAGAAAGTTGGGGTTGTTCAGCCTGGAGAAGAGAAGGCTCCGGGGAGACCTTATTGCGGCCTTCCAGTACTTAAAGGCAGCTTATAAGAAAGACGGGGCTCACCTTTTTAATAGGGCCTGTAGCAATAGGACAAAGGGTAATGGTTTTAAACAAAAGGAGGGTAGACTCAGACTAGATATAAGGAAGAAATGTTTTATGCTGAGGGTGGTGAAACACTGGAAAAGGTTGCCAGAGAGGTGGTAGATGCCACATCCCTGGAAACATTCCAGGTCAGGTTGGATGGGGCTCTGAGCAACCTGATCCAGTTGAAGATGTCCCTGCTCATTGCAGGGGGGTTGGACTAGATGACCTTCCAACCCAAACCATTCCAAGTTGGAAGGAACCAAGTTGGTTCCTTCCAACCCAAACCATTCTATGATACTATGAAAATGTTAAATGTGTTCTGCGGATTGAAAATATTTAATTCTCTGGGGCAATACAAACCATTTCTGCACCATAGAATTATTTCCCATTAGCCAACTTCACAAATTTAGTGAACTTAGGAAATGAATACTCATTAACAAAAGGTAAAGAGGACTTCAGAGATATATTTGAATAACATGATCCCATTTCTCTGGATTATGAAAACTTAGTTCTTTTGCAAATTCTGAGCTAGTGTGGCCTTGCCACCTGGCAATAGTCTCGCATGCAGCTGCGGGAATAGCAGGAATTGCTATTTTATGGTTGGTGAGCAATCTCATGAAGGGTTGCAAGGTGNGGGGGGGGGGGGGGGGGGGGGGCGCGGAGAGGGTAAACCGTATGTATGCTTATTGTAAAATACCTGTAATCAGAAGAATCTCCAACTGGGACATTTTTTCCTGGATTTCTTTGGTAAAAAGGAAGTGGGTTGGTTTGTTTGTTGTGTGTGTGTGTTTGGTTTGGTTTTTGTTGGTTTTTTAAAGTAAAAAAATACAAGTAAGCATAATTTCATACTAGGTAGTTGTTCTGGTTAATATAAATGGGTTACTGAAATGATTTTAATTTTGCGGGGCGTTCAAGCTTAGCATTTACATGCTGTGTATCCAAAAAGGAAGTCCCATGAATCCAAGTTAACACATCTGCCCACAGACACGTTTGTTTCAGATATAAATAGCTGGATCCCTAGATTGAGATGATACTAGGTTGAATTACAAAATTTGCTAGAGATTAAGTACCTAGATAATTTCTGGTTCCAGCATTGTTTAGGTACTGTGAGAGCGGAGCCTGCTGGGATTGAAGTACTTAAAAGAGTGACATAAAAAACACTCTTTGAGCTAATCAAAAGCCTTTATTCCTTCTATAGACTCATAGTACTGTATTTTTAGCAAGTGGAACTCTGTGTAGGCCCTAAACAAACCCAAAAGGGGATAGCCTTGTAACTACCGACTTAATGTTAGTTTTATTAGGGATGAAATTGACTCAGTATTTTATTCATATTGTGTACTTTAGAGACTCACGTATTGAATGCAGCAGCTCTCAGAGAATTAGCTGAGAGCAGAGCTGTAAGGTGCTTGCTTCAAATATACTAACTCTGATTTTCCTCTAGCTCCGTTAGAAAATAACAGGTTTATTACTGTTGTTTCCTAAATAACATTGGTGGAAAAGCTTACGAAAAAGAGGAGTCGGTAATTTAAGTTTAAAGCCTGTTCTGATTAAAGGAGACAGTTTGGTTTGTCCACCTTTGCATATTAGAAGCTACAGTAGAAAACTTCAATAACAGCTTAGCTTCTTGCTCCTCTAAGGGGCTGAAGTACCTAGAGAAGCCAAAACGTACACAAATTATGTCAAAACTAGTCCTGCCAAAGGGTATTTCCTTCCTCAGTTAGCTTGGTAAAAGCTTTCTGATGTTCCTTACACTTATCTTTCTCTTCCTTGGTCCTGATTTTCTTAAGTAATAATACATTTTTAGCCAGCTCCGCATTCATCTCACTTCCAGCGACCACATTGTAAATATACTCCCATTATGTCTTTTAGCCAAACAGATACTGAATCATGATAGCACTGTGACAAATAGAAAAGGTACAAGGCTGAGCATGTGTCAGCTGGAGAACACTCTAGAAGATGAGTCCAAATGCACAGTTTATGGATTGATTGAAAGTAGAGCTTGAATACTTTCAGCTAAGTATCTTAACTTAAATTATTAAAGCACTTTGTAAGTAAATTAAAAAAAACAGTTAAGCCAAATTGATTTTGAGCAAAATGAATGTCTGATTAGAAATATAGCACAGTTTAACTGGTAATTTAAAAAGATAACTCAGATTACTTTTCCTGTGTATACCTACATAGAAGCCACAGGGAAAAGTCCAAGCAAAGCAGTTCACCTCATATAGGTAAATAAAGACTAAAGCTTCTGCCTTTAAAGTGGAATGAAACAATAGCTATATTCTGTGAGTCTTTATAAAACTTTTTTCCTTTTTCAGTACTCTAAGCTACGTTTCTCAGTTTCACTTTTCATGGCAATGAAAACCCATAAGGGATTGCTTTCAAGTAGAATATGTACACACAAAAAGTATGCTTATTTTGGTAACACTAGCATTTGCAAAAGGGAAAACAAATGGTACATTGCTCCTGCACAAGTATTACTGACATAGGCTATGGTGTTTGGGTATACTAAAAACGGAAAAATGATCATTTGTGCTTTATTGAGCATAGACTTCATTTTTGTTCTTTTTTGTCTTTATCTGACTTACATTTTCCTCATAAACAAAAGATACAGCTTCTTTATTTTTATGTTTGTGCCCTTTAATTAATAGTAAAAGTATAATGCACATTTTTTTCTTTAACAACAGATTTGGACGGCATCCTTAACCTCTGTATTTTCCTAGCAAGGACCATGGATACCATTAATTTCTTCAATGTAAGCATTATTTTCCAGGAATAGATAATGAAATTTAGTAGGCAACAGGTGTAGTTACATCAGTTGACTAAGATGAGGAAGAACTAGTACAAAGCTAGATTATATTATGGATAGGAGATTATCCATCCTCCTACCTGTAATCAACCAACGTCATACTCTTCCTGTTTAACACACAACCGTATCTACAGATAATGCATTGCCAAGAGGGTCACTCGCAGAAGGTACTTTCTTTAAGAAGACTACACTTAAAGGGACTGATGATTGCTTTGCACTCTGTGAATTGTTAGCAGCAGTACAACGTGAAAAGGCAAGGCAAAGAAAGATGCCAAGAACAGTTAATTGACTGGAGGTGATCTTTGGGTGCAGAGTGCTCCCCTCTAACTGTTTTTTCTTTATTGTGTTAGCAAAAGTTGCAAAGTAGTAGAAGTCAAGTTACAGAAGCCAGATTTTATCTGCAACAAGCTTCACCCTGCCCAAATTGTATCATAACTGTTACAAAACCAGATACAATAGAGGTAAAAACCCCCAACCCACCTGGGCATGTAGTCTACCTTCTAGCAGCTACGTTTTGGATACTTCTACTGAAGTCCTTTCTCTCCTCTTACCAAAGTTGCTAGACCCTCTAAACTTTGAGTGTAATCTTACCTAATTCAGGGTGGCCTCTTTACCTTACCTTCAGCACCTGTGTGAAGGTGGAACTGGAAATTTAACTCTATACTTGCTGGAGATTGTTGACACTTCTCAATGGAAATAAGAACAAAAAGCCTTTTAAAAGAAATAGTAATTCATGTTCAGGTCCAGTGACTGCTCAGATCTGCAGAAATTCTGAGTAAGATACAGCAGGTGAAGATCTGGTATTTGTGTTGCTGATATATTGAACACATTAGTGACTTCCTCCTCTTTCCACAAATCTTTGCAGGACAGATGGGTTTCACAAGTTAAAAGTCTTTATCAAGATCAAGGATGTTTCAACAGAAAACACATCCTAGTTGATATGGCAAAATTTGATTAGTCAATTATTGCTCCTTTATTCAGTCAATTATTGTGCCTTTACACAAACTGCTATTTTCATTGATTTACATGTTTTAGGCAGAAAGAATCTAAAAGATGACTTCAGGCTTATTTAAAAAAATTCAGAACATCACCATGGTATTTATGTTTTCAGATGTAAATCAATATCAAGAATATTATCTGTTTATTATATGTGATGAAATTTGTTTTTTTTTTCCAAATCCCTCTAAATATTATTAAGAACCATTCATTGTTTTCTTTGGGGTTTAGCCAGCTATCAAGAAAAAGAAAAAAAAGAAATGCTTCAGTATTTATACCTAGGCCAGCAAGGTCTCAGAATCAGTGAACCTCAGGATTTAAAAGAAGCTTTTGCAGCTAGAAACTTTACTTGAAAGTAAACAAAACTGATGTCAGAAATCTCACTCCTCACTCTTGCTAGAGCTGTTCTTAAAAGGGTTGGCATTGATGTTTCAAACCGTTCATTCTTTTACAAGATGCAAAGTTGTCACTTCTGCTGTCCCCTCTCAGAATTGCTGTCTCTGAGCTCTTGAAGGGAAATCACTACTAATGCAAGTAGAGCTGCATGGAAAAAAAAAAGAACTGAGAACACTGTTGGCCTCCTTTTGATGTCAATTGGTGATCTAGCCTCATATGATGCCATCTCCTCTGTATGGTGTTATCACTTATTACAGATAACAACTGTAATTAACTGTAATTTAAACAATTATGGTCAGACTACTATAATATTGATTCTTGCTTTCATGGTCTGTTTTTTGAGAGGGAGAATTCAAAGGGATTCGCTTGAAGGACAACATCTTGCCTCACAGGTAGGATATGCCTGAGGTGTACCTGGCCAAGAGAACAACAAACACAGAAAGTGGGATGGATATTTCCTGCTTACAGTGAGAGAGTACAACACTTGCTTTATCTCAGTTCTAAGTATGGTTACTGAGACAGGCAGTGTAAATCTCCAAATCTGTAGATAAAAGTATACAAAATATGCTTGCACCAAAATGTCTTTTTCTTATTCAGTTGCAGGATTTATGCAGGCCTTATAATTACTAACTTTTGAAAGGAATTTTAGAAATAGACAGTGAAAGCAAAGGAAGAGGATAAGACTACCTAAAGCGGTGTACACCATACAGACATCTAATTGAAGAAAGAGTAGCATTACTACCTTGATTATGATACTGTGAGTAGAATTTATGGTGCATTTAGCTTGATAGCCTTTGCTATTAGGCCAGACTAAAAAATGTTTTGGGCTACATATATGTGTAACATATGTTTTATTATCAAATTTTATTGCTAACACAGTTTCTTGGCTATTTGCTGGTGTATAATTTAGATAAGATAGAAAAGAGTAGTCACACTTCATACAGGGGGTGTATAAATACTCACCTTTTGACAGTCTCCACACTGGAGTAACCATAAGTAACCAGGATTACTGGATCTTGGTTGGGAACATGAAGTATTTTCGTTTTTTGTGCAGTGTGAAGCACTGGAAAATGCCAAATGCAGAATAACCTGTGACTGTCACAATACACCAAGTAAGATACGTTGTCTTGTACATTGGCAACATAGTTTTGTTTGCAAAGGGTGGGTATTGTAAGTAAATGTGTTCATAAATACCAGTTCCTTTCAATTCATCTTACAAATTAGGCATGATCTTTGCTATGCAATTGGCAGCAGATATTTGAATACTGTTTAAGCCAATAGTGACATGGAAATGTGCAAGGGGGGTAGACAGTGTACTACTTTCACAATGAATTAAGAGTTCAAGGTATGTTACATTTCTTGTGCCTTGTCAAAAGAGGTCAAAATAAAAAAAATGGAGTGAAGAGCAGAGCACAAATTACAGGTGTGCGTGACTGAAATTAATAGCTCAAATTATTATTTCTTATGACATAGGAAAAAAAGTAAAAGTTGGATTCTGTACTTACAATATCAGAATAGATGCAAAGATTACCACATCACCCCAAATGAGGAAACTAATTACTTCTGCCTTGGAAGTTTCTATCTAATTTGTTCTTTTCCAGAAACCCTCTGAAATCCCTGTTTATACCACAGAATGTGTATGAAACTTGTGAGAATCAACAAGAGATCAGAGCCAACTCTGTGTCCCTACTCCCTCTACAGGGTTTTTTCCAATAAGATTATGATTTTTTTATATTGACCACATGGATTTCCTTAGTGCCAGATTGTTGTGGGGATCTGTGAGAGAGATGGGTAGAAAGGGTTGACTGCACATTTTTGTAGAATCTCAAAATTGCAGATGTGTGTCGAAAGACCTAGGAACAATGCTTTTAATTCCAGACCATCTATTTTTAGCAAGTGTCTTCTAAGGGATGTGTGCAAATAAGTACTTTTGTCTCTTAGCTTTTTTAGCATATAGGTGGTAGGAGCATGGGTGATTCAAATATTAGACATCTGTAAATTACTGTTATACAGAAAGTACTGTAATGAAACAGCCAATCAATTCGCATCTCAGTAAATTAACACTAGTTGAATTACTTACTGTGATTCATACGTCAAAATCTTCACTTGCCTGTCCTTCATTTTTATCTGCTTTTCCTTTTCTAGGTATTTGTGTAGTTTCTATCACTATAGTGTCTGAACAACATAGAAAAATCAGGAACATAAATTCCTGTTTTATTAAGACCTTTCATGTAGTAAATATAATTTATGTTCCATTTAAGGGTGTTTCACACTGCTGTAACAAGGACAAAGAAGCCACAGTACACGACCAAATCAAGATGTAGTTAATTAGTCTGTGTAGCAGTCTCTGCAACTGGGGAATGAAGATTAAGAAATAAAGGCATTGTCTTCATGGAAAAATTAGTGCTGTTTAAATACAGTGTTATGGGCCATTCTGTACACATGTACATTGTGGACAATGAAAGGGTATTTTCATGCCAAAATGCAAAGCTCTATATTGTATCTAAAACTACCCTGAAACTGAACTAGGGAACGTTTGAGAAGCATATGACTAGATGGAAGACATGCTTCTTCTGATACTAAGACTTTATAATTTATTTTTGTAAGGCACTGCATTGTGAAATGTGATTACACCTTTGGAATTTACTAGGACTGTCTTTGTTCTAAGTAGTTTAATCCATATTCAGAGTGGGAAAAGCTGCCTTTGATTTCTGTGCAGTAAGAATGTTTATACTGGGAGTGAGTTCAGAGTTTGTACTGTGCGCTGAATTGAGGCTAGTTTTCCTTTATGTTTATTTCCTTGTGTAGACAAACCCCGAGTTAAGTGCGTCACACAGGAAGTCTGTGGAGTTACTCTAGATTTATGCTGGTGTAACAGGACACATGAGAGAAATTTTATGACTGTTTCTGCCCAAGCAGACGGAATACTGTTAAGTGACAGCTCCAACAGGAGCAGGTCTTGGGAAGTACTGTTTTAGAGGCTTTGTTAAAGAAGAATGTTTTAAAGAAATGTTGGAAATAGCAGAAAGAGGAGTCATGTGTCTTCTTTCAAGTTTTAATAATGCATGAATAGTGCATTACAAGTCCATGCTGCTTATAATGCTGGAATGCTATCCACTTGCCTCTGTTTTCCCAGTTTTAATGTAGACTAATCTATTTAAATTTAGATTGTAAGGTAAAAAGATCAATGTCAGTACTGCTCCAAGAAGTGAGTACTTCCAATCTGTGCTGGACTTGTAGCCTGCTACCTATCCTTGGCTTGTGACCTTCCTGTTCTACCTTTGAAGTACTGAGAAAAAAACATTTGTACTATTGAAAGAACTGAGAGAAGAGGCCTTATAAATATGTTAAAAACCATTAGTGCAATTTTAAATGTCTTCATAACAAATAAAACACGGGTGTGGACTTTTGTGTCTCCACCAGTGCAGTAAATGTCATCAAACTTTCCATTATTATCCTGCTGTGTTTTCCAAGGAGAGAAATGCCATCGTGTTCATCCAGTTCAAGTTTTTAAAAAGATATCTCTCTCTCTCTCTCTCTCTCTCCAGCTTCCAAACACTATTGGGGGGGCTGGACAAAGTTAAACACAACAATTCAAGTGCCAAATCCATTATCTAAGATGGAATTAGACTTTCTGCTAAATGAAGAACGATGAAAAATACTGGCAGAGTGAAGAGACTGAGGCTTTCTTTAATTTAGGTATTGTAGTTTCTTCATGTCACATATTTCCTGAATAGATTTCTCTGGATAGAATTGATTTTTTTCTGGCCCAGCATTTCCCTTTCTTCAATAGCCTTATGTTGCTTTTTGTATGATACATTAGATACATTAAATAATTCTATTTCATTCTCTAATCAGTAGTCGTTAGCTTACAGGAGTCAGATCTTATTGCTAGGCAACTAAACAAGCAATCTCCATCTTTGTATTAAGCAGTTTGCTGTATCCATGCCTGACCCTATGCTTAGCTATACATACATCTATAAAATTACCTAAGTGCAGCTGTAAATGCCAAATGTAAACATGCTGCATATATTACACATATTGAATTTATCTTGAAAATGAGTTGTTAGTAGTCAAAACAGCTTGGAAAAAGACTCAGGTTTTTCCCTCCCCCTTTTTAGATGTATTTCCCTCATATGCAACTAGCTTTAAAGGCAGCCTTGGTGCTGCGAATTACTTTTGTCTCTTGGGATATTAAAAGAAGAGCTATTTATATATTAACCACCACAATCTATATCCTTTTACATCAGGATACCTCCATATTTTTATTAATGTCTCCGTAAGAGGTTGAGTGCTGTAATTCCTTGTTTGCAAATTTTACAAAGGAATTACGAGACAGATGAGTTAGTTTGAAAAACCAACAGCAGGGCTTCAGCAGATTGTACAGACAGCCGTCTTTCTGCAGTTTTAACAAAGCTTATACAGGTACTATGTTAATGACTTCATATCTGCCATCTTGGTGCTTGATTACATTTCCAGTGCCATCCAGCTTATTTTGTTGATCTTCTAATAATAAGATGTCCTCAATAACATCATAGCCTTGTTATGTCATTTTTGTAGCTGGAGTATCACTGTTCTGCCACAGAGAAAAAGGCTTCTGATGTCACACATTGGCACGTACTTTTTTTTTAAACTATTTTATATTGATTTTTAACCAGCTCATGTCATGCTTTTAGCATGTATATTTGTTATATGTGATGTGTGAGTCTCAGTTTTAGAATTGTAGAATTAAGGTCAGAAGGGACGTGTGGCGGTCATCTAGTTCACAGTCCTGGGCAAGGCATGGTTAATCTCAGAGTTTCAGGGCCTTGTCCTGTTCGGTTTTCAACATCTCCACAGATGGAGTTTGTGCAGCCTGTCCAGGGCCTCGCTGCAGTCCTTAGCCACTCTCCTGGGGAAGATTCTTCTATTGTGAGCGGTCAGAACTTCCCCTGTGCACCTCTGGAAAGAGTCTGCTTTTGTCTCCTCCGTAACTGCCCTCTCGGTGGTAGAAAACCACGTTTGGGTTCCTCACAGCCTTTTTTTTTTACTTACTAAACAAACCCAGTTGTCTTAGTCTCAGCTCATGTAATGTGCTGCAGTCGCCTAGCCGTTGGGGGAGGCTGCCTCTGGACTCCTTCCAGTTTGTCTTTTTCTCTCCTATACTGAGTGCCAAAACTGGACACAGTATTCCAGTAAAGGGTATTCTGGATGTGGCCTCACAAGTGCTGAGCAAAGGGGAGTAATAGCTTCCCCCATTGTGCTGGCTATGCATGTGCCAATGCAGTCGGGTATGTGGTTTGTTTGCCTTCATCACTGCAGAGGTGCATTGCTGACTCAGGTTCAACTTGCTGCCCGGTTCCATACCGGTGTTCAGAAGCTCCCATCCCTGTCAGGGCCTCGGTGTGCTTGGGTCTGCACAAACACCGTAATGAAATCAAGGTGACAGAGAGGTGAATCTTAGAGGCATTGCTTAGGCATGTTACTGTCACCAGCCCTTAGATGAACTCTTAATTTAGCTGGCTGAATTCCTTAGCCAGTTTTCTAAGTAAAAGCTTTGGAGAGAACAGACCCCTTCCAATACTCGATTATGTGTTTTGAATTACACTTTAAACCAGCTTCTGATCCTCAGTATCTATAGAAGGAGCTTCTGGATACTCTTTTTTTAGTCTTATTGGCTCATATATGTACACCTAAAGTTGGTTAGTATAAATAAAGGAACTGAACTGATCCATTTTCTGTTCTAATTTTGGTGCAGCTGTGATTAAAGTTGTTCCACTGTCCTTCCTGTTCAGATCAGAAATAGATTTGTAACTGACTCATGTTAGAAAATATAGCATTTAAAAATAGAAATGATTGCATGCTGTGGGTGATCCCATGGAACGGGGCTTCAGGTGGAGGTAGGGTTTAAACCCTTTTTTCTGCTTTGCTGTCATAGCACTGCTATTATTTGCATTTCCCACACAGCACCACTGCTTTTCTCACCTCTTCAATCTCGCTCACCATATTTAGGAACTGAGGCAATCTGGCAAGTACAGTTGAGGAGATGGAGAAAAGCTGTAGGACTGCACTATACTTAGTATTTTAGTGGTGCTGTCAGCTGTGCCAAGGATGTGGGAGACTGGAAGGGAGATGCTGAAGCCCTCTCAGTCTTGCCCTCCTGGAAGGATGCATAGACAGAAGTATTTGTACCGTGAAAGACATTGTCACTTTTCTTGAGTGGAGGGAAACGCAGGCTGATGGGGCTGAGTGGGCACTTCCCAATGTACTGGTGGCAGTGATAGCACACTACTGCTCAGGCTAGCCCACCTCACAGTGTATGGTCATCACTTACCAGTTGTCTGAGGGCACAAAGAAGGCAGACTGTGTAGCAGAGGACACAGAATATGTGGACATAGAATAAGGTTCTCCCTCCATTTCTGCCAATTTAAAGTGAAGAAAGCACTTCTCAAGAGGAAGTAGTATCTCACCCTTACATACCTGTGCAGCAATTAGCCCCTCCTTGAACTGCAAAAATAGGTGACAGATAATGCTGGTTGTGGTGATGTACATCTCTGATGTAAAGCAAACTAACAACACAGGTATATTCCACAAAAGCCACCAAACAGCTTTCAGGTTAAAAAGAGGCTTGCATCCTCCCATTAGGAATCAACTAAGCTGTCCAATACCCACAAAATGATGTTATTATATTTCATATTGTTTATTCAGTTATAAATTTCAGTCTAAATCCCAAGTTGCAACATCTGACCAAGCTGTATCTACTATAAAGATTATTATAACAATATAATACTATATTATACACTGGCTATTTTCTCTTACTGATTCTAGCCAGTTTTTTTTTTTTTCTTGTAATATGAGATTTCTGTTGCAGAGTAGCTAATTCTAAGATGTTACAGATGAGAGAATGAAAACAATAAGTTATTAAATAATTACAAATAACACCTGAAATGTTAATAATATTTTTATATTTTATGCCATAAAAAAATCCTGTATTTTTGTGAGTTTGGCTTGGTTTCACTAAAGACCCCTGTTGGTTTTGGTTTCTTATAGGACAATTTTCTTAACCTACATCACCAAATCTCTAGCTTATAAAAACTTGTATCTATGTTTTCTATGGACTAAGATTCTGTGAAGATATAATTGGAACAGGCTTCCTAGAGAGGTGGTCGATGCCCCGAGCCTGTCAGTGTTCACAAGGCATTTGAACAATGCCCTTAATAACATGTTTTAACTTTTGGTCAGCCCTGAATTAGTCGGGCAGTTGGACTAGATGATCATTGTAGGTCTCTTCCAACTGAAATCTAATCTAATCTAATCTAATCTAATCTAATCTAATCTAATTCTATTTATTTTTCATTTTGTTTAACAGAAAGATTTGGGTTATTTTCAAAAAACAGTTCATTCTTCTAATAGAGCTGGTTCATCCACCCTCCTCAGCCTTTCCATGATGGTGCTTTAAAAATAGTGAAACTCATCTCAATCTTGAGTTCATATCCAGACTAAATATGTGCATTTTATTAATCTATCAGATTTCTTCATTCTCTCTCACTGATGTAGCTGTGATTTCCAAACTTGCGTTGTTTAACAGTGCTTCAGTGGAGACATGACACTGTTTGCCACCAAACATTCTGAAATAAGTACATAGGTTTTTAAACTTCAGGTAAAATGTGTTGGAGTCACAGGATAAGCACGATAGCAGATTCTAAACATGATAAAAAAACCTATGTAAACCAGACATTCAGTATATTCATCTTTGTACACACAGATAACATGCACATACATGCGTGTAACATGCCAGGCTGTGACTGCTAAAACTTGGAGTTTCCATCTTGAACTTCCTGACGTACATGAATCTAACTTGCATCCATTCCTCCTATGCAAACAAAAAGATATTTTTAAAATAATTTCATCAAAGGAAATTTTATTAAGAGGAAAGCTGAGACGGAAGAAGGAAATATACCCTGCCTTGCAAAATTTGGCTCCTCACCGCCCTGAGCTAACATTGTCCGTGTCTACATTAGCAAATAGTGTTGTGCAGTAGAGCCAATCTATAGTTAATGCCAAGAACCTGATGTCCATGTTATACGTGACTGGGGGGAAAGGAGGGAATCTGCTTTGAACTAGCTCCAGTTTCCTCCTGTGAACTGAAAGTGCATGAATAGTTGGAGCACATTAGATGCTCTCTAGAGCGCATCTTTCAGCTTTGTTTCATTTGGGGGATATCTAGCTGTACTCTCTGATCTGTGCTGTATGAAACGAAGTAAGGTAAGGCGAAAAGGAGATTCACTTCAAAAGCATACTCCTGATCTGAACTTAAAGACCTATGTAGATGCATCCATTGATTGGATGGTTTGAAAAGCTAACATATTCAGCCAGGTTGTAGGGAATTAGTACCTTCTCCCCTTTGGAAATAAATTATCTCTATATTCACTGATCCTTAAAAAAATTATGCCAATTCTCTGTGCTAGGATGAGAGAGAGGGAAACATGATAGGATATAACGGTGTTCACAGTGGAAGCTACTTGTTAGGTTAATAACAAAGGACTAACCTGGTAAGTGGTGGCATTCTGTTTCAAAACTAAAATGGAGGGTACATGGACAGAAATGTACCTTCTATACATGTGATTTTACTATTTGAAAGCCGTCACTATTAACCTTTTTATAAAGCTACAACTAAGAGAACTTTCCCTGTTTTCAAATTTATACTCTGTAATCTGAAAATGATAAATTTAAGACCTTGCATGAAGTCCAGTACACCACTGAATTCTATAGCATTAGTTGCAGACAATACAGTGAGACTATTGCTATCTATATTCTTCTGAGTTGCTACTGTAAAATACTACAGCAGTGAATACAGAAATATGACAGTTCTGTAATAATGGTGGAACTGAAGAAGGTTATGTAATTCAAACACTTGTGAAATTAGTAGAATTATGGATTTCTTGCCAAGGCTTGTCTTCTGAGACTGCGGTTGTTTACAGAAGCTCTAGCACAGAAGCCCATGAGGAAAGACGATATGAGGAGGCTGATTCTGCAGTCTTATTCAGATGTAGCAGGACTTGCTCCGAGCAATGAACGCATTCATTTTCATGAGGTAGCCTAATAATGGAATACTAAAGCATGATGGAATCAAATCCTACATCTTAGTGTTCAAACTCTGTTTCAATAACTGAACACACAGTGCTTTATTGCACTTATGTTTGGTATGGTTCTCAATGGAAACTGGGAACATAGTATATACCACATAGGTAAAAACAAAAAGGCAGAGGCCATTTCATTTTTTACGCAAACTTTGCTAAAAATAGGTAATTGATCAAGTGAGCAGAGGTAATGAGCCATATAGAAATTTGTCACTAAAGCTTTTACAAGCCTTAGCATGATAGCTGCAGCATTTATGTAGCTTTAAACATGAGCATTAGTGGCTTCATGTAAATAAATCCATAACTAAAAAATTGTATTTTTAAAAATATGCGTAAATGAGCATTCTTTAAACTCAAACTTTCTCTCCCCTTTTCTGAACCACTATGTATTGGTGTTCCCCATGTTGTACTTCCTTCAGCACTACATCAGCATGTCTGCTTGTCAGTGGGAGTTTTGCCAGAGTACAGTCTAAAGCAGGTTTTGGCAACCCGTGACTGCAGATTATGAAAGGCTGGCAGCAGAGCTAGCATGGGGTTAGGAGCCATAACATATTGAGGGAGTTGGCTAAAAGAACCAATATCTTCTTCAGAACTCAGCAGAAATCCCGGAGTTGAAGAGTCCCTTCATCATACTGCTGATCTTAAGACCATCTGCTGAGCAGTGCTTCATTTGTTTGGGTTGGAGGGGGTTTTACATTCTGCTAGGTGTCTCTCAGCATTCTCAGCCTCTCATTTGGGAAAGAAGAGTACTAGTGCAACACATTTGAAAAGTCTTTGATCCCTGAGCAGTTGAGCTTTGCTATCTTACTGTGAATATCTACTTTTTAATCATATTTAGGGCCTGAGTAATTCTAACCATTGCTTGATTATTAAGTGCTACTTGGTCCCTTGGGGTTGTTTTTTGAAAAAAAGCTATGGCCCATGTAAGAATTAATTAATTCCCTGCAGGTCTTTTTTATTCTCTTCGACTCCCCGTCTGATTTTCTGGATCTTTCTGCCTGTTCATATGTATTCAGCAGCTAAGCAACTATGGTTTAAAAAAAAAAAAAGGTCACCGCAAAATACCAAAATGGCATTTCCCTCCTCCAGCCTTTCATAGGATAAATGCAACAGAGAGGGTCAGGAATTTTATGGCCAGCTGATTTGAGACCTAGGAGAACAAATAACTATACACCATTTTTTGCTTATGTAATCTTTGTTCATTATTATTGATTGAAATGAAGTTTAAAAGTATGTTTCTTCTGAAGCCTTTTCAAATCAGTGGCTCTCAATACAGGTTTAAGGCTGAAACATCTATCAGCAGGACTGTAAAGATGGTGAATTAGTTCTGCTGAAGTATGTGTGACGCCTGTGAGAACTCCTCAGTGTGTCTGATGGTGAAATCAGAGGTTACTTTAAGGTTTGGGATACATATGGAGGAGAAGAACAATTTCTGTGCAATGTGACAATTTATGAGCAATGAGTATGTGTAATATGCAGGTTAAAAGCACCTTTTTTTAGCAAGCAGCAAAGAAGAAAGTATAACATTATGTGCTAAGGTCTGACCCCACAAATAACTGTACAAAAATTGTTCACTAAGCAGTCCTGTAGAACTCCGAGAGACTTTCCTGGGGAAAAATTATTTGTGCTTGAGTATAACTTCACTAGTTCCATAGGGTTGTGATCTGATTATTTAGTTCTGTGAAACTTATTTAACTTCAAATACAATTGGAAAATAATTCCAATATAATTCCAATTGTAATTGGATAATTACAAGTAGAAGCAGAAATCATCAAAAAAGGTGTATTTATATGTTAAGAGAAAGAAAACATATTAAACCTGCTAACTAAAGCATTTTAAAATAAGAAATGCCTCAGAATTTAAATTACCTGGGCTGAATTGTTTGATGTGAAAAGGAGGCAATATCGATAAGTGAGATCCAGAAAAAAGATTTCAACCCACAAGATTTTTGTTTATTGAAATTTGTGAGGGTGTAATTGAATAGATGACTCTCAGATACACTCAGGTGCATTTAGATACATATGATACAATATGCTTAGTTCATGCGCAGATGTATATGCTACTCAAAAGCACATCAGTGGCTATATCCTGGACGTCAAGTCTTATGATAGATGTGACAGATGTATGCAAGTAAAAGCAAAGTAAAGTTATTGCAAACCAGAATACATTTGCTAATTGTTCCACTGTGTGTATTTAGACAAGTAAAAAACCTCATTTTGGAAGTAATTACTAATTTGGGGTGGGGTGGGGTGTCTAAGGTAAATGTTATTGCAGTTTTTGTAGTACTGAACAGTCAAGATCACTGAAAGTTGAGGATTTTGAGTACTTAAGGAAACTGACTTAATATTTTTGGAAATCAACTTTTTCATATGAGCCTAGTACACTTTAAAATCCTGATTTCACTCACCTCTGATTTTTTTTGCCCTAACCTTAACAGAATGACCATAGCCTATAATCTCAAATGAATATATTCTGATGATTGGGTTTTTTTTCTCAGTAGTAAAAGACAACATATTTTATGCATATTTTTTTTTCTTCAAGGTGATATTTGACATCTGTCAAGTTGAATGTCCTGCACAAGAGTGGAAATTATTTTACCAAAAATTAGGTGTTACAGAAATAGTTGATTTCCAAGTGCATGGTCATGTTTATGAAGTCTTAAGAAGACCATTTTCATTAATTTCTATTCCAGAAGGCAGCTGTACATATTTAAATTTAAAAAAAAAGTGTGAAAAATAAAGACAGGTGTGTTCTGGTAATATATACAGATTATAGTTACTGATTTCGTTAATATATTATGTACAAATAAACTGTAAACTCCCTTGAAGTACAATGAAAGCTTTAAAGATAGTCTTACAATCGAATTTACGATATTCATAAATATTATCACTGAGGAAGTAGAAAGCAATTTTTCCTGAACTTTACCTCCATGAATAATTGTTGACAAAAGGCTCTTCAGAATGAAATGTCACATCTTTTTTTTTCCTGGGGCTTGTGATAAGTCGTACAATCAAAATGTTAGGGTGACTAATTTTTTGTTAGGAAAGAATTTATCATGGCTACGTGCCCAGGAGGTTTTTCAGGTCTCTCACTCTGAGGCCGCAATATGTGGTGGAAATAAAGGATATTGAGGCAATATTTGCGCCTGCTAATACAAACACAGCTGTACCACCTCTTACGAGTTAGATAAAAATTCTGTCTGTGAAGTTCAGATCTGGAACTAAATATCAAAGATGACCAATGTCAAATTTGTTGTTTAGTTTAGGTCCAGTGTTTAGTTTGTTTTCTACCATAGTTTTCTCTGCTTACATTGGCACTCCCCACTTGCATAAAAACAACTTAAACAGATAATTCTTTTGCGTCTACAGCTTAATAAAATAAACTCAAAAGCAATTTTCTTTTCTCAAATACAGTTACGTCTTCATGGAGTGCATTGCTGCATGAAAGTACTGACTAGGGTTGTGACTTTTTTTGGTCATCATTTTAGCCAACCTGGCTAGGATGGCAAATAGTTTAAATTGTAGATCAGGCCTTACTGAGGATTTTTGCAAAGATTGGATTAATTTATTACAGTACGTAAAGCAAATGTAATTTTGACTCACCCTGTGTATAAATAGCTCCTCTAAGGTATTAGATTTTTCTCAATTACTCAAATTACCCATATGTTTCTTAGGTTATAAACACTTTTTTTTATATAAAGAAGAAGGAGGATTGTTTCTGACATTTTCTCAGTTGTGTGCAATGACACTTTTGAAATCGTAATAGTCTACTGCCAACTATGGATGTTGACTCAGGCATGATATTTTCAAAAGGCATGCTTTCTTTAGAGACTAGTTTATCATGTTTCCATCTGTTGGATAAATATTTTTTTGACTAAGTGTAAAACCCCAAATACATGTCATCCCAGATGCTCAAGAAATTTTTCATCTGACTGCTGAAAGGCAACAAGATGAGATGGAAAATCCTTTCAAAACACCTGCCAAGCAAGACTGTACAATCCTGTCTCAGGCAACTAGAAAGTCCTTCAGACTACCTTTGGAACTGTACTGGAGGGTAGTCACCTGAGATTTTGGACTTCAGCAATCCAGAGATTAAAACCAGTAATCCGTGCGACAGCGCGAACAAATCTTACTGATAGATAGCGTATGATCCCAGCAGGTGGGAGATGTAAATCAGTAGCCTGGAGAGAATCAGGAGATACGAGAATGGCAGAGGGTTGTATGCTCAAGTGCATGCCCTCTGCAGCTCAGTTCCAGGAAATCTGACCTTGTGTTATTTTGGATGCTGGCTGATAGAAGCCTTTTCCTTGCTGTCTGAGCACTGTGGCTGAAGAAATTTGCATTCCTACTTTTTGCATTTTATCCTACTGGCATTACCAGACAGGATTGATGAGAGCAGGTGAGACTGCAATCCCATTGTGTAAACTGTGCTGGCATGCAGAGATTTCTCTGTCCCTCACAGTGAGTAATGGGTAGATAGACCTTGGGAAATGTTCCTTCAGGGTTCTAAAAACAAGGTATTCACTTGTAAATACACCTCTTTTTCCCTTCCCCCATTCGCTGAGATAAAATAAGGCTCTGGTGGTACATTCTCTGTAATCCTTCTGTGGCTTCACTTGAATAGATCTGGAGGGATCTGTTGCTCAAATAGAAGCCTCTTCTGCAACACCAATGTGCTTTCATTGATTTCATTTTTTCTTTTTTTAATATTGTGTCTAGTGATGTATCTGCCTAGGAAAAAGCAGAACCAAATAAAGCAGAAGAGATTAAGTGAGTATGACAGAAGAACAACTTTATACTGTTGACTACTCAACAGCAGGTTTGATGAGAGCAGGTAAGGACTTTTTTTTTTTTTTTTGAGTCAGTTTATGAGTTTTACTTGATATAGCCATGAGGAGACTTGGTGACCCTGTGACCCTTTTTATATGGTGTGATTTTAGCCATGCAGTTTTGCTTTTTTTACTGTCAGGGTAACCTGAAAAGCAGGCTTCTTTTCTTTTGTATTTAAGTTCGATTCTGACCAAGGCAGTGAACAAGTATGGTCTTGGTGTAAGTTGCTGCTGTTACTTTCCCCAATATTTTCTCAATCTCTGCCTGCAGAATAGGAATGTGAGACTGGAAGTGACTCTTAGGGTCATAGAATCCACCTCTCTGCTGGCGCAGGCATCACAACTCATAAATCCCATTAAAAACAACCAAACTCAGTCTTGAAACTAATTCTTCACCCACGTCACCTATACTGACATATCCTATGTTGTTTTAAAAGCACTGTTCATGAACTTCAAAGGCCTCAGCTCTGCTCACTGCTAGCAGAGGCGGCCTCTGTTCGTAATAAACTTGCCCTCCTCTCACAACACTACTGCTAAGTAAGCTTTTTTCCCAACTGATAAAATGCAAGATATACACATGAAAATATGATGTGTAGGTGTTCTTTCCAGTTAGTCCTGCCAGAATGCTGTTCTGGGACCCCCACTAATTTGAAACCCGATTTCTTTGTCCAGCCTTCGTGGCCAGTCGACCTGTGCTTGAAAGGTAGTTTCCCAGCTTGCAGACTTGATTGGTCACTTTCTTGGGTTGTCAAAACTCTTCTGGGGACGTTTGTTTAAAGCTAAGTTTAAAATGTCTAAGATTGCTCACTGAGGTGAGTAGGGGGAATGCACAAACTATTATTTTGTCAGTATGTATTCCGTAAAGAATGTAGGAATAGGGTGGAAGATCCAGGTTGCTAAATGATACTGTAGTAGGAGAAGAAATGCTTGGCTTTTCTGAGTATTACAGGCTGAGACTGATTACAAAAGCCTTGTTAAGTAGAAATATTTCAGGGCATCTTAATTGTGTGATTAAAGTCAGCGTTACAGACTTCTTATCATCCATAGGGAGGATTTAATTTTAGAATGCATTGAAAAGTAGTGTTAATGTCTCTACGATAGCTTTTCTAATTCAGAGAAAAAAAATACTTCAAGATTTGATACTATGATTTTGTGAAAGAGAATAGCATGAGCTAAGCCTATGTCTTTTGGCCAGAAACAGGAAAGAGAAAAATCTCCTTAGAATTTCTGTTTTCCAGCTTTTATTCCGGTTCAGAACTTCCATTGTCTTCAGTGATTATCTGAAATTAAATTCTAAACATGTAGATGTTTGTCCATCCTTAGCCATGCTATTAAATTGTTCTCTGTTCTTCCAGTTCTTGTCTGATTTCCCAGACTGATACCAGAACAATCTGAATTGATTCCATAATTTATGACTAGTATTATAACTAAAGTGGATTGCTTTCTTTTTAATTTTTAAAATTAAGGTTCAAGTAGATTCCATCTTCATCTGATATTCTAAGGATTTATTAATGGCCTCAGACAAGGGAAATAATATGGATTTTTTAGAGGAATGCAACATAAACCATATAGTTCCAGAAATACCTGTCTAGCTCTATATTTTTTTTGTATTTATGCGCTGGTAATCATGGAGTTGTTCAGGGGAGATTTGAGTGATGGGATAGGATGAGGCTTTTTCATATATTCCTTGGAGTTGCTTGTTGATGCATTCAGGTCACAGATGTACAAATTACTGCTATTGGTACGGCTCTGGCAAAGACAGTTTGATCTAAGTGCATAGAAGGGTGAAATTTAATCCTGTAAATGGGACTGTGTACTTCTAAAATTTTAAAATGGCCACTTAGGGTTTAGTAACTGAGAAACCTCCTCTGAGTCCAATCGTTTGTCCACACCTTTGTAACAGAAATGCAGATCAACTTAATAACCCTCTCTTTTATCCTAATATCAAATATTGGACATTGCTTCTATATTCATAGAGTCTGTCAACAGTATTTAATATTTTTGGCTGCAAGGGGTAGCAGCCGTAGGCAGGGTTGGGTTTTTTTTGAGTGTGAGTTACAGGGTCTGTTCATATGTTATTCTGCCACATGATGTCCTCCTAACCTAGGTTACAATCATCGAATGCATGCACTCCAATTTCAACTGTAAAATTCTGTAACATTCAGACATGTATTTATAGAAAAGGTATCAGTCTTGTTACAGACTATTACTCTAATCTATGTAGTTTTTTTCAGTTGCCGTATATGAACTGTGAACATTTCTTCTGAGTCTAAGCACTGTAAATACAGCCTTGTAAATACCTTCATTATAATCCAAAGCTTAAGAAACTTAAGCATTTTCATTTTGTTCTACTGTAATGAACATAGTCCAGTTTAGTGTTATTTAGTAGTTACTCACTACTTTGTGCAAATATGTTGTGCTAGTTGTGTATTTTTTGCACCAAGGCGTGCTTTGAATGTTGCACACATTATGTGACAGTTGTAATTAATCTTGTTCTGAATAAATGACTTTGATCAAAATTTCTAGTACTTGTATTTGAGGTATGGCACAAATACAGACTTTAAATTTAGATACAGCATACTACTTGTCCTTTAATTTGAGCCACGTTATTTCTTGCTTTAGGTAATTTTTTTTGGTCAAAAACCGAGTATACTTTATGATGCTGACATAACATATTTTTGTGTACTTAGGACTTAATGAATGCTAGTTTTCTACCAGTTCATAAAAGTAGAGGGATAATCTCACATCCTCCTATTCCAAATAACGAAGATATTTTAACTAAAGAAGAGGCTCAGCAGCCTTAAGAATTTCGGTGATGGTGCCGAACACCTGCATCCACCGGAGGTCAGTAACGCGCTTCATGCAGTGTGCCGTTGAGCATTGACTCCTCCCAGCTGTGTCACAATGATTAAATCTAGTGCTTCCGAATATTAACCCAAAAAGGAATTTATAAAAAGAAAACCTTCTTTGTGCACAGCAAAGTCGACAGATCTGTTTTCTCTCCATACTTATTCCACGTGTACCTGTGTATATTACTATACGTGCACAGATATGTATTTCCCAACATATAGAAACCAACAGAGATACAAGTAAAACTTCACCTCTTCCTGCTCATCTGATGTTTTACTATGGCAGGGATTTAGATTGGGCATAAACTATCTAAAATAACACACGATTTACAAGGTGGCTAGATGGTAGCAAAAGAAAAAACTTCCAATACAGATACCTAAATTTTTGAACATTTACTTGCAAATCTGACTCTTACTGGGTCCACTAAATGAGACACTGAGACTTATGTCACACTGCAGGGCTCTCTTCTGATATGGAACTTAAGTTTGACCTAAACTTCAGTTTAGGATTTTTAAATGAACCCATTCTTCAGTTAAAAAAGGAGGAAAATGGTTACAAAGAATGTTGTTAGGGAAATGAAAGGAATTGTTTTCCATGGAATACTTGGTAATTGGCCCATACCTCTCCCCTAAATGTACCCAGTACTATTTAAAGTAATTATACTAATCATCACGGTATTTAGGCATAGATGACATTCATGAAGAAAAATGAAAATACTGTTCTAGCACGCCAGTGAAATCTGCTTTGACAAGTTAATCCAGTATTTATTTAATTAAACAATGGTAATAAAATATTTAATTGCACTTTAAGTTTTCTATGTCTGTCATCCAACCACACAAAAAATTCAGAACTCAATGTATGTCAAGCAATGAAAATGCCTCAAGCGCATCTAATATCACCATGTTTTATACATTAATGAAAGAAACTGAGCTGTAATGTGCACAGGTATAAATAGTTAATTGTTTAGTTCCCTTTCTGCTATTTGAGGCTGAAGCAAAAGGGAAATATCCCTCTCCTCCCCCAACTCAGCCCTGTTTGTTTCTGAGGAATGTTAATCAGCTTCCTAGTGCCAGCAGGCTGCAATCACCAACTACTAATTAGTTTTGGATAATGATATTGGTAATGAGCCTCTAGTCCTCAGAGGCAGTAGACTGAGCTTGACTCAGATGTATTCAGTTATTTATCAAGAATATTATTGTGACAAGCAACGTGAACAGTTTGAGCATGTTTAATGCCAAATATTTTCCTTTAATTTAATAGTAGCAGCACCATTTTTTGCAGATTTTGCTGAAATAACAGCTGGTTTTAAATTAAATTTCCATTAAACAATGTTAGTATTTGTCTCCTTGTTAGTCCAATTGTTTGATTACTCTCTTGGACATCTTTACTAATCAGGCAGTTATTGAATCACCTGAGGGAGGAACACTTAATTGGGGAAGATTTTTAAATGAACTTCCTGTTGTATTGCCTCTCTAGGAGGTCTGTATCTGGTTTAATGTCAAACAGTGATCTTACACTGCTATTTTTGCAGGGCATAAAATTCTCTGGTTTGCAATTAGGTAGGTGTTCCATAAGTGAGGTTATAATGCATTGGAGCTGCTAACTGTGAGGGGTAGAGAGAATAGTTCAGTTTTTGCTCCATGTGGAGCTGTTGCTACAGTTGTTAGATGTGGGCTTATTTTGTATGTTTCAAAAAGTTATCCTTAAAATACTTTTCATTGTTATGGCAAAGAAAGAATACCATCATCCAGCAGATGATAACAAATATTGTGGAAAGTCTGGAGCTGCAGTAGGGAAGCAGAAATGTGCTTTAGCGCTTGAGGATGTCAGTTTGGTGCCACCTTTCTCCCTAGTAAGTTTACATTGGAGGAGGATTGTGTTTAATGGGTAGACGTGTGAAAAATTGCCATGCCTGTTTTCTTGTAGCATTGCATGTTGAAAATGAGACTACAGAAGGCAGAAATGTGACTTACATGGTCCTGACTTACCTATCTCTGCTCCTGCTAAGCATTGTAGGACTTATTTGACCTTTAATCCCTTAAAACACCAAAATCCTGTCAGAAGATTAACAGTGGAAGGCTGTAGCACACTGAAACGTTCTGGATTTTGTGCTCTTTTTGTCTTTCTATGGCTGTCTTTTGTTTATATGCGTTCAGTGTCTTAGAGTAAAAGCCTGAATCTTATTCTTGCTCCCAAAAAATTAAGCATTTAAAGACCCCGTTTTTGTCAAATTCACATTTTAATTGCAGTTCTGAAAATGCTTGCAAGTGCTTTCTGGTGGTGTGTGGAGTCTGTGTTTGTTTTGCTTTTATAACTTAAAGTTCCCTAGTATGACTAAAACTTTCTGAATTGTGATCAGTTGAGCATTAGAAACTAGTGGAGTAGTTGTTCTTTTGTGTAAGTATGTGGTGAGCAGGCTTCAAGGCATATGTAATTCTATTTGTGCCATCAAGAAAATGTGTGATATTTTTGTATTCTGCTCAACAGAGCATCTGTCTGAGGAGAGGAATATCTTCAGTTTTTGTTCTGGCTTCCAGTACAGCTTCTATTGCTAATAACAAACGTAAGAATCGTTAATGAGACACTGAGTTGCACTGTCTCGTGTGATCCTTCTACCTAGCCCAAGAAGTCTTGAATTATTTTCCTTACAGTAGTGCAGCTTCAGCTGAATGTTGTAGAATAGTTTCCAGCTTGCTTGTTAATATGTTCTCTGGGAAAATGGAAGATGTGAATTTGAGCTCCCTCATTCTGAGGAGAAAATCAAAACCGAACTTTTTATTTCATAGGTTACTGCTAGGCTCTTCCATAGAAGAACAATAGAAACTTACTGTCCTCAAGTTGTGTTTTACAAGAGTAGAAAAGGTACCAGTCAACTCTTTAAGGAATCTGTACCTTTCTTAGGGGACAGAGATCTAGGCTATGGATCTCTAGTGAATGAAAATGTTTTCCATCAAACCTGAAAAACATATTTGGAGACATACTGTGGTCTATAAAAAAGTTTTGTCTGTACTCGCTTTTGGCAATGCTACTCTTTTTCTGCTGACTCAAGTTTGTTCTTTCCCTTCTTGAGCCCTGTGTAGGGCATGTCGCAACTTCTCTTAAGGTCATGGACTCTGATTTGAGACCAAGCACCAAAATATACCTATTACAGCATCTGTATGTAAGCTTTTTATTGTATTTATCACTTTATTCTACTTATGCTTTAATTATTCTTACTTAGTGTGGAATCTTCTGCAGCTGGTGTTGAATTGCTTTTATCATTGCTATGTCATGATTTTCAGATGCCCTTCCTCACAGACTGAGCTGGTGAAATTGTGAGAAGATAGTAATAAGTGTTTCAAAAAAGCCAACAAAACAAAACAATGCCCCCCAAACCCCATAAAGTCCTCTGATCCACTTACCAAAGATATGCTTAATTTAAATTGAAAAAAAAAGCACAAATTCTCTTGAATTTCTAACCCTCTGATGACAAGGAGATTTAAATGAAGATTTCATAAATTAAGCATGAAATTGGAAGTGGTATTAATAGCACTCTGTACTGCTATTTGCTGTATGTGAATTCTGTGGTAAGTAGCAGTGTTGCAGATCTGCAAATGTTGGTACAGAAGAATTACAACTTTTTCTGAGTGTATGAAGTACCCAGCTTTTTTATTTCAGGTTATGCTATATCCTCTGTTTGTAAGAATTGCTAATGGAAAAAGCTTGGATTTTTTTTCAGTCCCTTCACTCAGCTATTTGTATTGATATTAATATCATGACACATACTACTGTATTCTCTGGCATGATGGCAAATACGTGTTCGTCTAAAGAACAGCTGTACTTCCAAATAAAAGTATAATCATAATCAGACTGGCTGAAGANAAAGTATAATCATAATCAGCCTGGCTGAAGACTAAATATATCAGGATATACCAGTTCTAATGAAAATACAGGTTTTATGTAAGTGAGAACTTACGTTCTCATAGCATTTAGGCTAGCTGTGTCCTTCTCCGCTCACCAGCGGTACTCCACATGAAATTTGTGCTTTCCTTGCATTAGGATTGTAGAAAGCTATTTTTTTTTTGTTTAATGTAATGGGGGACAAATCTATTCAAAGGGGGTTATAAAATACAATCAAAATTGTCTACTGTAGGTAAAATTGTATTTGAGGTTAACAGTATTAGAGTATGATAATTTCTGAGTGAATATATGCACAGCTGTGAACTTTGACAATTAGGAAGAAACCCTGAATCAGGAGCAGGTTACTTCGTATCTTTTTCATTTTGCATATTCTCAAAGCTTATTTATCAAACATGGGAGATATTCCAGCTGCAGGATACTGGAATCTGACTAGCAGGATCCCAAGCATGGCCAATAATGTAACTTCTTTGTGTTTTAAATCCAGAATTTTATTTGCCCTATGCAGTTAGTTTGTGATACTCAACCTAGCATTAATTGAACTATTTAAATACAGTGCTACTGGTATGTAGTGAAAGAAGCTTGGCTCTGTTTAGACTGCTGATGTCATAGTTTTGTTTTACTTCAAACAAATTGAAATTTATCCCACTTTCATCCAGGATAGAAATACTCTTTTGCAAAAATTCCATTTTGGAATTGCATTATTAAATGATTAGTAAGAGTTTACTGTGTGACATAGGCAAATGGTGTTTTGTAAGCATAAGAATCTTGGTGTGTCGCAATTTTTTTTTGCTCACACTTTAAGATTAAAGAGTTTCTATGGAAGTACCTGTGGCTTTCTACTGTCCTATCACTAATTATTTTTTTGAGAGACCATGCTATACCATACTGTGTAGTTGATCATTTGGTGCATGCATACAGTTATTCAGAACAGTAATTCATAAAGTCAGTTTACTGGTAAAATCCTAAAGCTTTTGTTGTTTGCTGTTCTGAGAAATTTAATTGCTGTATTTCTACCTTCTTTCTATAGCTTGCAATTTCCATGAGCATCTTTCAGGGGGAACTTTAAGCAGGTAATGGGACTTTTCATATTCTAAACTACAGTCAGGTGTGCTTCTTCAAAAAAAATACACATAGGAAGAGACAAAGAATTTGAGGAAGAATCATAGAATATCTCAAGTTGGAAGGGACCCATAAGGATTGTTGAGTCCCAACTCCCTGCTCCTCGGACTACATAAAAATGAATCACATGACTAAAAGCATCATCCAGATGCTCCTTGGGCTCTGACAGGCTTGGTGCTGTGACTGCTTCCATGGGAAGCCTGTTCCAGTGACTAATCACCATCTCAGTGGTGAACCTTTATTAATGTCCAAGCTGAACTTCCCCTGACATAGCTTCATTCCATTTCCTTGTGTGCTATCGCTGGTCACCAGAGAGGAGATCAGCACCTTCTCCTCTGCTGCCCCCCTTGAGGAAGTTGTAGACTGCGATGAGGTCACCCCTCAGCCTTCTTTTCTCCAAACTCAACAAACCCAGCTGCTCCTTGTAAATCTTGCCTTTGAGACCTTTCACCATCTTGGTCACCCTCCTCTGGACACACTCTAATAGTCTGATGTCCTTCTTGTATTGAGGCAGCCAAAACTGCGCACAGTACTCGAGGTGAGACTGCGCCAGTACAGTGTAGAGTGGGACAATCACATCCGTTGACAGGCTAGCTATGCAGTGCTTGATGCACCCCAGGACACGGTTGGCCCTTTTGGCTGCCAGAGCACACTGTTGAGTCATATTCAACTTGCCATCAACCCAAGCCCCTGGATCTCTTTCTGCAGGGCTGCTCTCCAGCCTCTTGTCCCCCAGTTTGTATGTATAACCAGGTTTACTCCGTCCCAGGTGGACAATCCTGCACATGTTCGTGTTAAATTTCATATGGTTGGTGATTGCCCAGCTTTCTAGTCTATCCAGATCTCTCTTGTAAGGCCTCTCTACCCTCGAGGGAGTCTCTCTTTGGGCCTGACCTGTCAGCTACTTTTTCACCCAACATATTATGGACTTGTCTAGCTGTATGCTGGACATTTTGTCCAGAAGGATACTGTGAGAGACAGTAGCAAAAGCTTTGCTGAAATCCCCAAACCCCACATCTACTGGCTTCCCTTGGTTGACTAGATGGGTGACCTTGTCATAAAAGAAAATTAGTTCGTTAAGCAGGACTTTCCCCTTCTGAACCTGAATTGGCTATGACCAATGACTGAGTTGTCTATTGGGTGTTTTTCACTAACTCCCAGAAAAACCTTCTCTACTGAAGTGATACTGACAGGCCTGTAATTACCAGGGTCTTCCTTCTTACCTTCTTGAAGATTGGGACAACGTTTGGCAGCCAACTGAGACCTCTCTGGACTTCCAAGACTGTTGAAAAATAATGGAGAGAGGTCCCACAATAATATCAGCCAGCTCTTTCAGTACCCTGGGATGAATCCCATCAGACCCTATAGACTTATATGCATCAAGCTGGAGCAGCAAGTCTTGAACGAGTTCGTAATCAGCTGGGAGTCACCAGTTCCCCAGTCACAGTCTTCTAACACAAGGCTCCAGAGGTCCCAGGGCCCATCATCAGTGTTAAAGACAGAGGTAGAAAAGGCATTAAATGTCACTGTGGTGTCTACATCCCTATTTGTAAGGTGGCTGACCTCATGAAGTAAGGGACAAACGTTATGTCTAATCTTCCTTTTGAGGAAAGAAAAGAAATGCATAATACTGAGAAATCCAACTATGGGGGTAAAATGAGAAGATGAAAGGACGTGAGGGTGAAATGAAGCGGTTTGGTTCTACTCCAAAGGTCAGCTAACTTTCCCTTTTCTGCTTGTAAGCACATAATGCACACGGACATTTTTTCTATTTATGCCACACCAATTTTCTGTTTCCTTTTATCATAGAAACATGAAGTGATTGCAGCTTACCAAGGTGACAATAAGTGGATACTTCTTCAGTGAAGAGCTGATGTTTTATCATTTAGGCATGCCATATTGTTGTGTGTCACACAACATCACCCACAAGAGGGTTATGATGTGCTTAAATGAAAAATGCATCACACTCTGCCAAACTCCTCATGACTTGAATTTCTGTATTTGCTTGGCAAAAGCCCTTAATGATGGCGTTTTATATTTCAAGTCGTCTGTCGCTTCAATTCTCTTCAGCCTCTCTGCTGTGTGAGAAACGTAGACCATGAACTTGTCAGTCAGGCAAAGCCAAGAACGTTTTACAGCCATTTAATTATTTGAAAAGAAGAAAAAAAATTCTGTATGCACATTCATTCAGTGAATTTCTGAGGGTAAAGTTATCTTTGAAGTCTGAGAAGTATAACAGAGCAATGTAGTAGCAAGTACTGCTACTTGGAGGAATTCTGCTGATATTTATTATAAAGAACCTGGTTAAGTTGACTTTTAAACTTGCTTTGCTTTTTTGTTAGCTACCTAAAGGTGTGAGAAATTTCTTTTTTTAACCTTCTTGTTCTAGAGAACTGTATGAACTAGATTTACAAAGCTTGCAAAAATTTGTCTTGAGTTCTGCTATTTCAGTCAATGCAGGAATTTTAATAGAACTACTTAAACAGGAGCTCTGTTTGTGACATTTGCATATATTTCAGTGGGAAATTAAAGAAAATTAGCGTAGCCAGGAGCATACTTTTATAAATAGGAAAAGGTAAAAGAATGAATAGATTGCTAGTCACATGAACAAACCATTCATTTTTGTATCCAAAAACATTATGTAACTTACAGAAAAGTAAGATTTCCATTAGAATATTTTCTAATGATAAAAAGTGAAACTACTAATGGCATTTTGAAACAGTTCATATGAATATGGCAAAAAAAACCCCAATTATCCAAAAAAGCGGAAATAATTTGAATTCCTTTAACAAAAAGTTAAGAGTAGTGCAGCAATGAGGTAAAACTTGCATTAATACTGAAATTGCCAAAGTGTCTTTGGTCACTTTAGCAAACCAAAATGGAACACTTCTGTTTCTGGAACCGAAGTTTTGGATTTTAATAACAAATTTCCTCTAAGGATTTTCAATTTAACTATTGTTGGACTGAGCAGATTTTTAATTTCCAGTGAATTGAACTGTGACTTCTGGTTGAAAAGTTTCCATGCAGAACGAAGTTTCAATACATAGAAAAAGAAAAAAAGAATTTGATAGTGTCTCGGGTGGAGGTATCTTATTTTTATCATAACTTACAATATTTCAATTCTGCTGTTCCAATACACTAGTTCATGAAAACTGTATTTCAGTGTCCTCTTTTTCCCACTCTGTCTTGAGGGCATGATTTTCTTTTGCTTTTATGATATTCTTCTGTCATGACAAGAGGCTTTACAATGAAGAAGAGACTAGTCCATAAAAGTTATTGCCTGACTGGTCAGGGAACTTGGCCGATGGTCCTAGCTGAGTGTGACATATCTGTTAGATATCATGGTAGTATATCTGACTCAAGATATCTTATTTTTTGTAAATAATTTCAACAAAGAACTTTGAAGAGGCAAGGGTATGAATGGCCATGGCTGACAGCTGTTCCTGGTTTCTTCACTGTTAGAAAATACGTGGAAGGTGATGTCTGCCAGGAAGGCAAAGCGGAATGCTCTTTTAATTGAAGCAACTGTCTGTTTTGCTGGAAGACATGGTGTTTAGCCCTAGATTCCCAAATTTGATATCTATTTTGTGAAATCTTGTAAGATATTAACCCCCCCCTTTTTTTATAGTTTAAGTCTATCTTCCTGATGAAGAACTAAATTAGCTATTTATTGATGTCCCTAAATGTGGCTTAAAAACTTCTTTTAGTGTATTTTGGTGTATAAGAACCTTCATTTTATCATGTAGGAAACAAATGGGAAAAAGTCACTTTCTCATAGATATTTTAAGTAAATTTCAGATTTTTTTAGCGTTTGTATGTGAATATTTCGGATGGCGGATATCATTCAACATGAGATATACTTTTTTAAATGAGAATGGTATGATAAAAATGAGTAATAATAAAACAAAATAAGAATTAGGACCAAGAGAGTAGAACTCAATGATTATCTGTAATTTTTTTGTTATTATATCCTGAAGTTCTGTGATAGCTAGGTGACATGCTGTCAGTTAAAGGCAGTTTCATACAACCTTATTTAAAACATTTTGAAATGTAGTTTTAGAGTAGCTGAAACGGAGATAGATGAAGTCCATTTGACAGTTCAGTCTGGAAGGTATATAAATGTTCAAGCTCCAACTCAAGTGTACTAGTACTTCTGTCCAAGTTTATGCTATGCTATAGCACATACCAGAGTTGTTTTTATGGACCTCTGAAGGAAGACAGTCTTTCAAAGCGTCCACTGTTCTTCAGCTCCTTCCCAGGGTTGTAAGACAACTTTTAATGCTGTCTCTTCTTTCTCCTCTCTATCCTTTGTAAATTTTAGCGGTAGTATTCTCTTGCCTCAATCTATATACCCTAGAAGCTGCAAAGATTGGAATTAAGAGTTGTAAAAGAAGCATTGCTTGACTACCCCTTTAAAAAACCAGAACCACGTCAAAAGCAAAGCAAAAAACCCATGTCTTCACCTTCTCAGTTGACTGAGAGGCTAAATAAATTAAGACTTTGGCAAGTGTAACTTGCTTACCTCCTTCCTCAAGAAGATAAAATGTATTTTTTCATAGTAAGGCACTTGTGCAAATCTACACTTCATACACCTATTTTTTCTATTTTTTAGGAGCTCCTGATGTTTCAAGTTGTTTTTCTGTTTCTTGCCAGAACGGTGTGAAATGTTTTGACCATTTTCCTGAAATTGGGTTGTCAATGTCAGAATTTCAGCTTTTTGATTTTGGGAAGTATGCTTGTGTCTATCACCAATATGCATATGATGTATAGAGCACTAGCATGAAATGTGGGAGATCTAGATTTAAATCTCTGTTCATCTTGTTTCAGAGCAGCTTATCTTGCATTACCTGGAGTAATGCATGTAGAGCATGGACTTGAATATGGATCCCCTGTTTCAAACTATGCCATTAGACAGGCTTATCAAGCCAGAGCACAAGTGTATGTGAATATATATGTATGTATGCCTCCCCTGTGGTATATCTCTGTGCAAAGAATGCAGCTTAAAACAACATCTTGTGCTAAGATTTCATTTAATCAAAAATACTCTGTCCATGTCTATGCGTATAAATAGCAAATAATTAGTTATACTCAGAGTAACTCATTAAAATTCCATTTAAAGCTATTAAGGTTAATCTGGGTGTTTAAAAGGTCGTTATCAAGCAATTAGTTTGCTTTCTGTTGAATATTGGATTTTTTAAAAAAATGCATCTGAAAGGGGAAACTGCAGTGGAAGAAACTTTCAGACCAAGCAACAAAAATAAATAAAATTACTTGATGTCTGGTGAAAAGAACCCTCCAGAAAAGCAGATACTGATTTCCAGAAGTAGCCTTTCTTTCAGATAGCCTGTTCTTTCCCTTCCTCCTTCGCTCTGCAGAAAAGTTATATTTCTGTCACTTTTACCATTTCCATTGTGGTTACATCACAAAAGACCAAATTATTTCCTGAGTGATGAAATGGGGGGGGGCGGATATTTACTTATTCAAACACTATTACCAAATTCCAGCATTCCGTGCTGGACTGAAAGATAATGTCTTAAGCTCCCTGTTTCGCACCATCACAGTCCTGTAGAATAGTATGTGTTCTGCAATGTCTGCACAGTAAAAGCATCCCATCAGTGGCTGATTTCCTCCACATGATTGTTTTAGTGAAATAATTAGCAGGAAAATAGTGATATTGATATTTTAATCGTATAAACCTTCAGAACTATCATGGAAGTCAAATGACTGGGAGAGTACAATGTCAGAGGTACAGCTGTTTCAGGGTCTCTGGAGACACAGTCCATGTATCACATTTCAGTACTTTTTCATGCTTGGGGATAATAATAAAAAAAAAACAACACACAACCACCAAACCCCAATGCTTTAATTCAGGAACACTATTTGATGAAAATTTGAGTAACAATAAAATGTTATTAAGCAAACATTATGAAGTGGTTTAGGTACTGAATGTGGTAAGAAAGGAGAAAGAAATTAAACTGTTATGGACTGATCTCATCTTCCTTTTTTAAAGATGGGTTTAATCCTGTACTGAGATCTTTGTCTCATTCTTCTCCAAATTTTGCTGATTAAAACACTTAAATTCTCTGAATGTTACTGCTTTGTACTGTAGAGTTATGTATCAATGGGTCTGTAAAATAAAATATTATCACTGGTGTGTTCACAGAATAGCATAGTGATACATTCTGTTAAAATTTCTAAGACTTTCAGTCTGAAGAAATTGCTGGAAGTCCTTGTTGTGAGATAAAGAACATTCTGCCTGACACTTGGACTAAATTCAACTAATAATTTGGATTTTCAGTCTTATCACTTGCCATGAAATCACTGAAGCATCAGCTTCTTTCCCAGATATTTAATTTGTTTCGTTGTGCTGCCATGATGGGTGTGAGCGAAGGCCAGGTCTCTCTCTTGATGATGCCTCAGCATTGCCATAGTTGGCAGAGGCACACTGGTTTTCATCTTTGAGAACTGGTTGTCTGACTCAGTGTTGTCTCTGGCAGGCTTTGGTCACTGTGTTCTCTGCTTTTATTCCAATTATTTCTAACTTGTTGTCTCTAATGTTTTTAAGTGAAGTATGAGATGAGGAGCTAGCAAGTTAATTGGAAGGGGAAGGCAGACTTTTAAATTTTTAATTCTAGGGAAAGGCAATTGCTGTAGCTGTGAAAGAGGGAATCCTGTTAATAGCTTCTAATTGATGTCTTGGCCACTGAGATCAAATAGATGGGTACTACTTCCCCCCCCTCTTTCCCCTTCCCAAGGAGATGTCATGCTTTGGAGAACCTGTGTCTGGGAGCAGAGAGGTGTGGGCTGTCCCACAAGGGAGGATGCACCAGGAGCCAAGAGCGACCACAGCACAGGCAGGACAGTGCCCTTGTTGACCACAGCGCAGTCCCGCAGCAAGGTCCCTGGGCCCTTGGGCAGCGGCTGTGTGGGTTCGGGTCCCAGGTAATGCTGGTCAGGGCATTTAAGGGCTGTTGGTGCACTTGAGATCCTGATGGAAGGTTTATATAGAATAGATGTCATTGGTGAGCTGGCAATTTTATACAAGTTTTTGTGCAACTGGCCTCTGGCACAATTTGGAATAAGTTAAAATGGTTTAAAATTCTCTTTAAGATAAGAGAATTATTCCCACATACATACAAATTAATAGAATACACTTTTGCCATTTTCTGATACAACATAATGTATATTCTGTCTGGTGGACAATGGCTGAGTTAATAGAATGGATATAAAGAATTTAATCTCTCTATCAATATTCTTCAGTATTACTTTTTCGTTCTATTATGCAGAGCACTATGCTAATACAGTCAGAGGATAAAATTAGGCATACTGTTTAGTCTTCAGAGCTTTTGGCCTTAAATTTTTTTGAATCACAAAAGTTCTGATTGCAGCATGGATCTTCTTTTAAAAATTTAAAACATTTTATGCGCTCATTTCAATGGTTGAATACAATAAAGAGTATTTCAATTCCTTACCATGTAGCTTTCTCAAAAGCTTGTAAGAAGAGAGTAATTAACATTTAGACTTTTAGTTGCTTTCTCTATAATCTTCAGGTCCAAATAAAGTTTTGGATCTAGATCTGATGTTCAACATCTCTCTTGCTAATGTGTTTTATCCTGTTGTAGAAATCCACAATTATTAGTACGTGTGGTTAGCTTGAGTAAAAGATTTAGGAATTGGGTTTCAGGTTAGAAACGTTAGTCCTTGAGAGACTGTAAACTGGCAGTTTAAGGGAAACCTAGGCTGCAACAAGGCAAAAATTAAGATGCAGATGCCTCAAAAGGTGATTAAGTACTAACTTAATTGGTACTTTCTATAGTTATGCTATCAATTTCTGTGTGCCTCCTTAGTGTTTGTTCCATTCTGTAATTATATCTTGTGCTAAATGAGACTATGAATGTTCTGAGTAGCGATTAAGCATATAACTTTAAAAAAAAAAAAGTACTTGCAGCATAATTAAAATGTTTTGCAGAACTCGTCTGTTCTGTCATGTGTTTAGGTCAAAAATGAAACCTGCAACTTTTAAATGAAGATCTGAAATCTTTTGAAGACAAATTGTGACTATTTTTTTTAAACTGCTTTTATGTCATTTTGCACAGGAGTTACCTCAGCCCCATTTAAATCGAGTCTGCATGGAACTATTTCTTTGTGAGTGTTTTGCTCTGCAAGTCTAATGGAGCTATAAGCTCTAATGATACTTCTAGATGCTGCTGCAATACATATATAAAAAGCCCCAACAAAATAAAACAAAACCCAACCGAACAAAAAAAAACAATGACAAAAAATGCAAAAAAACCACCTCAACATGCTAAAACTTCTTGACGCCCTTATGATCCTCACAGAATACATTAACCTGGACTGTTAATTGTAAGGCAAACACACATCAAGGCTGTTACTGCTATTTGAATTGATTTGGTTTGGTTTCAGCCCAAGCGATCTGCAGTGACTATTCCTGTAGTGGTATTTTCCAGAGTGCCTCAGAGCCCCTCACTTTGATTGGCAGTGCTGTAGTACTGGGCACTTCTGGAGAATTTATGCCTGTTATAGAAGCCACTTCATGTTGTTACTTAATGTGCAGTATTCTATCAGGGCTATAATTTACAGCAAATGGAACATATTTCCCGCTCCATTTAAAGACTATTCTGTTCTTAGAAGGCCCGTGCCTCTTTTACGTTTTGTTTTTATTTTTGTGATGGTTTTTGAGCTTTTCCTGGTACCAGTGGCAGATTTATCTTGCTTTTTCTGTATTTAATTATAGTTCTAGCAGAATTCTTGTTGTAAAAGAGTAAGTCTGCTTTGCATTCCCTCTGAAGCTGTTTTGACAAGTAAAACACAATGACTTTCTGCATAGTGCTATTCACAGTGTTTCAGGCCACATTCCTGACACAGAGAAGATAATTGAGAAAAGATGGATACTTTAAAAGTTCTCCTTCCTCCTGTTTTTGTGGTGAGTAGTTACAGGATCCCTGTTCAGATTTTTGTGTCGTGCCACGTGAGGTACTGTGAAAACCTAGAGCTCTGAACTTAATGACTGCTTGTCCCTTAAAGCTTCAGGAGCTTGAGTAAGGATACACAGATCATACTTACCCAGAATTTGTTTTAGCAATAACATAAACCTGCCTTGAGAGGTGCATCATATTTTGTGACTGTTTTTCTGCGTGGGCAATGAATCTTTGTACCCATTTTTCCCTTCTCATATTGTCAGTGTGAGCTGGTAACTTCATGGAATTGCCTTCAGGGAGCCTCATTTGTTCTTTTTACCAACTTTGCAGTACAGTTGTCTTATTTAATATATAGTTCCTTCTTTTGCTTTGTCCCTAGGTGGTGTACTTTGCACTGTGAAATTAAATTCCTTTTGTCTTTTAATATCAAATTTTAAAAATCTGGTTACACAACTCTTTCTTTACTTTTAACTTGCTGCCCTCTGTCCCATATAGTTACTCTTTCAATTTTTTGTCAGCTTTTACTGACAAACCACTGGGTATATAAAAGCTCAGCCCAGGCTGGTGGAAGTTTGGTGCAGACCCAATGATCTTTCCTCTCTTTGCTCACTGCAGAATTTGGACCAGAGGCAACCCTTTTATTCTTCTGTTGTTAAGAGAGATTTGAGGACCAGAAACATCCTTTTCTACACCTTAGCCTTTCTGATCTCTTATTCTGTTTACTTAGGAGACTGTAGTCCCCTGCTCTATGCTGCCTATGCAAGTCATTCCTAATGTCTTACTGCTCGGTTCCTGTGTTTCATTCACAAGATCAGCATCATAGGGATAGCTGTTGATTCAGGGTCCGGGGTTCAAGAATGCGTTGTCATTTTTTGTAGCTTGAAGCCTGTTTAATCTGATGTGTTTCTTTGGCTACTCAGGTGGCACCAGCACCCTGTTTGTGTAATTTTTCCCAGTGGGGTAAGGTAAAACATCTGAACAGCAGTTTTGTAATCACCTGTCTTTCTGTCTAAATACGTCAAATTCTGGTTTCAACTGATGCAGCACTCACAGCTTTATTGATTTAAATGGAACTATGTTGCTTTAAACCAATGAAAGAATGGTCCTCTTTTTAATAAGCTTTTGTGATTCTTAAACTGTAGTTGCAACATAGCAAGTAGCTAAGGAGCCACGCAAAAAAACCCTGGGACTATTGATAGTTCATAGTGCCTGCAATTTAACATGTGCTCGATGTTTTCAGTACTGGGTTCATAATCTCGTTTTACTTTCTGTAACTACTTCTGGTTTTGAGAAGTAGGACTATGTTTTCACTTTCCAGGCTGCTTTTAATTACAGTAGGCTTTTCACAAACTCTATCAAAAAAGCAGACTTACGCTTATGTCCTTTGAAAGAATATTTCTTGAACTGGTGCATAATTGTGCTAGATATTAATATTTTCCACTGAAATGAAATCTCCCACTAAAATAAAGGTGTAGTACAAAAAGAATAAATGCCTCTTCATGCAGCTCTAGCTGCAGGACTGAGTTATAAATGAATGGGGAAAAAAAAGTGACAGTTTGCTTTCAAAAGATTCAGTAATCAAGAACGGTTTTGGTTGTTTTTTTTTCTCTACTGGGAAAATTCCACTCATAATTATAGCATACCCAGTGCATCAAGGCATGCCTTTCTAATTTTATCTAGGTTGTAGTTCATCTTTCCTATCCAAAATGTCCTCATAAGACTTATAATTATTCTTGATTATTATAGCCACTATTTCTGTCTCTCAAGAAAGATCTTTCTGATATTTCACGTTTCTAGTCATGTTCCTGGTTTAACCAGCTCCATCTTCTCCAATGCAATAATTAGAAGATCTACATGCTTTCTATTTGTTACAGGGGAATATTTCAGTGTTCTGTTTTACTTGATTTCTTGTGTATTTTAAAATACATTCTATTATGCAATATTGCTTAGTTATGACACTTATTCCCACAGCTGGTTGCCGATTTAGGAATTCATAACATAAGAAGTGCACATACTGATTAGACGAGATTCTGTGTGTGCAGATGTGCACCACCTCATCTGTTGCGTCTTTGAGAGGTTGGTCCTTTATTCCCGTAGGAACTGGTTTTGTGGAGTGAAATTCTGCTTTTGGATAGTGCCATTTATCATTTGGTTAGGCTTCCTTTACCACCCTAGTGAGCTCCTACTACTCGAAGGAAATTTTGAAGGAAAATAATTTTATTATTTACTTATGGAAGGAATATTGTATAGGGTGATTTAACCTGAATAATGACACACACACACACACACACCCCCCCCCGGTTACACTACTGTAACTGATACTATGCATAGTTATTGTTATAAAAAAGGATTTGATTGAATAAAGAGATTTTCAGTACAATAAGCCCTTGTTAGATTTTTGTGCTTGGAAAGCTCACCCCTGAAAATGTGCCTTGCTTAAAATAAGGCAGGTACTTGTTCTTACTTTGTCTTACCTTTTTTATCCCAAAATTTGGAATAATACTCAACATTGTAATTACTTCAATATCTTTTCATATATGAAATCTATTGCAGAATGGTAGAAATATAAAAGTTATCTTTTCTTTATTAATGCTTATTGGATTTGGAAGCCAGGGAATATATTGGGAAAATTACTTGAAGATGTAACCAGAAAAAAGGTGGTGCTTTTGAACATTGTAAAGATGACTACACCAAAGGAAGACTCTTTCTGCCATACCTTATAGGTAGTTATTCTTAAACGTAGGAGTTAAATGCTGTCATTTTTCTTGGAGAGGCAATATTGTATGTAGGACAGTGGTAGGGAGCAAGTGATGGAATAAGAACTCCTGACTGTGGATTTTAATTTGGCTAGCTGTGAAACAGTGTCTGATTATATTGAGTATGGATATACTTTGCAACTGGGGTTAGAAGATACTTGGAAATTTTTTCAGGAGCACAGAAATCTTGCAAGAATGTTCTTACAATCACCACGTGGTTAATTTATCTACTTTGTCTTCAGTCAGTGCCTGTTAACAACTGAGTGCCTTTATTGATAGGGGCAGGGAGACTCTCCCATGCCTACCAGACTTTTGCAGCAGATGCTGTCTGTCTGACAAAGCGATTTTGACTGATTTAAACACGAGTTTGCAGAGGTGAGACCTGCTGTGGTAAGAGCCAGTAGCTGAAGGAGTATGGTGGAAGGCAAAAGTACTACTTCCCCCCACCGACTCTTTCCCTCAAGCCATGTTGAATCTAAGATCAAACAAGGTAGGAGGCAGAGAAGGTGAAAATGGAGCCAGATTAGTGGGAAGCTTTCTTCCCGGTTTGGTGAGACAATAATGGAATGAGAAGCAGTGTGTTGGAACCATTAGGAACTCTGGAGATGAAGGGGGAGAATAGCATCATGGATGCCTGTTCTTCCTTCTTGTGTGTGTAGGAAAGAAAGTAGGGAAAAGGATGCTGGTGACATGAAGCACATCTCCCTTTGCTTAAGTATTCACATCTCACACAGCTCATAAGCGTAGAGAAGTATACCTGGGATTCTGTGGAGTGTATCTCCTTGGGTTTTTTTGATTCACTTGAGTGTATATCCAAACAGGTGAATCGGGGAAACAGTCTTGTTCACATACAAGGGATTTGCTTCCATCTTGTACAAAAAAAATTTAATCTCATCAACCTTTGCCTAGCTTTTTCACAGCTCAACTCCATTAGATCAAAACATAGCAGCTTCCATGTTTAGAATATTTCTCTTTCCTCATAAATTAATTGTCATTAGGAAGTTGGATAGAGTATTACCAAATATAACTTAATAGTTATCTATGACGATAAACACCTGTGAAAATGTATTATCAGAAGCATGTTACTTTTTTATGCCAAATCTTCAGTCGCTCCCTAGTTTAACTCTAAGGCAGATAATTTGTTGTGGTGAAACAATGATAGGAATTGTCTCTTGTGCCACACCTTGAGTCATTTGGCCTAACTTTCCACTCTGTGGAAATCCAGTGCTACTTGTCATTCTCGCACACCTCTGCCCTCCCAGTGACATGTATAATACAAGACAGACATATCTTTCTAAATATTCAGAACATAAATGTATTATGATAGATTTTATCTGAGCTTTCTCTGCAGTAGCATGAAAAAGAAGAGGATATGGACTCTCTCTCCACTGGATGTCACTCTTAGCTTAGATCTGTGGTAGCTTAATACTAAGGCATTGTCTACCTAAACCTGATACCTGATTTTCTTATTGTTTTCTTGTTTGTGTGTTGGGTTTTTTTTAAGATGAAGTTTTAAAGAGGTTTATTTAACCTCATGGCTTTAAGAATTTTTTTAAGGGAAAAAAAAGTGCTTAAACTGTTGATGGTGATCTGTGGAGTTAGTTTTTACTTGTGTGATTCTAGTGTATTTCTGAATAGGGGGTGAATTTGTGAAACTTAATAGTGTAGAGAAGCACTTGGATAAGATTCTCAGGTATTAAGAGAATGTATTAATATGAGTTTGTTGCAAGCAATTCCCCTGTGCTTGGTAGACCTCATACTCCACGATAAATTTTCTTTTTCATTTGATATTTAACCTTTCCTTATTTAGTCTCTTTGCTTAAAATTGGTTTGTTTTAGTTTGGCTTTTTTTTCTAATAAAGCTAGTGTATAAAAAGATTCTGCTAAGAAGATGACAGCTAAAACATTATCATTTAGGTATACAGATGTCGATATCAATGGAAAACTTAATATTGTCTTAAAGCTCTATAAAAATCATTTCTGTTCTCTATGTGCTTTTACCCACCCTCAAAAGATAGACTATAAGCTGTGTTCATTAGTATTTGTTCATCTTTATTTCTAGCAGTGGATAAAATAATGTGTAATAAGAGAGAAAAATGTTACTTGTCTGACATGCCTTTCAGAAGAAAAATCCAAATCCACTGACGTTAAAGAATTACTCCCCACCCCTTCCCTGAAAATTAAGGCAAGAAGTCCAGGACTTAACTGGCTATCCAAGGATAGTGCTTTCTTTTTTCCTGTCTAGGGGAAAAATGTTGCAGCCTGCCATACAGTACTGCTATTCACTAATCCTTGACATTGAACTTCCCATCTTATAGCTTACAGAATGGCTTCCAGTGATTGCAGGGAGCGTTATTCTGTGGACCCAGAAGGGGCGTCCTTCCCCAGGCTAAAGGATGTTCCAACATACCAATCCTATTTCTACTTCTTACTGCCCTTGGAACAGTAGGATCTCTGTGGATCATAGTGAGATCCTGTGGGACTGAAAGGATGCCAGTACAGTGTTTGCATCTCCTAATCCTCAGCAGAGCCTCTGCGTACACGAGTGTTTATCTGTTTCACTTGGAGCATGCACAAATAAAGCCATTCCTTTCTGGAATGAATGGGAGATGTAGCTTTTCTACAGTCCCGAGACAGAAGTGGCTGGCATGGTATGGACAAAATCGCATTCCTTTCCATCACTTGCTGTCCATTTCATACATTCAGTATACAAGAGAGATTTCACCCTAGTAAATATACTCCTGAAAGTCATTTTAGTTTATGCCAATGAGCTAAACTGCTCATTAATTGATGTTCTGTAATGCTCCATTAGAAGCAGCAATTTAAAATATATCACACATAGGCTTTGTTTGCCTGTGTTCCATTAAGTTGTCACAGGATGCTTCTGGTTCTGTGGCATTTTGCACTACTCATCAGGGTCACACAGAACAGCACACAGCTGTCCCTCTATAATTACATTTCAATGACACAACTCAGATGTTTGGCTCTTTGGCTTGACACTGCCAATGTCAGCATATATTTGCCAGAAATGAGCTTTGAAATTAACATTCCTTTAAGGTGATTTGTGAAGTTCATGTCTTTGATACTTAAATGTCACATTAGTTTGATTCAAAGTCAGAGCAGAGGGGACAAAATTTATATGGATGCAGGAACCTCCTCTCCCTTCCCTGTGGCCACCTATTACAGTAAACACTTACGTGGGCTGAAAGTAAAGCACCAACGCTGAGTTTTGAAGTTCCATACTATGATGGCTTTTGCTTCCACAGAGATAGTTTAAACAGCTGATGCAAATTTGAATAGCTAGAAACAATACAGAGATTAAGTATGCCAATCTGTTTTAACTTACAAAGTTTTTCAGTTGTTGATAACATTTACTCCATGTGTGTCCTGTAAATGCCAAATCAGTGTGTTTGTATTCCAGTCTCATCTGTGAGTTATTGTACAAACATAAGCAGGCCTAAATTATTGCAGCTTATGCATGGCCCTTGGCTGCCTTCCTTGCCTTGGTCTTTTAGGCACTGACAAGGCTTATTTCTTGTCAGTGTCAGCTAAAGAGATAGATGACAGTTTGTGCACGGTCACCTGAGCCCACGTACAGCCTCTGGAGTGGGTAATTAAAGAGCAAATGGGATGTAGAACCTGTGTTTGTAGAACATCTGCATGAACACCAAGAAACATCCCACCCAGAGAGCAGCAAGTTGGACTATCTGTTGGCATTATCTGCTCTAGTAAATGCAGTGAGGAATCTAGCATCTTTTTCTTCACACCAAGTGAAGTGATTTGGTACTATGGTACTTTGGTTTCACGTTACTCCTATACAGACTTTTTGTGCCTGTTTGGAAGAATATACTTTTAATATTTGTATTCAGTTTTCTTTGACACTTCTATTGAAAACGTTGGCAATGATAATGGTTAACGTATTTGATGATAGTATTTGAGTATTCAGGTTCTATAATTACATGTCATACCCTATGGTTTGATTCATTTTTTGGGGGCTATTGGTAAACTTTGCAGCAGTGTTTTCATGCCTGGTCTCCTGCTAAAAAGGAGTTGTCCAGTTTAGAGGTAAAAGACAGTACAAGGCAGCTTAAACCATTTTTCATTCCCTCTCTTGAATCCGTTAGTTTTCAAAAAAATATTATCCTTTCTCAAAAGCATAGTCTTTTGCATTCATTTTGTAAAGCTCACGTTCCCTAGAAGTTGCAAGATGAGTGACCTCCCAATTCTAGCTCTGCTCTCTTTTTTTTCTTGGAGGAACTTCTGGCAAAACAGTGGCTACCAGTAGTTGTGTCTTGCACTGATTTGAATTCTGGGCATAGTATATAATCTAAGTAAAGATTATTTATAAGGTAAGTTTAACTCTTTAACTCCTGCTTGTATTTTGAAATACAAAATGAAAATGTTATATTGAAATAGTTACATTCTGAGCAGCTTAAACCTTCAGAGTTGTGCTCAGAATGTGCCTTTGGGTCATTCACTAAAAATGAGAAGCTGACCAAAACAAATGAGAAACAGACATTTACTGATGAGAAGAGACACTTTGAATATTGAGGCCTTTATATGCAACTGGGAAAATTGCCCTCCTCAGTTTTTTTAATCAGACATTTAATATATATAATAGTAAACCTAAACCCCTTCTCTCTGTGTCCATCCATAATTGTTTAATTTTCAGGACATGTGCTTATTCTATCTTATCCCAAACATGTATTTGCATTAAGCAGTGAAATGCAAACTGGTAATGAGCTTGGTTGTATGATTATCTCGTAATATCAGTTGTCATTATTTTCCTGTTGAAAGGCTGAAGTTTCTAAGCATGATCTTCCCTCCTTTTCTCACCTTGCCTCTGGCAAAATAGAGAGACATGAACTGAATGGCATATTATAGCTGTACAGAACAGTTTTTGTATTAGTTTTTATAAAGGGAAGCTCTTGAGGGGCTATTTCTGCTGTGTTCACAATACTTGCTTACGTTTATTTATGTGCTCATTAACACTTAAAAAAATTATTGTAAATTTTTTTCTTTACATTTCTAATATTGAAGACAAAACTGCATGCAACTGATGGTAAAGAAAAATGGTGTGATTTGAGGATAATATCACAGATCGTGCTTGGTATTTGCTTCTGCGCTGAAATAGCATCCCTTAATGTATGAATATTGTCTGAACCTTGCCTGAGGGAAGCCTAAGGAGCTGATGGATTCACGCAGGCCTGGAGCTTAGCTGGAGATAACAGTGATGCTCTCCAATGTGATCATGTAGATCAGTTGTTCCATTAGATACTACTCATTTGTTAAGTAACTGATTTGTTACTTTTTTTTAAACTCGAAGAAGTTGGACTCTGTTTTCTTACATTTGGGAATACATCTTGCAGTATTTTTTAGTGTGAATTCTGATGTAGCAGTAGCAACAGTGGACTGTGTCTAGGTATTGGAAAAAAACCCCAACCAGATAAACGCCTGGAAGGGAAAGAGGGCTTAAATACAGGCTTAAAAAGGTTGTACAAATAGATGCTTTAAGGAAGGGAAAACAGCAGATAGAAAGGACTATGTCCTACCTCTTACTCTCGAAATTAATGGCAAGAATCTCCCTGAACAGCAATGGAAACTAGATTTTTTTTTTCCCCTTGAATCCCACAATGATACATAAACAAATACTGGAGTGGCATTTCGATGTTTTTACACACTGGCAATGTGTAAATTGTCGTTCCACAGGTAGTAATCCAAACACATGGATCAGTAGCACAGTGACTCTCTCTGCTAGTGCAGGAGTTTGTTGCTAAGAGTCAGACTGGAAGGTATTGATTCAGCATGCTGTTCCAATTTACTGTGGGAATCATTTTAAGAATGAAATGTACCAGTCTATGAGAAATGATTTAGTTGATCTTGGAAGAAAATATTCATATGAGGAAATGCAGCACAATGCTGCTAACCACATCTGTGCTTTCTATGTCATATAAAGAAAGAAGGTTAAAGAAGGCTGATGCAGTGGTAACTGAAGTATCAGATAATTTCATGAATTGTAGGTAGGAAGAGATTAATAGTTAAGCCATTTTCATGGGTACTGTCAGTGAGGGCTCTAGGAAATGCAAAACAACAGGGTGCAAGAAGTGTGTGTGTTTGACACCATATTTAGGGTATTCAGACACTATTTATTATTACAGGCATCTGTAATCCTGTTCTGACTAGCGCTATTCTGACTAGCACTTTTTATGACTTTAAAGATTAACTATTAAAATTAAACTGGGTATAGATGTCAACTTAGAAATGCTCTCCCTGGGCCAGGATTAGGATACATGGGTTTAATTAAATTGCTGCTATCTAGCAGGTGCTTATTTGTATGAAGAAATAGAGAATTTCCCTCTCCACATTTGGCAAATCTGGTACAATTCACAAGAATCAATTTTGCATTTTCTAGAATTGAAACAGGAAATATAGCAACAGAAATCAATGTATTTCTGGTTTCATTGGAACTATCTGCAATATTAAATATAGATAAGAGTCCAGGTAGATGTTATTTCTAAACAATGTGAACCCTTAGACACTAAAAGGAGGGAAAGGTGGCAAAAGTAAAGAAAAAAAAATGAATCAAACTTCTGCTTGGGGGTTCCTGAAAAAAAGGAAGGATAAGATGTTTTACATTAAAAATGGCACCTACAGCACCATTATGTGTTTTCCTCCTGTGTTTTGGTGTAGGAGGTACATTGGTCAGAGTCCATCCTATGTTAAGTACCTTAGAAACAGTCTGCCACTATTCCAACTTACCTGGATTCTCCTTTGGCTGTCTTGGTATATCAAGCTTGTTACTGATCATAGATGCCATCTTTTTATTTGTTCTTGCATTTCTAGTTTACATTTGTACTCCTTTTTATTCCCTTTGCACGCATTCATTTAGAACCAGTCTCTTATTTGATGTTTCAATAGCAACAGGTTTTTTTGGGGGGGGAGGTTTTTTTTTTTTTTAACCATTACTTGTTTGAGAGTTGCAGCTACAATTTTGAGTTATGATTTCTATCTTGGAAATGCCCTAAATAGAGTACTGGCTTATCTTTGCATTTTTGCTTCATTATTTCGCCTCTTAAAGTACATTCAGCATCTTATTGGGAATCTTGAACATTTTCTTTTGTAAGTTGTCATCATGAAAATTGTTGACAGCCTACTAATCACTTCATGCCATGGGGAAGTTCTCAGTGGAAAGAAAAGTAAACAGCTTCTCTGTTTTGAAGTGGACTACAGAACAAAAAACAATGACCCTACTGTACCAACATTATTATTTTTCCTAAGATATGGATTTTTTTTCCCCCTTATGCCTCCAATGAGTGTGGAATTAAATTAATAGTGTAGTAAGAAAGTGGCTGAAGGACTGTAAAGCTTTGTAAAATCAGTTTGCTTAATTTTCTGTCTATGTTGCATTTCTATTGTTTTCTCAATAAGCAACAGTTAGCACTTTTGTTGTTACTTTATTACATCATCTATGTTGTTACTTTGCTTTATATATTCTGCAGCAAGTATCTGAATTTTTCTCTGTGGCTTTTCTCATTAAACAGTAATCATCAAAGCAGTGTTGTGGAATTAGGGTGTAATTTCAGAGCTTTCTGTGTTTGGTCTTTTAGAAATGCAGAAGTACCAACTGACATAAATTCAGAAGTTTTAGAATCCCTTTTGGGAAAGCTATCAACTTTTGATATTTCTAGTCACTTTTTTTTACAGCTCAAGAGATTGAGCTCTTCTTTTTGCAGGTCTCCCATCAATGTTCTTACAACATTATCTTCATAGAGTTCCAGGGAACAATAGTCTTGATTTGTTTGACTCGACTTTTTTTTTTTTNGTTTTTTTTTTTTTTTTTTTTTTACATGAAACTGTAGGATTTTTCTTTTTCTCGCTGACTCAGATCACCACTGTTCCTAGGCAAATGAGTCAAAAAGTCTATACCACCCATCCTGTCTTCATGGTAGAAGGATCTATCAGTTATCAAAGCAACTTACGTGTGACCTATAACTTATTCTTTGCGTGTGTAGGCCCAGGTGAAAACCTACATTTCTGTCTTGTGACTTTTTAAATAATATCTGTTTTCCTTATTCATATACTGTTTCTCAGACAGCTATTGTCTCCCCTCCCCTGAGTTTATCTCCAGTTTTTAACAAAAAAAAAACAACCCAAAACCTGGAGATTCCCTGGAAAAAATCAATTGCTGCTTGATATATGATGCACAGTGGAGGAGAATGTTGGAACATAAATTCTATTTGGCATTTCTCTCACATTCTGGGGAGGTGATTTAACCACTGAGCTCTTCTTTTTACACCTTCAACTCAAGTATTTCAATTTTCTGGTTTGTAAAGTGACTTTCCACACAGTTACATCAACACAGTGGAGGCAGGAGTGAGCATGCGTCAAAGGTTGGTGCAGAGAGATAGGGAGAAATTTTTAAATGGTAGAGAAGAGAAGCCGCAACCTTTGTCCTCACATATATACAGGACCAAAATGTCTCTGTATGCACAAGGAAGTCCTTTTTTGACAGAAGCTGTACGAAAAGTATGGAAAGATCTGTGGGGTTTTTTTCTGGTTCCACTCCCTCCCCCTGGCCCCAACATAACATTTTCTACCGAATTTTTTCTTGTTGAAGACTTCCTAAACATTTCTGATACCAACCTATCCAAAGAAAATGCATGTAGTGAAATTGGTTTTATCAGTGAAGCGTTGTATCAGACATTTTCGCATGAATCTATTTGATAGCGTGTGGGGGGAAATAATGCAGGATGTATTACTCAATTTCTACTGAGGGGAAGCAGGAACACTTAGAATTTTCTACAGTGCTGTGGTCCTAATCTGTAACTCTGGTTATAGAGTAGCATTTGTCATGCTGTGAGGTAAATCCAGTGTCATTGCATGGGTTATCTTACTGGTTTTAGTGTTGACTTTTCCCTTATTGATTAATTTACTTGGATTATGAAGCTGGCTTGCTGCAACAAAGTATTTGCAAAATGGACAGAACCTAATAGGATATGTAAGACTCCTTGTGTATAGGGAGGAGGATGTATACTAGCCTTCCTCTAGAAAAAGCGATAAATCGCCTCCATAAATGGCCAAAAATAATGATCAAACTTGGTAAAATGCTGGACCTTGTTGTTGGAGTTGTGTTGTTTTTTGCATGAATAGGAATGTTAAATAACCTAAAACGTTTGCAAGGAGCTTCAAGAGAAACTTGCTGTCATGAAGATTTTGTGGATATTCTTGCGCGCAGTGATGCATGTCTGGATTACTGCTAATGCTGTAAGAAGCACAATTGAGTCAACTTAAATTTTCCTAGTGCGTTGAACCAAGGGATGTTAGCCAAGCTTGCCTGCTGACAATAGCATTACAAGCTCATTTTTCTAGTTAAGATTTAACAGTATTTGCATTTTCCTTGGCACTATATTAATTAAACAACCGTGATGCTGCTTAAGCTGCAGATCAAGTCCAGCAAACAGGAAAGTGAATCCTAACTAGGCTATTAACCCAAATGAGAGTAATAATATGTTCTAAACCTATTTCCTATTTGAGTGCTAGGCTTTGAAATTCTTGTTGAATCAGAATAAGACTGAACTGTAACCTTTGGTCTGTTTCAGGTAATTCTGATTCCAGTATAGGAAGGTCCTAAATCAATTAATGTTAACACAGGTAGCTAGAACAGCTAGCTTGGATCATTCTCCTTACATATTCAGACATCACTAAAGCTGTGTTTAGAACATGAAGAACTGCTTGGGACAAAGTGATTCAGAAATTGCAGGTGCTCAAGAAACTGCTTGTGACAGGAATGACCTTTATCCCACATGATCCCATAAAGGGTTACAGGCAAATGTAGAACTCTGTGCTGAGGTAACTAGCTTCCATGTCAGTGGAATTAAATCAGGTTGAAAGTGTGGGAGCACAGCCAGGTGATTGTGAAAACCTTCCTTAAACTTGTGAGATTCATTAACTTCAATGCTGTCCCTAATGGTGCCGCTGACAGGAACGACACTGCTCAGATCACTTAATTTACCTTTATAGGACATCCTTTGTTGTGTAAGTGCAAAGAGTTCTTAAAAGATCCCAGTATCTTACTGGTTTGTAGTGTGCATAGGTAGAAAAAAAAGTTAAGCTAAACTCTTATTTTTATAGTGATTTACATGGGAGACCTTCATGCTAATTTAATGGATGTGTATGTGAACATAAATCCTAGAATGATCTATTTCCACCTGAATTACTTTTTCGAAAAATAGTAGTAGTTGGTATCATTTATGGTGCTAGGTATATTTGAAAGAATGAACCCAATACTCACTTGTTTCCTGGTACTTTTATACACATGAATTTGATTGTCATTTTTTGTTCTGTTCTCAAAGTTCTTTGCAGTGTCTCTAATCCTGTTTTCTCCACACTGGCTTTACTGGAGATTGAAGCCTGTATTGTTAGTGTGTAGTAGCTCATTTTTTCATTCAATCAGGTGGTCTTGGTGTGACTAAGAAATGAAGGGAATAGTATGGAATGGAAGAATGGGCCCTAACACATTCAAGTATATATTTTTAAGATAAAAGGTTTTTGGTTTTTTTTAATGTGGTAATTAAAACTAAATAACATTTAGACCATACTTGAATCCAGTGAGATTTGTTTTCAAAGTTACTTTATGGGAAGTTCTGTAACTTAAAATGTGTTCTGTTAATTTAATGGTTTAATACATTTAAATTAACTAAGTAATTTGAAAGAAATTACTTTGCAATCTCTTTGAAACTTGCTTCCATTGGTTTCTAATGGGACTTGATTTCTTTTCCAGATATAATCTGTTTCAAGAGAGTAGCTTCATGTTCCAGTAATCCTTCTCATTACATTTCAAGGACTTAACTCCTTTTTTCCGTAATAACATACTCTTGGCAAGTAGTACGTAGCTGTTTCCTGTTTCAGTAGCATGTTGCTTTTTAAAAATAACACTGAATCTCTGTGAAGTTTGCCTAAGGGCACTTCTTGATGACTAAACTGAGGATTATTGGGTATCTGCAATGTTTCCAACTTGCAAAAGGGATCTGAAAATCTCTGGGTTTGTTTGCATTTCCTGGACCTAAGAAAAATGTCTAGGGGGTTGGAGATCAAGGATGAGAAAACAGACTTTTTTTTTTGGCAGCAGTTGTTGCACAAAGTATTTAAGAAAAGGCGGAGCGCTGCTCACTTACGTCAATAAGTCTGTATGCAGTATTTCCAGATTGATGGTTCCAACCCCTGCAGTACAACCTTGGAGAAATCTTGATGGTTTCTTGCTATGTGAGAAGATTGTTTCCAGTGCCTGATGCTGGTGAATGAATGTCTGTTTTATAGTGTATTTAGACTGACTCCTGCTCCTCAAACACAGTGGAGATGGTGTACCTTAGTGCTTTTCTATTTCAGTGCTATTTTAAAAACTGCTTTTAAGTACATGTAGCTGATTCTGCAGTGTCTGAAAGGACTAAGCCTGCAGGGTATCTCATTAGACTGTTTAAGTTTGGCTTGGAAAAGAAGTACAGTGGAAGGGGATGTGACAAACTTGCCTTATTTTGTAACTGGAAAGACAGTTGGCTGACTTCCAGTAAAATGACCAGTACAATTAAGCACTGTCAGAAAACAGTCTTGTCCCATCTAACATGAAATATTTATATCATTATGTTGCCTTTATTAATTTAGTCTGTGTTTTTATACATTGATTTATTTAAAGAATAAAGATTGATGGCCATGTATGATAGGAAAAACGACTGCAGAAGCTCTGAAGTTAGTTATCATTCTTAGATTAATTTAGAGAGAAACACTTTTTCAGTATACAACTTTTTGATGAGTTGCTCTGTATATTCCTCCATTAATTTAGAAGTTTGCTTTAACTACGTTCTCCTCCTTCTGAGGTTTTCCTAGGTTTCCTCATTCCCCACCCCCCTGCCCCCCAACATGGTTAGGCAGCCAGCCTTGAGGATAAATCACGATTCAGTCTTGTTATGTCTCCCTGTTCAGCTCAGGTCCAGCTGATCAGTGAGTTGCCACTAGAGGATCCTTGGTGGAGGCTGTGATTGTCTTGATAGCTGTGGTGTGCTGATTGGAGGAGAAACAGCTGCCTTGTGTCCTTTGTTCTGGCGGTCCTTTAAAGACTGGCCCTGTGTCAGAGCCTGTTTGCATGTAATTACTTAGGTAGCCTAAAATAGTTGGGTGTGCAAGCTCCTGGCATACTTAATGGTTTGTATTCTCCTTTATTAAAAAAAAAATAAAATAAAAATCTCTTCTTCAGTTAACCCTGTGTGCCTGCATTACAGATCTCTATCGCTTCTATTATTGCGTATGGTTTGAAAAGAGGCTGTTAGCCAACAGCAGTCTGCACTATGGAAAGTGACCCTTTCCGAGTGAAGTGTGAGAATGGTATCTTTCAAATGGAAAGATATTTTCCCTATTAGTATCTAACAGTCCTGCAGTTACACGTACTGTGATGCAGATGCTCACCCATGTATTTATACAAGCGCCATAAAACAGGATGCTCAGAAACGGAGCACAAAATGTGAAATAACTGTGAATATGCACAGATGGCCACTGGCAGTTCTTCCCGCTTCTAAGAGTGAGAAGCAAAAGATAGTCTTACTAAAAAGCCAAGTCAGAGAGTGTTAAAATTGGCATTTATATACATCCAACAACCACATGTCAGGTATAACTGGATGGTAGAACTCTACATTGAGCCAGTAGTTAAACTCAGTGCTGTGATGAATATAACATTGGATTAGTCATGTGCTTTGTCTGTTGAGGCAAAATGTTAATCTTTAATCTGAATTAGTTCCAGGTATCTCAAATGCAGCTTTAGGCTGCTTTGCAAATCATGCTGTAAGGACCTAGAATAGTCCTCATCCTGGTTACAACTGTTTTATCTAACAGGGTCTTTATATAAATGGCATGCTCTTGCCAGTAAGTGATGGTGTAACTCTCCTCTAGTTGCAGTGCAGGAAATTCTGCACAAATTTTTCATATGGATATATGCTTGCAAGTCTTGGTTTGCATTTCAGACATGTACTCGTTCAAAAAAAAAACCAACCAAAACAAAAAGTCCAACATCAGTTGTTCTGAAGGGAGTTTTGAGTGCTAAATCTGTTTGGTGAATGTGTTTTGGTGTCCTCAGTATTTTTGCTCTTGTTTCACTTTGGGTAAGAAAGACCTCTGTTCATCTGATAAGTCAGGCACTGGATAAAAGCAGCATATTTGAGCTAGTTTCTGTATTGTAGTTGGATTTGGCAACATTGCAATAATTGCCACAATAGTGTTTAGTTCACTGACAGTGTCAGGACTCATAAGACATTCGGTAGTCTCTTAAATAAGTGATACTGTTATAGGGCTATGTTATGAGGGTGCTGGAACAGGCACTGTCACAGCAATACCAGCATGCCTTATCTGTCCGTTGGGGTGTTCCCTTGCTCGCCAGGGAAAGTACTCCTTTCCTCCTGTGTCTCCTAACCATGGGAGTTGGTTTGGGCTGGGTGGCATGGCCAGAACAACTTGTTTTGTTTCATTGTATTGATTTAGGCTGAGGTGATCGAGCACGAGGCTTCCCAGCAGGCACCCCGAGGCAGCATGATTTTCATACCGTATTATGCCTTTTCCCGTTTCCTGGCCCTCCTTTTTGCTGCCCATGTACCACCCTTTCTCCACCTCAGACTTCCCCCCCCAGTTACTTTTTCCCTGTTGGTCCCTGTTTTGCTGCCTCTATACCACATCTGGCATTTCTGAAACAATTACCTAGATAATCTCAGCCTTTTGTGGTGTTACTGATATGGTTACCTAAATACTGCTGCCCTTGCACAGCTCTGCTGTGCAGAAAGTCCCCAGCACTCTCCTTCAGTTATAGATGGAATACATCTGTTTTTCGTGTAACTTACTCATTACCACCTGTGAAGTGCAGTCATTCTTCATGGTTCTATCTGTAACTCTTGTCAGCTTCTCACCTTTGGCATTTGTGCTTGCCATGTTCAGTAGCCATGTCCTTGCCCTGTCCTCTGCAGTTGGGTTAAGCTCATGCCAGGGTCTAGTCAGTGACCTGGTCCTTTGCCTGCAGCCCTGGTAGATATATAGGAGAAACTCTGTGCTTCTGCCATGCCTTTTTCCTGGTGGCAGGGCTTCTTGGGGACAGAGCATATTTTTTTGATCATACGAGAGTCTACAAAAGACTTTCTGTTTGCCCAACAACGTGGAGAAGTCAAATAAAAGTCTCATGGCATGCCACTGAGCACTGAAACTCTGTGCAAACATCCAATTTGATCTGTTCTACTGGAACTCGGTTGGAGTAGATATATTGGTCCATTCTTTTGAACCTGCTGGGCATTTTATGGGAAAATCAGCATGAGTATTTGTGTAATGCTGCTTCACATTTCTATTCTTGCTTCTCCTAAAAAAAATTTTTGTAGGGTCTCTGCGCACCTTTGAAAATCAGTTCTTTAAGACTACGTAGGGTTTACGTTACCAAACCTGAACAGCCCACATTTGAAAAAATTACAATTTATATACCTTTTCTTAATGTCAGTGTATCAGCTGTGACCTCTAATTGAGAACAGTAAATACAGAATCTGACTCCTTAGTGGGAATAAGTGTTCCATGGATGGATAAAATGGGCTGAAAGCTGCTCTGGTACTGCATCACTGCAGTTTATTTATTTTAAGGAAACGCTTAAAGATTTTGTGGCTTGTGGGCTTCCTGATGTTTTAAAAGTCATTTCATTTCTACAGAGACAGTTGGTACTTGTTGAAAGATAGGATCAGCGTTCCAAAGGTTTCACAGGCTAGGGTAATGATTCTTTTGGGTGTTCATGAAGATCAAAAGAGGCCTTTCAGAACAGCAGGCAAGAGAAGGATCAGTCATATTACTGATAAGATGATCTGGGTAGAATAAAGGTACATTAATATTCATAGGAGTAGAAAATGAGTATTTAAAATAATTGTAATAGTTTTACTCAGACAGTACCTTTTTCAGTAACTTCAAAGAGAGCAAGATGAGTCCTCTTTAAATTAGTGGACTTTTACAAGTTTTTTTTTCTTTGGGCACAGCCTATCATGGAAGTTGTAGGAGCTACTCCTGACAATACATGGAGGAGGTAATATTAGTCTGCTAAGTCATTTAATGTAATTTAGAAGTAGTTTGCATATTGCAATTTGGAAACTGGTTGATTATAGTGTTGGGAAGCATTATAAAAGTAAAATTATCAATTTGAATAGACACAGATTGTTGTAAGTTTAGTTCTTATTTAGTTTGTTTTTATCCCACAAAAGGTTATGCAGAAATAAAGAAGGTTTGGGGGAGAAAAAGTAATGCTTCTAAAAAGATAGAGCTTCACCCTTTCACATCTCTCAAGGCAAAGTCAAAACATAAATTTATGTATTTGTGTTTCTTACAATCATCATCCAACACTTATATTAAGGATTAATTATCCTTACCTTTGTTATGCAGACTGCTGTTTCTCCTGGTCCTAATATGAATCATAGAACCATAAAATCATTTGGGTTGGAAAACACAGTATTTGAGGTGGGGCCTTACCAGTGCTGAGTACAGGGGGAAGATCACTTCCCTCGTCCTGCTGGCCATGCTATTTCTGATACAAGCCAAGATGCTATTGGCCTTCTTGGCCACCTGGGCACACTGCCGGCTGTGGCAACTGTAGCATGTTTTTCCTTGTAGAAATAAGTAATATCAAGAAACTGCTAAGAAAATAAACTCAACTCCTACCAAATTGACACATTACCCAGTGCCTGGGAAAATCTGGTTACAAAGCTAGGTTTCCACCATGTTTGTCAGCACTGTCTTCCTGCAGGATTGCACGCTGATTAACACCAAATCTTTTCTTGATGCTTTCAAGCAGGTCTCTTACTGCTGGAATCTCTCCAACTAATGTTGCAGTTCCTTGGTGTAAGTTTGAATCTGATCAAACTTTAGAAAAGACAATTTAGGAAGCTGGTAGATGAGGCAAAGAACTAAATTGTAAAGAAACCAGAAAGCAGCCACACTGTCTCTGGAAGTTAATTTGCTTAAAGACTCCTTGAAAGGAATGATGGAGTGAGCAACAAATAGTAACTAATAGAATGTTAACACTGCTTCATTAGCATGACAACTGCCTTTATGTGGCTTTGGCAGGTTCTGGGAAACACTGCTCCTAGTTCATTCTAGTGTCATGGGCTCCAGGTACAGGGGTGGAGAGTGGCTCTCAGATATCCTTAGGTTGATGGAAAATAACAATTTCTGAAAACTTTTCAGAAATATTTCTGCTTGTTCCTTATCTTTCCTATAGTTCCATTGTTTCTCCTGCTTCCTAGAATGATTTTGATATGAGTTGACATGTAAAATAAGAGATTAATTTATTATTTTGATTCAGGGCAGTTATTTTGGGAAGAATACTGGGATTTGTCATCTGAAATGTCACAGTTTCTGTCTTGGGGATATTGCCAAGCTCTTATTTAAATGACAGAGAAGTAGCTTTGCAACCTGTAGAAATGGACATCTTCAGATGCAATTCTTGTGTAGATTAGATTACTGTTCTCAGTTGAGTGAACTTCTAAAGAGTTATTTTGTATTGTGTGTGTTGTGGGGCATGTGGGAAAATACATCGTGTAGTATTATTTAGAAGACTTAAAGGCTCCAAGGTCCCTACACGTTGGTGATAGTATATGGCCTTCTGCTTGGACAGTAAAACCGTTAAAGTTCCTTTAAGAATAGAACATACATTTTTGCATGGTTTTATTATGTTTTAATTTAATAACATTAATAATAATGTTATTATTATGACACCTTTCCTGTGTCAACATGATGTAGAAGAAACCTTAGAAAATCTATTTACTTTAAATGGCTTAGCTTGCATATCAGCAAGCACAATGCATGCCTTTTGGCATATATTTCCTAATTAGTTTTTAATTATTAGGGGGAACTCTAGAAGTTTACTGCCTAGATACATGAAGAGTACATGACTTCTAATGTAGTCTGGTAGCACTCAACACGTCCTCTAAGAGCCAGAGTCTTGCTGTGTGTGGCACTGTATATCTGGCCTAATGGTTAGACCATATCTGGAAGAGCATGAAGTCTAGCTGGACAGAACAGTTGCAAGAAAAAGATTCTTCTTGCACAGATGGAGAGAACAGGGTCACGGGGGAACTTGGTGGCAAAGCTGGATATTGGATTCGTATTTTTATAGCGTTTAGTACCTTTTCCATCAGAAGACTCTTCTGCTTTAGTTAATTTTAGACAAATGTATGTCTTAACTGAGTGTAGAAGTCAGAAATGAGTTCTGTCACTATCATTCTCTATATTTTTTAATGATAGGGGAGTATACAATACACTCTTTTAAATGGCTATAATTACTGAATATGTTGCAATTACTAGGAATTAGAATTGGTTTGGGGCAAAAAAGCAGATAAGAGTTGGCTGCGTTGATATGTATTTTCATTTTAGAATTCTTCATTTAGAGCTGAATAATCAGCTTTAAACATGAACTTTTCAGTATTTTCGAAGATTTTTATTCTTATGTGATTTTCTTTCTCTCAGAACTTACTACAGTCAATAAAATATTTCCTTTGCTTTTTAATGGGCTCTGTACTCAACTTCTAAGGCTAGATACATGAAATAACTCAAACCACAAATGGTTTCACAGTCATTAATAATGGATTTGTGCACTGCTAGATCACTTAACCACAAATTTGATCTGGATCTGGCATGAGGAGAGCATCACATCTATGTTTAATTATTCAGAGCAGAAGACAGGCTATCTATGCCCACAGAAGTCTTTGACATCTGATTTTTGTCTCCTGTAATGCACACGTCCTGTCTGCTTTTCTCTCCAGTGTGTTACGGTATGCTTTCCCTGTTTTCCTGGGAGGATATTTTGAGGTTAGTGTTGGGGGAAAGCTCCTGATGGAGTTGGTGAATGATCTCATGCCATGGCTAAAATTTGGGAATTAGAGCTGGTTAGGCAAAAATTGTGAAAAACATAAAAGTTGCTTGCTTAGTTCATAGCAGATTACAAGATGAAAGAGACCTCTGTCACGAGACAGAAGTAGAATTGATAGATGCAGGAACAGGGTTAGAAAGGTCTGGAAGGTATCTATTCCATTGATCCTGAAAGAGTACAGAAAAGCCCATGTCTTCACACCTGCCATGGTCTTGCATATGTGAAACCTGATTAAATTGCTTTTTTTACCTCAAGTCTTGATGAATTTCAGATGTTTCTTAAGCTTCCAGAAAAGTCTCCTTAACAGGTAGTATGACCTTCTTGGGTGGGATTGGTATTCGGAGGTGAGGTGAGGTAAGACTCGCTGATCCTGTTAAAGCTGTTGTTTCTCTGCAGAAAAAAGGGCAGGATTGTATAGGCTGGAGAGGGAAGAATGCCTGAGCCCATATCCCAGTGATGAAAGCACTTACCTGGAAGAGAGCAGGCCTGGTTTCTAGTAGTTTCTCCAAAACCTATTTATGTGTTTTACACTGAATATTCGCTGGGTAAAATGCTTGGATATAGATACCAGTTTGTGATTCTGATGGAGTAGGAGAGATCAAACAGACTTCAGAGGAAAAGTTCAGAGCCGGAGGAAGAGGAGGTTGCTCTTAGTTGGCACATATGTAGAAGAGTGGTCAGTTTGGGTACTTCACTGAAAAAAATCTGTCAAAAAAAAAAAAAGTATTTTCAACAGCCATGAAGGGTTTTAAAAGGCTCATAATTGTGCTTCCAGTGAGGATTATTAAGGATATTTTATTTTAGATGGGTTCTCAGGTTGTAGTAATGATTTACGTTTTGCTATAGGAACAATTAACTGCCTATATATAATGACTTTGAGGGAGATTCTCAAATCGGAAATAGCTGAAAAGTCATATTAAGGACATAACATTAACATCCCTTACAATAAACAGAATCTTGCAACCACAGAGCTCAAGGCTGCTTGAAGTGCAAAGCAGCTGCTATTGTGTATGTGTGTATGTGTGCAACCCTGCTGGGCACTGATGAGCGGCAGTGAGAATTGGATTTCATTTGTAAGGGTACTCCTAGGAAAGCACTTCTCTCTTCCTCTCAGGCTACTAGGCTTACGCACACATTTCAACACAGTAAGTCTTTTTCAAAATAAAATCTGAGAGGTACAGGAGGGCACCCCAATCTCTCTTTTGTGATGCTGCAAGAATTCCAAGCACATGCTAAACGCAAGAAAGATCAGGTCCTAGTTCTGTAGTTGATACACTGAATTTCTGCATGCCAGAATGTACAGGGTACCTGACTGTGTGTAATCAAATCGTGACAGAAAAATACAAAGTTCAGTGCATTTGTGGATGAGGAGAATCTTCCTAAATATGGGCCCTTATGCTGTATTTCTTAAATTACTCTAAGTTAGTTCAGGCCTTCAGTTAACACTAATGCAAAAGGCTTTCTTGAGATAATCATACATCTTTTTTTCAGGGCAATGAAAGTTTGCTCGTGTTTTGCAGTCAATTTCAGCTCACTTCAAGTCTGTCATGAAACTGGATTTATTATGGAAAGAGTTTTTCAGCGGGGGATTGTAGAAATCAAATACAAAATCAATGGACCTGTTCATATAACAGTTAGTACAGAGAAAGCTGGCATTCTGTAAGCCTTTAAGGGCTGGAGGAAGAGTTGAGAATATGGTGATTTTCTGGAAATTAGTTTGGCAAACAACTTACGAGTGTGTTCCTGTGCAATTCGTCTCACTGTGGTGGCTAGCCTATTGCCATGCTGTAGTTTGATTTTTTTATAACCTGTGTGTAAACATTGACTTGGCTGTAATTCTGCATGCCAGTTCTCGGACTGCCAAAATGCTTCTTGCTGTTAAAAACTGCAGTTCTATCAGCTGGCTGCTTTTCAAGCGTTCCCGATTTGGAAAGGTGAATTTGGGGGTTTAGGAATCATCTTTTGGAGTCATATTTATGCCTATGATACTGTTCTTATAGAAGAAGAAATATAACAGAGCATGAAACCTTCTCACTGCCCTCCTTTAGAACTGCCATAAAAGATAATGGCGGCGCCCTGGTTGTTCCTACATTCGCTGATGTTTTGTACCATTGAAGGCATCAGATCATGGAGAAGAGTTTGTACAACAGGTCTGTATTTACATTCCTTTCTTAAAGCCTTTGTGGTGGTTTTCTTGGGGACAAATTCCATAAACAGCTATGTTGTCTTGGCCTTAGGAGGTTTGGTGCAGACAGCTTACTTGAACTGTTCCTCTATATTCCTGGAGGCAGTCTGGACACTCTGTCCTCAGATTCGCTCTCTTTAGAAGTTATTGTAGGCTACCAGGAAAAGTCATGTGAACTGTGCTTCTGTGACCTTGCATGCTGTGTAGCCTTGTTTTCTCAAGTACATCCTAATTGCTAAAAAAATTCTGTGGTGCAGACAGGGCTTCCAGCTCTCTCTGATGGACTGATCTGGCGGCTGCATCATCAACAGACTGCTGGGATAGTTATCCCTAATAGTGCTGGGGGATGTCAAGTTGAGAGTCTTATGATCTTTTCTTACATGCTGAGATCTGCCCGGATAATGGACCAACAGTACAGCTTAGTCCCTACCACTGTGTTCTCACCCCCTAACATCAGCAGTTCACACAGAGTGATTTCCCACTTGAGTCAGCTGCTCAGTGGTGCCTTCTGTGGAGCTGCTGCAGCACTGAGAGTGCGCCTTTTCCCCTTTTGTAATCTAAGTGTTGTTATGCTGTGGTTCAGCCGAGCCTTTCTGTTTACTTCCCTGATGCACAGTTCCAGGGAAGTAATGTTATGCAAACAGGTCATGCCTTGGTTTTCCAGTCTCTTTCCACTCTGTGCCTTGCAAAATGCTCATACAGTGCCTTCTCTGGACTACCTCTGAGGTTCTGGATGAGGATGAAATTTTGCAGAGCCTTTGGAGCCACATTTGGTCTTTCCAGTACTGAGTTAGCATAGGGACTGTAGAAAATGCAATGTCAGTTTTGCCACTCTTTGCCACTCTTTACATTAGCCTATCAACATACGTGTCTGGTAATACTGAAAAGTGAAATAAAGAGAAGAAAGAGTTTCACACAGAGCCAGTAGTTTTCCAGCAGAAAGTCTGGCATTTACATGGTTTCCTTCATCTTTTCTTCTGCTGTTCTAAAGGTAGCATCTTCCATGCCCAAACTTGTTTGCCACGGGACTTATAAGAGTCACTGTCATTGCTGTGCTCCAGGAAAAGAGAGAGATGGTTCTTGTCAAGACCTTGCAAATAACTGATCAGTTCATGGCTCTTCAAATAGAGGATAGGTCTGTGATTGCCTTTTCCTGAGAATAGGATGTAAAGGATCTGGAGATAGAAAGTTACAATTTTGCTCTCTGAAGTACGAATGCAAATAATCACTCCAGTTCTGAGGTGACTTTACTGGTACAGGTTATCCGTGCCGTGCTAGCAGAGACAGGTAGTTGTACTTTTCTGCATGAGTCTAGAATGTTTTCTGGCACAGAACAAGTGTTACATTATGATTCTGGTTAGGCTTTGATACAGCTTTGACACTAAGACAACTTTTAATGCAGATAAACTGTACATGCAGAGGAAAGAAAGTATTTGAACTGTGCCTTTTAATGGAATGTATGTGTGTCTAATGGGCTGGGCTTTTATTCAAAGTGCCAGCTTTTACTATAGATACTCTTCCTTGCAAGACACTACAGTGCAGTAGTACATACTTTCAAAAAGATTAAAGCAAAATGTTTTAAATGGATTAAGCCTGGCTTCAAGCTAAGTACTATCAATATCATGACTAACCGGCAGAGAGAAAACATACTTGATTTACTTTATACTTCTCAAATGATTTTTAGAAAGTGTGTTTTGCTTCATCAAAAGTTGCATTGTATAGACAGGTAGTACTTTTAAAGCTAATTGTTCAGGAACTTGAATTTTCAGAGGCATATTGGGAAGAATGTGTTTGTTTTGAAGAGGGAGACATAAGCCAGCCCGTTTGCCAGGAGAATGATGCAAAGAAGCTTGGAGTCACCTTACTTTGTGCTGCTGAGATATTCACCTAATTGAAGCCTGACGCTTTTGGTTCCCTATGTTCTCTCTCGTGTTCAGCACACGTTTTCATTTTGTGGTGATGGTTGGATACTGTGCTTTTGACCTTGTTTGCTTTTTTAGTGTAAACTGAAACCATCATAAGAACATAGTCCCGCAGCAGTTACAATGCTAATTAGCTAGATGGGGTGGAAAAGGTCTTACTGTGTTGAGACCTAGGATTGTTTATTTGTGGATGACTTCTGGATTAATTTTTAAGTAAGTGAACTACCTGATAGATATAAAGATAGGTTACCGCCTGTGCCACAAAGATACATGATTATTCAGTGTAGTCTTCATCTTCTAGCCCTGGCTACTGAAAAATATATTTGCTTACTCCTCCAAAATTGAGACTATATTGTGTAACATCCCTGATGGGCGTTTTGGATGCCTGTATGCTTTGGTATATATGAACTACTATTGGGACTTGAATTTTTCCATCTTTGTAATAATGCATCTCGGAAAGTCATTGACGCTGGAGTTTGGAATTGCTGCCCTATGAAGCGCTAGCAGTAAAGCTGCAAGCCACAGGAAAATCTTGGTTTGGATGCTGTTACAAACAAGGAGTGTATTTCTTGAAAGGTGTTGTTGCTGAGAGTTGCAAACATTTGTGTGATGGTGATTTACAGCATAGATTTGCACTGAAATAGTGTCAAAAAAACCCCTGGTTGAATGAGTTTAGCAGTCCAAAATACGTGGTGAAACTAGTCTGTATGAAAGGAAACATCCTAGTCCTGTCAGACGCATATGGGAGAAATCCAAAAGATAACAGTAAATACATTGTAGGCGGTGTGACCTAATAAAGTACAGCTGAATAATATAAGGCTGTCTAACGTAGTATTGTTGCTAACAAATAGGAGTGGAGTGAGGGCATAGGGTCATCTACTGTGACTGGCAGAAAAGGTGGCCTGGAGATTCAGACAGCAGAGTCAAGGGAACAGAGCAAAAAATAACCAAAAAACTCATTTAAAGCTGTTCTTCCTTAGACTCATGCTGGCTGATTTTGAAAGAGGAGATAGGATGATGTGTCTCCCCTTGTGTCTCTTTTTGGGATGGCTGTCACCTGCTACGGCTCTGGACTTTCTTTATCCTAAAGGTTAGAAAGTACAAAAATGGGATTATTACTTCCTCTCTCGGTACATTTTACCTTAAATTGTCCCTTTTTCTAGAAATCTTGATGGATCAGGATCTGTGAAAAATTATATACTCCGTGACATAACAGTTTCAGATGTATGCTCAGATATATGTAAATAGCAATTAGTATTACTGCTTTGTGTGCTGTAACATTACATTTACTGCCTACTAGTTTGTAGTCAGTAGAATCTAGCTACTTGAACAAAATAATTGGTAGAAACCGCCCTGAAGAATGAAAAGGTTTGCATACAACCTGTTCCAAAACAATAAACAGATTTGAATCCCTTCTTTTAAGACATTACTTCATCTTTTATTGGATTTTTAATCTTGTTATACTTTCTTCTTACGTATACAATGTGTAAAGGAAAGGGTAAGTGGATTGCACAGCATGCTAGGAGCGCAATTGGAAGTGCAATACAATGTCATTCATCACAAATGCTTTCACACATTGATGTGTGGCTGGGCTCGAGTACAACTTTTTTATTCTGTTAATGAGCAAGTAAGTGAAGTTGCAAATGTCTATTATCCTCATCTAGAAAAAAGTTATCTCAACCCATAAATCAATGAAATTTAATTTCCTTTTTTTTAAACACATATACTGGGAATTGCTTTTTGTTGCTGGTATTTCCTATATAATTTTGAACCAAAATATCATAATGGGGAAATCTGTCTTTTATTTCTGTCTTGCAAGATCAACATGACCCTGTACCCCCTTTCTAAACTGTCTAGTATAGTAGGAAGCCTTTTCTTTGTGACTGCCAACATGGAGAAAGACAACACTTTGGTCTGTTGCAGAGTGTACAATGAGCTGTAACATTAATCAAAGAACAGATTTGCTTCTAGAATATGTTTCTCAGGACATTGCCATCAGTAGGGAATAAAATTTCCCTACTACACCTTGTGTTCCACAGTGGTTATTACAGCAGTTGCCATCTTATTCCATAAGTTTAAACTAGTATAGAAAACCAACTTGAAAACTGTGATTGATAAAACAGCAAATTGAAGGGGAACGTGTCTGCTCTCCTAATATTTCAGTCTTCTGATTTGATTTCTGTAAGAACACTCTCCACTAGTGACAAGTAAATCCCCAAACTAATTTACTTACTTTGTCTTCAGCTACTTCATTTAAAACTAATCTTGTTTGGGTTTCATTTTTGTTTTGTTTTTTTTCTTCCCTAAAGGAACTTGTGCACAAGTAGATATTACACTGGTGGTTTCAATCTTGACCCTTTGTAATATGATGCAAGAGAACCGTTTCTTAACAAAAAAGAAATTACTTATGGGAATTCTACAAGCAAAATACCTTCATTTTACACATTGACAATTCAGATGTTAAAAGAAAATGTGTTTGTTTTAATTGTGCTTTGGCTTTTTAACTAAACCAATATACAGTCTCCACTTGCATCTTACTGCTGAAAGGAAAAGACGCAAAAACATTCATGAAAGGGTATAATTTCTGAATTTACTCAAACCCCAAAGAAGGGGATAGGAATCAAGTCCTGAATATTTTAGGAAATTTGCTTAACTGATGGGTGTTTTTTGAAAGTGAAGATGGTTCTTTCCTCTTTATTTCTGTGCAGCTCCTCTTCGACCAAGGAAGAAGTTAACTGATGTTCAGCATGCTTTTATGGTAAGTGTTAGCTTGGCTTTTTTAGACAAAGAGACATTGGATAAAATTTGGCTAAGCATCTGAACTTATAGCTGCTTTACTTGAACATAGCTTAACATTTTTTGAAAATGCTAGTTCAAAAATGCTTCTCTCAAGTCCCAACTGTCAGATTCCTCCCCATATTCTTATTTTTATTTATAAACTAGGACTGTTTATGCACAGAGAGTCCATGGGCATGAGATGTCTATAATCATATAATTACACTGAGATATAATGGACGTACATGTTTCAAGTTAAATACATTAATACTGAGGACTAATAAAAGAACAGAAAAATTTCTTCAAATCAAATCTCCACATATAGGTCTGTTTGGTATTCTAAAAGCTTTTTTGAAGAAATTTAAAAATTTCTCCTTGAGTAGAATTTAAAATTAGCTTTTCTTTTATAGGCTACAGATGCATAAATAAAAGGATGTACTGGGTGCAGAGGCAAAGCACTGCTGGCATTTTAGGACTGTTACCAATTTGAGAACAACTATTAATTCTACCCTTTCTTGTCTTCTAAAGTTATTCCGTGCATGTGTTACACAGAGCTTTCTATGTATTCATCTATTTATCTCTGTCTCTGGACATGATAACAGTTACTTAAACACTAGAATTTTAATTAGTTGTGGGAAAAGAAAAAAAACACTTGTGTATCAGTTATCTCAATTTCAGTGGTGCAATCTTATTAAGATGCATAATTTGCATCAGTGTCATCTGCGTCAGAATTGAGAAAGGATGGTAATGTGTCACAACGTTACACATAAAGAAACAGGATAAGGGGGGAAAGGCACTATCCACGTGTATAGGGACATTAATAAAATTAGATAATCGCTTCTCCATGAAGCAATTCTGGAATGAAAAATATCTCCCTCTGCTCTTGCTTCTGTTATCCTGAAAGTTACTAAGTGATTTAACTCTCCTTTGGAGCACTTTGTATGCGAGGCTAGCTCATCTCTTGGCATTAGCATTGAGCTGTTTCTTGGGAAAATAGCTGACCTAACCAGCAACTAGACTGGAACCCTCTGGCAACAGTTCAGATAGTTCTACCAGTTGAGCCAGAAGACCTAGGATCAGTATTGATATTAAAGGGGAAATTATTCTGTACTGAAGGCATACATTTCAGTGTACACGTTTGTACACTGTGTGATGTATTGTATTTTAAAATGCAAAGGTAAACTTTGGACAGAGTTGAATTCTTTAAAACCATATATGAAGGCTGGGAGGACATAACTGCTCATAAGGTTCACCACCAGGGAAGCTAAGCATTGGAGCAGCCTGTCCACAGAGGCGGTGCAATCTCCACCATTGGAGTTTCTCAAGGCCTGACTGGATAAAGCTCTGAACAGCCTGGTCTGATCTTACAGCTGACCCTGCTGTGAGCTAGAGGCTGGGCCATGAGACCTCCTGAGGTCCCTTCTGCCCTGAGTTATTCTGTAATTCTGTCAAAGTGCCACAAAGTGCCCATAGCCTGACTCAGTGCATCAGCATGCAGTTCTTCACTTTGAAATTCTGCAAATTTTTTGAGGTGCGTCTAATTCTACTTGGGATATATTCTTATCTTTAATCCTTCATTTCTGTGACTGTCTGTGCATACACTTAAGGGAAATCAATCCAGTCTCTGGGGAACTCATAGAGTTCCAAGCTGAGCATGTGAATTTTAGATGGTTGATAACTGAGTCTTTCTGGGCCTTCAGCCTGGCTATGAATTTCACATCAAAGGCTGCAAAAACACTGGAACAGACTTGTCTTTAGAGTTCTCAGTCCACATCCATTGATATGACAAAACACGTAGACAGATTGCTGGAAGCCCTTAAGTGCTTGTTAGCCTCCAGGAGGTGCTTTCCCAGAGAAGACTTTCTCATAAAAGACTCGCTTGGTTGATCTTCCAACCTATGCTCTAAATTTTGAACGTAAACCATTGGAGATTGTAAAATTGCATTAAGTCCCCGTCCCCTCCTGCCCCCATGTCAGCAAAGCTTTTTACCTTTGAGAAGTTCTGCAGTCTTTTGCAGGCCATATATGCTTGTCTCTGATTATTTTACAATTTCCCTCTTCAATGCTCTTTTCATTACATGGTGTGACTTTTACTTTGTCAATATTATTTTATCAGTACTAAGTGTCTGTACCAATGTATTTCAGATAAATATATCACACCATAACATGCATCAAAGAATTCATAGAATATGTCAAGGATAGATACAAGCAAGCTTTCAAATACCATATTCACTTAGAGCTTGATCTTTCAAAGTACTCCTGAGCATATTTGTATTTCTGAGCATATTTGTATTTCTGCATGCAGGCATGCTTGAAATAAGGAGGCATGAAAATGCAATGAAAAGCCAGTGGGAATTACAAGATTAAGGAAGAATACTTAACAGGTGGTAACTTTTTCTTAAGATTGTCCCCTGAGTGGTAGATCTAGAGATGGAAACGCATCCTCCATTTCTGTACTCCCAGTCCTTCCCAAAACAGTCCAGTGTAAGAATGTTCTGTGAAGAAAGTGCTTCTGTATTGGAAACTAGTATCAAAGTTACCATGTATAGAGGAATGTTGAATTGTAAGTGACCTTATGACATGTTAGATACCTTTCTTAGCCATTACCAGGCAGCCATATAATTTGATCACATTCATGTGTGTTTTTGACGGTGGTGCATATAAAGTCAGTGTGTCTTCCTGGAAAAAAGGTTGGGCAGTCATGTTTTGCTTGATTTTTATTACTTTTTTTAACAGTACCCTTTTTCATTGCCTTTCATGGGTTAAGGCTCTAGAGGGTAAGGGAGCTCAAGAGAGCTGGTTGATGTTCAAGTATCACTTCCTCCAAACTCGGGATCAGTGCATCCGTAAGAGCAAGAAATCGGGCAAGGGAAGCAGGAGACCTGCATGGTTGAGTAGGGAGCTTCTGAAAAAGCATAAGTGGAAGAAGGAAGTTTACAGTACATGGAAGAAGGGACTGAATACTTGGGAAGATCACAAGAATGCTGTCAGAGTATGCAGGGATGAAGTGAGGAAAGCCAAGGCCTCCTTGGAATTAAATCTGGCAAGGGATGTCAAGGTTAACAGGAAGGGTTTCTTCAAGTACATTGGAAGCAAAAGGAAAACTAGAGAAAATGAGAGCCCACTGTTGAGCAAAACAGGTGCCATGGTGACGGATGATGCAGAGAAGGCAGAGTTACTGAATGCCTTCTTTTCTTCTGTCTT
>RSEF01000005.1:10331734-10352758 GCA_003993805.1 Himantopus leucocephalus
CTGTGTATGGAGTCTCTCACGATAAGGAGGTTGATCTGAATCTGTTCTGTCATTGCGGGTGTTTTGCAGTTTGAATCTTACAGTCCTGATCTTTATCTCACATAGACAACACTGGACCTCTGTGAACCCTGATGCTTCACCATTTTGGATCCATCTAGGGCGTCTAATGTTTTGTCTCAGAGTTTGTGATCTTAATTTGACTAATGTGCTTGTAAATGTTAATGCAGTTCCCACAAAATTTTGTTTGAGGACTAGAGCGTTTATAATTTACCATAAAGTTCCAGCACAACACTTGGAAAGGGTTAGGCTAACTCTCCAAACCAGTTAGTTGAGTTAGTTGATAAGTACACTAAAATAGGAGCTAATTAAAATACTTACTAAAATAAACATTTGCTGTGGGGATTGATAAATAATTTCAAGTAACTGCATTTAAGTTATTCAGTTTAAAAAAAAATCTCAGCTTGCTCTAAGGAGTCAAATCTTGACAAGACAAAATATTATGTGCTGGTGGCACAGTTTGAGACATGACAAATTTCTGAAACCTTGTAAATGTTTATTTGAACAGTCTTAGTGCATCATATGCTTTTACTATGGAAGGACTTCTAAATATACTGGTATGAATAAATCTTCATTTTCTGTACCTCAGAGTGATTGCTGTGCTTGTGCTCTAGCAGAAGGAGTTTTGGAGACTTGCATCCTTTCTCAAAGAGCAGCTGTGCTATTTTGCCAGCCCTGAAGCTGATAAACACTGTCGGTGTTGTTCCTGAGTGCCTCTGGGAGTGGCGGCTATATGCTTATTAAGAGACCAGTATTGCTTTACTACTGTTTTCAGTCAGACAGGTCACTTTTCTCATTGCAGTCTGTTACAAGACAGTCTTTTAAACATATTAACCAGTGGAGGCAATATTATACAATTAATTTTCTNATCCTTTCTCAAAGAGCAGCTGTGCTATTTTGCCAGCCCTGAAGCTGATAAACACTGTCGGTGTTGTTCCTGAGTGCCTCTGGGAGTGGCGGCTATATGCTTATTAAGAGACCAGTATTGCTTTACTACTGTTTTCAGTCAGACAGGTCACTTTTCTCATTGCAGTCTGTTACAAGACAGTCTTTTAAACATATTAACCAGTGGAGGCAATATTATACAATTAATTTTCTGGGTAGATTTAGCTTAGTTCCCCAGCCAGAGTCTGTGCTTCAGCATCAAAAATGCATGGCAAATTTTATCAAAAAGATGTGTTTCCTTTGAGCTATTACTGTGTTTACAGACATTGCTAATATAATTAACTCAGATTCATAATGCCTGTCACAAATGACAAAAGTAATTAGTTCTGAAATTTGGACTATGGGGCTTTAAGTGGAATACTTACCTTCAGGGGATTATGTCTCAAAAACATTTTGGGTCATCATTTATTGTGTCTGAGTCTAATAGCATGCCAGGTTTTGGAAGGTTTCAATTATGATGTTTGAATAATGTAGGAAGCAAAGAAAAAAGTAATGGTTCCATGTTTATTGTATTAATTTTAGTCAACAGAGAAGGAACACTTTGCACTGAGGGCTACAAACATGCTAACTGCAATGTTCCGTAAAGCCTGCAAACAAAAGTGGGTTACGTTTTCAAAAGTGGGTGAAAGTTGCTCGTGCAAACAGGCAAGTAAAGAAACCGATGTGACTTTCATGCTGAAATACAATAAACGCACACCTACAAGTGGGGGCTTTTCCCCTCTAATTCTGTCAGAATGTTTCCAAGACACAAATGTGTATGCAATATGTGTGTTTTTCAGGTACTAAGTTTACAGTAATGCTTGAAATAATGTGGCCAAGAAGATGAAGTTCTTCATAAGCAAAACCATGAAGCTGTAATTTAAACTACTTGCTTCAGACACTGCTATCTGCTGTAAGCACATCTCAGAACAAAAGACAATGCCTATGCTGGTGTTCAGTAATTTTCCATCTCACACTTGAGTTTCCCAGTCTTAGAAGTGGAACTGATGTTTTCTCCCTGTTCGTGCTTTAATCTGGTGTTCACATTACCTTGTTCAGTGGCAGTGTATCCACTTTGAGGAAGGGTACATTGCATGAAGTGGTTTAGGACACTTCATTCTCTTCACTGGGAACGCCAAGTGTTGTTCAGGTGTGCTGCAAAATGACTGCAGCACTCATCTGCCCTGGAAAGAGCGGCAGATGCTCCGTCTCCTCTCTCAAGTCTGGCTTAAGAAGAAGCTTCGTACTTTAATCTTTTCTAAGTAAATTTTCTTAGAGGCAACTGATGTATTTTTTCAAGCACCAAAGTGGTAAAAACTCTGTGTGTGTGTTTTTTTCTTTCTGTTCCTGAAGACTCTGAATAAAGTCTGTCTATATTTGCTGTCTGTATTATGATGTATAATATTGGAGATACGGATCCACAAAACATTAGTAGTATTGGAAGATTCTTGTAACACTATTTGAGAACTGTGCTACTAGAATGACAGGAAACGTCTCAAAAGCCTGGGGATAGTGTCTCCTAATTTAATAGCTAGAGGCGAAGATTTTTATATTATAAGTTAGGAAAGCTTAGTCTAATATGACCAACTCATAATCTGAGTGTGTGTAAGTTGGAATAATTCAGTGGTATTTGCTTTTCTTATGCTTTTTCTTTCATTTTTATTCTAGCCCTTCTTCATATTACCAATTTCTGTCCTTTTCATTTTATTAATAAGTTGATTTGAAATTCTGATGGATTGTAAAACCTGATTTATTGTCTTTATGCAACAATAATTCAATATATAGACATCTAAAAGTTACACCGAGTCTCTAAATTTCAAACATGGTTGCTTAAGGGTAGAAACTTTGAGCTGTGTTCTACTGCTTGAATAGATGACTTTAACCTGCTAACGACACCTTTTCTATTTTTACCACTTCTTGTACCATTATGAGTAATAGTTCTTATCGTTATACTGGATTAATTGCTGACTGTAGGTGACTATGAAACTGTAGTTTTCAGTTTATGAACCAATGATGACTTGTGAAATAAACTGCCAGTGTGCAGCTTCTAAATCTTTCAGAACAGCTGAAAATGTCTGGCTTTGGGTACTGCCTTTAGACTCTTAAATCTTGCTTGTCTGCAACATTTGTTATTTAGAGAAACATTTTTTAATGAGGATGACAGGAAAACTCCAAACTAATATTTTGAAAATGGTTATCTAAAATTAAATAAGTAACTTTGGGGTGAATTTGTTCAGCAATATGCTTGAATAAGTAAGTCTGTGATTGCTCGTCCTTAGGAAAAGAATGTGCCAAAATACTGTTTATGGTATCAAACTGCAGCATGTTCATGAACTCCACATCACAAATACTTTCTTGTGAGAAACATGGAAGCTACTTGGTGCGTCTTCCACTGTAGTATTGAAGTCAGAATATACTTTACAATCAGAAAAGGAAGGAACTTTATTTAAATTATTTTAAAGATAACATAGTAAATGAAGGGAAAGTTTGCAGACAGTAAGAAATGGTTTCCTGCTCTGCAGTAAATTAAGTGGACAAAGAGGAATTTATCATGGGTGGTTTGATGAGATGCTGTCTCTCTGGAGTATTAAAAAAAATAAAAATCAATGAAAACACATTAGAGATCATGCAGCAATCATCCTGTTGTCTAGGGATATAAGCTATATGACCCAGAAGGCCCTTTCTTTTCCTGAAATATATGATTCTGTCTTTCAGTAACTAAACCCATTTTCCTTGTTTCTGTAACTTTGCCCTGATGTTTTCTTTTCTGCCACAGGAGTTTCACAGCTGTTGCAGTTAAATCAAGCAGAATTAGTGAGAGAAAAATTAATACTGTATTTTTTAAATGGCTAGATGAGACTTTTTTGTGTGCGAGTTCCATAGTAAATGCTCGCTCAAAAAAAAAAAAAAATGTGAACAGCAAGCCCTCACTGTGGAACTTCCTTTAGTGTTAAAGCCAGACAGCTTCACAAGTGGGAACCCACAGAATAATTGTATGCTGATGATCACAGAGAGAATTTGCATTGGTCAAATGCTTTTCTTCGGTCAAAAACTGGCTCCAGGCAAACCTACCTGAAGTTCCTTTTTTCTGAAGAACAGTTATGCCCAGGGTACATACTTTAAGATGAGTAACTTTGGTCTGGGCAATTCCAAGATGAGAAAGTCAGGGGCTAAGACAAGTCTGACAATGCCAGCATATTAAACTGCTGAATGGGCTAACGACGTAACTGCGGCTTCTGCAAGGAATTGTCCACGTGCTGCTTCTAAGTCTTTCTGTACAGGGTAAATAAAAACATGATGCTAGAAAATATCCTGACCCTGTATCACTGTTTTCCTTTCAGTTAACAAGGCAACTAATGCAAGGCCCTGAACCACAGTGAAGGAGCAACTCTATCAGCTACTACCATCCTCAGCAGTTTGCAAAGTTGAAAAGCCTCCTGCAAAATACTGAAGAGAACCATGACCTTATGCCTAAAGGCAAGTAGCAAGTCACGTTTCCTTTGGAGTATGTAAGAACATACCTAAGTATAAATGAGGTATTTTACCTTTCTTGGGGCTGTATGAATTGATTGTGGCCCTGTAAATTGGGTTTTCTCATTTGCTTTGGGCCAGCTGATGTGCCTATAGTAACTGCCTCACTTCTTTTAGGAACTCTAATGCTATTCTAACAGGCTGCCGTTTGAATGGAGGGATGCTTTCTAATGGAGTGAGGGGAAAAGCGAAAGTTGTAATGCCATTGCCTTGCCTACTATATGTATGTACTTACCCGTGCTGAGCTAAGCACAGTCCATCCCATGGAGTCATGGAGTAAAGTGAGAAATGACAGGGAGAAATCATTACTATGACAGCCCCACAGTGAGTGTAGGGAACATACGATTCGCTGCAGCTTTTGGAATTCAGTGAGTCAAATCCATAAGCAGCTGGCCTTTTTGTTTAGCTCTGCGGGTGAAATGGCGTAACAGTCCATTTATGCTCTGGAGACTGCCTGATGTGTTTATAGCAAAATATATCCGTGTGTGCCTCTATGTTACTACTTTTTCTTCTTTTAAGCATGTACAAGGACAGGTGACAGAAACAAGATCATGGAATTTGTATATCTTTTTTTTCTATTTTTCAGCCCAAGTGGTCTTTTTCTGTATTTTGGGGCATCTAGAACTCTTTCTCTCTGTTAATGCACCTATAAATTTTGGTTGTCCTGTTACCCATAGCTCAAGTGCTGTAGTCTATTAGCATTTGACACTGAGTAGCAGATGATACACAAGGGTGCAGCTACAGACAGTTTACAATAGGAAGCCGAGGCAGCCACCATTACTTTGTTACCTGTACGGTGGAATTTCTAAGTAGTCTTGTGGTGCAGGTAAAATACTGACCGTGAAGTGGGTTGTGAACTGCCTGCCTTTTCCTGCCTGAAGAAGCTGCCACACAGGTGCTTGGAATCCTCTGTCATTCCTTCCTACCTGCAACAGTTTTGCTTGAGGGGAGATTAAGGCGATGAGAGCCCTTAATCTTCATTCATTAAAGTAATCTTCATTCAACAAAAGTTTAGGTTTCAGACTTTTTAAGACCAATTCAGACTGCAAACAAGATGATACTCCTGAATACACTTAGAATTAACAGAGGTGACAAGACTCATCCATTTGGAAGCATGACTGTTATTAGGGATGTCAGTAAGAGCTGTTGGGCATGGCTGGAATCACCTTGAGTTGTAGAGATGGAGAAGACAAATCTCCATTGTGATGAAGAGAATGAAGCCTTAATACTGAAGAAAACCTGAAAGGCTTTCTGTGATCACATCAGGGTTAACTCCTTGGGACTGCGCTGGTGGCATTTAATGTTTTGGAGCCTCTCGTATTGACAATTGCAACCACCTTTGGCATAGCGGTTTAGTAGTTAAGACACATCACAGGATGACTGCTTTAATTTAAAATCCTACTTTGATATGAATTGAAGAATTCATCAGCAAAAATACTGTATCATGACTGGGCATGCTTCTGTACTTGCCCCTGATGTACCTGGCCAGACCTGCTGTCAGAGACAGGGTGTGGAACAGATCACTCTCACACCTGGTCCAGTTCGGTGATTGCTGTAAAAGGACATCAGCATGTGGCAGTGACTTCTCTGCTGCTTTCCTTGGTGTATGCTGTAAAAGTCTATTTCAGGACAAATTTAAAACTATGGTAATCATGCATTGTGTGGGATGCGCTTCCATTTTACTTTTTGGTAGCTGTTTGAAAGCGAGTAAATGACTCAATAGAATTAGATTCAGGGACAAAAGCATCAGAAACCTTGTCACTCTATTCCTTTCCTCTCACTGGAGTTATAAAAAGTGGTATTCAAATGTGATCTAATTATCCTGGTTTATTGTTTAATATGTTCTGCTGTCTAATTTTTGACAATCTTGTCTATGCAAGTATGCTTACTTAATAAAAAAGCAAGATCAGAGATGAAGAAGGCTCTTAACCATGCTATTCACACCTTCAGGGTAAGGGGCTGAGATATTTATGTCAGTTAATCCTTCACTGAGTGTTCAACAGGATGCAAAATAGGCATACGGTGCAGTAGTCTTAAAAGGAAATTATTTTCTCCATTTACTGTTCTGAAAGTAAATGAGTTGATTTTTCAGTGAATGTGGGAGTCATCTGAAATTTACATTCAGGGCCATTTTTTACATAAAGCAAGTAAAAGCCTGAATTATTCATGGTTTTCTCATATCTTTCAGTGGTTGGTTATCCTGGAAGGAAGGAAACTAGAGTTTATTCTACAGGCACTCTCTCTTTATTGCTGTAATGGGAACATTGCACTGGTAATTATAGCTTTACTAATTTTACTTGCTCATTTGTTTAATCCTTGTAAGAAGAATATTATTTAAGTCTGGTTTGCTATTTGTCACTGTAGCTAAACTGTGAATTGTAAGCAGTAAAGAAGTCAAGTCTGTTTGTGTGATCTTGTCCCTGATTCTCTATTAGGTTTCTGGGAGGTTCCTTCTGAAAGAAGGCTCAATCAATTTTGAATAATTCAAACGGTTGACAGACCTTATGCTTGTACAGTGCAGATGCACACGTTACAGGAAAAAATTGTAGAAGGATTTTCTAGTCCTACTACTGGTTACATCTTGCTATCACAGTAGTTTTTTTTAGTGCTTCATTAATAAAATCATTAACGCCTTCCTGTCAAGTTAATTCTCACTGATAAATGTAGAGGACTGCTCTGTTTTGTTCTGCTTAGAGATAGTGTTTTCTTTTTTGAAGTAAGAAACAGGCTTGTTCTTTCTTCACAGGGAATATAGAGCCGGATCCAAAACGCTTCTAAAGGGAGAAGGCATTCTCTTCGTTGGTTTAAGCCGACCTCGGATTGGGCTTGTTACAAACAAACCTCAGAATTCAAACACATCAGCGCAGTACTAATCCCAATTCTAGATTGGCCTCCGATTCCTGTAGTTTTCCTAGGTGAGTTAACTTGTTTTACTCATGAAGTATTGAAGGTCAAACAAAATCCCTTTAATTGTTTTAAGTTTATGTATACAACTGCAATTTATTCAAACGTTTTAATGTGTGCAAAATCAGAATGGCTGACAGTGGGTAAGACAAGGGGCAAATAATTATACAACGTCATGACTAATTGTGTGAAGTTCAGTGAATTTTAATAATTCTTAAACATGCAAACCTAAATGTATCCAACAAAGAATTTGTTCTGTAAAAATCACCATGTGGTACATCATACATAAATGCAGGAAGGGTTCCATTCATGTAACTCTTACTACCTATGGTCAATGTTATTAATAAGAAGTCTTTCATTAGTTGTGACAGGAATTGGTGCTGAGACTGCAAATAATTAACTTCTGAATATCCACTGAGCATAAGTTTCAAAGATCGTAACCACACATCGATTTCTGTGGTAACTTTTTAATCCCAAAAGCTTCTTTTTGTATTTGAAAGGAGCCAAAACTTTTTAAAGGCCAGTTCTTTGATCTGGAGTTAGCTTGACCTCATAACATCATGGGCTGGATCCTTTATAGGAACGAAATGGCAAGACTGTTGAAATTGGTACGAATGTGCTGTAGCATAGCATTTGAGACTTCAAGACCTGAGCTTCATAAGAATGAGATTCCTATGACGCCATCATTACTCTGTTTACTCCCTGTGGAAAAAATGCTTTCTTGATAAAGGAAATTCCAAAAATAAAAATAACAATCCATGTCTATTGATTGCTATGGGTGGACAGTATTAGTAGATGAACATCAGTCAACTCATTTGATGAAAGAAGACAAGTGCATGGTTCATTATTTAATAAAGCACAACAGTCTTTGTCAATAAGTTTTGAGGCTGTTTCTCAAGAAGCTTGAATTCATAGAATCATAGCATGGTTAGAGTTGGAAGGAACCTCAAAGATCATCTAGTTGCAAACCCCCTGCAACGGGCAGGGATACCTCCCACTAGACCAGGTTGCTCAAAGCTCCATCTGTCGTGGCCTTGAACACTTGCAAGGATGGGGCATCCACAACTGCTCTGGGCAGCCTGTTCCAGAGTCTCACCACCCTCACAGTGAAAAACTTCTTTCTCATATCTAATCTAAATCTACCCACTTTCAGTTTGAAACCAATATCCCTCGTCCTATCACTACACTCCCTGATAAAGAGACCCTCTCCACCTTTCCTGTAGGGTTCCCTTTAAGTACTGGAAGGCTGCTATAAGGTCTTCCTGGAGCCTTCTCTTCTCCAGGCTGAACGACCCCAACTGTCTCAGTCTGTCCTCATAGGAGAGGTGTTCCAGCCCTCTGATCATCTTCATGGCCCTCTTCTGGACTCACTTGAACAGGTACATGTCCTTCTTATGTTGAGGGCACCAGAGCTGGATGCAGTACTCCAGAGAGTAGAGTAGAAGGGGAGAATCACCTCCCTTGACCTGCTGGCCATGCTTTTTTGATGCAGCCCAGGATGAAGTTGGTCTTCTGGGCTGTGAGCACACATGGCCAGCTCGTGTTGAGCTTCTCATCAACTAACACCCCAGGTCCTTCTCCTCAGGGTTGTTCTCAATCCATTCTCTGCCCAGCCTGTATTTGTGCTTGGGATTGCCCCAACCCACGTGAAGGACCTTGCACTTGGCCTTGTTGAACTTCATGACGTTGGCATGGGCCCACCTCTCCAGCCTGTCAAGGTCCCTCCAGCATGTCGACCACACCACACAGCTTGGTGTTGTCAGCAGACTTGCTGAGGGTGCACTCAATCCCACTGTCCATGTCACCAACAAAGATGTTGAACAGCACTGGTCCCAGAACCGACCCCTGAGGAATACCGCTCATAACTGGTCTCCACTTGGACATCAAGCCGTTGACCACAAGTCTTTGAGTGTGGCCATACAGACAATTCCTTATCCACTGAGTGGTCCATCCATGAAATCCATGTCTCTCCAATTTAGAGACCAGGATGTCATGCGGGACAGTGTCAAATGCTTTGCACAAGTCCAGGTAGATGATGTCAGTTGCCCTTCCCTTATCCACCAGTGCTGTAATGCCATCATAGAAAGTCACCAAACTTGTCAGGCACAATTCACCCTTCATGAAGCCATGTTGGCTGTGACCAATCACCTCCTTATTTAGCATGTGCCTGCATGAGGATGTGCTCCATGATCTCGCCCGGCATAGAGATGAGACTGACCAGCCTGTAGTTCCCCTGGTCTTCATTTTTTCTGTTTTTAAAAATGAGGGTTATGTTTCCCCTTTTCCAGTCAGTGGGAACTTCACCGGACTGCCATGACTTCTCAAATATGATGGATAGTGGCTTGGCAACTTCATCTGCCAGTTCCCTCAGGACCTGTGGATGAATCTCATCAGGTCCTTGTGCACCTTCAGGTTCCTCAGCTGGTCTCGAACCTGTTCTTCTACAGTGAGCGGTTCCTCATTCTCCCAGTCCCCGCCTTTGCCTTCTGCAACTTGGACTGTGTCGCTAGAGCCCTTGCCAGTGAAGACTGAGGCAAAAAAAGTTGTTGAGTACCTCAGCCTTGTCCATATCCCGAGTGACTAGGTCTCCTGTTTCCTTCTGGAGAGGGCCCACATTTTCCCTAGTGTTCCTTTTATCACCGACATACATATGGAAGCTTTTCTCATTGCCCTTGATGTCCCTGGCCAGATTAAACTCTATCTGGGCTTTAACTTGCCTAACCTGAACCCTGGATGCTTGGACAATTTCTCTGTATTCCATCCAGGCTACCTGTCCTTGCTTCCACCCTTTGTAGGCTTCCTTTTTCTGTTTGAGGTTGTCCTGGAGTTTCTTGTTCATCCATGCAGGCGTCCTGGTGTTTTTGCCTGACTTCCTCTGTTGGAATGCACCTCTCCTGAGCTTGGAGAAGGTGGTCCTTGAATATTAGCCAGCTTTCTGGGGCCCCTCTTCCTTTCACGGCTTTATCCTCTGGTACTCTGCCAGGCAGATCCCTGCAGAGGCCGAAGTCTGCTCTCGTGAAGTCCAGGGTAGCAAGCTTACTGTGTGTCTTCCTCACGGCCCTAAGGATCTTCCACTGAGTTTTATCATATTGTTAGGTAGACTCCTATTTTCTCACTGAGATATCTGCCTCTTAAGGAAACTATCTGAATGACCACTGGATTGCTTGCTTTCCGCCAGTCGTAGTCCACATCTTCCCACTGTAGTGCATGCTTGGGTATGGCAGTTATCTAGTTGCCTGTTTTAAAAGCAGTATGTTTATTATGCTTTATATGTTAGTGGAAATGCTTCTTGCATTGACATTTGGGAATATTCTTCTCCCTCTACTTTTTTCATAAATGATTTATCAACTCTGTTATTGCTTGCATGGTCTCTATTATGCTTTCCAAAAGATTTTTCTAGAACCCTCTTTTGCTTAACGAGCACTGGAAGAAGATGAATGAAGCTTAATATTTGACCAGGAATTAACTTTGTCTTTTAAGCAACATTTTGTAGCCACTGGCACATCCTTAATAGTCCCAGAGGGAAAATAAAGAAGGTAGCAGATCTAACTTGGTTGTGCATTTAGTATTTTGTAATATGCAGTGAAAATTAGAGACTCAGAAAACCAGCCAAATACTTCTCGTAGGTAATCTTCAGAATATGTGACAGCAGGGCTTGGACTTGACAGTACTTTGCTCAGCTCTGAGACTCGCATAACCCTCAGAAGTTTCTAACTCTCACTGGCTTGTGTGTCTTTGTGTCCTAATTTGTTACAGCTTCTGATGTAACCCTACAGATTATCTTCTTTTAACTCCTTCATGTTTGCTGTACATATGCTTTTGCCACTACCAGAAAATACTATAAGCAGTGATGCCCCTGGGTCCTTCTGCATATGGAGAGACTTCTCAGAAGAGAGTTGCTGTTTTCTCAAGATCTATCAAGTAACATAATTTCTCTGGTGTGTACTTCCTACTGGCCCATAGTCCTTCTTGTGAGATAATTCCTCGCTTTTTACCAGGAGAAAGCCGAAGCAGTTATTTGTTGAACCTCATAGAAGGGATTGGTGTCAGAGGAATGCTTAAAATTTTGGATGCCTTGTCACTGAGATTGACAAGTGCCACCTCTCCTCACAGAAATCAGACTGGAAGTTGTGCTGAGCATGCTGTCAGAATGGCACAGCCTCTGTCTTTGATGGCATTGTCTATGATGATGGGCGCTGGGATAAGAACTGCAGGTCACAAGGGGTGAGTGATCAGAGCTAGAGGGGTTCTTCAGGGTGTGAATTTGCATTGTGCCTGTACAAGACTTGCTGTATGCAATGGAGTGCATCGTGTTTTCCTTTCTGCTGGAACCAAGCCCAAAGTCATGTAGTGGGGTGCTGTTCAGGCTACTCTGCCTGTGGGGTAAACGGAGGCACTCTAGCAGTGACCCTTCTCTGTGGATGGACAGTGTGTGCCTATGATTGTCCAGTGGCATGAACTTCATTGTGGCTAAAGATACAGTGTGAACATGCGGTCCTGGAACCATAATACATATCAAACCCCCACCCCTCCTTCTTTGCACCTCACTACTAGATACTGTAAATGCACCCAATAGCCTGGAATTTCTAGAAGGTATTTATTTCAGATTATGCAAATGTAAACAAAAGTGTATTCTTAAAATGAATTTACCTATCTGAAAAGTTCCTTCATTCAAATTATGTAGATACTTCTTTTCTGTTTTTCATATTATAACTGAATTACAATAGGACTTTGAATGCTGTAAGTTTACGTTTTTTCTTCCAAAAACCTGAAGTGGAAGAAACTGAGACTGAGTTTTGAAATAGCTTTGATCAAATATGCACAGTAATATTCTTTGGGACAAATTAGGAAAAAATCCCTTAGCTTTTCAACACTGTTGTAACAGTACTAATCAATATGACATGGTATTGAGAACACTCTGTAGGACAAGCTTTGGTCTTCTAGATTAATGTATAGAGCTTTATTCCTCTGGTATGTCAATGTATATGCACGAAGTCCCAGACCACGGGTCACAGATATGCATCTTTCCTCCATCCATTTTGATTAAAGTACTGTTACTCTGTATTTTGATCTGTTCTATGCAGCAGGACAAACAAATATTTGCTTGCAGGCTTTCTAGCTTTTCTTATGTCAGATCCATCTTCAGTGACCTGTTAGCACTTGTTCAGTTTGTGACTCGACGTGATCATCACAGTAGTGAAAGAGTAGTGCTTGGTATCAGGCACGTTTGTTTAAATTGCCATGCTGTGATTTGCCAGAGGATTTTCTTATTGTGGGGCACTCAACATAGTTTTGGGAACTATAAGAGAGAGAAGTGGATTTGGAGACCTGATATGGTGTGGGGAGGGTAACAGAATCTAATGGGATCATTCCGCTGTATAGTATACGTGATTTCTGAAGGACAAGTGAGGAATGCCCCTAACTCTATCCTACTTATGGAGTATCAATCGATCAAAAAATCACTACTTGCAACCAATCAATCAGCAATGTGAGGAAATATTCTTCGGCATTGTCTTGTGTTTGCACATTCCGATTTCTTCCCAGTCTTCCACAATCCTGCTGCATTATGTTCCATTTTCTTATTCTCATCATCTAGTCTCAGCTCATGTCCATTCAACTTGTCGTTTAATCTTGCATGCTGCCTCCTTCGTACTCTGCCTCTGATTTCTTCTGTGGTCATTCTTTTTCTACTTCTGTTTTTTGTATGCTTTAAGAAGAGAGAAACTCTTACTTCCTGGATGTGGCTCAGCATGAATTTTAAGTGAATAGCACCCTTTTGAACACCATTCCAGATCTAAATGTGCAAACTTCTTCTCTTGTGGTAGGGATTGTAAGCACTGCAGAAGACTTAGAAGAAATTCCACACCCAAGCATTTGACAGCAGCAGCATTATTAAAAGTAATTCACCTAATGTATCACCTCTCAGGAGCAAAGAGACTAAAAGTAATGTAGTAAGTAATCTGTGCAAGAAAGGTAAAAGATCCATGAGAATGAAATTAATAGCATCATTAAAAAAAAATTCTGCTTCGGTGCCTTTAGAGATAATTTGTAAAGAAAGCAGGTTAATGATAATGTAGACAAAGGGTGAGATGATATTGGTTTCTCTAATTAAAATCCTCGCAGAGAGTACAAAGCCATAGATAGAAGTATGCCAGATCAGAATACCTCAGAATCTCCATTCTTTGTTTACTCACAGAACAGGAGCATCATGACAGAGCAGTTTTCTGCTTCTTATCTCCTTGGTATTTCTTGACACAAGGCTTAAGAAGCCAGATTGTTTCCCATGATTGCCCATGAACAAATTCTATCTATGAAAGAAGAGGGTGGAGAAGGGCAGTATTTCCAAAGTATCTGCTTAGACCTCTAACAAGGCTGCTGAGTCCTAGGAGGGCAGGAATTACAGCTATTTCCTTTGTCCTGGGCCTGTGGGCTGTGCTGTAGTGGGCCAGGATTATGGAGAGACTGGAGATTTTTGAGTACCAAATATCTTGAGCATCATTTCTGAGATACCCTTTAGAAGCCTACTTCTTCGAAAATGCTGGATTGCTGCCTTTTCATGGCATCCTATTCTGTGTACTTCAGGACATCTCTGGTGGCTTCACTGCTGATAAATTTACCTTACACCTAACTACCAGTCAGAGCTGGTTAGCAAAAGTAGATAGAACCTAGTGATGGTTCATCTTTAAACCTCTTCATACAATTCTGTGTGATTTGGGAATTGCTGTGTTAAAGGATGATTTATTTTATTTTATTAGGATTCAAATTCTACCTTGAATTTTTATAGCACCCTTGAATAACAGCACGTATTTTGACATTTCAGACATTTGGGATCTACTCAATGCAACAATTGGTATGTTCTGGGCTTAAGCTCCTAAAAGAAAAAAAGCCAAAAGTGTTTGTATGCTAGGGACAGAACTTGTGTTTTAGTAGTTCTCCTTTTCTAGCATTTTAGAGCTCTCATAACTTTGCTTATCTGCTGAGCTTCATCCAGGAAACAGAAACAGTGCTTTCTAGATAGCCTATTATTACGTGAACAAATATCAGAAGGAGAAGGAAAGACTAAGTCAGCTTCTAATCTTTTACATTGATGATGCTTTCTATCAAAGCTGTTGTAGGAGGAAGTTCCTGATGATACTGGTTTGGTTATCAGGTATAAAGCTATGATTATATATGGTTTTCTGAGTGGCATCTGCAGCTACAGCAAGCTCAGTAGAAGACTGGGCCTTCATAAAACATTTGTTCCCGTGTGCATGCACATGGATGTATGTACGGAGAAAAAATAATTCCTTAAAGTAAAATGCACTTCAAGTCCATTGTGGTAATGCTGTCCTATCAAATTAATTTTTAATCCACAAGACTGAAACAGAAACATTTTAATAATTAATTCTCCAGTAAACCTCTCCTTTTAGGAATGGACGTTGAGACCATGGAGAAAGTGGTTAAATGTGTACAGCGATACCCTACTAAAATCACAGCATCTGTGATACATTTTCACTTGACTACATGTAAAAATTGCTGCAGGAGGGTTCATATTATTGTTTTCAGAATTTCAAAGGTGCTTTTAGGCATTTAGATGTGTATCTTCTAGTTTTAGTTATATTTAGAGATTGGTGGAAATAAATGTGTAGTTGTTTGTACAGTTTGCTGTGGTACCAGTGAACTGGGGTTTCACATTTGAGTACTTTGCTGAATCAAGTCTTTCAGAGTAGTTTATCTTTTCTAAATGTTAGCAAATGGTAGCTTTGTGCTAATGAAAGCTAGACATTTGATTAAAAGTTTTTCAAAAGTAAGTTGTTAACACTTTCTATGGCTTTATTGAGGTATAAACTCAGATCTAACATGTTATAACTGCAGCATAAGATCAGAGGGGTTTTTTAGCTGCAATCATTTTTTAGGTACTCTGAAAATGATCTGTCTCCATTCAATAAAAGTGGAGGAAAAATAAATATCTGTAAGTATTATGCATATATGAGTGAGATTAATTATAGATTGTAAACGTAGAGCAACTGATCCGAGTGTCCTCTTGTACTTCACCTGTCTTGAAAATGGCTTTTCCCATACTGACAGAGCATCAGCATCTCCAATATCCAGTCAGTGTTCCCCAACTTATTGCAGCCTTTCGATACTTAAAGGGGGCTTATAAGATAGATGGTGAGAGACTTTTGAGTAGGGCCTCTAGCAATAAGGTAGGGGATATTGGTTTTAAACTAAAAGAGGTAGATTCGGACTAGATATAAGAAAGAAATATTTTATGCTGAGGGTGGTGAAACACTGGAACAGGTTGCCCAGAGAGGTGGTAGATGCCCCATCCTTGGAAATGTTCCAGGTCAGGTTGGACGGGGCTCTGAGCAACCTGATCCAGTTGAAGATGTCCCTGCTTATTGCAGGGGGGTTGGACTAGATGACCTTTAAAGGTCCCTTCCAACCCAAACCATTCTATGATCTTTTCTGCCTTTTCTGGGCATTTGAGTACATTTAAGTATGAATAGCTTAACTGCATTTTTTTATGAGACTGCTAGTAGGCAGACTGAATAGTGGAACTTTTGTACAAGCACCTATTTTATAAACCCTTGGGAACTGAGTCTATTATAAAAGCTTTTGTTATTGACATGGTTTAATGTTGCTTTTGAATATTTTAAGAAGTATCTCTGCGTTAGAGATTCACTAACATTGTAATAGAGTAACGTTGAGAAGATTTTACATAGTCAATCAGCTATAGAATGTGTTCTAATTCTTATTAAATAGATTTTATTGCAAAATAAAAATACCTTAATCGTATAGTTTGTCTATACCTACTGTATCTGTGACAAAATCTAAAAATCCTTAAAAGATTGTTTAGATCAGCATATTCTCCTGGGATATAAAGAAACTGCCTATACTGAAAGCTAAGCAGATTCCTCTTGTTTGAAATATCTTTTTTTCTACTCTGTAGAAGTTCAAAGGCATCTATACAGACAGAGCAGTCGTTTTGAAATGAGCCTGTCTCCTGAAATTCTTAGTATCTTTTCTGTCCTATGGAAATGGAAGATTTCTCCCCTTTCACATTACATCTACCAGCCTGCAGGCATGTGGTCTCTACATGACTTGTTTGTCAATGTTGCCTGTCCCAAAGGGTGTGTGAGGAGAAGGCAGCGAAGGCAGTCTAAAACTGGTGGAGAGACAGGAAAAAGAGGGTAACAATTTTTATAGATCTGTTCCCTTTCATTCTCTCGTGCCCCTGCCTCCACAATGCATATTAGGACACTTCACCATTAAGAAATCTTGACTGCTGAAAGTTGTGTTTCCTAGTATACTACGGCTATTTTCTTTTTTCAAAAACACACAGTGATTTTAGGAATTTGCTGTGTTTTCAGGTAGGCAGTAAGGAACTGAAGTCTCAGTCGACTGTGTCATTCAGGCTTTTCATGCGCTGTCCTGTGAAGGTATCAGAGTTAGCTCGAAGCTGTCTTTTGTGCTGGTAGCAGTCATGGTGTCAGCATTTGAGCTAACTACCCTAAAAAGAAGCTTCCTTTGGGTGTCATGGTGGTTGGCTCTTCTGCTTCCAAAACTGGACTAGTATTTTGGAGACGTACGAGGTAATTTGGGGTTTTTGACAGATGGACTTGGGTGATTTAATGGGAGCAGTCAGGAGCTCTGTTGTCGCCCTTCTGCCTTCCAGTCCTTGCCAGAAGTTCCTGTGCCAGGAGTTCCTGCCCCAGAAGAGTGAGCTGTGTGCCAGGGCTTCTGCCACTCTCATTCACAGCTTAGCATTTCAGTTGATGCTAAGTTGATACTAATATGCTATGCAGTGAACTTGGGGAGCAGGGTTGCATGCGTGTACTGTGCTGTGCTCTGGTGTGTGGGCAGTAATTTCCTGCCAAGGGATGAGATGGACACCTGGGAACCTAATATCTTGTGAAAGTGGTACTTACCCACTTCAGTTGCTTAGCTGGAAAGCTCTTTGCAAAATAGTTATCCAAGTGACAGTATATCATAGTGTTTCTTGTGTGTTTACTATTGCTGTCTTGTGGGTTAATAAGGAATAAGAGAGCAAGAAAGTGGGGAGGAGGGTGGGGAAGGACTGGAGCAGGACAGAAGATGGAATACTGATAAGTACAAATGCTGATGTTGGCAAAGAGGTGATGAAATTGCACTTTGATAAGTGACATTTATGGGTTATGAAATATCTGCAGAAAATCTCAGAGGAATAATTGAATCAGACATCTTTCAGTTCTGGTGATCTGTGAGCAAAAGATCCAATACCCTGTGGTTTATAAGAGAATAAGTATATGCTTCATTGTAGAATACAGATCTAATGATGAGTTGAGTTTCAAATTATACAACATGCACTTTTGATATATAGGTATATAGACTGAGAGATTTTTATTCTGAATTTCAAATTTCTAGTAGCTTTGGATTTCTGTCTATCCTTGTCCCTGTCTAATTCATGTTGTTTCTTTCCCCCATAGAGACTTAAGACTTATTAGAGAAAATACAAGACCCAGAAAGAGTCACATATGCCTAGCTCCTCAGAGAGGATGAATAAGAACAAGATAAGTGGAAAGATTTCTTTATCAAACTGAGTAACAGCCAGACTCAAATTAGGAATTGAAAATTATTTTCTAGAAACTTGCTGCTGTGAGCTGTTGACAGTCTGGACCCACCAACTCCCTGCTCATGGGCAGTAACGGCAGCAGAAATTTTAGAATAATTGGCATGAATGAAATGAAGAAAGTTCCCAACCAATTACCAGAGACAAATGGAAAAAGCATATGTACTTTTTCTGTATGCGTTATTTCAGACTCATTTATTTTCTTGGTATAACACTTGCATTTTATTTCATGGTAACATGAATTCTCCTTCCCTCCTGTCCTTACAATTTATAGTTAATCCTAAGGTTATAATTACACTTCTTTTAAATACCTCTGGACAAATCTTGTAGATTTGGATAAGAATCAAATACAATTATTATTGAATTCGGTCTGTGGGAGCAGGTAAGGTTTTATAATACATACGTTACTGATGACACAAACTTTTTCAAAGTTGACGTGGCAGCTTAGTTACCTACGTGTTGCTAACATCTTAGGATATAGCCCATAGGCGTGTCTGAACACCAAGGATAATACAGGGAAGAAAAGGTAGGCATGTGGAGTGCACATCTATAGAGTTCAGGAGTAGGACTGTTATTTGCCACTGCCTGCTGTAACTCAGTATATCATTCAAAGTAACTTTATTTATGTTTAAACCTTGCTAATGCTACAAGCGGGTTTTCTGTTTTACCCAAGAAAACAGTTTAGCCATATACTGTTCTGACACTTTTCTTCTTCACAAACTGATCTTCCTAATAATTTGAAGATTTTTTTATGCTTTTCCCTAAGCTCTTTAAAATTGATCTATTTCTACCCTGTGATCAGATCCATAGATTAGTGTATAACTGAAACTATAGCTGGGTGTTTAGAACTAAACCAGTTTACACATTTTCAAAAGCTGTATATATTTACTATCTTCTGTTGACTTGGGAATCATTGGTCCTGACGCACTTCTGAGAAGTTGAACATCAGCTTCTTATTTTATACAGAGATCGCTGTAGATCAGTATGCCTATGCTTATGATCGCTTATTTGTAGACAAAACCATAGGGTTTGGTTCGTTTTATTTTCAGATTTTTTCAATTATAATTTTAGAGGTATATAGGGCTGAGCAAATAAGGTCTGTTTCCAAATATGTTAGCAGTTTACCAATGTGGGGAAGAATGAAGGACAAAGGCAGTATATAATCTTTGTGAGGTGAATTCTCACAATGGAAAATATAATTTATTTGAATGTCACCAGATAGTAAGATAGAAAACAAAGTGAATGCAAGGACTTGTAATTCATTATCTAATGATTGCACCAAGGTCACAATGGTGGAGGAACAATAAGGACTGAGGTAAATCATATAATTTATTTATGTTCCTAGCACTTGGTGCGAAAATATGCCTCCTTTGCTCTCCCACTGATGTGGTTGATCTGCACTGGATACGTGTGCTCCTGCCGAGCAGAATGTCAGCTCATGCAGGTGTTGCTGGGCAGTGGTACAGCAAAATAGCTTAGATAGTGTTCCTGCTGGTGATTTGCTTCAAAAATGATGTAGAAGAAAGCTACTGTCTAACAAAGCCAGTGGAAAGCTATGAAATTTTAAAGAACTGTAAACATAAAGTTTAAAAAATTAGAATTCTGTATTATGAGTGGCTATTTTGGTTTTCTTTGGCTCACATGCCCTTGTGCTGATTGCCAATACTGTAAACCGGAAGAACAGGGAATGACCAGCAAGTTAAGGAATATACAAAAGGTCACAGTAATAAAGTTTACTGCCATCTTTCAGAGGTAAATGAGGCACTAAAATGTTGGCTCCTCTTTCTTGTGGCAAAAATAGGAACAAATGTAGGATGTGCTCTTTCTTGTTCTTGTTTGTTTGACATGAACAACACAAGCTTATTTCATTCTCACCTTCTAAACATGTACTTATCAGTTGCTCTTTTTAAAAGAAAAAATTAGTTTAAAAAAATTCAGCTGTCTGTCCTTCAAACTACTAAACTGCTAAGTACAGACNTTCATTCTCACCTTCTAAACATGTACTTATCAGTTGCTCTTTTTTAAAGAAAAAATCAGTTTAAAAAAAATCAGCTGTCTGTCCTTCAAACTACTAAACTGCTAAGTACAGACAAGACAGACAAGGGAAAGCTGCTTAGATTTAAATATATTCATGAAGGAAAAGCTGAAGAAATCTGGGACTAGGAGGCAGGCTAAAGGAGAATAGCGCTTAGTTAAATACTCATATGGTTCCCACAGATTATTAACAAGCATATGGTTTTGTGAGCTAATAGTCTGGGTCCTGTGGGTTTGTACTATTAAGCAAAAGTGTCCTGGAAAGGGAAAGAAAACTGAAGGCTCTTTTCCCCAGACTGCAACTGCCTGCCACTGAGCCAAGCCAGATTTTGTTCAGTCTGAGTATTGCCTTGGATTTCTGAAAAGGAAATTTTGGAAGCTTGCCTCGTTCATCAAAAATAATTTAAGGTGCCACCACAGAGGCAAAGAGGGCTTCTCATTATTGTTTCCTGTATTTTATGATGTTGGCAATGTTCCTGAAATAATTTGAGAATTGAAAATATAATAGTACTTTCAACTGTAGAAAAATAGATCTCAACAATTAAATTCATATTTTGTTTTATCTAGCTTTTGGTAATGTGCCTCTTCCTCAGAAAATACAACTTTTTCTGGAAACTAAATCCTTACTCTGAACAGTAGCATCATTATGTCAAGAACTTCCGTACAAAATTGAAGTCTAGCAATCAGCAAGAAATGAAAAAAATAACGTTAATGCTCTTATAAACTTCTATGGACTATCAGCAAAGGATTTTAAAAGCACAACTGCACATTCTTAAAATAAGCAACATGAACATTTCTGTGTGACAAAAAACATTTTTTGTTCCCTGCAGACATTTTCCGACTAAGCTTTCCATTGAGAACTTAAGGAAATATTTAGGAGATGGGCAGGTGTAGAATTATTTTGGTTGGAAAAGACCTTTAAGATCAACGAGGCCAACCATAAACCTAACACTGCCAAGCCCACCACTAAACCATGTCCCTAA
>RSEF01000005.1:10352858-10445090 GCA_003993805.1 Himantopus leucocephalus
AGAGTTCAGTTAGTTAGAAGAGGCTTAGCTGCGAAGTAAAATTGCTGAGTAGAAAATTGGTTCTGTTTTACCTCAAACCAGGACAGGTACTTTGGGGATCTAGGCCAATTCCTCGTAATATGCACTTGATGCTGTTCCTCAAAGTCAATGTACGTGTGCTAACTTATACTAGGTGAGGATTCATGCCTGTTGCTGGCAGGTATTGGCACAGCAGGTTGCACAGTATTTTCATGCTAATGTTTGGCTCTGGATTTGAGTAAGAACCGCTCAGCGATTTTCAGACTGTGGGAAGTAGCAGGAGCTTTCAATTTGCCATTTGTCACTAGTTTTTCAAGATGATCTGTAGGCATATTTGGGACAGAAGTTTGGGACGTATTTTTAGCATCTCCTCTTTAATTGTGAGTATTTCCAGAGCGTTTGGAACTCAAGTGGTAGAAGACTTACTCTTCACTATATAGCTGAGCAATGTCTAGGAGAATATAGAAAATGATAAAATAATGGTAAATAACAAAAAATATGATACATAGAAAACCCTGTTTAACAGAGGCTGAAGATTAGGAATGTAGCTTTTGGTGGTTTGCTTTGAATTGAAATATCCTCTGCAGCAAAACATTCACAACTGTTGTGAGAATCACTGTCACATACGGGCACTTTAAATGCAGGTATTTCATTCGCAGATTTTTGGTTGGTGTCCCCCCCCCCCAAAAAAAAAGAACAGATCTTCTTGAAGTTAACTGTTAGCATGCCAGTTCTAGAGCAAGCAAAGATGGGGAAATAAGACACTGAGATACAAGTGATTTCAACAATGAGAGAAGTTAAAAGAACTATATTAGCCACAATGACAAGCTGAGGCTTATGGTATTCTTCATGTGTGCTGATAAGAGCTTTCTCTTCACTCTCTGTCCTGGTCGAGGGGTGGCAAACCTCTGCAGCCAGTGTGCTCTGTGCTGGGCTTGAGGTTTGGGAACCAGATTTACTATACTGCGGATTTACTGAGATGCATTTTTATGTTCCCAAAAGCTGAGGCATGAACGTCCCCATGGATTTAGCTGGGAAATCTGACTTCCCTTTTGTGGATAAACGAGTGAGGAAGAGATTGCTGGATAGCCATGGACTTGGGTTATGGAACACGCAAGTTTAGCTGCCAGAAGAGTCAGGATTTTGTGGAGGATTTTGTGGAGGTTTCTAGTAGTAAGAAAGCACCAGTATTTTAAACATTTTGTGTTCTATTGTTTATAAAAAAAATCCACACCATGCACACAGAAGACCACTGACCAAGGATGTCAGCAGAGTTTAAAGGATGGACTNAGACCACTGACCAAGGATGTCAGCAGAGTTTAAAGGATGGACTCTGTCATGGTTTAATCCCAGCCAGCAACTAGGACCATGCAGCCGCTCGCTCACTACCCCCAGGGAGGGATGGGGAAGAAGAATCAGTAAGAGTAAAAGTGAGAGAACTTGTGGGTTGAGATAAAGGCAGTTTAATAAGTAAAATAAAAGCCCCGCACACCAGCAATGCAAAACAAGGAATTCATTCACTGCTTCCCATTGGCAGGCAGGTGTTCAGCTATCTCCAGGAAAGCAGGGCTCCATCACGTGTAACAGTTACATGGGAAGACAAATGCCATAACTCTGAACGTCCCACCCTTCCTTCTTCTTCTCCAGCTTTATATACTGAGCATGACATCACATGCTATGGGATATCCCTTTGGTCAGTCGGGATCAGCTGTCCCAGCTGTGTCTCCTCCCAACTTCTTGTGCCCTCCCAGCCTACTCGCTGGTGGGGTGGTGTGAGGAGCAGAAAAAGCCTTGACTGCTTAGCAACAACTAAACCCACCAGTGCGCTGTCAGCACTGCTCTCATCCAGAATCCAAAGCAGAGCCCCTCACCAGCTGCTAAGCAAAAAAGTTAACTCCATCCCAGCTGAAACTATGACACCTCTTAATACTTTCTTTTAGTTCTGAGCAGTTGTCACTTTCTAAACTGTGGTTTGCAGTTTCCTTAGAATCATTCTTCCTTTTAAAAGCTGAATGAAAATTGCACTTACCTCTGGTCTTTTGCAAGTAATATATATTTGTTATTTTCATATCGTAAGATGGAAATACATATATTCTTTTAGTTGGAAAATTCTGTCCTACAACATATGCACTTCAAATGAGGCTACAGTATGTTTCTGTGGTGGTATGGGAATTTTTGAGGTGGTTTATCACAAAGATACGCTTCTGAGACTATGAATTCAAGTAAAGACTGAATTCAAGTAAAATAGTCACTCCCACCTGACAATGCGAAGCTAATTTTAGTCAATAAACAAAAATACATTGCTTTGCTGTTTAAGAATATACCTGTGAATGACACTCCTGAGCATCATGTTCTGCACTTTTAAGTATTTTCACAATAAAAGCAAGGTGTCTGTGTGTGGGAATTTAAGAAACGCTACAGCAAATCAGTAGAGAATACGCTTACTCAAAAGCATTAATGATTGCCTCCTGAGCTGCTGTATTAGCACAACTATTTTGTACGCCAGTTTTGAGAAGTTATTCTGACTTAACCCTGTGGAAAGCCTTTAACGGTTATTTGAACAAAAATTTAAATATGATGAAGTCTGTGCTAAAAACAAAAGTAGTGGTGAAGATATTCTGGCTAACCCAGTGATAAAATTATGATCCAAACCTTTCATCTCAGTGTCTTGTTTCCATGCCTTTAAGTCCAATTCATCCAACCACAGTCTTAATGTGGGTTGTTTTGGGGTTTTTTGGTGGTTTTTTTTTTTTCCCAGTAAAACAGTCAGTATGTGAGTGTGTACATGCATGCTTATGTTTTATATATGCATATATATCAATTTTTATATATATTTGGTGGTGTAGATATATATACACACATATACATAATTTAGGGTATAAACAAAATTGTGGTGCATTCTAATGATGCGTGACCTTGAAATCTCAGTGTTTCCCTTTGTTTATATCTCCAGCGAAGCATTCACTGCTACCCAGTATAGAATGGCATGTACCAGCTACTTGCTTAATTACCATTTTGCAACTGCCTCTTGATCAACGTATATAAAAAAAGGATCAGTGAAGGGTGTTGACTGATTAACTTCTTTTTAGCAAAGACATAGAAGGTAGTGCAACTCAGGCCTGATGTTGGTGGACTGAATGCCTCAGATTAAATTTTGGTCTTTCAAAAAAGAGGAAACCGAAAGTAGTTGCTTCTCCTGTAGCAGAAGAGGACAATGCTAAGCCCTATTCTGCACAGTCACTCCCAACAAATGTTCACAAGCCTGGAAAGACCAGGGACGTGAGGGCACTTTTGAATCCTTTGGTCAGAGTTCTAGCTGGGAATGAATAGGCATGGTCTGTACTCCATGCTCCTGAATTCCTCTAGCTTTGTAAAAACAGATAGGTAGAACCTGGATCTCTTCTGAAGACTGTACAGCCCAGCTCTAGAAGTATACCTAGGGATCTCTGATAGAAGACAAACCCTCATATCTTCTCCCCGAGGACGTGAAGGTGTTCTTTTCTGCATGTTGTGTTCACGTCATCAGCATGGCTCCTTTTCTCCTTGTTGCTGGTGCCTTGCACCACATGCAGATGTTGTGAGAAGATACACAGTGGAATTCTTACAGCATCGGTACAGCCTTCTTACAGCCACTGTAGATGATAGCGTAGTATGAACAATTTGGTTCAATGATAGCTGAGGAGGTAGAGGAAAAATGTTATTCATAAATATTTGAAGAAGTACAGTAGGAAGAGGGCTTATGGTTGCTTGAAATTATTTTTCATTTAATTGTCAGGATATCCCTATCAGCTAGTAGATACACTGTTGTTACTTGTCAAGAAAACCTCACCAAAATATACTGGGAGCAGTTCTATAGCAGCAGGAGGGAGAGGGAGGTGACTGGATCTTTCTGGTCACCTTCATCTCTGGCCATACTTGGGTGAGGAGGTATATGACTTCTGGAACAGTGTTCTTTTTTGCCCTTAAGTGCTAGCTTTCCCTCTTTAAAACAATTTAAACAAACAAACCAACCAAACAAAAACCAACTATTGCAAAGGAAGATTTGGGAATGGTTTTGAGGCAACTGATGATTGAATAATATTCTATAATGTTCCAGAAAGTGAAGATGAGTTTTATTTTTCACTTATTATGGTGATCATTTGTTTTACAGTTTGAGGCACTGATGCTGTATCTATGTAGTTCCTGTGTATCTGAAAAGGAAAGTGGCAATGAGGCAGTTCATGACTATAAGTGAGCACATGTCTAGCAAAAGATGGCCGCGTCCTTCAGTTATGCTCGTTCTGCTCTATTTTTCTCTCTCTTCCAAGACAAGAAACATGTAAAAGAAAATCTTTTCTGAGGCCTTAAGGTCTCAGAAAGTGCACTATAATGGTGCTGCTTACGTACATTCGTAATTTCTACTATACNTTCCAAGACAAGAAACATGTAAAAGAAAATCTTTTCTGAGGCCTTAGGGTCTCAGAAAGTGCACTATAATGGTGCTGCTTATGTACGTTCGTAATTTCTACTATAACATTTTAGTAGACTTAGCCACAGATTTAAAATCATTTCCCTTTTTCAGTAAGTTACCACATAAAAATGTTTCCTCCATGATACAAGACAAAGGTAAAAGCATATTATAATGCATTTATTTTACATATGGCTGAATTGCTGTAGTATAAAGTAACATTTCAAGTCTGGGTTTATGGTGGGTTTTGTGGTGTCTGTGTCCATGTCCCTGTCCCCCCATGTTTATTTTGATAATTCCACTGTAGTTACTAGAATTGCAGTGTGATCAAATTTAAACCCCCAGTTACCACTGAGGGACTCCCGGTGATGTTGTTCTGTTTTAGAGAAGCTGAAGAAAACTGTTCCTTGGCACAGGCCTCGTGGGAATGGAGGGGAGCAGCGGCCTTGGAGCCGCTGTGTGGTGGGGAGGTGTGGCTGGACAGCACCAAAGGTGGCTTGGTGAGACTGCATGGCTCACTTCACTACTTGGGTTGGTTTGTTTGTCTGTTTGTTTTTCAGTTAGCAGTGAACATCAGCACAGTGTTGCAACGTAATCAGGAATAACTACAGTCGTCTTTGGGCAAATGCTAGACATACAATATTCATTTTGGTATGAAATAAAACAGTTCAGAGCCTAGCTCCTGCCTTTTACTTTTGTCAAGGCTTTGCCAGATATTTTCCTCTAGTGCTCATCAAAAAAAAAACCACCCCACCCCAGAAAGTGACTGCTCGGAGTGCAGCAGGACTGTAACAAACTGAGGCAGCTGGTTTGATCCAGACTACTTGTTTTTTCCCTTATGACTGCAACTCCATGAACTGAACTCTTGGTATCTTTGCTGAAAGGAAGCTTAGTTTATATCATGTTACTCTGTATGAGTTCTGGGCTTTTTCTCTGGCTCAACGTGCAGTTTCCTCCTCATTCATCTGGAATGCCTGTGAAAAATAAGTCCAGTTAGTCAGTGGTGGAACTTGGGAATGCTCAAAATGGCTCTGCATGCTGTGTACTGAGCCCTCTCCCATCAGGATGCTGCACGTGCTTCAGTGTGCAGGAGCCTTGGCTCGTGTGTGTGGCAACCTGTTTTCTCTACAGGGTAAAATTAAAGCTCCTTTATCTTGTCCAGCTGTGGTACCCTGACACTCAGGTTATTCGTGTTCTTTCAGGGTTCTAATTTTAATGGGCATTTTCACTCAGACAGACCTGAGGGACCTCTGAAGTCACTCAAAGTGCAGGTGTTAAGCCCATCTTTATTTGCTGTTACTGTTTTCCTGTTATTGGCTCAGCATTTTCTTCTCCGAGAAGCAGATGTATGGTAACTATATATAGCAGAAGGTTGAACACATATAATTAACGTGCCACGACTTATTAAACAGTCATAAGAAACAATACTGTTAGCTGGCCCTGAATGTGAAGCCAGTCTGTAAAAGACAGTTTGGCACATAACCAGCTCCAAAAGAGGTTATGACTGTTACTTAAGGTAACAAACAACAGGATAAAAAGAACAAATAGAGTAATAAAAGTGAGGGAATTTACATACAAATAAAAGCAGCTGGAAATAAAGACACCAGTAATCCTAGTGTTCTGGTTTATCTCATCAGATTGTTTCTTCTGCTCCTCATCCCAGTCTTAGCTGAGATGAAGTGGTACAGCGCATTGTGTTCACACCCCCTTAAAGGTAGGGAGAAAGGCAAAGTGAATTCATGCTTTTTACTGCTGCTCTTGGATGCAGCCATTTTTATCCAAGTCTGTNTTTAAAAAAAAAAAAAAAAAAAGAAAAAAGAAGTGAGAACTACAAACAATTGGAAGGGAAGTGCAGTCATTGAAACGGAGCCCAACCCATTGAGAAATGTCAGGTGGTTTTTTTGTATTTTCCTTCCTGTAGCTGCTGCTGCTTTTCTCTTGTAGCTTTTTTTCCTTTTTCTCTTGTAGCTTTTTTTCCTTCTTTTTAATTAATTCTCTTCCCTACCTCACTTGAGCCCTGGGGTTCTCTCTGTGGTTTTATTTAGTAGTACTAGTAAGGAAAAGTATATGGGTGTGTATTATACACCTCAATACCCCCAGCCCCATATTTGCACCCTAGTAGCTACAGTGATCTAGACAGGTCTCCCTAGAGGGAGAAAGGAGAAAAATCCTCCCTTGCTGTAGCTACTAGTGTGCAGGTGGGACTCTTTACCATAAGCCTGGAGAATACTGATTCTCGGCAGTTACTTGCTGAGATCAGACTTGGGTTAATGAAAATGAGAACAATGAAACCACCACTTTAACTTCCAAACTGATTTCCATGGAGACAGCTAGACAGTAATAGCGTTTGGACTTTTTTATTCAATAAAAGTTTGAGTTATAAATATTCTCCATTTGTTTCCTATTTACAGTTGTAAAATATTTTAGGATAGCCTACCCATCACCTGTCATTCAACGTCTCTATAAATGCCATGAAAACATAATTGTGAAATAAAAATGCCTTATTTTCAGCCCACAAACCCAATTTCCACACACTCACAAAATAAAATCAAAGGGACAAAAAAGAGAAGACAAGGAACCGGGGGGGTAGGGGAAGTGAGAGGAATACAGTACAGCAGGCAACAATGCAATATTTGCTACACAGTAGCAAAATAAATGGGTAAAAAATTTAGTCTGCTATGAGGACAAGCTTTTCAAGACGTTTGTTATAGACCAACGTTGTCCAGTGCATTTCTGAAGGACGAGTTGAAATCCGAATTCATTTTCATTGTTTTCCTGCAATTCCAGGCAACGCTTGGATTTTCGGTTCTGGATTGGACCTCCCTTTAAAGATGGGGGGGAAAAAAAAAGAAGTGTTTGGATTAAACATTGTGACCTTGTTGCATGGTTACTGTGTGCTAATATAGAGAATATTCCAATGTCCATCTACTAAAGTGCACTGATACTGTGAAAAATGTTTCGGTTAGAGACAAGATAAGCACTAGGCCAAGATAAGCACTAGATATCCACAAGGCTTTGGAGTGAAGGTTCCCTCTGTCACAGGCTGGCTTAATCTCTGTTGTAATTTAGAATAGCCTCAATTGTCTGGTTACCATTTCAGCAAATGGTGTTTCTAGAATCGAGCTGTGTTTCTGGCCATGCTTTTTAACCACGAGCCAAAAGCCTTCCTGTTTGCTTCTGTTACCTAGCTTAGGGGCTGTGCTGCACCTCCAAAACATCAAAGAAAGGCAAAAGAGGACTACTGCCTCAGCCAGGGGTGTCCTGTATGTAGGATAAAATGCAAAAAATTGTTTATATGAATTCTGAAATGAACTGTCATTTCTAATCTTACCTTGCTAATCCTCAGTACTGACCCTCTGTTCAATTCTCAGCTTAATACTGCCATATTAAAGCCCAGTCTTCACTGTTGAGTTGCAGGAAATCTTAAATCACTGGGGCTATCACACAGTTAACTATAGACCTAAATTACAATTGAATCATCATGTCGGTGACTTGAATTATTTTTTTTCCTTTAACTGTGGTTTCAGTTTGTTCTTTTAGCCTCTCTTCTGCCTAATAAAGATAATAGATAATTTGTACACATTAGCGTCCGGGCAGTTTCTTCCAAGATATACAGAGTACAGTAATTTGCACAGAGGTCTGAAAGTCTGTCTTTCTCTAGAGTATCTTGGACCTGCATAGTAGAGAATCACTGGCTTAATCTGCAAATTGGATGACAGAGTATAAATTAGTACAGATTAGTACAGCTGAAGTGTGGAAAGAGCAGCCACATTTAAATTACTTATTTGTATAATGGGGAAAAAATAATTGTTATTAAAAAAAAAAAAACAAACAACAACCCAACCACTAATCCCATACAAAACCCCCCACCTCATCTGTGTTACACCTTGCATTAGAAAGTCATAACTGTGATAAATATTGGCATAAATCCCATAGAAATGCTGAGTTTGCTTTTTCCAAGAAGGCAAGGGTGGCTCATGCCATTCAGCACAGGTTCTGCTTCATTCAGACAGGTGACTGGGGGGTCTCCTCTCCTCCCATCCTACCAGTAATACTTAGGAAGTACTTTCTCTGAGAAGTGACATCTGAAAACATTTTTGGGACTGGCTAATGAAATGCAGAATTAGGTTTGAAAGGTCTAAGTTTTAAATACGAGTTTGGGTAAGAGAGAGACTATTTCTAGAACAATCCACAAAATTCAAAACATAAGGCTCCCATAAATCCTCCTTGGTAGGCCCATGTGCAGTCTAGATACAGTTTTCACTGATTAATTTACTTGACACAGGCTTACAGTAGGCATTTTAATATACCTCCATAACGAAATGCTGAGTGAACTGTATTTTCCCGCTGCTGTATAACTATTATTGACATTCATATTAATAACGGTAGTTAAATCTGGGTGTCTGGTGGGAGCATAAACTCTAAGCTATCTATAAGCAATAAAACTGTTTGACATACAATAAATTGGAAGAAACTAGGATGGGAAATTAGTCAAAGCTTCATTATACGCTATTTGTTCACTTATGCTAAACGCGCATTCTCACTACCCCCTCTCAAGTTACTTTGGCCTTCTAAAGCTTGCTGTGGTGAGATTTTATTTTTTTTTTCCCCCCAAATGAATTCAATGAGCTTTGAATTAGGTCCTTCAGACACAAAACTCTAAGGTAATGGCTATTTTCTCCGTGCTAAAAGAAACAGTTGCTTTTGCTTTGTTTTGTCTCATTTTAGCAAAACATACGGTCTCCATTCTTAATGAAAACTGTTGATTATGGTTTTTCTCTGCATAGACTCAGTGTTGTGTTGGCACCCAGGGTCAGCTCCTGTGTTTAAATTGGGAATTACAGTTTACCACAAGTGTTTCTGCCTAAACCCAAAATTGAGATCAACTTCCTTGTGCTTCCAACTGATGCTGGAGGTGCTTGTGTTGCTGTTGTTTAAGTTAACAAGTTCTGTATCTTTCATTTATCAGTTAGTCCTTGTCTCAGTTTTGGTGTCTAAGACATTCTCAGCTCAGATCTTGCACTAAGGAAGCAAAAGAAAGATGTTGTCCCACTTTTTGTCTTGTCAGAAAACTAACCAGTTATGGGAGACTAGCTGAGCTCCATTACTTGCTGATTTTTGGACCTGGGATATGCATCTGGGTATGGTACTTTAGACCCTTCCTGTCATTTCTAACTTATTAGCATAACTGAAGGAACAGAATTAATTCTCTCCATTTTATATAAAGCATGACAGCTAAAATGCAGGTGTTTCCCTAGTACAACTCGCCTTGCCCAAACTCTGTGAAATGAACTCTGTGGTGTCCATCCTGAGAACAGCTTTTATGCTTATGAAGAGGGATGAGCTAGGATGTTCAGGCCTAGCTGGCTTTCAGGTCGAAAAGAGCTAAAAATCCACAAAATTGAGTGACCGTGATGGGCTGCTCTGAAACCATGGCAACAGGAATAGAAAGTCCCTAAAACAAAAAGCCCATAAACATAAATAATCCAATCTTGAAGCCACCCATTGTTCCAACAGGAACCCCAACAGTATAGAAAGTTAAACAGTAACCTAGTGGTAGCCGATAGGATGAAGGTATAGCCTCTAGTTACCTTAGATAATTTTAATACTAAAAATCACACCTCTAGGAAAAGATTTTGTATGTAAATGTAAGACTACCTTAGTATAATGAGCCAGACAGAAATTAGGACATGCACAAATGAGTTTTTGTTATATAATTACAAGCAACCAACCAGCTATTTTAATGTCATTTTTTTTCCTTGTTACATTTTAGCATAAAAGACGCTATGTGTTCCCCAAGAGGTGTGCTGGCTGCGTTAGATGCCTCGCACCCAATTCTGCAGAACTGAAATAAAGACAAATAACTCCCTGTGTTGATTGGCTCTTGCACAGCAGGTGAAGAAGCCTTATTTTTAGGGACAACAACTTCAGCAGCTGGGCTGGGGCAACCACCTAGTTTGTTGGCTGCACTTGGTGAATCCCATTCTTTGGTGCCTATTTTCTTCTCTCCAAGGACTGTGTATAGGGCCCAGTCACCTAACCTAGAGCTCTGCTTGGTAGAGGAAGCCACAGCACTAATTCGTAAATACTGCCATGCTGAGTTGGAATTTCTTTCTGCCTAACTCCCGTTTCTTTCAATGGTCAAGGGTTTCTTTCACTTGAATGGGCCAAAGGCCTTCTATTCCCGTTGAGGATTTCAGGGTAGAGGAAGATGTTCACAGTGGAGACAATGTTTTTCCACTGTTCTGAATCATCTAGAACACAGGTAAGTGTTACAGTAAATGGATCCATGCGAAATACTTTAATACAGGCAGTTGGATATTAGGAAAAATTTTTTCACTGAAAGGGTTATCCAACATTGGAATAGGCTGCTGAGGGAGGTGGTGGATTTGCGATCCCTGCAGGTGTTTAAAAAAAGGGTAGACAAGGTACTTGGGGATATAGTTTAGAAGTGGGTTTGTCAGGTTAGGTTAATGGTTGGACTAGATGATCTTAAAGGTCCCTTCCAACCTTAACAATTCTATGATTCTATAAATGGAGTGTAAACCACTCCTAAGGAAAAACAAAACCAGCAAGCAACCAAAAAACCACCCCACCCGACCCCCCTCCTTTTTCTTTTCCTGATGTACCCTCATGTGAAATTCAGCTTCTATTTAACAGAAACAACTGACTCGGGAGATAAAAAGCAGAGGAAGCTCTTTTTGATGTGCTGCAAAGTACTCGGCAGGGGCTACTGAAAATCACCCTGCTGAGTACATTGGAGCCGCTGTCTGGAACATAAAAGAGACACCAAAGTTAAGTAGTGGCTAATATGTGTGAATTGAGTGTTGTAGAGAGCACGGATGCTTTTAGCAGCATGATTTTTTTTTTTTCCCCACAAAAGAGAAACGAAAAGACTCAAGTCCTGTTAGAAACAGAACAACTCAGATGTCTGTGCAGAACTATGGCTTAATCCCTCAGAGAGGATGCAGTCTACACAGCTTTGGTTCCTTTTAGTAAGCATATAAGTGAAAGAATTGCTCTGAAGTACAGGCAGAAGGGTTTGTATAGTGATTACTTAAAAGTTCCTCGTTACCCTACTTAATTGTGTTCATTTTTTCCCCCCTTCATATGCCTAACGCAAGCCTGCCATAGTGATATTGGTCCATTATCTCCAGGGTGGTGACAGTGCACTCGCTATACGTTGCAAGGCCTGAACTAGCGACCTGTTTCATCATTAAAGCACGTGAACTGAGTAACTCCACTGAAAGCAAGCGAGCAAGCAGGACTGACGCTCTGAAAGCTAACACCGCGTTTTGCTGCTCTGACTGGCTTGGCCTCCAAATTACAGTATTCTTGAGGGGTTTCTGCAATCTGTCTTCATCATTAGTGTTTGGAATCCTAAAGCCAAACGCAGACAAAGGTGCCCTTTTAGCTAATTCATTTTTTTATAACCATTTAGTAAAACTTGTATAAAAATCTGACAGTCATGTTTACTGCTTGCTCAGCAAAATGCTTTATTGTAACACTACGCTTCAGGCAAAGTGAAAGGCAAGTGGCGTATCTGGTTCCCTTGCCCCATCCTAGGTTAAGACCCTTACTTTCCAATCTAAAGGCAAAAAATGGATAGCTTGGGGTAACATCTTTAATCACGGTACATAAAATGTAATTCTATAGGCTGAAACAAGCTAAAGAGGAATTCTGTCCTGAACAGAATTAGGATTAAGATCGTGGATGATGAGAAGGCAGCTCAAAGTCAGCAGAAGTCTCAGGAGGATAAATAAATATCCAGGTCAACTACTTCATAAAAATAGACCAAACGTGACAGCACTAACAAGTTTGACTGAAAACTTGATGGGTTTTGCAACGCAAATTGAAGCAATTCCTGTGAGAAGCAAAACTGCTCTCAACTCCTGCTGGTAGCCTTAGACACATATAAAACTGATTGAGCGCTTCATGAGTGCCTTTAATGTAAACACTATCTGAAGTCACGCAGCCTGCTATGACCAATAGCTACTGCAATCTGCCATGACACACATAGTAGAAAGCAATACTTTTTGACTTCCTTTAGAATTATTGTATTTTCTGCATATCTGCCCTATATAAGAGGTTTCCTTTCAACTTTTTCACTAAAGCAGAATTTATCCAATGACATGCCATCTAAGAATACCATTTGATGTGTCCACAAACCATTGCACTACAAGGATGGGCCACCATGTTTGGTGGGCAGTCCCATGCAAGTCTGCAGTACCTAAAAAACAACTTGCTTTTAGAAAGTGCAACATGTCGCAAGTATACACTTACAGATTCTAGGTTAGAGCTGGAGTGCTAATAAGCTGTGCAAAGTAATTAGAGTCTTTGGTGAACTGTCCTATGGTTTTTGTTTTGGTTTATTGGGTGGCGGTGGACAGACAGTTCCCAAACTTCCCCCTTCCCATATTTGTTCTGCAGGGCAGTAAAGTGGGATGGGTCCTCTCTGGACTACTGGTCTTTGCAGAACCAGGCTTAATTGAAAGCTGTCATAAAGTTTCTTTAATGCCTAGAAGGCCTCCTATCCAGAGGGCTACAATCAGGACAGAGCATTAGTACANAAAGTTTCTTTAATGCCTAGAAGGCCTCCTATCCAGAGGGCTACAATCAGGCAGAGCATTAGTACAGCTTTCTTTGCAAATACCAGAGATGGTAAATACACTTTTTTTTGTAAAGAAACAAAACCCGTGCAGTGTAGACACACCATGTAACCCAGAACTCCTGCCCATTGTTGTACTGGTACTGNAGCTTTCTTTGCAAATACCAGAGATGGTAAATACACTTTTTTTTTGTAAAGAAACGAAACCCGTGCAGTGTAGACACACCATATAACCCAGAACTCCTACCCATTGTTGTACTGGTACTGAGTACAGTACAGTACAAATGTACTGAGTACCCAATGGTACTCCAGTACCATTGCTGCTGCAGAACTGAGTTTATATGCCATGTTACGCTTCCTCAGATAAACAAAGCATGTTCTGACTTGATGACAAAAGATGCATTAAGAGTTTCTGCAAACATATACCTAACCAAAAAGTTCTGAACAGCTCATGAGTTTTCTTGCCAAAAATGTCACCTTAGGATTACTTAACTTCTGTGCTGAATGACAGGCCTCTTGATTGGGTGACATTTTACTGGTCGAAGTGTAAAATCTTTTTTATTTCTGGCTGTATTTAATAGAAATTTAGCGTTATATTTACTTGCTAATTTTCTTCAGTAAGAATTCTCTTCAGCAAGAACAAAGTAGTTTTCTATTCTTCGTTACTCGAAGTCAGATTGCCAAGGTTGTGTTTTGATACATGAACAAAAAAGCACTCAGCAGGACAAGAACAGCGATGCTACTTCACATAGTTTAGGTATTTTAAAGGAAAGATTCAAATGTGGATATGTGGCATCATTAAAGCTGAAGAAATAATTCACAACATCTAATTGACTTGGTCAGTTTAGTCACTGTACTTCGCATATCTGGTAGATGTGATCCGTGACGTTCCAGCCATTTAGGCAGGTGTGATGGGTTCTGTGAGCTGCAGAAGCAGCAATGTAAAAAGGAAAAATGGGGAAGTGAGGTTGTGGCTTTAGACTGAACCAGGGCTTCAGAAGCTAGCAAAAGCTCTTGGGCAGCAAACTTAAGACAGGGTTTGATCACTTGTAAAAATGAGGGATATTAAATGAACGCTGGAGGTTGTCAGCATTACTGAAAATCAGACTGATAGCTCTTTTTAACAAGTTACTGTAAAGCATACACTTTTGTTACAGAGTTTAAACCTACTTTTTGCTCATCACATTAAAGCTCATGTTATTCTGCCTAGAAGAGGAAAAAAAAAAAAGTGGTCTTATCAGCTTGCCTAATCATGGCTATTTCAAAAAAGTCTTACAAAGTTAATAAGTGTATCCAATCTCCTGTCACGTATGCTATATAGATCACTGCATTCCCTAGTCTATAATTTTCTATTTGTACCTCAATCAGTGACCTCAAATATTTACATGTTCGCTCTACCTTTGAGGCAGAAACTCTAGTCTTCATTATTGCTTTGATACATTTGAATCAAAGACTTATGCTGAGGTGTATATAACATAGATAATTTCCACTCCAGACAGAATGTATGATTTTCTCATTCATTTCCCCACAATATCTGGGGTGAATTTTCAGTGACTGTTAGTACACCAAATTTAGTCTTAAAAAAAGAGACTTGATTTTTACAAGTCATTTTGTCTTCTATGCGGTCACTTCTGTATGGATGATGCTGCAGTGAGAAAGTGTTCATAGGAAAAAGTGAATAATTTATCTCATACAGTAATTCATGTATTTTCAGTATTGCCCATTGCTTGGAAATACTGGATGACGTTACTGAGTTTAGTATTTCTGCTTTACAGTGGTATGAAGGATATAGGCATATATAATGGTATAGATAGGTAACTGGTTAATTACTTCTCAAATCTAAAGCAGTACGACAAATTTTCCAACTCTTTGGCAAACAGGTGCTCTGTAAGTAAAGCAGACTCTATAACATACTCTTTGTTGTTCAGATCTTTCAAAAATTAATTTTAACTATTTAATTTGAAATATTCCTCATTGGAGAAGAGCAATAGCTAACAATATACCTCAAAGGCACTTGGTACCTAATATATTTGATATGACTACTGTGAAAATAAGGTACATTTAACTGCTATTATGTGTATGAAATATTAGCTACAGTAGTGTTATATATTAAAAAGATGTTGTCTGTCAGCTATTTAGATCGCTACTTACAGTTAGATAGGCAAATGAGAATCTTTACCAGACACTTTTAAAATGTGAATTTACTAACTGAAATAGTAACCAAAACTAATTGCTGTGTACAACATAAACTTAGGTGGAGTTATAATAAGGATCAACCAAACTGTTTCTTAAGGAAAAAAAAATTTTTTTTTTTTCCCTTCCTCCTCGCTTCTCCTCCTGCACTCAGGTTCTGTTGTCAGGTAGCCATCCGAGCGCTGGTCTTATATCCACTTGCTGGTACCCAATGAGTAAGTACTAAGAAACATCATCTGACAGTGGAATTATATACGTTATTCAACAGTTACAACTATTTAATGTCCGTATCATGCTTTGTCTCATTCCACTACCGGAAGTGAGTGTTCAGATTTTACATAATCATAAATGCTAAATTTTTATATTGCTGCAACAAATTTTTAATACTGCAGCTGTGACAAATCAAATGATGCAGCCTTACCTGTCTGTCCAAACTAGGTTTTAGTTAACTAGTGGACTGTGCAATCATTTTTTGTTTTGTTTAATCCAGATTGGCTACCTGAACGTAGAGCAGTCTAGGTTCCGAGCACAGCCTCTAAAGGTGGAATAGTTAAACCTTCAGGATGCGGAAATACACAATACTGTTAATTAAAGTATTTAAATAAAAGCAATTAAACCTGGCAAAAGGAAATTGCAGTTTCATACAGAGAATGTAATTGGAACAGAAAACAAATTACAGAGAAACAGCATAAAAATCGGAAATTGAATGTATGGATTTATATCCATCAGTAGTATTTTCCACATATATATAAAATTTTATCACAGATTTATAACAGATTACAAAGGACCATTGTTAATAGCAAGATTAAGAAAATAATACCTCACAAAGAAATAAATTCAAGCCTTTACTGAAATACAAAGAAGCTCTTCAGGATATGATAGCTGAAAACACATTTTACTACAGAAAATGGTGATAAAACTAAGAAAATCGAAGCAGGCTTTGGAGTAGAATACATTAGCCCAACTAGAAAGATCATAAGGTTTTTTTCAGAAAATAGATATGAATCACTACTGTATCAGCAGCAGCAAGGAAATCTTTCTGACATATTATTAGAAAAACATCTGCAAAAACAAATATTCTAGGTATACAATATGGTTTTTTAAATTAGTTTTTGAACACTTTCTGGTGGGGGGTGGGTGGGAGGGAAGTAGTTTTAAAAGGGAATCTTTTATCCATTCGTAGCTCTGATAATTATGGCTAAATGCAGAATTTACAGCTGCACATACTGTTCGGTTTTGTTTTGGCAACAAATCCAGATGAGGATATATTATGTGGATCTTCTGATAGCTAGGATTTTAAGTCCTTTGTACAAAAGGAAAAACTAGCTTTATGCTATGCAGCTGATAACGATGCACATGGCTTTTTGGACTACAGCTGCTGTCCTGAGTAACAAGTTAACGGGACAATTCATTTAGAAATAAACGGAATGCCTTTTTGAGAACTATCAGTCATAAAAGAGTAACCTCCAGAAATGCATGTTGGTGAGAGATGATTCACAGGTCTTGAGTGAGACCTGCCCTATAGAGAAGAATCCTAATTTAATGCTCTGCGCCAATATTTTCTGCAGGGTAATTTTGCTCTAACTAAAAAATAGAAAATTTTTTCTTACACAATCTTTCTTTTCATGGATTGTGCCATACAGTAGCTTCCTGTGTAGAGAAACAACATTGTGATATAACTGGGAGAAAGATGGGAGTACTGGATACATTGGCTTTATTTGCATGTTTTACAAATACATTTTGTGAAAAAGCTTACAAAAGTTATCTTTTTCTTTCTCAGTCTGAGACTACATAGAAATGACTCCTGCAAACAAGTCAGGCTTGATTTATCTGCCTTGAGCTAGGCTTGCTTCAAGATGACTGAAGTAGAAGACAGAAAAAGTCAACTAAGATGCTTTAAAGTGTGATGGAATATTCAGATGGCGGGGAATTACAAAGTATACTAAATATATTGAAATGAAATAATGAAAATAATGAAACAAACTAAAATGAAATAAAAATAGAACTTTGCATAGGATGTAAGTAAAAATTTACAGTGGGATTCGACTTCAGTGATCAAAAGTATGAACATGTGTGAATACCACTGTGAAACTGGTAAATGAACTTGCTAAGGAAAAAAGGATTGTTACAGTTAGAAATACGCAACTGCTGTGACTTATGCAGGTATAGAAAACCTGTTGAATTCATTGTCGCGGGCATCAGTGCTCAGTGGCTGACTAGATGTTTTTAGTGGGCTGGGTTAATTTTACGAGTGCTGATAAAACAACTTTTTACAGACATGCTGAGATGATCATTCAGACAAATCAAATCTCGGTCTTCGTGAAGAGAGCACATTAGGGGTCAAGAACGGAATCCTCCTCCTGGTGTTAACAGTGAACTGCTCGCTCAGAATTGAACTCACTTCCGTGAAACAGCATTGACCATTGCCTAAGGTAGTCTTCTAGATGAGGTAATTAAGCTAGTTAGTTACTTTTCTGATCTGTGATGTGGCAAATTGTGTATTCGTAGGTTTTTCCTTTTTGTTTGGTTTTGAAACAATCACTTCTGTTTATGTTGCTTTCTAAGGCTTGTTCTGCATTGTTTGTCTGTGCAAAACTCTTGTTAATGTGACTTCCCTCCCCCCTTTGGAGTGTGCACAAGATGCAGTATGTTTGCTAATGAAAATCCACTCACAGCATGCACAGCATGAAGATCATGCCTAAGAGCACTTACTGCCTTGTTCATTCTCTTTTTGTCCTTATGGATGAAAATATTGTTCTAACGTAGCATACCTAGAAAACTAATGTAAAGAAGAAAAGTTCACATTATTATTTATCAACCTTAGCTTAGGGGATACCTCGTCTAGCCAGACAAATAAGAAACTCCTTTCAGCACAATTAGAAAACCCAAGATTTTTATATTTTCCCTAGGAAAGATAGGATGTTTTCGCTAGACATCTTAACAAATTCCCAAAGACTTACGGGTTTTAGATGTGAGAAAATATGCATTCCTAGTTCTTTGTGAGAAGTGACTCTTATAAAATATAACTCCTTTAGAAAACAAAAATACTGAATGACAATTTTCTTTCTTTTGTGTGTGTGTGGTGTAGTCAATTAGTCTGGGTTTCCAATCTGAGTGCTCAATATGAAGGCTTCCTAACTCATTTTAACCCAGAAACTGAACTGCTTGCATTGTCATTATATGCTTATGATTAAACCAATCTCTAGAGACCAAGAAATAAATTGAGTGCGAACTGAAGAAAATTAAGAAATGAATTTGCACTAGTATTTCAATCAATCTGCATATTCTAACATGGGAGTTTAAGTCGGGCTCTTTGGGACTTTGGTCACAGTATCTAGTTAATGAAAATGACTTTTTCCCTAGTAACCACACAAATCTGTTAGCTGATTATAACTGATATTGGGAAAAGAATGTCCTTGCAGCTGCAGCACAAACCTTGCACAGTTTACTCAGACAATAATGGAAAGAATCAATTTTTTCTTGGTTATACTGGCTATTGTCACTGTCAGGTTCAGGACACCAGACTTGATGGCCTGAATCATCTCACTGAATAACAAACCCTCTTTTCTTGTCATATGTATCATTATTGCATCCTGATTTAATTGCTTTCCAAGTGAACGTTTTTCGCAAGTATTTGCATCTTGGATTGTAGAGTATTACTTGGCAGCCAACCCTTGCTTACATACATATCGTCCTTCTCTCTCTTGGACCTAAAGATGCAACTTCTACTGACTTGATCAGGACAGAGTTTTGTTTTCATCTGGGAAGTTAGAAATAATAAAAGATGTATGCTAAAAGTAAAAATGCTTCCATCCATCTCACAGCTGAGGAATGCAGAACCCAAGAAGTCATTGGTCCCGTAACGAAATGAGGGACCAAAACCAGATCTGAAACCCAGCTGCTTCATTTGGTAAGTGCTGGTTATCAGACAAGTTGTGGAAAATATTCTGGACTTGGCCATTCTTTTGCATGTCTGTCATTATAAAGCCATGCAGTACCTTGTCAGCAGAAGCTGCCATCTGTGATTTTTGGATGGAGACTATCTGAACATCTGAAATTAGGAAAAATCAGGTGGAACTAGAACAAATAATTTTGTTGTAAATAAATGTGGTGTTTAAAATTTTATGCTAAAATATGCAAATAGGGTATCTGTTTTGAAGGAAAAACATGGGTATGTGTTAACTTCCCTCTAAATTAATTCAGCACAAGTGTCTTCGGAGCTTAAATGTAGTCCTCGGGAGAGTAAATACTGCATAATGTGATATGCTGGAAAAGACTTGAAATGCACCCACTAAAAGCTCATTTTGCTGCTGCGTTCACACACAAACTTCCTAGCTGGCAAGTTCTACACCTAATTTGCAAAGATTAGAACTTGCTACTAGAAAATTACTCCAAATAAAAGACTAAACTTACACAAGGAAATTTCGGTTACCACAGACTACAGCAATGACTGCAAGCAAATTTAACACCAGTTGTTAAAACACAGTATTATATAGTAATATTTGTATTTTTTTTTTCTGCGTGCATTTTGCACATACAATTTCATATTTAAGTTGAAGTCCAGTATTCAAAATGGAGAAAGACTGAATGAATTCAGATTTTTGTATTTCTGAATAATTCCATTCTGCATAAATGGGACTAAAGAGTTTGTATGCTTATAGTAAGACATAGTCCAAGGAGTCTAAAACCCAAATACTGTAATACACCTGTTTTTTTAGAAGTATTTAATATGACAAGAATACTAGTTAAATTGCACATGAATTAGGGACAAATTTACTAGAGCAAAAAGAAAATTAAAGCATTAACTATCACTTTCTCATGTCTAAGCAGAATAGTCCTCCAGCTATAACACCTTGTGCAGTTATCCAGTTAGTTAAAATATTAAGTACAGGCAAGCTAGGGTAATATTTCATCAAAGATGGGCAAAGAGTAGCTAAGTATAGAAAAAAAATGCTGCTGATGTACTGGACCCATACACCAACACTGCACTGGGGCCCCTGGGGCTTGTGGAAGGGCTCTTTTGTGGTTAAGGTTTAAAACTGAACATTTGGCAACACTGGTTATTTAAAAATCAGCCTCACTAAAAATATGGGGTTTAACCTAGTCCGTTAGCTCAATTAATTAGGTTCTGGTTTTCTTTATATTTCTCCTGCAGCATCAAAATCTGTATTTCTTTTAACAGGATCACAATCACTTTCTGTTCTGAGCTGCCAGGCAGATAGCACTGCATAATTATACAGCTGTACAGCAGTACAGCATGTCTTATACTGCACATATGTATTGAGTGTATTTGTATCCTTTGGGGTTAGAAGTACAGCATAAATTCACATTCTTGATAAATTAATGGTGCTGTTTTCCTACCCCGTGGCTCTCATAATGGAAGAATCTGAAAAAGTTCATGGGGACAAATGTTCCCTTGGACACACAGCTCTGCTGAAATTAATCCGTCTTGTACACCAATGTCCTTGGCTAATGTATGGGTTGAAAACTAGGAGTGGACATTAGAAGGAAAATGCCTGCTATTTATTGGTGTTAGCCTTCACTTCAGCACTGTGTATGATCAGCAAAGGGGCATATGCAATTGGTACAGAGATTCTCTGCTGGCTTCACAGGCCTCCAGTTTAATCCTGCCACGCAGTCCGCACCCTGCATTCCCTTACTTGTTTGGGATGTGGTTGTGGGTAATGGTTCTAGCTAGCAGTAATAGTGCACATCCTTTAATTTCATAAGATAAAGGCAGGAAAGAATAATTCAGAATGACTGTCTGGCAAAGGCCAAAATCTGTAGGAGGAAGAAGATGTAAATGCTTTGAGTAATTTTAAGGTCTGTTCTTCCTTTATACAGCTACATAGAATATCTATTTAATCTATCTATTATCTAATACCTATTTAAATGAGATCTGAATCATCATGTTTGTGGAATACTGTAACAACCGAGTAGTTCTTTTGCTCTCATCTGTCTTCCCTTTCCTTCCAAAGCAATTCCTACTATGATATTTAGGAAACTATACATATGGTAACTACATTTGTCAGCAACAAAGTTTATTTACAGCTTCTCAGGATAGCATAAACCACCCCTCTGAACACTTCTGAACTGGAAGAATTCCTGGGGAAACCCCCAGCACTGACTAGAATAATTGTTCTCCATAACATGTAAAAGCAATGTCAGCATCACAGGCAGATGCGACTGCTAGGGGATATGGGTACACGACAGTGCTGAGCACAGGCTCCGCACAGCCTCTCCCTCCCGTGAGGTGTGCGATGAGTGCCCACCCCTATAGATGCATACTCTTCTTACCTTTCTATGGCAACCACACTGGCAGTTGAACTACTTGAATTAACAGAGCTTGCTGTACTGAAAAGAATTCAACATGGAACAGCCTTAAAAGAATTAATCTCTTAGGTTTTAACTCTGCCTCGTGTTCTTACACCTCTTTTTACACAGAGCCCTCACCTGTAATGTTTCTCACAACAGCAAATAGCGACAGCGTGGCTGGTCTGGTTAGAAGCATAAGACCCAGCCACATCCCTATCTGACCAAATATAAACATGAAGACACTTCAAGATAAAGAGTAATTACAGAAAAACTTCCTCCTTTTGCCTTTGTTATGCTGCTGAAGGAGTCCTAACAGGCCCTAAGTGTACATTCTAGATGACTTCCTGTCACCCAGGTGACATACGTAGAGATGAATTTCACTCGTAGGGCAGGCATTATGTCACAACTGCCTTTCTATCAGCAATAAACATGAGAAATAAGACTGGAGACAGAGAAACTTCTTAAAAAATCAAACCGATATACTCACTCCAAAAAACCCTGTCTGCAGCATTTAGAATGTACTTCTGCACACAGAACAAATTTAATAGTATCAGGTAGTCAGTTCAGAAGAGCATGGTTTTGGCCATAAGCAGTTTCTACTGAAAGATGTCCCAAGGAGTTACCGTCCAGATGCACTGGCCTCCATCTCGTACATCTCCGAGTCCCTTCTCTGGCACACAACAGACCATGTAACGCGATCACCACAGCAGTCCCAAGGACACCGGCTTCACTGAGCACCTGGACAGTGACTGTCCTGCAAGCACTGGGTTACACTGGGCAGCAGACTGGTGCTGCCAGCACACTGCACGTGCACCTCCTCCTTGCCAGAAAGAGCTCACAGGGTGTGAGCAGGATTAGTTGTGTAGTACTAAATAACGGGAACTCAGTTGCATCTGAGGTTAGTGTTTGCTTTCTTAATGGTTCATGATGCCAAAGCAGCTTCCTTAATATCATGTTTAAATTGATATTTTAGTAAAATGCTGACCATTTTACTGCCATGTAATTATTGTAAGTCTATCCCCTCTGCCTTGTGTAATTTTCTGATGATCACTTACTATTTTGCTGTAAGGCCTAATTTTGTTCTGATTAAATGAAAAAAAGTGGTGAGACTGACTGGACTAGGTGAAGAGTCACCTAGAAGACTTTTCAGCATAAAAGTATTCCCAAAATAAGCATTTCCCTAAGAGAAGACTTGACAAACAACCTGAACAATAAAATTCTTGAACACCACCCAGTTGATGGGAGTCTTTTCAGGGCTGATTTACATAATTTAACATAATTACAGTTATAAGCACTTGAAGAAGCCTTGGAAGGAAGACTGTCACTGAAGCCTACATTTTGTTGGGTCTCATGGCATTCAGCAGCTGTACAAAACTGTGGAGCCTGGAAATTTGCTCAGATGGATCCTGATTATACAAACACGTAATACAAGTTTTGAATGCTCAATGCAAGTTTTTGCTGTACAGAAGGATAGCACAAAGCCTCCCAAGGCCTCCATGCAGTCAGCCAGGGTGATGTATAATGAAAACTGAGGTGCTGGTGGTGGCTCCCGCCATATGAATGCCCATTAAACCACTATTTTGTCCACAAGTTAGCAGTGGCCATCTGAGTGCCTGACTCCAGTTACCTACAATTGAAGGCAGCCACATAACTTAAGATTTTAACACCAAAGTAAAACAGAAATTTTAAAAAAAAGAAATCAAATCTGATAAATACATATCTATGTATACACACACGTATATATGTGTATACACACACACTCTCTTCTAATGAAAGATGTAAATTAAGAACTAAATAATTCTGTAATAGATCTACAGAAGCCAGGAGACCACTAGCTGAGGATGATCCCTATTTTTCTACTTTTGTCACAAGGATTTCTCTCATCATTGCACTTCAACAAAGTAAGGGAAGAAGAAAATGTTATCTCAAGAATATTGTTTCCAAAAACCTGTACAGTCTTCTATTAACCAGGCTGGAGTCCATGTCTCACCACAGACTATTATGGTGTATCTCAGAATACAGAGTGTTTTGTAGAAAAATGAGCAAGTTTCCTCATTCAAATTTTAAGCTACGTTTCTGGAATGCAGGGCAAATACTGTTTTTTGTGCTGAGCAGGGAAATGTAGTTCAATTGGTTTATCCTGCTCTGGTCAGTTAGTCTTGTTCCCATTCCCTTTCTGAGACAATTCTCTACTTGCACTACTATGTTTTTAACTATCTATATCATCACACGTTCTTGTTGAATGGCAAGAGAATCCAGAGAAGTCAAGGCATACTTGCAGCCAAAGGAAGGTGCTATAAAAAACATCTACATTTTAATAAACATTTCACAAACTTCTAGACAACATAAGCATCGATACTTACAGTCCTGCTTGTTTTCAGTAGTTCTGCTCACTGCATAATATGGAAAATAAATACCAGAGCTTTAAGAAAGTAATAAAAAAGACTCTTTTCAGGTAGACAGCTTCCAGTGCATTCACAGAAAAACATCCTTTCACCAGACTAAATGGGAGCATTTCAAATGGAGTTGATCAGTTGATCTTGGCAAACCTTGATTACTCATTAGCTTTCTTCTAGCTTACAGAACACACAAGAGGCTGTGTACCATGCTGTATGTTGAGAAATAATGTCATTTTAATTGCATTGGGTATTAACAAAATCCTTTTTGAGCAGCAAGCTTTTAATTATTTCATTTGTCTCTTAATTTATCATAAGGAAACAACTAATTAGCTTGCACCTCTGGGTAGAAGTTTCTTTGTGGAAGACTTAAGTACAGTCCATAGAGTCTAGTTTAACAGCAACTACACCTTCATTGTGAGATTGTACTTGGAACACAGAATGGAAATACAGACAGAAAACAAATCTAATGTAGTTAAATACCACTTTTGAAGCTTTTAATAGTTAAATTATCAATGCATTCTACTGCTGTCCCCCAAATCAGATCTAACGTAATCAGTATTTCAAAATAGCAGCAGTGTTCTGGAGTAGAAATGATTAATTGTCACCAAATGGTTGGGTTATACAGAGCGATCACTGAATAGGTGGATAGTACTAAAATGTTACTGAAATACTATTTAAATAAATATGTTAATTATACTTTTTTTACAATGGTACTAAAAATCAAGTGCAGAGATGGCCACAGAGAGGCCCCTCCTCATGACAAGACTATTGTTACAATTTGAGAGCAGATATAATTCAAATTCTGCCCTTGAGGGGACTGAAAGTAAAAGCTGAGATGTCTTTCCAGGTTAGGGATTTAAGGTCTGCTGCTTGAGAGCTACCCTTTAAAGACAAAGATCTGGATTACTTTCAAGTATAAATACAAATTATGTTAATAGTATGCTTTACTGATTACTGTCCAAATGCTCTCTGCACTAAGGTAGATGCTAAACTGTATTACCAATGTCCTAAAACATGCTGATCATGGCTGTAGATGTCAAAGAAAGAAACTAATGAGCTGGCAGAAGAGATATTTGCAAACCCATGTGGATGTTACAGAAAAATTAAATGCAGTAATAAAATTACCTTAATGGTGAGCCTCAGCCCATAGGCTGGAGCACACAACTAAATTTGCAGACCCAAAACTGCAGAGGAGCAACTGTGACCAAACTCGCACTAGCTACTAAATCTTTCCTAGAAGCTAAATCAGATACTTGTTTTAGAAAGTACTGTAATTTTGTTTTATTTCAGAAGCAACTGACATGTCAGTACCTGACATGGTAAACTGCCAATGTCTTAATTCTTACCTTTGGAAAATCTTACCTTCCTTTGAAAGACCAAATTTGACTATCCTTAGCTTCCAACCATTGGAACCTGTTTTGTCTTCAGGATAACCTATGTCCCTCTGTGGAAACACTGATACGCTTTGAGTCACCTTGTCACTTCCTCTTTGCTAAACTGAACAGAGTGATCTCCATAAGCGGTATATCGCAGAGCATCTTTTCTAGCCCCAGAACTCTTGTGGCTTCTTTATATTTCTCCCTTGATTTCTAAATCAGCTATGAAGTGTGGACACCAGGCCTGGACTCAGTGTCCTGTAGGCATTCTCATCACTGTGAAATCACTTCTCAACCTTTACTTGCACTTCTTTTTATATCTCTCTCTCACCCACGCACACATAAAAGCATTAGACTTTTCGAGTAAGGAACTGCAAAGGTAGCTGATTATGAGGCTGTTACCATCAATGACCCACTACCCCCTTTTCTGAGCTTCTACTTCCAAAAAACCAAATAATAAAAAGAAAAAGCTTTCTGTTGCTTGTTCCTAAATAGGCTGCTTTGCATTTGACTCTACTAAAAATTACTACTTTTTTTTTTTTTGATTGAGATAATTCTGTAACAGTACTCTACCTTAGAAACAAATAATTTATTGTGAACTCAGAAAATATAATACAAGTTTTATAACATCCTGAGGTAGATGGCATCGGGATAAAATGTAAACATAGCTTCCTGGCTCCTTGCAAAGAAAGCAAGGATAAATCTGGTTCTATTCTGTTAGCAAACAGATTATTCACACTTTGGATACAGAAACAGAGCTCTTGAAGTTTCTGAAATGTCTGCTGAGTAAGAATTACCTGAGTAAACTGCCAGTAAAGCTTCATTCTCTTGGCTTTGGCATAATTGCATTCAATGAGCCTGGGCCTGCTGTTCACATCCACCAGGCATCTGTTGTCATCATCGTCGATAGTGGGACTCAGAACACCCACATGGAGCTGCTGATTGCTTGTGTAATAAACATTCTGCAACAGGAAGCACAAACAAGATTTGTGGCCTCTAGACAGAAGCAGCACTTTTACCAAAAAGCTAATGGCAAAGAGAAATACGCTGAATAGCAGTAGGCTGACCCCAGAGTGGCTTTTAAATTATTTCCTTTCATGCAGGAGTCAACACAACATTTAAAAAGTGGTTCTAAATTAACAATTAATTGTTACCAACAAGTAAACGTTGGTTAACTACTTAATAGGAAATATGCAAACAAAACTGATTATCTCATCATGTGCCTTTTTACTTCTGTTTCCTATGGTCATGCACCGTGGGTCCTCAAAAAGCAAGCTGTACACCCTCTAGCAGGAAGTGGGGTTAGTTTGAGTATTGCCATCAGCTCTGGCGAGGCTATTTCATCTGAGGTTACCACCTAACTGGAGAGGTAAGAAAGCGAACAGCAGTTCAGCAGGGAGGGTCTCAATCTTTTATATGACAGATAGAAAGATAAACGAAGGTTTTCTACAAACAAATGCTAAAAACCCCAAATTTGAGGCAGCTAATTGGAATCCAGTCTGTAAAATTTAAAGTTACTAGCAGTTGGTGACAGATACATGGCGGGAGAGAGAACAGAATGGCCATGTTTCAGGCTATTTGTTCGCATTTTATTTTGTATATGTCAATACACACAGGCACAAGAGACTGGAAAAAGGGACCAGACACTGGCTGCTCTGGATTTGTAGCAAAGGAGTGCTCTCATAGGCCTCATTGATTAAACTTATGACTGAAGGCATGAGACTATTCTATTACACAAATTCTTTCCACTCTGACTACAAACAGGTATGTGTGAGGTTTCTCTAGAAGAAACAAAGAGAAGGGGGAAGGAAGGTAGCTTGCCAGACAGAGTTGATAATGTGTACTCTTGAAAATAACAGGTTTCATGTAAGACCAGAAAGGGAACACAGGACTATGCTCGGATTGTCTGTTTGCGAATAAAAAAATAGAATTTATTTTGCTAAAATCAGACCTTTTTCTTGAGAGGACCATGAGAAAGATGAAATGGCAACATCATGCTTTAGGAGCCTTATCCAATAAGGGTAGGTGTAAGGCTTTGACAACTCCAGTGGTACCAGAGTCGCAACAGACAAGAGCTGGATAGAAGCGCCAAATTAATGTCTCCATCATCTTACTGTATCCATTCTATGTGTCTGCAATAAAAGGGGAGCTGGAAATCATGCTGCGTGTATTTGGGAATCCTTTTTGTTCCTGGAGGTTGATGGTAGTATCTCCTAGTATCTGTTCATTGCTGATGTTGTAGCTTGTTTTATACATGCATATTCTTATTTGCAAAAACTCTGATAAAATATTAATTGCAAATAGGAGAGAAAGCAGAGAAAAAGAACAAACCAGGGCTGAGGAGAGCTTTGGGAGCTTCACGTAAAGAAAACAACTTTGAATGACGAAATCAGTCAGCGCGGGGGTTAAATACAGATCAAAACAAAAGGTGGTATTTCTGTGCAAGACAACATCCTCTGCTTACCCTCCTGGAACAATTCCAGGGCAGATCCACTGAAAATATAAACTGACATAGTTGCATAAAAGTTTATGAAGAGGCCATTAATGGTTTACACTAATCAAAGTTTTCACCCCCTTCATCAAGTTTCATTTTTTTCACCCCCCGGAAATGATAACAGAAATCTGAGCTGGCTGAACCGAGGTGAGTCTAGGTTTTCGGAGTCTGAAGAGAGAAAAGTTGAATAGTTCAGTCATGCTTTACAGGAGAAGAGAAGGGTAAATAAAAGGACCTCGCAGAGCACATTTCCAAAACGGTTGGTTATTACTCATTGAAGTAAACTGTAATAACTGTGGAAAGACCAAAAGACCACACCCCAACAGACTCCATCCGTCAGTTAGATAATTAACATTCCTGCAAATGAAACTGATGCCTCAGAAGTCCAATAAACATTTAGAAGCACTTTCTAGACAGACCAATGCAACTTGATATGTTTAAGATCTATCCAGATCCAGATACGTTTAAGATCTATCCAGATGCTTTTTTTTTTGGAGAGAGACTGGGGTAGTGATACAGCAAGGCAGTAAGATCAAGATGATCTTTAAAGGGGATTGTTAGGACACATTGACTCTAGAGATGAACATTTTTGTCGCAGCTTGTTTGCTTCTTACCTAAAGTTACTACTAGGAAAATGAGAGTGAAATTGTCAGTTATTTGCATTTTTTACTAATAGGAAGTGATGTGTTAATTCCATTTTTTCAGCACATTGGTCACCACAGAAAACATGGTAGAAGAAAATCAAGGGGGTTTTCTTTTCTTTTTTCTTTTCTCTTCTTTTTTCTTTTCCACATTAGTCACTGAAAACGAATGAGCAGGCTTGGCTGTAACTCTGAGAAGTGCACACTCTAGCACAGGGTTGCTTGCGCAAAAACAGTGGTGAAGTGCTGTACCTGCAAACCCTCAGGGCTGAGCTGTTTTTATTAGCTCAGTCTCCTCAGCCTTTCACAGAGTGGCCTGAAGGCTCCAGGTAATCATTTCATCTTCCTGGATAAAGCAAGCCCAATTCATACTGCAACTCCACCAGCTTTTTGTGATGTCAAATCAGCAATGGTTCAGTCTGAGCACCTTTTTGGGCAGAAGCAGAATGAAGGCTCTGGCTGGGGGAATTACTCAATTCTGTTTGTTGGCAAAACTGTACAGAAATAGAACAATCAAAAGCAATTATGCATAATAGAGATAATTAGCAGGTTGTTGCTTATCTTTAGAGAGCTCACCCTGCCAGCTAATATAACTTCATTTGTCATTGTGGGCCAGTTTACAAAAAGAGGTGTGAAATCCTGTATTCTCACCTAGTACTGGGAAAGGCACCTTTCAGCTCTTAAGCCGCACGTAAAAATAAGCTCAAGCTGAAACAGGCTGTGGTACGGAGGCAGTTAGTCATTCTAACTAAGCTCTTTCAGTATGTTGTGTTGCTTTGCTGATCCAGTAATATGGTTATTATTTAATTATTCTCTATATTATTATAAATATTACAGTATCTTATCCAATAATACCATATCTTATTTCAGAATTGAAAACATTGCACAACCTGGTTAATTTGACTGCTGTGCTTTCCTAATGGAGGTATCACATCAAAAGGACGTACCCTCTACAAAGTCTGCTTGAGCAGCATGCTAGCAAACAGTGAGGTAATGGTTTGTGTTGCACTTGGTCAGAAAAGTTTTCTTAAAACCTATGGACAGTCCCTGGCTCCTTTCCCCCAACCTGAGAATGAAACAGTCCCTGCACTGAGACAGCACAATAGTAATTATGTCTGGGTGAAGGGAGGACATCCATTTGGTAAAACAGAATTAACTATTGACACTACTCATTAAACTCAAAACGCTTTTCCAGTTTGAAACCTAAAGCTGCTAAACATGAAACTATAGTAAAGCCTCCCTTTAAATAATTACTTATATTTATAAGAAAAATTCTTTAATTGCTTTCACATTGTATCTCCCTGTTTCTTATCTTCATTTTCCAAAATACTTTTTGGGTTTGGTTTTTTTTTTGTGGTTTGGGTTTTTTTCTTAGTTTAAAGATGGTACACAAATTACCCTTCTGGAGTGGGCAGTAGGAGATTAACCAGCTGAATTATCATCTCATAATGTACTTGTTAGGTATGCACATATGAGTTTTTATTGATCATATTTTAAACTGACCTGCAGGTAAAATACAATCTCATGGATTTAAACCACGCTCATGTTTTATCATCTTATGTGTAGCCCTATAAAAACTAGTTTGTACTTGTGACTTAAATAAATTTTTCAATAGATAAATGCCCACAGCGGTACTTCTTCAAGAGTGCTTTTAACAAGCATCAACAAGTATGCTAGCTGTTTTGCAGTCCACTTTGACATGAAATGGACAACTGTGGTGCTTTTATATAAAACACTTCAGAAGATACAGGCAAAACACATTTTACCAGTACATTTGTTCCTACAATATTGCAACATCACCATCAACCAACACAACAGGACAGAAATCTTGCAAAAATCACTTTCCTGAATTACTGAACAATCGCTCCAGTACTTTCTTGGAAGTCCAAATGACTGAATATTGAATACAGACTAGTAAGTCATTAGGGTAACTTTGAAAATTTTACCGAGAACTTGGACCTTTCATTTCTTTTACAACAGCAGATGTCACAGCAGTCCTTGTTCAAGGGACTGGAGATTCAATAGTCAAACATTTGCTTAGTCCCACTGAAGTCAAGACACTTGCTGTATGCTGATTTACAGCCTTCATTCAAAGTTCCTTTGCACTTTCACTGAAGATGCAGCCTTAGCAAAACACAACCACACATTTTCACATCACCATCACATACACACTTCTTGAGGAGCTACTGAATTTCCATAGAAAAAACATTGCTTGGATGTTGGTACCAAAGCACATGATTAAAACAAACCAACTCCCTTATTCTGTAACAAAATAAGCCTCCTTATATTTCATGAGTCTGTTCTAGCCCACAGCACTTTACCGTCTATTTCTTTCATTGTAAGAGTATTGAGATGCACAACTATGTCTCCTGGGCAACTAGAAGGGAGCACCTTTGTTCAGGAAATCCATTCAGTTCGACAAAAGGCACTTATCTTTGCAAAAAGTGAAACTACAAGGGTTCAGCATTACTGTCAATTAGCAACTCTGTAAAAAATGTAGGCAGGATTTGCGATCTGCAAAGTGTCAGAGTCAATATGGGGCCTGAGCCTTACGCACTTCCACGTGTCCTTCAACCACACTCCCACCAGGTGCTTTTCAAGGGCGGATGAGTGCATTCACTCACACTGACAGGCTGCCTCTGGAGGCTGCCACTTGCTGCCTGCATTCCCCGTCCTCACTACAGGTCCAGCTGCATTCAGTGTCCTCAAGAAACTTCCTCTGGAAGCCCAGGGCTTGCAGCAGATTAAAGTGATGCAAAAGAAGTTGTTCAAAAAAACCCCTGGTGTTATTAATCTAAAGATCTGCAGCAAGCAATGATTAAAGTAACAAAAGCTTCATACCTGGGTCTGAAGAAAAGCCTATCAGTTGCCTTCAAAGCTTGACACAGGTCTATGCCAAAAGGCTTCTGTTTCAGTCCCTTGTGTTCTTGAAGAACAGCCTCATAACTCATCACCTTCATAACTAATCTTCCTCTGGACAGTAAAAGGTGAGATTTTTTGTGAACAGTTTCCGTTTTTTTGCAGATCTCCTGAGAAACGTGGCTGCAAATTTCCTTGTGCCTATAAAATTGCATCTTCCAACTAAAGGACGAATTATTCCTTAGCTTTCTTGAATTTGTTTTCCTAGAAGTGTCCTAATGCCATTGCTTCATTTCCTGTTTGCTCCACCTAATAATCTGATTATTCACATTAAGACAAAATATAAGACAAACAAAGTGAGATTGGTATCGCATTAATAAAGCTAGAAAAATGGTTCCCAAAATCTTAATAAGGTGAAAGAGTGAGATTTAGTCATGGTATATTTGTTTCTTTTAAGAACAAAATTTATTTCTCCTAAAAAGACAGATAAATGATGAAAACTCAAATAAGTGGTAGTTGAGCACTGCACAGCCTAGAAGTCTTAGGAAATCTTCATAATGACTAGGAAATATTAAGAGAAAATTTGGTGTTCTAAATATTTTCCCCACCTGCATTTCAGATGAACTCATTTGCTGCATGTTATTTTTTCTATTTAATATTCTAAGCCTAACTGTTTCTGAAAATTTGCTTGATTATCAGGAAAACTTACAATAAATATTGCAATGAAAACAAAAGTTGTATACGGTACTGCTATTCAGGCCAACTCCAGAATAAAGGAGAAGCAGCTTCGCCCTTTATTTGCCATTGGACCAAACCAGACCCTTGCTCATTTTTGGAGAACGCAAGGACTCCCCCGCCCTCTCGATGCAATCTCACACAGCAAATCAGCATGGAAGAGAAAAACAGTTCGTCCCTGAAGTCAGTGTCTCCCCTAAATCTCAATTGTTACATTCAGAACAAAGAGTCCTTCTGCCTTTCTATTCCACCTGTCTCCTCCTAAACAACTTCTGCTTTCAGCTGTAATCTTGAAATACCACTTGCATAGCAGCCGTCTAATTGCCAAAGCGTTCATCCTCTGCTAAGCCAGTGCTCACTGGGAAAAACGTGTGCACAGCACATGCAAGTGCCGGGGGCATGAAGTGAGCGTAGCAAAAAGCAGATCTGTGTAAGAATGCTCAAAATCAGGAAAAAAATGAGTTTGTGATTTATAAAAGGTTAGAGCTGAGACAATGCATGCTGAGTCTAGCATATACATGTAGCAGATACTTCTTTCCTGCTGTTAGCGATCATCTGACAAGATGTGGCTACCTTTGTTTGCGCGAGGGAAATCATGCTAAGCACAGTTCACAAAGTCCCCAGTTAGTACTTCAGTTCCTTCACGATGGCAGCGCGGCTCAGCCTGGCCAGGCGGCACGGACCCAGAGCCTGGGACAGACTTGACTGGTACACATCAGCCAAGTCAGTCAGGGACTGGCAAAGTGAAAGGTGATGCTGTTCTTTCTAGAAAATTACCAACTCGATTGCCATGGCAGGTTTCCTGTACGGCTAGAAGGATAATTTTGGTGGGATACTCACATCCTGTGTGCTGCGTTGCAGTGGCGCAGCACAGAGCACATCCTAAAATCTGCGGTGACAGCAATGAAGGCTCGAGCAATTCAGACAACTTTTTTGCCCAGTGAAAATTTCAAACACCTACATGAAATAAAATCTGCACAAAAAACCTGTGACGCTGTAGAGTACAAGGGAAGGTAAATGAGCTCTGCTTACTTGGACAGAAATACACGGCTTTGTCCTCACAACGATGTGATGTAGTTTCTATTCCTGAGAGGTTTGCCCTTAAAGGTCAAATTGTGATTCCCGTAGCAATTAACACCGATATTCCACTGACTTTAAGCGCAATGAGATTTTTGGCTCCACGTTTATTATTAAGCTTTGAAAAGCCACCAGAGTTGATAAAGACTTCGGAGCTGAAGTGGGTTGCCAGTTGCAGTAAATTATTCATAGGAGCTGGTTTATCATGTAGCAAAAAGTTACAGTAAGATGTTCAACTTAACACAAGATGATTATCTGAAGGATAAATTGCGAACTCCCCACTGGAAGTTTAAAGCAATACACACCAATTTTCAGGCTGAAAGCCATTTGTAATCCTTATGGCAATGTTCCCAGATGAAATCACGCTGCAGACTGGTACATGACTCTGCATTTATAATGAGCAAACTTAATGCTCACCACCAGCAGTATTTATTTGCTACCCTGCTTTTGGCATAATAACTATGAGGGATAAGAAACCTGGTTCACCACTACTTTATTCCATCTTTGAACCATATCTTTTTCCAAATTAATCCATGAAGTCACTTATTGTCAGGAGTAATATATTAACATATTAGGTCCAAAGTCTCACAGCAGATTCATACTTGACTACAACTCCAGCTAAAGAGCCACAGTCTGGTGGATTCCAGTAAATCCAGACTTAGCTAACATTGCTGTTACTTGGCTATTTATATTGTTCCTGACTTTTATTCCAGCATCTGTTACATAACCACATCTGAACGAAAGAACTTTCCAACCCTCATAAGAAAACTCTCACCAGAATCCAAGTTCATTATGAATAACACAAATACATCACTAAGATAAAAATCAAGTGTTTTTCCATTTCCTGTTCACATAGGAAGTGACAGGAGAGAGAGGCTGTATTGTCCTGTAGCCACAATCAACAGCATCGCTGCGTCTTGTGCTGCCTTAAAAAAAACTTGCTGCTAAAGAAGTACAAGCATAAGAACAAAGAGCTGAGAATTACAGACAAGGTCAACCCTTACAAGATTCATGTTAATTTTTCTGAGGTAGGTTTTCAGCTGGTGCAGCCTGGTGATGCAACTTCAAAACAATTATAATCATATTTTATTCATGTTGAGGATCTATTCACTATGAAACTTGTCTTACTGATGAGCTGACAAACAGCTAGTATACCAAGCGTAGCAACACCATAATTCAGACTTAAATTGTCAAGTGTGTAAGAAGGAAACTACCCACCATTTCACTTCAGTGTTTAGATTTGTATCTACTGAATTAACCCACCAGCATACTGATTACCTGACCTACTTGCTCTTCTTCATGCCCACGCGCTAATTAACTTCTGAACTCTAAAGCAACAATATTTGATAGCAACAAAGCCAAGGTGCTCAGAAACTTTAAATAACATAGTGTGATGCTATAAATACAGGCTTAAAGACACAAAAATGTTAACATTATTTTAATAGAAAACAGAGAGGAACTCAATGCCAAACTTTTTATTTTAACTTCATGAACCTATTTTGCAGCGGTATACCTAATTCTGCTGTTGCCTACTTTGGTATTCTGCTTTGGTTTTATTTAAAAACAAGCAAAGAAAAATCCTCTTACTCCACTTTTAAATTGAATAGAACTGTCAATCATTATTTTTATATATGCTTTCAGTACTTACTTCCATAGTTTTCCTAATGCTGGTAACTACAGAATTAACAAGACCTACATAAATTAAAATTTTACTTGATTCACTTCCTAAAGCTTCTCTTGCTTTTGCTCTTATCTCTGCACAAGATCTGTACAACTCTTCCACGGGAAAAAAATAAAAGGCAGTAAAAAAAAATAAATCAGAACCATTCTGGCATAGACAACTGTGTCCTTTTTTTTAAAAAGCATGCTGTCTTATGGCTCCTGTGACTTTGTCCTATCTGAATTTTCCTTTTCCCTCTCCCACTAATCCCTCTTTACCCTTTACAGTTTTCTTTGTGGATTCCTACAGAACCCCATGTCCTTCTTACCCTGTTTTCTTCTCCTTCAACACATATCCACCTGCAAACAAACTTAGCCGGCTTTGTCCCCATATGCTGATGCACTGGTCCATCCTTTACACNCCCATGTCCTTCTTACCCTGTTTTCTTCTCCTTCAACACATATCCACCCGCAAACAAACTTAGCCATTGTCCCCATATGCTGATGCACTGGTCCATCCTTTACATCAGAGTTGACTCCATTTGGCCAAATTAAAATCTGAGCTAGTTCGTTGCCATCTGGGTATAAGCATTTGGTGGCTCAGCATCAACAGGTTTAAAAGCAGATGTTTACCTTCTCACAGCTAGACCCAAGTGCTTCAGATTACTATGGGCATAGTCACATTCAGGTAATTATGCGTTTCTGGAACACACATCTTCATCTCGAACCCCTTTCCAAAGTCATCAAATCTTGTTATACAGCCTTTTTTTTCCTGGAAATCGTCTCTAAAATACAGCTTTTCCACTCAAAGTTGACCCTCGGNTACAGCTTTTCCACTCAAAGTTGACCCTTGCTGGCTTCCTTACTCATACCCTCTTCAAATCCATCCTGAATGCTTCTGAAAACTTGGTTTCAGGTTACCTGTCAGGAAGGCAATATCCTTCCACTTGTTCTGTTTTCCATGCTGCATAAACTGCTTCATTTTCAAAGCCCTTCTCAAATCCCCTCTTTTCACTTATCAGTCTAGCAAGTATCAATAGGTTATCTTCCAACTCCTAATTAGATCAGGATGCTAGCCTTCATTGGGCACATTTTTCAAGCAAATATTCCTGGAAGCTAAGAGAAGTAATGCTGGCATCTTCCAAGGAACCTGTCTTTCTCTGCACACTCCACAGAATTTCCCTCTTGCTCAGATGTCTCAAAAAAAACTAAAAAAAAACCCCACCCCACAATAATTTTTCTGATGTACCAAAAGCATTACCCAAGAATGCTATGTCAGTACCTCATAGCATTCCCTTCTCTCTGCCACAATCTCCTGTTCCCAATACTCTATTTATAGACTTCAGCTCTTCAAGTCAAGGGCGTACTTTTTATTATGAGGCTGTAGAGCACTTATATAATAGATTTCTGGGTCATTATTGGGATATCTAGAACTACAATAATAAGCATAACAATAAAAAAAATGTAGTGCCAGGGATAAGTCAGGCAGCTTTCCACTTCTCAGAAAAAATGTATGTGTTTTTCCTAGTGGTATAATCTTCTGAATGTTTGTTAAAATAAATTGTGTTATTTCTACTACTATTACCATTTTCTAAGCTGAATTTGACAAAATTTTGTGTCTGCAACTAGTAAGTCAAGTCAGGCAAATTACAAGCAGGTGCCACACCTTCTTAATTAAGATACTCTACTAACATCTTGATCTCAAGGGTTTAGGGTTTGGTTTGGTTTTTTTTTAATCCAGTCCTGTCATCTTTAATGCTGTATGGTAGTGAGCAATGACTATGGCTACAGAGGTCCTTAATTCCTCTTGGCTTCCACAAGTGCTGTGCATTTTCAGCATTTTGTGAAGGAGACAAAGTAAGGTAGTTACACATACAACTTTGAGAAGAATTCCCATCTCCTTGAAGATATTACTTAACCCCTATGCCTACTGGCGCCCCTGGCTCCACTGAAAGCAATCACAAGCCTGTTTCTAATTTTAGATGAGCCAGATCTCACCCATTCTTCCTAGGATCATGCATACATTTGATTTAAGGTTTCCAGAGGTACCACATTGACACCACCATACGCAAATACATGAAGAATTGTCTAAAAATTAGTTATTTTGGTGCTGAAGACAATAAAATACAGACATTAAAACATCTACGTGAAAGTGAGGCACTATGTACAGAAAAGGCAAATTAAAAGGCAGCACGTTTCAACCTAAGCTGGTTAGCAAAAGTCTGATTATCTTTTGTTTGTTTGTTTAGGCTACCAGCAGCGACATACTTATTTCTCCCAACAAAACAGAACACCCACAAGAGCTCATCAGTCAAACTTGAGTTTGTAGAGTGACCTTCTTGCAAGCATCTTTGAGAGAAGAACAAACTGAAACACAAACCCAACTGCTCTTAATGTCGTAAAAAGTCTCAGCAAACACAGTAGTTTTTTAGTCTCCTTCTACAACATGCAAAGGAGTAAATCCCATAGCAAGAAGAACGGGGCTTGATTCATTCACAGCAAACCTAAAATAAGTTTGACATAATTCCGCTGAAATCAGATGAACTGTCAGGATCCCAGAGAGTCTTTCCCCCTCTTCCTTTGCATGTGATAAAGTTTACAGATGACACTTAACAAGCAGCACCAATACACTGACCTAAATGAAAACATATGCTGATTTGACTCTACAAAGGCTGCAGTCAGAACACAAGCGGAACATCTTGTCGAGACTGAGGTGAAGCTGGACCCTAAAGATCCAGTAGGACTCACAGAATGTAAAACAGTGAAAGGTGCTTCATACTGAGATTTTTAAAATCATCCTAGATTTTATGGGAAGGTGGGCTACCTGTCATTACATTTAGTCTAGGCTAGCAGACTAGCTGAAGCCAAGCTATAAAGAACTCAGTTAGAGACTTAAGTTACAATGGACTGAATACACTGAAATTAATGTTGTTATGTAATGTTGAAATGAAGTTAAAGTTGAAGTAATAGCCTAAGACATCCCATAGTCTGTCATGACTCTCTGGCACCACTGACAAAAGGGAAGCTCTGAAGGTTTCACCCAGTCCTATTAGCAGTGTTTCCCGCAGCAGCAGTTTTAACCTCCCACTTGACCTCCTAACCTCTCAGTGCCTAGTGTTAAATAATTATACTGTAAAAGTCTTATTATGGGTATTATTAAACTCGTGAATTAGTTAGGAATGCCATGTGGTGACCCATGAGATGAGCAGCACTAGCTATCTGGAGTACTATCAATATTCTAACACAGTGACTCGTTCGAAAAACCTCTGCAGTGCAGCAGAGGACCTCAAAATAAACACCAAAATGAGGGAATGTTTGTTGAAACACAGAAGTGCAAGAGAAACTCAGCGCAGATGTACAGCACTCGCATAGACAATTTTCTTCACGTTTTAGTCTCTCACATGGCTTCAGGAACTGTCGTACAGCTGAGAGTGTGACATACTGCCATCTGGGAACTCCATCTCAAAGGCTTATTACTTGCAGGTATACTGTGCATTTCTATATATGGAACATTTAGTGCTGCAATTTCAGTCATAAGCACTTCTCTTACCCAGCTCTGCCACTTGAGCGACTCCGTGGATACTTGTGTAGTCCTTTCCCAGGTTAGAATTAGTCATTTTTCAGAGTAAAACCCTGACACTACTAAAGTTTGCAGAGGTTTTGCCTCAGGTTTTCATGTCATATACAGTCTATAATTACAGAACAGGCAAATAATATATATTTCATGCTCACTAGCATTATTTTTAATAAAACACTCTATAACAAATGAAATCTCTGCCAGGTTTAGTAGCCATACATTTGGTATTTAAAAGAACCAGTCGCACTTTGTGATAATATGAATAAATTTTCAGACATCTGATGTCTACGTTGTGATTTCCTTTTCTTTAAAGGACTTACGTGACTTAACAGCCAACTTAACAACAGTATATTAATGACAGATGAGTTAGTTTGAATACTGATGATGCAGACATGATTGATAGTCACCAAAGAAAACAAAAGAGCAGAGAGCACCTGTACCATTTTTTGTTGGTCATTTCTGTCATCGATGGTTGAGCTTTTCTCTTTTTATAAAAGGTCAAAGTGCCACTTACATTTCACTTTAAGTTTGTGCTAATTGCTTTAACAGATGAGTGCCTTTGGTGTGGTTATTCAGTGGACAGGGATGAAAGGTGCAGACTGGTGCACCTCTCAGTCCCGTGCAGAACAAAGGAAAGTTACTCAGTGTTCCCACCCTGGCACATTCGGTAGTATTTCCCCTCTTAAACCAAGTTAAGCCCATTAAGCTGACGAAAATGATTTCTGACATTTTAAATGGGCAGCATCAAAATCAAAGCAAATCCTTAAATACACAGGCCTACAAAAAGTAAAAACATTATTCCTTAGCTGTAGAAGACGTATTTCAAGTGACAAAGTCTATCACTTCGACTGATTTGTTTCAATCTTTATAGTTGGTCTCTCTGTAGAGACTGACAGAAGCTCATGAAATTTTATCCAACCCAATTGTATCCTAAAGGAAAATTTCTTTCCTGAAACATCTTTAAGGCTTCCAAGGCAAGTGGAGAAATATATGTGCCTTAATAGAAATGACACTTTTTCTGCCCAACAAATGTCTTGAAGTAGTGGCTCCACTGTTTGCAGGGTGACAGCAAATGACACTCAGAGAAAAAAGTCAGCATCTCGAATTTAAATGAAGAGTCTGTATACTATGACCTCATCAAAAAATGTGGCTTCGATCCTGCCTGTGTTCACGATTAAATTGCAAAGTTCACAAAGCTCTGCAAAGAAAATTGAAACGTCTCTCAGGCTGGAATACTGTACTAACATCCCAGAGATTCTTCCTTTCTTCTGCTCTTCTGGTCCCCCAAAAAAGAGCAAAGAAAATCATCACCTGATACATTTTCATCACTGAATGTACTTTTAGTGCTAATGACATCTTTTAAAGGAAATATGGGAATGAGAGAGGACATTAGAAGTAACCATACACAAAGATTTTTTACCATGAGCACTTAAGTCTTAAAAAGACTGTCTAGACTAGCAACAAATAATTAAATAAAACCGTTTAAAAAGCAGAAAATTGCTTTCATGTCAAGCAGGACATTAATGCCGATTCAACTGTCCTAGCTGTGTGGGAAGCCTTACTGTGCTTGACCGAGTGGGCTTCGTTTCGTCTATGACAAAGAACGCTGCCAACTTCGTATTGTGCCCCTTGCACAAATCAGACTGTAAACCTTGGCAAGAAATGAAACAGTAAATACTATGATATGCAAAGGCACCTTGCTTAATTGTGCAAATAGTATGATACCTCCCCCATTTTCATTCATTAGGGCTTGATTTACGGGGCCTTCAATCATACTGTGAAGGCTCACATATAAACTTAGGCCTTACAGGTACCCACAGGCCAAGTAGAAGAGACTCAGCTTTTCTGAGTAACAGCTCATCAGGTGGATGAGGCAGCAAAGTAAAACCAACAACTCTAAAACCAGGTTGTTTAAATGACCTTCAAGTACAACAGCGAATAGCTAAAATAGCTGCGCTAAGCTTCAGGCTGCCGGGGTATCACTAGGCTGTGAGGCTAAGCCGCCTTCATCACGAAAGGCAGATTATGTCACAGATTTTCCCCTGCATTTTCTGCCTGTCTTAGGAGCTTTTATTTTATTATCTGAAGTAGATTATCCTATAACATATCTGCAAGACACAGATGTAAAGAAAAGAAAAAGCCCTCTGTCTTGCTGTTTAGAATTAATACAAAAACTAGGCACATCAGTCACTCATAATTAGAAGTCAATGACTATTTGCAATATAAATAATACAGTTCTTTCAGGACTCTTAAGTACATTCATTTTACAACATCTTTTTGATTGTTCTAAAACAACAACAGTTCCTACTGTTAGCAGCCTCCTAATTTGTGTATGAATAAAAACACTAAGAAGGATTATTACATTGTACAATACACTATTTAGTGATTTGTACCATTTTGCACAGTCGATTCTCCCCAAAGCGCAAATCCGTGTCCCCCCATGGGCCCTCGAGGACCAGATCCCCCGTAGGAGTGCAGGAGTGGCAGGGGTGTGCACCGGAGAAATAGGGGTTTGGGAATTAACCGCTCCCTCCCTGCTGCTCCCCTCCTTCCCAGGGGAGGATGGCCCATGCCCATGACCGAGAAGATGCTGTGCTAAGGCACTGCCAAGGGGAGACACACCGCTGCAGCCCTGACCCATGCACCCACGCCAAACTGTCAGGAAGGAGGGGAGTGACCCTCCCAATTCCTCAACACTCAGCTCCAAGGCCCAGGCAGCCTGTGCAGAAATTTATGAAAGAGTCAATTCAGTACTCACATCCTGTCCTCTCCACAACTGGGCTGTTGTGACCACAAAGCTTTGTGTAATCCACTGAACCAGCAGCCACGTCCTGAGTTTCGTCAGTACCCCAATGGAGCAGGTGACCGCAGATCGTGGGGTCTGCAGTCTCCTGCTGTGGGTTTTGGAAACGCTACCCTTCTGTGGTAGACACGTGCTGGCCTCACACTGCTTCAAGGCTCTTGGGTTTCTCAGGTAAAGGGAGATTTCTCCTACGCTGAACCTCTGCTTACAAGAAGATTACTACGTGGGAAAACCTATTTCACTGAATGGGTTTCTCCGTATTCTACATATTATGTTGGTCTGTGACATGAATTAAGTGTAGCAAAACCACAAAAGAGCATTTGCAGAGCTAAATTTAACACAGCGTTTCCCCCAGACAAAAACAGACTGGAGTAAAATGTTGGATTTTTCAGTCAACAAACTACTGGTCCAGATCCTTCCTTGGAGAACAGAACTACAACTAACTACAAGTTATTTCCTTCAGCATGCTCCTCTTCAAAAAGCACTGTTGTTATCCTGATAACCAGAGTCACAGGAGAGCAATTTGTCAGAGGATCTCCAGTACAACTCACTCCGTGACTTACACGTGTCAGAATCACACTAGGAAAGAAACTTGGAGAGTTAAAAATTACACTACCAACTCCTTGGAAATTTCAGATGAAATCTCATGGTCTGCTTCAAGCCAACAGAGCCCTTTCCTTGTGAACCAAACCACATCGGCCCTAAAAGCAGGTACCAGAAAATTTTACTCCTGCAACATTCAAAGAACAACTTGGGAGATGAACGGGAAAGCTGAGGTGACAGGCTACGTCTTCATCTGAGACACTGAATCAGACTAATGTACCTGATCCCAACATGGTGTCGAGCACAATCTGACCTGTTAAGATCTGACCGTAGACATTTATTATAATTTTGTGCTTGTAGTCATGGAAGGGAAAAAAAATCTTTTGAAGACAGGGCAGAAAAACAATCTAAGTCCATGTGGACCCATCTGTTTTCACATCAGAGAAGTGAAAGCCACCGTGTTCACATCACTGACCCAGCTTTCCAGCTTTTAGTTTACAAACCTAGAGAAAAAGTTCTTCCATTTTGTAAGATCTGAACTTCATGCATGCACAACTGCTCCTAAGCAAGCCTTTTCATGTACGTTAATGTAGGTTTTTCACTTAGCTGTTCTGTCTTTGAGTAGGAGAGGTCAAATTCTGACGTCCCTCCCTAAGCATCTCTTCATAAGCACTCATGAATCTTCTGCACAAAGCCTGTTTTTGCAAGGGAATCCTTTTAACCAATTAGCATTTCTTAGATGTCTTGCATCCATTTGCACTTGTGATACAAAATGTTTCTTATTCACAGGACTACTGCTCTTTATTGACATTATTTTGATGCTTTCTTCCCTCAACAATCAACTTAATACTAATGAACTCAAATGCCCTCAAATTTCATTATCTCAAAATATGTGCATGAAGTGATCTGCCCTCTCAATAAAACTTTTACTGACTTTTCCTTCTCTACAGCACACGGGTCACCAGATTTGGTCCCCTGGTTGCACAAAGTATCTGACTTGTCTGAAGCTGCTCTGCATTTAAAGCCCCATCCACGTTTCATGGGGTTTAGCCGGATAACGTTTCATTAGGCACTGACTGAAATCCTTGGGCCAGCCTTACTGAAATCAGAGCTTTAGTCATTCTCCTGTTGCCCTAAAGCACTCACAATTTATCCTTCACTATCACCTGGGGGGCCTCATCCCGATTATTGTGAACACTTGGGAGGCCTCATCCCAACTGTTGTACACACTATTGAATCACAACTGCTACTGTTTTGTGCTGAAGATGAAACAGTTTTATGGGCTATTCCTTTTGGTTAAAGTTACCTTATATCCTTAATGCTTGGCTTGCTCGCATTAGGGAGCTAAGAACAGGTGTCAGAAATATTAGTGTTTCTTTTATATCCATCTCAATTCTTGGCGAACTTTTAGCCTTTTAGGAAAGTGATGGTTACCTGAGGCCATGGAACTTTTTTCCTGGTAGGAATTTTTCTTCAGCCCTGGCCAGACACAATCCTTGGCTTGGAGTTAGCAAATACAGGAAGAGACAGAATTATTTCAATGCCACTAACGTTTGCTCGTACAGGGGACTCTTTCACTTGCCCAAGATGAGCTGGGTTTCATCTGCTTTGTACAGGCAGAAGAGGAATAGAAAGTATCATGAGATGGCAATTTGCCCTGGCTGACCCTGCTTGAGCAGGGGGGTTGGACTAGATGATCTCTGGAAGTGCCTTCCCACCTCAGCCGTTCTGTGATTCTGGGAAATAGTTTCCCATAAGCACAAGACTGCAAATGGCTGGAGAACAACAAAGTTGGAAGGACAGGAAGAATCATAAGAAGTAATGTTTGTCTGACCAACAAAAAAGTTAATCAGCATTGATTTTTAGAAGTTTGAAGAGTACCAAGGAAGTCAAAGAGAAAGATCAAACCTGCCACAGTTCTTGTAGGTGTTGTTTTTTCCCCTCTTAGTGACTATAACTACAGAGTTATCATCTCAGGTAGTACTTCTAAGATTACAATATTCCTTCACATTAGTTATGTGCAGTTATGAATGGAGTCTACAGTGAGCAGCTTTCACTTTAGTTAAAAACAAGCTACATAGGGTATTAAAAACATATCTAGAAGCCATAAATGGGCATTCTGCAGCAAACAGTTGATCCATAATTATTTAGCATGGCTCCTGTTGGAATTGGGAAATGAGGTACTTCAGAGTATTAACCATGTACATCACACATCTGGCAGAATAACATTTAGCTCACGAGACAGTTCATCTTTAAATTTGCCTTAAGTGCTCAAGAAGGTCCCAATTCTCCCAGTCCATTGTTATGCAAACACTTGCAATTACTCCTGTTACTTATCATATTGAATTAAAAAATGCAATCTGGGAAAAAAGCAATCTGACTGCTTCAGAAATTCTTAAAAAACACCCAAAATTCACAGTTACTAACAAGAAAGAGGTTAAACTTGATGAGAAGTTTACATCAATCCAATAGGTAAAAGGACTTAGTGTCATGACTACGTTTGACACAAATAAATAAAAACATGATTAGTCAGTCATTGTTGTAATTCTATCTAGCAACACTATGTAATTATATGGTGTTTATATAATGCTGACATCACACAATATTTTGAAGTCAGTTGGTACCCACTATGTGCCCACGTTCTGAAAACACTCTGCAGGCACATTATAACAAAGGAAACCTTTTTATCACATTGTGCTACACTAATGCAGTAGTGTTTAACAATTTCTATTTGAACAATGGGAGTTTTCCTCATTTGAACACATTTGAGGACAAATGAAAAAAATTAAGGATTTGGTTATGTGTTAACAGAAAATAGAAGATTTGACTAGAACCCCAAACCGACCTGAAATTCACAGCTTTGACTTACCATCATTAGCATGATCTCCTTCTTACATACAGGGTTCTGTCCCTGCCCTGTGGTGACGGATCTCCGTTCTATATGCAAAGCGGCATGATCTATAGCAATTCCAGGTTTAATGTGGTAACCTATCTCAGTTTTCTTATTTAAACTTGATGTTATTTTAACAAAGCTTGTGCGTTCATAAGTGGTACTGCTATTTCTTCCTTCCAAAATTGATGCCATTAATGAGTCAGTCAATGTAGACCTCACAATGTTAAGGCTAATTTCAGAATTCGAAAGCACTAAAAATAAATGCTGAGTGGAATATGAATGCTGAATAAATCACTACATCTTTAACATAGCAAGAGCAACAAAGCTCCAATGTTCGCAATCAGTGCAGTTTCCTGCTAAACAAATACAAAGTTAATATTGTAGTAACATCTGAATGACTTAAATGCATTCATCAGCTTTTTCACTTGATTGCTCTAAGCCTTTATGGACAGCCAGCTGAGCAGATAGGCTTGGCATAGCTGAGCTATCCCTGTTGAATTTGTTTAATCACACTTTAAAAAAAAAAAAAAGCAAATGATTCAAGAAATTTTTAAGCAACTATTTTTAAACCTATAAGGTTCTTTATGTTACAAAACCACATTAAAAAACTACCCATTTCTTTAAAGGCATATAATTGTTCTACTACTGTAACATTCGGTGTCATTTCTGTACATTCTGAATTGAATCAAAATTGAAGGACGTTCTAGCTGTGATTGCCACTTAGTTGACACGTTAGTAGATCTGAGAGCCTAAGAGGGCCACTTCTTTACTTTGATCTTCCATATGCCACGGACTATATACTTCCACCTGCTTACCTCTAAGTCCCATAACTTGTATCGTATTAAATTATAGTTTACAGAATTGTTATCAGCTTTGATGACTTCAACAGTTACTGTCACTGCTTCTTATGATGGCTATTCATCTGCTTTGATAGCCACATGCACCTTATTCCTAATTTGTATCTAGCTGGCTTTAGTTTCTACCCATTGGTTCTTGAAACAATGCTAAATTGAAGTATCTAGTACCCCATATTTTCTTTTGGGGAAAATACCTCTACTCTGTAAATATAACCAGGTTTAGATTGAACTCAACTCTTGCTAAGAGCTAGTCTGATTGCTGATTTCAAACAAATTATCTGACAAACATAGCTCTTTTCTTGGCTTACAAATCAATGCAGATTTTTTTTCAGTTACTCATAAATATTCAATCAAGATTTTATGTGAACAAATAATTTCTGATATTCTCTCTGCTTCCTTATTGGACAAATGATGGTTAATGAACAAAAGAAAAAAAAGCCCCTTATTCACAGAAACACACTGTGGATACAATCATTCCATAAACACTTCTGCAAATAACCCTACTCTGCAAGTGGTGAACAATACCAGAGAGAAACTAAGCTGAAACTGAATTGCTGATCAGAATTTGAATGAATGCTGTGAAAGTACTATGGCTCATGTAATTACGGAGGGAGTTAAATATGCTTTCATGGGGACTGAATTTGGTCCATGAATTCCAAATGAGCCAGTGGATGATTTCAATTAATGGAATGACATAATAAAATTATCAATAAAACTAAAGAAATTATAAAGCAAATCTTCCATCTACTGTATTAACTACCTTCTCTAACAGTTAATCACATACTGTCAAGAATTTGAGAAACAAAAATCTGATCTTCAGAACTTTAACCCTAATGAAGTAACAAATGACATAGTGTAACATCAGTCAAAAGAATGTTTAAATTGACAACAATCCAACAATTACTACATCAATCTCCAAGTGCTATACATGTGTTCCGATAACTATGTTGGTTTTATGCTGAATTTATATTGTGAGCGACAATTGGTTTTAAAAACTGCTGATTGAAATGCCAATTTGCAATGAGAAGAGACATCTTTAAAATATGGATAACTCTAGTAATTGCTACATAATATGCAACTCTGATCTATTTCAAATTAATGTACTTACAAAATGTGAAATGCTTAAATAGTATTAGATTATGAGACACTGCAGGTACCCAACACAGCTGTTTTATTTCTCCAAAGGCATTCATTAAAAACATTTTCAACTTAGCAAAGGAAAGCCCTGTCCTTCTTTTTTGATTGCACTATGTATTTTTGGAGATGAAAATCAACTGAACTATGCAAATTTTTACCCTATTCCATCTGTCAGAGAATCATTGTTAATAGAAAATGGGAAGTTAATTTCAGTTTTAAAAAATATTTCAACTCAACACTAAAGTAGCATATGGAATATCAGGGTACTGTGAGTATGTGGCCTCAGGAAAGCCACTTCATGCATTTTTGTTACGAGAATAAAAATACATGGACATTTGTGAAGTACCACTGAAATGATTAAGATATAACCAAGTAAGATGGAGCACAATTTTCTCCAGTCACAACACATCCAAGGCCAGAGACAGCTACTGCTTTCACGTGTGGACAGGAGGTAAGACTTCTAGCAGTTCTCAGCTGCTATGCTGTTGACAACAATGCTCTAGTACAACCAAGACCTAAGAGGACTCATTCTGTCCAGACATCAAAAGCCACCTCTAGGTGGAGTAAAGCCGGCTCCACCTCGGGGAAGGCAGAGCCTCCCGTACCTATGGCCCGTTCACGAGCTCCCAAGGTTGGGTGTTCTGCAAGGCCCCGCTGGGTGCGAGCACCACGCAGCGTAGCACAGGCATGCTGTCCCAAGGCCCGCACTTCTCTGTTGAAGAGATCACGAGGTGTTTACAGCCTTGGTACCAACATGGCTGATGGCCTCAAGCCAGGGAATACCACTTCACTGATGCTGAGCTAGAAGCCACATTCCTTTCTGAAGATAGTTGTCCCTCTGCGGTATTTCTTTACTGCTTTCAGTGGGTCAGTTACCCACAGTGAGGAAATAACACTCATCGCTCCACACAGGTAGTGCTCATTTGCAAAGTGCTTGAGTGAGATCTCTGAGCACATCAACTTTAAGCTCCAAGATCAGGGTATTAGTCAACCATTGCAAAAGTCAGTAGTAGCTTCAAAAACACAACAGCCAGTATATTTTGGGGGTTTTAGCTCCAAAGCCCTTTGGCACCAGCTCACTGGCTGTGTGTAATAGACTATTGTAAGCCTACACCCCTGAACTGAACCAAGTATGAACGGCAGTGTTACCTTTAATCTGCTTAGTGTTCAATGTGAAAAGCACAGAATCTGAATCCAAAATTCAGTGCCAGGCTTATCATCTAGAAGCTCAGCAGTATTTCACCTTCATGTTTTCAAATATTTTGATGTTTTAACTTGTTGAAATCCTTTTGGCCAAAACTACCCATAGAAAAAATTACATACTCTAACACAAGAAAAAAAAATGCCTGGAAATGTATGTGCATTTTTATTTCCCAGATGAGAACGGTTTTGAACTATTGTATAATATTCAGGCTAACAACTCTAATCTCTTCTAAATTAAAACACTACACGAGAGCTTGAAATGCTCTGATAATTTTAAATTCTTAGGCACTGCACTTCCTCACAACAGTTTGTTTCAATTACATTTTCAGTACAGTTTTTCTTCTACAGATATTCTGGGCAAATTGCCTTAAAAATGCAAACTAGGGAAGAAAGTTCTTATAGTGACCATCACAAGCAGAGTAACCGTGATTTGACTCTTATAAAATGCAAAGAAATCAAAAGATGTTAATTTTATATAGCCTGAAACCACTGATATTCCACTTGCCCTCTTTTCCTGCATCAGACTCACCTATTTAACAAAATGCTGAATAGTTTCCAGTCAAACTATAGAGACAGCAGATGTAAGTCCGTCTCCTCCTATATCAATAACAAACGTATCAACAGTGGACAAGATAACCAAGAAAGACTATAATGATGCCAAAGTAAGATTTAGTCATATAGAAATGCAACAGAATTCGAGATGAAGAGGATTAAGCCAACGGCTGAGAGGCAAGTACAAAAATTAAAGCAATGCAGAAAACATGCAAGGTAATGATAACATGATACACACAACATGAAGTGGAAATACTTCATACATTATTAAAAAAATTCTGGGAAGAACCTTCTGTAATGTACAGCAATATCAACTAACCAATTTTTCTTAAAAAAAAGAAAAACAACAAACCACCACCACCACCCCCCCCCCAACAGATCTGTGAGCTGTACGATACAACAGAGGAGAACAGAGGTACTGATTTATTAATCCTATTGTTTCTGTGCACGAGCATTCTTTGTGCTCCCCAGCGTACTTCTCTGGGCACTCCACAAGTTTGCTTACCAGTATTTTTTGCTGCATGATGCATTATTCTTTTCTGCAGTAATGTGATGAAAGCTAAGTTTATCAAGTCTAGGTAAATTACATCAGAATTTTTGCCAGTTGAAGTTTCTATTATCTCTATGGAAATTCTGCTTTACTAGGCAAAAGCTTTCTAACTGAACGTCTTTGATAGCACTTTCTGAGTACCCTTCTGACATTACTTGTGATCACCATTTGCAATCTTTCCTCCCATTAAAGGTCAGCTTGTGCTTCTGTATCTTTTCAGCACATCTTGTAATGTATGTAAAATTNTTGATAGCACTTTCTGAGTACCCTTCTGACATTACTTGTGATCAGCATTTGCAATCTTTCCTCCCATTAAAGGTCAGCTTATGCTTCTGTATCTTTTCAGCACATCTTGTAATGTATGTAAAATTACACCAGTACCTCTACTGAATTTAAGATATTAAATAGTACAGCTATCTTAAAATAACCTTTATCCATTCTCTGAGATTAGCATTTCCCTTTTATTTAGAAGAATGGATGATTGAACAGATAATGGTATATTATGAACAGCTGCTTTNGTATATTATGAACAGTTGCTTTTATTCCTGTTGTATTTTGTGGTTTGGGGTTTTATTTGCTTTTTTCAAACACACATCATCTGTGGCACTGGCCAAGTCACCTCTGACTCTTCTGCTGCATCTACCTGCATAAAACAAGCAGTCATTTCTCAGTCACAAAAATGCTTATTGATTAGGCACTATTAATTAAAAAAGACCTTCGTTGTCTCAGAGCCTTCTTGGCTCTAAGTTTTCAAGTAATTCAAGTTCTTAATGTTCTTCCTTCTGGTCCTAAATATCCATAGCACTCAAAAGAATGGAATTACTTTTTGAATTCTTGCTTTTTCACTGCAATTCAGGTTCTGGAACCTCAATGTCAAGACTATTACTTTAGCCAGATCACTGATCTCAGCTTACAGTTCTATAGTAATATTTTCCTTTTTCATTATTCATGCTCACCTTCAGCAGTGATCCTGTGCAGTAGGCAAGAATATTGATTGCAAAAGCATCTAAGGCATTTGTAAGTCTTTTAATTCTAGGCCATCCTATTGAAACAAAGAAAAAATTTCTTCGAAACAAAACCATTTCTCCAAGAGTACAGAAATGCTATATGCTCCTAAATGAGAAAATCAATGTTACTCTTAGGAAGAAATGATAGCTTTTCAACTATTTCATTTCACAATGGTTGGAGTTTCAATTCCAAGTGATCAGTTCTCTCAATTCTCACAGGCACACAATGTTTTTACACTACATAGTTTCAAACACAAAAATAAATAAGCAGCAATATCCTTCCAGTTATTTCCAAACTGATGGATGTAGAAGATATTTCATCTGATCCAGAATAAAGCAGTTCTACAGCTTTTTCTTTGCTTTTGTTTTTAATCAGTGAAGTGGAACACACAAAAGACCTGTTCTATCCTAGGTCTGAAACCTGAAGGAGGACCTCTTGTGCTCATTCTTTTAAATTCAAGTGTCTTTTACCCTGTGAAGAGAATGAAGTTCATAGTGTCTGATACGTTCATAAAATGAAGAGACAGGTTAGTCTCTGGTCCTATGATCATAAAGACCTATGGTCAGTTGAAAAATAGTCTACAAATCACTCCCTAGTTTATGCTCAGACAGTGGACCTAGTGATCAGATACACACCNGTGAATGAACAACTCTCTTCAGTTTAAGAGAATCTCTTCTACCTGACAATAGATATTGAATTTGAATGAGGTAAGCAATACAGAATACTGGGTAACTGGTCATATTATCTGGGTCAGCAGAAAGCGTCTTGAATCAAACCACAAGTACAGAAATAATTTAATCACAGGAAATGGTTCAGTACAAAATTTGCACCAAAACAAATCAGATTAACAGATTCTCTCTCTGAAACTTTGCACTGAAGTAAACAATGAGAATTTGGCCAGAATCAAACTTNAGAATACTGGGTAACTGGTCATATTATCTGGGTCAGCAGAAAGCCTCTTGAATCAAATCACAAGTACAGAAGTAATTTAATCACAGGAAATGGTTCAGTACAAAATTTGTACCAAAACTAGAAATCAGATTCAGATTCTCTCTCTGAAACTTTGTACTGAAATAAACAATAAGAATTTGGCCAGAATCAAACTCAAGGAAAAAGACTAAAAGAAGAATGTAACATATATTACAGTCTTCATCCACAACACATCCCCAAGAAGACAGTGTTGTACTGCCTGTGCTAGACCAAGGAAGGACTGCTTGGTTTTGGAAGCCTTTGAAACATCTCTCTAGCTCCCTGACGCATCTGTCATATATTCTAAAGAGGCTGCAGCTTTGAGTAAGTGTTCACTGGATGTAGCTTCTCAGGCGTACATCAGAAAAACTCTCTATTTTGAAAGGGACTGCAAAAAACTAACACCAGATTTTGCTTCCTTTGCAAACAAGGTCACAGTTTCTATTAACTTTACTATGATCAGAATCAGGATTTATGCACTGAAAGAAATTAACATAAATATAAATAGCCTCAATAAACTACTCAGCAGGAGTGTGTTACATAAGGCATTAATTGCCATAGCAAGCAGGCCCTTTATAGAATATATTTAAAGTAAAAATTAGAATTCATTAATGCTTATGACCATCCTTGCTAGGCAGTTTCACTAACTCCAGAACTTCATCTTCTATTACTCGGACCTTTACTGAACTGAGCAACCTAGATTAAAAAAAAATAGCTATGCTGGTTCCAGAAGCGTTTACTGCGGAATTACCCCTGTTCACAGAAAGCATGTTGTATCTATGTAAAATTAGTTTTCAGCCCAGTGCTTAGATAATTTCACATGACTTAGTGAAAAAGGCAAAGGAAACAACGAGCCTGACTCTGTACTCTGTCAGACACAGCCTCTGGCAGAAGGCAAAGAGAAGCAGACCCCTCTGCAGGGACACTTGATCTGCAGCGTCTGCTGAGACAGACTGCGAGGAAAAAGGCTGCACCGCTGGCAGGATCTCAGGCAGCCACATGACAAACCATATAGGGCTTAACGCAGCACCCAGCACAGCCTGAACTGCTCGCCGAAGCCAGGGACTGATTGATGTCTGCTCTCCTGTAAGAATCAGGCCGACCAGCTAAGCTGCAATTCTTGAAGTAGCTGCTTCACGTTGTATGAACAATGAGATGCACTCACTGTGGCTGTACAAAGAGAGGAATGACTCTCTACCGCACCGTGTGACTTTTCACTGCAAAGTATCTGGACCAAGACATAACTGAATGTCTTAGTGCATTTTCTGTACAGCACTCTGTATGTGTCTGCATACATAAAATAATTATCATAAACCAGGTAATTGCTAACTTCAGACCAAAGCGTTAGCAGGTCCTTAGAAAGAAATGGTACTACACAGAGCAGATGTCAGATCAGACTGTCTTATCTACAGACATTGGATGCGTCTAACATTTACCTTGAAGACAAACATGAACATCAGCCCTGAGTTTACCTGTGACTGACAGCTGTTAAAACAGCTGCTGTGCTTCTTTTTATTGCTTAAAAAGGAAAATGTTTATTGTAGACATCTCATCTTCAGGGCAGTGATTTTTCACGTTTGAAGGGTGAATCATTGATCCACATCAGCAGGTTTTGTTCTGTTCTTCCTTGCTCCCTCACCACCACTGAAACGTGCCAGTATCAGCGGCTGCTAGATGCGGGACCTTCTTTTTAACTATTTTCTTGCACACAGCCTCAGTTTGCAATGCTTATGGATTTTACACACACACTTCAGAACGGGGTCCTACTTCTAAATAACAAAAGACCTCTTGTTTTCTGAAATGTACGTATTTCACAGTAGGTTCTTAGAATGCTGTATTTTTGGCCTAGAATAATTACGATTTCACTGTAAGTTTAATTTTCAGCTGTAGGAGAAAAAGAATACGTATTCATCCATAAGCCAGGCTCGGGATCTGAGTCATCACAGCTTTATGCTGTTCTTGAACTTCAGAAAATCCTTTACCTAAAACTTTTCAGGACAGCAATACTGTGGTGCTCTGTGGGCAGCAGAATCAAGACTGTCATGGAAAAGCAGCTGCAGTATTCAGTATTTCCATTATTTATTTTTTTAAAAGCAAATGGAAAGGTCCTAACCTGTAGTAAAGGACACAATCACATGCTATCTATTAATTTCTCTTTCTAAAATGGTATATAATGCTTCTTGGTCAGCATATTTCACATGCACAGAAAACCACTCCTAAGGGGCTACTGTTGCTGCTTCCAAATTCCCTTAACACTCCATCTGACAAAGCACATGGTTCTTCTCCCAGCTTTCCTGGCATTGACGATTGTCCAAAACAAAGTGAATTTCATTACGCAGAGGAATCTAAAGAAAATTTTTAACATTGGAACAGACTTACTAAAATTAAGGGTCTATTAAAACTCAATTTTGAGATGTTTATATTTGTAATGTTTCAATAGCCTGACGATCAAACTAACTTTGCTCTAGATGTCTAAATTATTCATTTAAAATAAACTGACAAATTTATTTTTCCCCCTTTTTTTGAAATTATTTGCAAAGCTATTTTAATTATTTTGATAATTTTTTGCTGACCATCTCTGAATTGTTCCCTCTCCTAGGTTTTAGAAATTGGACTAATAACTATACGGTGTTTGTGATCAACCTTGTACTTTTTTACTGGAAAATAAATGCCTTCAGTGATAAACATTTTTACTCATAAATATTCTTGTTTACAAATGAACAAATATCTGTGTATGAACAACCACCATGCTAAGAAACTACACTGAAGAAAAAGTAGTTCTTACAAAAATATACATAAGTAACATTTAAAAAGTAGCACGCATGAATCATAGAAAGAGTTTTTAGAAGTTCATAGGAGTTCTTGTAACCACTGTTTCCAGTACTTCACACACTGTGCTTAGAATACAACATAGAGCTTTCAGGTCAGAGTCTCATACAGTGTAAACTGGCATAGCTCTACTTGTCGGCATGACTTCCTTTCATTGCCTTCAGCAGAGATGCAATAATTCATACCAGATAGGGCTATAGTCATCAGTTTCTGAGGGTCAGTTCTGCAATTTCTTGCAAGAATATACAAGGATATGAACGGGTGTCCCTTCTCACCTGCATTTCTTTTCTAGTAATTCCCCCAATCTAGTCTTCTGACCCTGGTCCTCAACTTGAATTCCTCAAAATCTAACTGGCTTGTATTGACTTTCATACCCCTGGATGAGCTTCACGGTTTAACTGCTTATAAATTGAGAAATACATGAGCCAGAAGCTATTGAACGAGGGAACGCAGAACTGCCCATTATCCCCTCAATCACAAGCACTTTTCAAGGTAAATCCGTACTTAAAATATCACTTCATTGACTGATGGTACTTGTTTATTATAGAATAGTTATAAAGCTTCTAATAATGTGTTTCATTGTCAGCAAAGAATCTTCAAATTATCACTCAGGAGCAGTTTTAATGCAAGTGACACACTGTCATCAGTCTGCCTTCAAGATTACAGGCCTAGTTAAACAGCAGTCTTAAACAACACCAAACATCCAGGCTCAGGCAGTTCCCAGAATTAGGAAGAGAACGCAGTCAGGCCAGGGACGCGTACTTACTGCAACTACAGGCGACCATCTTTTCCATTGAAAATGGGTGTACTGCTGGAAATGGACCTTTTAAAGCCTAAACGTATGGCTGAATTGTAGCTTTGCTTCAACAAGTTCAAGAATTAAAACAGTACTTTTATCCTTTTCTGCATGAACAACTTTTTTAAAAAAACAGCAAAAACTGCACAATCTCACATGAACTATATGTTTTGTACTGTTTTGCCAATACTATTCTTCTGTCTTCCCTTCTTTCCTTTACATTTCTCTCCTTTCCCTTTCTCCCTTACTGCCAGGCCACCTCATCTCCCAGTTTTCCTGTTTCCCTCTAGCTTCACACTGAAGGGGGGCTGCTTCCTCACCCCCCCAGCTGTTTCCAGAGTAGTATCTTTGACCAAGAACAACTGTGGGCTGTTGTGCTTTGCCTCTGAGCTGATCTCACACAACTGAAGCAACATGATTTCTACCACCACTGAACAGTGTAATAGGAACCTATTTTAACTACCGTTAACTGTTTTACCATGTTGCATTTACTATGTGAGCTATTTTAATAGTTGCAGAAGTCAGTTTTGTTCAGCTGGTCTAAGAAGCTGCAGCACTGCACAGCAGAAGAGGCTTGATATGACAGGCTAAGACATATGCTACAAGCCCCTTCCAAACGGTTGACCATCAGCACACCACAGGTACCCAAATCACCTTATGGCCTTACTTTGTGCACTTCTAATAGCTGCCTGGTACCAATGGTGGCTACGAGAAGTAATAGCAGATGCTCAGGTGTGATATTGATGTTCGTGCTGACAAGTCTGGGGAGTTACGCCAACATACTGCATGCTGCTGTACGGATGGGAGTGGTAACGACAGTGTTGATTTTGGACAGGCAGAAATAGAAGAATGTGATTCTTAGGAAGCAATACACTCCAGCAGCAGAATTGGAGGAGAATCAGCAACTGAGAAAGTTATGCTGTTCAGATGCTACCACTTAGAAAGACAAGGAAGTTCTCAACAGAATCTATAATTGTCTGGGCAACATTTTGTAGCTAAATCATTCTTACTAAAGGTAAAGTAATAGTGATTCTTCCCTTAAATTCATGAGAACGCATTACAAGATTGCCACCCATTTTGGTTTTTTTCACTGGCTAAACATGCAAGTTGTTCTACTCAGTGGATGCTATCATGACTCCTGAAGTGTCCAGGCTTCTGGTGATCAGGTCAAAATACAGCTACCCTGGGAAGCGCTCTCTGAAGACAGAAGGAGGGTACAAAACATACCTAATCACGGATTCTAGTTTTTCAAGTGCCCTCTACCGTTTCAGGCCAAGCCAAATACCCTGCTGTGAGAAATTTTCTCATTAGTAGTATCAGAGGATTAAGGAAGCAGGTTATGTTCTGATTTTCCATTCCATCCTACTATTTAACGACATGTAAGATTTGTATCAGTTTCTCTCTCTGTAGAACAGTACTACAAAATAAACACAGTTATAAAGTGCTCTAAGATACTTGCAGGAATGAACTACAAATATGCTAATGTTAGTTACAGTAGATGTATGGAGTGGATTGCTGAAAGGTTGAGGAATCTGAATCACAGAAGTCTTACCATCACTGACTCTGATGTCTACTTAAAATGAAACCGAAGCACTACAGGGAAAATGATTTCNTTGCAGGAATGAACTACAAATATGCTAATGTTAGTTACAGTAGACGTATGGAGTGGATTGCTGAAAGGTTGAGGAATCGGAATCACAGAAGTCTTACCATCACTAATTCTGATGTCTACTTAAAATGAAACTGAAGCACTACAGGGAAAATGATTTTNAATGATTTCTTATCATTTCATTGCAATATTGGAGGATATTTCCTTGCCATTTTCTACTGCTTTTAATTATGAAGCTACACATGTTGTTCTCCATATCGTCTGCAAAAAATGGAGCATGGATTTTTAATGTCAGGTACGCAGTTCCCTTTCTGTTGATTTCAATGATTTTTTTTCTTGTACAAAACATGCTAAAAGGAAACGGTAGCTGTATGGACAATTCTGAAACTATTACTTGATGCCACACACCTCATCTAAGCCATTCCCCATGCAAAAATATGAAAATCCCAAAACATCTGAAAGAGGTTAGTNAAAAAAAAAAAAAAAAGGAAGTTACCCAGTTTAGAAGAGAGGCTACAGCGGTAACTAAGAACAGCAACTTAAACTGCGTATGAGGGAATGGCTCCTGGCAGCCAGGTATATTAATGCACATCTAGATGCAATTGTGCAAAGCCCTCCACGGTGGCAGCTCTAAAACAGTAAATGGTATAGCTGCAACAGTAAAACTTTGCACCAGAGCTAAGAATGACATCACCAAAACCCTCAGTCAGACAAGCAGTCCTGAATCAGGGGACTAATCTTTTTGACCAATCTATTTTGATAAGGACTGCCAGGAGGGCAAAATAACCCCCTTCATACAGCATTTCACCACTACTAGAATAAAATTAGCATCTCACCAATATCTTTTGTGGTTACTGGCAAGTTCACCAAGACTAAAAGGAACATTTATTCAAATATTTCCAATTTGCTAGAGGAACTGTAAGTGGCTGCAGCTCTGCTTAAGGAAGAGATACAGTATGTGCAATAGAAATCTCGTAGAAGTATGCCAAGTAATGTTTGTTAGTGCTTTCCCTGTTGATACCATAATCCCTAACATAGAGAAAGTCTACTCCTCTTTTAAAGAAAGTTCTCACTCACTACTGGGATCTTGCTTATATATGGGCCTTTGGTGGTGGTGGTGGTGGTGCGCGGTGTTGTGTTTTAACATCATTAGTTACAAAATTAAATACATAGTAACAGGAGGAGACTCAACATTGTAATTATGAAAGGAACATAATCTTGTGAAGAAAAGTTTCCCTTGCCTCTTCTCCTTGTGTCATTTATTTGTTGCTATCTCATTTAGACAGAACTTCAGCTGATATACAAAAGTAGTTCTTGATCTGGTGAATACTGAACTGTGCTAACTGAAGTGACTTTTGTTGTTGTTGTTTGTCTCTTAACTATAATTAAAATTTCTAATTGGAATTTGCAACCGTGCCTGTAGTGTGTTGTTATCACAGATGATACGTCAGAAGAGAGTTATGGCATCCTCCCAGAAGATGAAGAATAATGGCTCTGGCTCACAGGTGAATTACACAGTTCCTTAGCGAACACTGAGGCCTAGCTTAAAAACCTCCTGGAGGCAAACAGTGGTTACCACATAATTATGTGACAAATAAGCTACAGCCCATGTAGTGAGCGAGTCTGATGGATGGGATTTTCATATATTTTTGTCTTCATCATTCATAATTTACTCAAGCGTGATGCCACTAGTGATCAATATTAAAGGCCCTCAGCGAAAGAAGCCAATGCAGAACACAGTTGCAATATGTGTAACTCGGCAAGAAAGTACGAATCGTATCTGCATTTCACCAAACTCATGTTTCCAGTTCATTATGAGATCCAGGTACAGAGGACAAGACTGCCGTTTTGCTCTGTGTTTATTTCTGAGATATTAGGAGGATTCACTTGCTGTATAGTCAAATCACATAACTGACAGTTCCATGGGCAAAAACACATTCCATAACTTAAGTGGAGCATAATAGGGTCCTTTCAAGAAAGCAAATAGAAAAGGTAATCAGAGAAAAAGAGGATTCAAACTGGAGGGATTTTTCAGTTTCTCCAATCACTCCCACAAATACATCCATTTCCTTTATGTCATTTTTGCTTACGTTACTCTTCAGGTTTAGATTACCTTCACATCTGTCTCTGACAAGCATGTTCTAGAGCATGTAATGTTATTTTTACTATCAAGATTTGCCTAGAAACACTTTCACCTATGTCCGTATGCCTAGACACTTGGGGAGATACAATGTCTTAACCCTCTAGTTTGCCAAGTTAAAAAATCCAGCTGTTCTTTAAAAAAATGGAAAGGTTTTGGTAATTTGAGTCTTTGGCACATACTACAGTAACAGGACAACAGCAGAGAAAGAAAAAAAGGAGCTTTAGAAGAAGGGCTTTCAGGAGAACAGGGTTTGGAATTTGACACAGCTGTATGGTGTGAAGAAGGTGGCTGTATATTTGTGAAAATGAGACAGTAAATATATCAAGTAAAAAAGATGTTGCTTCAGATAACGTATAAATAAACTGTGAGCATACATATGTATGTATGTAAAATGTTTTAAAATGAATTGTTTCATTCATATGACATGCACAGCTAAAGATCAGAAATGAAAACTCGTATTAATAAATATGGATCAGTGCTGACTCTCGTATTCCTTAAATTCTTTCAAAATGAATAAACAAACTTCACTGTCAAAGCGCTAATATACCAGTGATTCCCAAGTTTATGGCAGAAATAACGTTCTAGCTTTCTACAGAAGAGCTCCTAAGCAGCTTATGGAGGTATTATGGCACGAAAACAATGACAGGTACAAGATGGTTCCTCCTACACAGTCTACTAAAAGCAGCTGCAATATCAGAGATCATTAGACAAACTAACCTGCGGTGTCATTCCATGGCAGATATACATGATTGGAATATTTTCCGTGTCTGGCCCTTGATCAAGGCACAAATCACTTTTCAGGGAATTCTGCAGCTAAAATAAACAAAAAGAAAAAGAAATCAAGCAAGTCTTACATGAGAAAAAGGTGGTGTGATTACTTTCTTTTCTTTGCAAAAAAACCACACATAGCTGAGCAAGGAAATATGCAGAATTAAAAATACTTGTTGCAGTGAAGATATTGAAGAGAAAGTCCCTGGACTAAATTCTTCTTTGTAGATAATCTAACACTACCAATTCCAATAACGTTGCAACAATGCTTCAGGGAGTGTAGATTTCAAAAAGCCTTCAGAGATAGCAATAATTTTCGATATACATTTTTAAAATGTGAAGTCTAGTGACTCTCTGGTACACACTATATACAAAAGACAATTTTTTTACCAGGGCAGCTAGCTGAGCATTAGGAATGGAGTTTCAAACATAGGAGAAAGCCCTGTAATTAAACAGCTTTTCAGAATCACTCAGGAGAGTCTTCTGATTTCTGGAAATAATTCAAAAAAATCCTTTCTGCTGACACTTAGAGATTCCGGCCAATTGGTATGCACTCGCTCTTCTTTGCATTATTCTGGGCTAACACACGCACAGCAACCTAACTATGAACAGACTGCAAAGTTCTTGGCCCTCTTATCACAAAGCCCTATATATTACCTGTGCAATGCTGAGACAGAATTTTCTGAAGGTGAAGTGCTAAATTAACGAGCACAGATAGCTGGAAGGTCTTTTTAGAGTGTGAGCCCACAGATGTGGATTGCATACCCATAGGCATGGATAAAGGTGTTCAGTGGTGTAAGACCAGTTCAGAGAACAGGACAGAATTGTCTCATGGAGGGAATGAAGAGGTGATGTGGTTTGCAACCATCTGTGATTAACTTAGCAGGCCTGTCAGCTGTGCACAGGGGCCTCCTTTGAGGAAAACAAATTGATATGCTTAGAAAGGAAGTCTAGAAGTGCACTACTATGTAAGAAGTGTGGATGAGACAGAGACTGAAGCCAGGCAGGGAATAAAATCAAAACCAGGAACTCATCTCTACAAGATTTCCAAGTACAAACCTAACTCTAAATTCAATAATAGACAGGACAAATCTCAACATCAAATAGAAAATATGCATTAGGTATGAATACTGGCCTTATTCTTAGCTGCAAGCCTTGAGAATTAAAGTTTCCTCTCTCAAAGCTTTGTATTTCTTAGCCACAAATGTAACCACAAGCATGACTAACTGTAATCAGATGTTAGGCACCACTCTATATCCAAACCAATGATAAATATCAGCCTTATTAATTCATGCCTGGATCCATCAGTTCCTTGGGCTCTTCAAAACCTCTTCCACAAACTCATATTCTAATGCTTGTCCTAGCCCTAATGTTGTAACCTTTTCCACAACAATCCCCACAATAAAGGAAGCAAAAAAAAAAAATCTGCCTTGACCAACACCAGTCCTCTTCTTGTGAACCTTGAAAACAAAATAAAATGAGCTCTTCAGATTTAATTTCTCAAACTCTTATCCGAATCACAACTCTGTAATTTACTTAGAATATCTGTAGAGAAATGACCCCTACAGAAAACAGAAAAACAAAAGAGCCACTGGCCAGTTAACTAATAATGTTGTTTCAAAATCTGAGGCCCAGGCTCTTAGGAACCATCCCTCTCCAAAATCTAGTGGCTTTGTGGCAACCAACAATTAACTTGGGTAATGCAGTTTTAGACTACCAAGACTTAATCTTAATTACAACCCAAAATATAACAAGGTCACCAATCCCCAGGCTGAAAACCAGAAATAATTAGTCAATACTGCCATTTGCTCCCTTTCCAACTTAGAGCCTTACAGCACACAGAGATAAACTAGACTACTGAAATTTTGCATTTGCAAAATTATCTCAAACTTCAAGCTGAAATCAGGGAGCCAGTCCCTACACTAAATACATCAGCTTTTGGCCCACCAATATAGTTTTCTCCTTACTCTACTGCAGAATTCAGAAAGAAACTTGGCTCCCAAACCTTTATTCTGCCACCAACCCTAACCCTAGCTATATGCCACAGCATAAACTAGACAGGAACGATACAACTATTTTCCTAACTCTCACAGAACAGGAGGAAATTTAGGATGCAGGAAATAAATATGGGTGGTGACACTGTAGATGCCTATATCCTAATCCACACCCCTATTCAGATAACTTTTGTAGTTACTCAGTATTTTTTTTAAATTAGTGATAATGCTATAGTAGCAGTATCTCTATTGTCTACAAAAAAATGAAGACAATGAATGGAAGCACTTAAGAGAATCAGCAAGCAGCTTTGAAATATCACATCTTTCTGTGTTATAAGACATGCAAGCGAACAGGAAAGCAGACATGATGATTAGAGATACAAACAATTCTTTTACTAAAAAGATTGGCGCACTTCATCTTTTTATTTCATACAACTGTATTTATAAAACAGTAAGCTGTGTATTTCATAAAACACTCCCCCTTTACCTGTACAGATGGGTTGCCATAGCTGTCCACTACTTCCTTTGTGATAGTACAAATAATGATTAAGGCCTACTCCTCACATCTTTCTTAGCTGACGAGGCTACTCTCATACTGCAGACAAAAGACTGCATCATGTGCGTTATTATGCAGTACCTAAATATGCATGTTCTGCTGACCAATTGAGTTCAGTATGTCTGTAACAAACTCTTCTGATTCTTTTTGGTTTGTATATTGCCAGCAAGGAACCTTCAAAGGCTGATGAAAAAGTCTCAGGAGAATATAAAATCACAGGGTGCCTGCTCGCTGATTTTCATTTTGACTTACCTGATGCAGAGTTAATCCTGTCTTCCTTTTTTATCTAGTATCACTTCTACCTGCAATCAAAGATTTTTTTGCCAGAGGTACCTACAGGCAGAACCATGCACCTATTGGCTGCTATGCCTCCTTCTCCTCAGGAAACTCCGCTCCTGATTAGATCATGGCATTGGGAAAGTCTCCCTTGCACACAGGTGTGATTTTGGCATTGTTTTGAACTATTTTGGCAGGTAACAATGACCTAAACCTTTGTTGGAAGTGTTTGTCTTCTCATTTTTGATCGTATGAAAAGACAGCACGATAATTTTAATTGATCATCAAAGGGCTCATGGAACTCTGTGGGGCATATGATCACTTCATTTGCAAAAAGAGAGCAGCTGCTCTATGGCACCTTCAAGGGTCTTCTCAGAGCCATACAACTCGGATTTCTTTTTGAGGAGGAATGTCTCAACCCAAATCTTTCACTTGCATGATCTACTCTTACTAGTTACATTTCCTAATTGGGACTTGCACGCAAAAAGGCAAATTTAATTCACAGGAATCAATTTTTGTGAATATGACACTGGATAGAGAATGTGAAAAGGACGTCCTAATTCTACTAGATTATGGGCCCATATGAACTTGCTATGCTCATCTTCCATGTCATGCACACCTGCCCGCTCTTTTCAGACTGCCAGTTTTCTAGGAGCAGAATTGTCTCTGCTTTAATTAGCACAGTACAACTCAAGTGTGATTTCAACATAAGCAAGGGCAAAGGCACTACTGTCACACAAGTAATGATGATGATGATCCCAAAATACAGGCATTTGAGGTTCTAAATTAAGATTTGGCTACAGTATCAAGAAGCTTGCAGTTGAAATACTGAGCCTATTTTGTTAATTTACCTGCTGCCACACACCTTCCAACCGACAGCACCAACGTNTGCCACACACCTTCCAACTGACAGCACCAACGTGTCTAAAAAATTATGCCTTGAGTATCTGAGTGGAATGCAAGCCATGAAACAAACAAACAAAAAAAAAATCAGGGAGGAAGATAACATTCAGAACACCTCAGCAAAAACTACAGCAGAGCAGCTGTCTAACAAACCAGTCTAACAAATTATTTAACTAGTGACTTCAAGTTTATCTGATTTTTCTACTTAGAGCCAGGCTTTGTCTTCATTAATTACTTTCACTATACACGTTTCTCCCCCATCTTTTTAGAACAGGAAATGCAAACAAGATCCTTACCACCCCATAGGCGACAGTATCTGAATACATTCTCATTTCTGGATACACGCTGACAAGATACCACCTAAAGGTCTTGCACTGGAGCTTTTTCCTCAAGGCCTTCCTCTCAGAAATATCACCAATATCAATTCCGGAGTCCTACACATCAAACAAAGGACAGAAAAAGCAGAAAAGACATCAGTGACACACTTCTGTGTAAACTAATCATCCAGACTCTCCCTCATTGCAAAGATGATTATGCCCTATGATGAATATCAGCTTTTGGTTGCAGAGGGAGTCTGTCACCCACACACACTCCATAAGTGCCCCAATTAAATATGATACAGGTCACCATGGCGGGGTGTCTTTCAAAGTCTGCTTTGGTCAACGGAACCACTCCTATTGACTGCCGTGGGGTTTAGATCTAGCTTCCAATGAATATCACCGTTGTTCTCTAATTTCCTGGCACTTTCCAAATCCAAAAGTAATTGGCAGTAAGCAGAAAGTTGCCCTAGAAACAACCTTATTGCTGGCGTCCCACTGTGGCCTAATCATTAGTATATGACACTTTCTGGCCGTTTCTGAAGTCTGGGTTTACCGCTTCACTGCAAAGAGCAGAAGCTCTGCTCACCTTTCTGAAATATTTATTAAATTTCTCTTGTATTGTAAAAAGAGAAGTTGCTATTTTTGTTAAAAGCAATTGCACAATATTCTCTCCCCTATTTTTTATTCTCCTTTACATTTCTGGCTAACCTAATTTCTACTTATCATAAAAGCAGATCATAAAGCGTGAGTTTCATAAAGTCCCTGTGTATAAAAATCAATAATTTGTCACATTAAAATCACGCAGCGGAAATTTTTAGAGAGGGATCTAAGTGCAAATCCATGGCTGCTATTTGACAGGAAGTAAAATGAGACATTTTGCTCCACGCTGTGCTCTACCACTTCTGCCTCAGAACAAAACGCAGGATAAATAAATTTCCACAGGGAAACCCTATAGTCTATCTACTTAAACAACAGCCTTTACTGGGCCATAAACACCCCAAATATTTTTTCAGCCAATAGATATGATTTAAAAATAACATTGGAAGCACTGAATTTTCTTAGTTAACATCAAAAAGGTATCTTTCTAAGTATCTAGGCTTCTGAGCTGCTGAAGCAATAACTGTTTCTTACATCCCAAAGTAATGAATTAATGTGAATCTGGAACAAGTATATTTTATCATGGAAGCATTTTCTAACTAAAGTAAAATTGACTTCCACATTAGCAAAGTATACTAAAAAGTAGGAAACTGAAGTCTGGCATAAACAGGCATAACTCATGTTAATCCTTAAAAATGATGACTCCCCTCCCCTCAAGCCCTACATCATTCATAAAACTTTATGTGGAACTACTCCTTAAATGATTATTTTTTCCTGACTTTTCTAGCAAGTGGATAGAGGGAGGTGCTGTAGGGTGCTGTAAGACAACCAACTGATCCCATGGACAAATCCCGCTCTTGCACCACTCTGGCTGCACTTGCACTTGCCAGTGTACCTGCCACTTGCGTGAAGGAAAAGGAGGATGCCAGCACACAGACATTCGACTTCCAGCACTAACAAGGCTTCCTGGGATCAGGTACTAAATTGGTTCAGTGTATCCCAACTCCTTTCCACACAACCCTGCAGGCATGAATGCTTGTTTCCTCACAGTTTATTGTATAAGGTAAGAAAGAGCCTCTAGGGCCTCAGCGATCGCATCCCCCCATGCAGCTGGAGAAGGAAAACAGCTCAGAAGCAGCACGCTGGCTTTATCACCAGCAACAACTCAGTGTGTTCCCCAAAGCTGAGAAGATGATGCGAGGAAAAAAAGAAAAAAACAAACCCCAAAACACAGGGGAGGACACATGAGCACAGCTCTTGCTTCTGGGACTTGAAAAATCTTTCCTTTGGGTTTTAAGTGCTTTTTCTGAAACTATTTCTCTAAGTAGTTTGGATGCAGAAATCACCATGGTATCCGAGATCCCCATTTGAAGCCCTCAGTACTTCAGAGCCACCCACAGAGATCCCAAGAGGGCAGTCACAGCACACTGCCAAATGAGTCTAACTCCTTTTTATTACTATTAGCTCTCAAAGACTAAAACCTCTGGAAACATCTGACTACGGGGCTTCTCAGAGATCTGGGAATTCTTCCATGGAAAAAACAGGTCCTGTGGTTAACATTTTGGAATAACATATTTCATGGAAAGTCCCGTCTGTTATAAGTGAATACAATTCTATTACCTACACAGTCCATTACCAGTGCACTATTTCATCAGCTTCCAGGTAGAAAATTACTCCTGTAGTTATCCACTTGTGTAACAGTATTTGGCCGTGCTATCTATCTGTCCTCTCTGCATGTCTCTCACAATGATGTCTCGACATATTTTTGCCTAAGCTGAAGCCAGGTTTGATTTGAAAATTGTCCCTCTTTGGTATTTTGCCTTTAATTTAATCTTGAGGTAAGCAAAGATGAAACAGAAATATTGCCATCCAGTCTGATATCTAAATTTGATCTAACTCATCCCCAGTCTTTCTCATCCACCATCCCTTTGCCCCCTGCCTACTGGAAGTCTGTATTACAAGTGTCCCGCAAGCTTCAAGTTATTTCTAAGGTTGCTCCCTTACACTGAATACTCTCTCTTTCCACTGCGTTTCTATACCAGCCAGAGACTGCATTGCTTCTAACCTTTTGATGTACAAAAGAGGACTCCCACTAACGATGTAGGTTTTCTTTACACTGACTGATTCAATTACAGTGCTTGGGAGTGTAATTTTGTACTGTATTTTCCTTTCCCTTAAAAGGCCAGAAGCTTTCCTTAAACATGTACTTGTTTCCTACTGCTCTAGAATCAGTTCAGTACTCACACAGTTTAGCATGAGAAAGAAAAAGCAAGTCCCAGGGCTTCGGAGCTCTTTCCTTAATTCTTGGCACTAGGCCTTGCACGATGAACACAAAGATGCTTAGAACAGCGTCAAACTACAAAACTTATTTGGGATACTTGAGCACATGCCAGGCTGTCAGAGCAAAACAGAGCCTCAACACTCTTCTAAGCTCTCCCCTATTTTCCACATGGCAAAAGATGGAAGCTGGGTGAACAACTCTTGAATGTATCCAGCTGTAAGTCACAGATCCCATTTAACAGAAAAACTTTCTGATGGTAACAAAGGTGCCATACTGTCTCTGAACACCCTGTAGCAATTACTAGGTAACCAGTAGATTCAGGCTTTATAGGCATGTTACAACTGTGAAAACTAAGCTGTTTCCCCAGTATATTTTAAATAAGTATGTGGGCGTGTGTGTGTTTATTTGGTTTTCTACAGCAGTGAGAAATACAAATGAAGGTTCTTTGTGCTACAGGTTCCGTACATACACAGAGTAACAGATTTCTCCCTACAACAGAGGCTTCTTATTACATTGCAGAGGAGACTACCACTATTAAAAGCTGATTTAGCGCTTGCCATTTCCAGCTTTTAAGTTTGCGCTACGGTTTGACAGCAGTAGCCTTTGTGAAGAAGAGAGAATATAATCTGCATTGCAATTTATTCAAGCAGTTCAGTGCAATGATTAGTGTATTTGTGGTGGGAAAATGACTGGAGATTGAAGTAGTAAGAAAACTTGTTATTACTCTTCAAAACTGTAAACAGAATCAGTTTTGGCAGTATAACATCTGCCAGGAAAACACCTTGATGCACTTTGTGACCTGAAGAAATCAGTTCAATCCATGCACTGCATTTATTTCTCCTCTGTTTAATAAAATATATTTGTTTCCTTTGTTTAATCAATGAGTTTTTAAATTTACTACAACAGGCTTATTTTTTTCTGATCTGTCAGCACAATCAAGACTTGTAATAATAACAGCAACTTATCTTTGCATTCTCTATGAATCTGATTTCCAAATTGCATTTAAATCTGAACTTTGCACAAGATTAAGCACCACCACCATCATATCTGGATGCATGTTATGTAAATATGTGTATACTTCTGTATATCCTGGTTAGCAAAAGGAATTTCTCAGTTCTGTGTTAGTGCTATCTTTGCAAGTCAAAAGACTGAAAATTTATCAATCAATGCAGATCAACCGATCTTCAGGAAAATAACTAACAATAAAAACCAGAAACTAAAATTGAAATCTATCAGGTTAATCACAAATACAATTCATTTTAAATTGTTTTGATGTAAAATAAGTAACCCTATCTTCCAGAAATGTCTTTATTCTCGTATGCACTGCCATGCCATTACTCAAAACAGGGACACTTAAAAGGTAGTTTGCATTCTGTGAACATGGGACTACCTTCCAGAAAGGTCCTTTCCCTATACCAGATAATAAAGGATTTTTTTCTCCGTGCTTTTATGGTATATTATGTGGCTAATTCTGCAACATGCACACAGGACAATGACTTCCCCACTTCGCCAAAATTGTCCAGTTTTAACCATGAGAAATGAAGGAAACTATGGAAAGCAGCTGAATCAACATCAGCATTCATATATCTAGCCGGGGTTTGTTTTCTAATCATTTTGCCTTATTAAACTAAAGGAGAAATACAACATTGTATTTATTGAACCAGAAATCCCACCAAAACCAGTTTCTCTGAAGAGCTGCAAAATCACTCGGAGAGATTTTACAGAGATTTTAGTAAAGAAAAAATAAATTGCCCAAGTTCATTTATTAAGTCTAGAATATTTGCTTTTGCTGTCGTGATGAGAACTGCATGCTGTAAGTCAAACCGCAAATTCAACTACAGCCACAGTTTCCAACCTCTAGGTGGAAACAACCTATTCTACGTGGATCCTGAATATTTTCAGAATAGGTACAGTCACCTTTCCCAGAGCCCTATAGCTCTGAACAGTTCAGAGATTAAATACCATTGACTACAGAAAAACAACTAAAATCAGGCATCAAACTGAAGTCTCAGGTTAGCCATCTGACATTATCTTTTCAATACAATGGACCAACCATTGGTCATCTATGGAAAAGAAATCTGGACAAACAGGCCAAAACCAGCTAGTTTCTGCAATATGTCATGACATCCACCAGCCACCCTTACTCTGATGTGAAATTACTCAAGAATGATATACCCACACTTGAATCGATAGATGTTAACACCCCTTGCCCTTTGGCAGAACTCCCCTCACAAATCTGGCAGAATTATAGCTCTCTGTGATGGTAAATAGGAGACTGAAATTCAAAATAAGATGTGTAATATAGCTTTGATGCTTCTCTTTTCCACATTTCTGCAGCTACTAGATTAAAATCTCCATGAAGAGTCATCAATGAGGATGATGAACTTGACAAGAAAATAATTTTTAAGGAACCTGAAGACAAAGAAATTACTCTAGAATAAGGCAAAACTACATATATATTTTTATATATAAGTGCGTATCTTACGCCTCTATGTAAGACGTAAATACATACATGCATGTATACAAATAACTAAATCCTAGCAGAAAAATCAAATTTCAGAGTAGGAAGCAAACCCAAAACGATCTAAAGCTAAAGCTTGCAAATGCTGGTCTTTGTAACTCACCTCCTGGGGTATGTTCCATGCCATATAGACATGGCTCTTAAATTCATCCATCCAGACTTCAGCCACCCTTAGTGCATTTCTCCGGACATGAGCAGTCAGATCTTCTGTGTACGGTTTATGTGCTCTTTCAATGTGGGCAATCCTGGAGCAAGGTAGAACCTCAACACTTCCTCCACACTGCCATACCTAGGAGGAAAAAACACATTCTGCTAGTGAGAGCTACCTACACCACTGCTGTCCTTTAGTAAATGCACTAAAATTATTTTATTTCTATGCATGTCATTGTTACAATGCAGAATAACTACTCAAGACTTATTTGACTGTACAGAGGGTTTCTTTAGACAGCTGTGAGAAGAAAGAGTTATTACCTTGCCTTACCATGAATTATTACTATTACTTAACCTTACTACAGAACTATTACATTACCAGTAGCCTCTCATCACAACCTTCCTGGATCAATTTAGCTATTCTCGAGATTATTACTAAAATTATTCATAGGGCATCCAAAACAATATCATCTGGGTTCAAGTTTTAATGCCTTGCAGGCATTTCTCTAAGACTGTGCACAGTCCATCTCAATGCATACACACGCTATTCAGAATCTTGAACTAGCCAGCCTTATGTAAAAGGGAAACTAAGCCAATCAACTTTTTAAGATCACTAAAGTTTCAGGTTCTAGGAAGATTAGGAATATAAATGCAACTTTGTTTTAAACATAGCTCAGAAAGGATCAGGTTTATTTCTTTTGAGAAGGAGTGACAAAGACTAAGTGCCTAGCAAAAACGTTCTATGAACAATTTCAACACACACTATTCTTATAAACGATAATACATTTAGAATGTGGGTTACTGTACCTGCTCAAATGTGTTTCAGTTTTGCCCACTACTGCAGCTGGGAATGTCCATAACGTTAATCACAAGTACTGCATTCATTTCTGATTTTCTCTCTGCTTTCAAGTGAAGAGAAAACCACTTTGGCAGCCTTAACAGTCAGTGAAGTACTTGAATTATTCTACATAGAAATTCTTTTTCTGTGTATTCTGTATTATGTAAACTTCCTAACAAGATCAAGGCAGCCCATTCATAATGGTTGGGTGGATGCTGCTCAGGTGAAAATCCAGATGTACTCAAAATGTTTGATCCTGCTAAACAAGTACCTCAGTGTCCCAGAGGCAGGTGTACTCACTGAGAAGTGACAGAGTTTGCCTTACAATACTGCTAGCAGAGATTCCTGAGGCTTGGTAACTCATACCAAGAGAGGAAAAAATGAGAGCGAGGGTGGCTCCTTCTTCGTACAGCTCATCCAGGAGAGAGTGTATTCCGGTCTCCTTCCTAGTGGCCAGGGATGTGGGTTGGCAGAACATCATGTTCTGGAGCTGATCTCGGACACCTCAGGTCTGTCCATCCTATAGGCATATGCTCTACTAAGGAGGCACTTTGTTCAGTCATTCATTTTATATATTTAGACATCTGGCTTGAATACAGTATTTTAGGCATTTGGCAGCTCCTGAGACCAGAAAATGTGGCATGGATTCAGAATGTTTACAAAGCCTTTTCTGAACTGGTGCCTAATTGCATTCAGCATATGCTGGGAGAATAGATAGAGCCTTGGTTTTCAGAGCTCTCTGGAAGATGAGCTATCCCATGAACCTACTGTACAGTTGAGGAGGGAGCTGAAAAGACTTCAGCGTATCTCCGTGTCCAGAACTTGGAAAACAGTAAGAGTAAATAAACAGAACCATTACCAACATCAGGGCAGATGATCATAAATGTTTAAAAATAAATGGGCAATTGATCTGGCGCAAGACTAAATAATCTGGAAACAACATTTGCGTCCTGTCTTTCTAAACAACATATAAAGTGGGAAATCCAGTTTAACAATCTAACAAAAATAATAGTTTGTCAAACATTTAATTTTAAATGTTTCAGTTACATTCCCTAATAAAGATTAAATGTGAAGTATCATCAGGCTTTGTTCACACAACGCCTGCTTTCAGTCCAAGCCATTTCGCAGTACAGCATTGACATCCAGCTATAAATTGTTTCAGAGTTACGCACTGTACACTGTTTAAATTAGTATCACAAAAGACACAGAAGATATAGAGATGGTCATAACTTAGCCTAGGACAAGACAATTCACATGCTGCATGCGCTGTCTACTCTGCCTAGCCTTTGCTCATTTTAACTAGGGATGGCCTTGATCCAAGTCCAACATGTGAACACCAAATCTTTTGTGGGATTTCAGAGTTAGGTCTGAATGCCATCTTGATAACAAGCTGAGCCAAAAATTCACGTCTACAATAAGCTGAATTTCCAAGTAAATTTCTAGGGTCTGAAAATCTGAAGAGCAGACTCATCTATAGTTTTAGTACTGATTCAGTAATCAGTAAAATCTAATTTGACTTTATAATGAAGTCATACGTGTTTTCAAAAAACATCCTGAGATGACAAAGTCTTTAATATAGTTTGTAAATAACAATTACCCACTACCTGAATAAACATCAATTAATCAAAGCTGGTGGCCACTCCTGTCTCTCAGACACTGTCAGTCTTTGTTCTGTTTCCAAAGACTANAGGTTGTATTAAACAGCTTCAAAACCAAATCCTATTGTTTCTAAACAAATATCTCCTGCAATCCCTGACAATGCGATTAGCACGCACCAAAACTGGACTAGAGATATATGCTAGTAGTTTCTATATATCAAGACGAATAAAAGTCCTTTAATTAATGATTTTTTAAAGAGGAAGACATGAGAAACACATGTGATCTGAAGATGTGGGAATCATAAGTTACACCGTATGCAGAGCTTCCAGTTACAGCACTAAACAAGCAGCACTACCCTAAGATGGAGGCTACAAAGCCTTGCAGAGCACTTGCAGAGTGAAAGCAGACTGTATAAGGGCAGAAAGCACAATCCTGAGTTGCTCAGTTGGTCACATCTAGGACAAGCCATAGTACCTTTCTCTCCCACAAGCATTTTTTGCCAGTGGGATTACAGTACGGTGAGAAAGCTCTTTTCTCCAAACATTTGATTGCACTTAGGGAGAGGTCAGTTGCAAAGGAGGAAAATGTAGGTAGGCATTAAAGTGGGATTTTCAAATGGCATGAAACTCTCCTGGAATCTCAAGGGATTCTGGATTCCCAACTCCCCAAAACATGTGCAAAATCTCCAGCCAAGGAATGAAGGGCTTTGCTAGTCATATTCTAAATATTAAACACTATACTGAACAGGATATAGGAATACTAAACAATATAACATGATTAACTGACTGCTACAGAAAGTGTTAGGTTTTTTTTCATTCTTCCCTGATTAAATTTGGAATAAAGGAATTTCTTGCAGCTAGGTCAAAAACACCCATCCATTTTTTCTTTCTTTCCTTCTTAGACCAACTGTCCACTTGAATCTGACCACTCCTAGCTTCCCCCATCTCCTTTACTCGTGTAAACAAATCCATGGTACTCCACCCATTGTGTTGGAGCCATTGTGGATGATTGGATGGTTTTTCAAAACACCTTGAGAAGGTGTAAATCTCATATCAGAACTGCACAGCAGAGACTCATTACTTACTCTGAACCAAAACCTTTTGGTCAAACACAGTTTTTAGGGTTTTTTTTTTAATTAATATTTTAATACTAAGAAACGTATTTTCTTAAAGTCTCAACTCAGAGGGAAGTTGCAAAGCCTTTTAGAGTGGTTTGTTCTTCATCTAATAAAATTCCTGTAGACAAGAGACTGTCTTTATAGTTAAGAAATAGGAATAGGGGGTCAATTCCTCACACCTTTGCATGTTTCCCCTGTGAATTTCACAGGTCTTTTTTTGCTGTCACTAGGAATCTTAATTCAGGCTTCATCCATAGTGAACAACACCTTTCTAGTTCTCCGGCACTGTTATTTTATGTGATGGCTATAAATAAATACAAAGGTGTAAAATCAGTGAAGCTTTTCCAAATTATCACTCATGAATTTAGTAGGAACTCTAAAGATAAAAGAGCTTCAAAGATTTTTTTTAACCACATGGAATGGTTTGAAATAAAATGTTATATCTCTAAGCATAGTGTCTCTGCAATCAGTAATACTTAATGACAAACCCACTCATACAAATTGCAAGGAAGAAACTTGATGAATTACTGAAACTATGGTTAAAAGGAAATACAGCACCTTTTCCTGTTGCCCATGAAGATGTTTTACCTATGGTACCAAGAGGTAGAAATTGGTAGCAATAGTCTCAATTTCCTGCCAAATCCCTAAACATACATATACACTTGTCAAAACCCCCCATATCCTTCCATCATTGTGATACAATAAACAGCAATTCATGTTTCATTCTGTAAAAGCACCAATTGCCACACTGTACCAATGGGTCTCAGGCTTAGCCTTAAGGCAAAGACCTTAGAAAGTTTTCAAGTGTGAGGGACTGCATATCTTTGGGAGTACGTAGCATGATTGCTGCAGCCCCAGCAATGCAGAAAGTTTGCTTTTCTTTGGAGGAATTCCTTGAGGTTCTGGTCCTGCTGGTTCACTTTGCACAAACAGTCTTTTAGAACAAGAACACACCAACTGGAGTTTCTCTTCCAAAGAGCTCTCAGAATCCACTTCAGTCTGTTTTCAATGCTCCTTTCCAAGAGTACCTTAGAAAGGGCTCTTTATTCTTGAATTTCCTGATGAGGTTCATATATTTGGTACAGCCCCAAGAAGGGCTTAGAGGACTTCCTCCTCTTGAAAGGGCTCCTTCATCACTAGCAAAAGGTAGTAAAATTCCACTAAAAAATTCAAGGTGTAAAGGGACAGCAGCAGTGCCAAGGTGACTTCTACCACTTACAAAGCTGAAATACTAAGATCAGCAAGGCCTATGACCTAAAGTAAGCAAAGCAAGTGGGAGATGATAGGAACATTAAATGAACACAGCAAATCTATTTGGGGGGAAAAGCAAAAGGGGGGGGTGGGGTGGGGAAGCTCCCTTTTAAATCTTAAGTTGTCGTGACTTATGTGGAGAATTTGTCCAAGCCCTAAACACTTCTTACTGCTAATTTACTGAAGGTACATTTACATGTAAGCTATAATTGTGGCCCTNTCCCCCATCTCCTTTACTCGTGTAAACAAATCCATGGTACTCCACCCATTGTGTTCACACATCGGTGTGAATTTATGTTCAAGGTTAAAGTAGCCCCACAGAGCAAACAGAAAACCTGTTCTTCCCATTGGAAGAGCCAGGAAAGCAGAGAACATGTAAAACTGCAGAGAGAACACAGGTGGTGGCACAACAGATCAGCTGCAACTTGCGCTCTGGTAAAGGAGTAAAGGACCAAAGTATGGGCAGTCCAGTGGGATGGCACAAGTAAGGCAGCTACGGAAGCAGTAACACACCAAATGGCTCCCTTAAGCATTTCGCAAAGGCATAAGCTGTAACACCACTGTGCTATCATCCCTCACTCATTCCCACCAAACCGATGGCACCAGTGACAGCATTTGCACAGCCTTCAGTGTGCAGCAGAAACGGGTGACTCACACATCCTTAAAAATGTCTAAATCAATTTGGTCATAATTCTTTTTAGAGCAAATTCCATTCACATCTGGGAAATCTGTTTCACTAGAAAAAGAGTTTCCATTTCTATTCAGTTTTATTTTTTACATCCACATCCTTTAGCAAATCCTTTTCAATTGCATTTAAACATATTTGAATTTGCATATTTAATCAAAACAATTACAATTCTGAAGCTGATCCCTCTCTCGAATATTTAATTTATACTTCATTATAAAATGATATAACACTTCTTCATTAAAAGTGTTTCTTTTTATCTCTTTAATCACTGAGCGTTCTTTTCATGTTGTGGAAGCTTAATCTAATAAAAAAATAAACCCTACATGATGCTAAGCAGTTTATTAGCATGTACTGCATTCATTAAATTTGCAAAGATCATGCAGTTTCTCCAAGAACTGATGTGACCTTGTTTGAAACCATCTTGGACTGCAAACAAAACTTTTTAATAATTAAGTGATTTCTCAAAAGGCTGAAGTAATTTCTAGCTTCTACGAAGTCTGCAAATGGCAAAATTTGAAGAACTCATTAAAGATGCCCTGAAGATAAAAAAAATAGTCAGCATGAATTAATTACTATGGAAACAAATAGTCACCAATATCTTTAAAATATATTTTGGGGAACAATTTAAGCAATATTTTTGAATCTTGTTAACCTTTGTCATTACTATTAATCATTTACTGATTACCAATAATGAGCTTGATGCTTTACAGGCAAGTATGAATAAACTAGTTTTATTCAATACCACAATCTAAGTCCGTGATCATTTTCGGTCTGCATAAACTCAGGGTCACCTAAACTCAGGATTAGAAAAATCCAAATATAGGTGGACAGGAAGAGAAAGAAAATACACTGCTTACTGAAGCTATGATTATGGTTTACTCCCTGCTTCTAGATGTTGAATAGGCTGGAAAAGAGAATCATGCCATTAGCATTTAGCCCCGCAGAGTGGGAAGCTAGGGTGTAGCTTAATTTCAAGAGGTGACTGCCTGTAGTCACAGCTCAGAACAGTACGCATAGAGAAATCAGAGACTGAAGAGAGATTTTTTTATGTTTTACTTAAACCCTGTGAGGTTTTTGAAGACTATTCTACTTATCATCATACAAGCATGTCATACTTTCAGGTAAACTACCTATTTGTGTGCAAGAACAGTTTTTTTCCATAATGAAGCTGATGATCTTAATGTGAAATTGTAAACAACCTACAAAAACACACTCCTGCAATCTAAAAGACTTTTTAAAAGAAAATAAAAGGCTTTAACATAAGTAGAACTGCTCTCAACTTTTAAAATGTAAATTATCCCTTAAATCTTACGTTTGAAGTCATCATTAATTGCCTTATAGGCCTCATTTTACATTAATTGTGCCTTTACAGAACACTGTCATTGAAAAAGTAATACATGAAAAGATTCTTCCCATATTAAATTGTCAGTAGTTTCCTTCCTTGTTTAGCTGATTGCTTCATTATGTACTTTTAAAATTGTTTTGTTCTGCAGGGATTAATTTTGCACATATCTTCATGAGGTGTGAAACTTTTACAATGTATTGTTAAACTGCATATGTTGTGTTGCTGGTTTACAATTGCAGGAACTACTCTATGCCTTGTGTTACTAGGAGATAACATGCTTCAAGGGTCACTGAAGGCATACGGCTTCATTCAGTTCTCTTTCAAATGTGTCTATCATTGCTAGGCACAGCAAATAACTGACACATAAATCGCTACATTGCCAAGTTTAAGTCATAAATAGGAAGTAAAAGAAATCACTTTTCATCTTAAAAGGCAAAAAAGCAGCAAACAGAATAACCAGATCACCACTGGTTTAGTATTCATGGAGCAACTTAGTGCACTTCCGATCTTTTATGTTTTTATCTTTCACTCCCTTACCATAACCGTACTTAGCTTGATCAGTCTTGTTAATCTTGCACTAATCCTAAAGACTTCATCAGTACCAGAACACCAAGCTAAGAAAAGAAAAAGAAACGAAAAGAAAAGAAAAAGAAAAGTAAAGAAAAGAAAAGAGAAAAGAAAAATTTCAGCTGGAAGGGACCTAGAATGATCATCTAGTCCAACTGCTTGACCAGTTCAGGGCTGACCAAAAGTCATGGCATTAAGGGCATTGTCCAAATGCCTCTTAAACACTGACAGACTTGGGACATCGACCACCTCTCTAGGAAGCCTGTTCCAGTGTTTGACCACCCTCTTGGTAAAGAAATGCTTTCTAATGTCCAGTCTGAACCTCCCCTGGCATGGTTTTGAACCACTCCCACATGTCCTATCATTGGATACAGGGAGAAGAACTCAGCACCTCCCTCTCCACTTCCCCTCCTCAGGAAACTGTAGAGAACAATGAGGTCACCCCTCAGCCTCCTTTTCTCCAAGCTAAAGAAACCCAAAGTCCTTAGCTGCTCCTCAAAGGACATTCCTTCCAGCCATTTCACCAGCTTCGTTGCCCTCCTCTGGATGCATTCAAGGACTTTCACATCCTTCTTAAGTTGTGGGGCCCAGACTGCGCACAGCACTCAAGGTGAGACTGCACCTATGTTCAATACAGTGGGATAATCGCCTCTTTTGACCGGCTGATTATCCTGTGTTTGACGTACCCCAGGATGCAGTTTGCTCTCTTGGCTGCCAGGGCACACTGCTGACCCTTATTGAGCCTGATGTCAACCAGCACTCCCAGATCCCTTTCTGCAGGGATGCTCTCCAGCCACTCCTCTCCCAATTTATACTTATTCCTGATGTTACTCCACCCTAGGTGCAGAATTCAGCATCTGGACTTGTTAAATTCATCTCATTAATCATTGCCCAATGTTCCAATCTATCTAGACCCTTCTGCAAGGCATCTTGTCCCTCAAGAGAGCCAACAGCACCTCCCAGTTCGGTGTCATCAGCAAACTTGCTAATGGTGCATTCAACTCCTGCATTCAGATTGTTGATAAATATATTGAACAAAACTGGCCCTAGAATTGAACCCTGAGGAACACCACTGGTGACCAGTCCCCAGCCAGATGTAGCCCCATTCACTACAACCCTTTGAGCTCTGCCCTTCAGCCAGTTCTTCACCCACTGCACCGTGAGCCTGGTCATCCCACAGTTGGACAACTTATCCACAAAGATGCTGCAAGGGAAAGCCTTACTAAAATCCGGAAAAAGTACATCCACCGCCTTCTCTTCATCCTCTAGGCAGGTGACGTTAAACAGGACTTTCCCTTTGTGAACCCATGTTGACTGTGCCTGATGATTGCATTATTCTTTAAATGCCTTTCAATAGTACCCAATATAATATTCTCCATATTTTTTTCAGGAATTGAGGTTAGACTAACAGGTTGGTAGTTCCCTGGGTATTTCCTCATGCCCTTCTTGTAAATGGGAGTAACGTTGGCTAGCTTCCAGTCAGCAGGAACCTCCCCAGACTCTTAAAACCTTTGGTAGATGATTGAGAGGGGTCCTGCCAAAACATCCACTAGATCCTTCAGTGCTCTGGGATAAATCCAATCAGGGCCCATGGACTTGTGAACGTTCAGCTGATACAGCTGGTCCCTTACAATTTCAATGGCCACAAATGGAAAGTCACTGTTCCCACACTCACGGTCCTCTGACTCGGGACCGGGCAGCCCAAGGTCTACCAGTATTACTAAAGACTGAGGCAAAAAAAGCACTGAATGCCTCTGCTTTTTCTTCATCCCTATTAGTCAGATGACCACCTTCAACAAGTATCTTTCCAATGTTTTCTTTAGGCCTCCTCTTGCTATTGACATACATAAAAAAGCCCTTCTTATCTGAAACAACACTGGCCAGTTTCAACTCTAATTGAGCTTTGGCCTTTTGTGTCTTCTCCCTGCATATACAAACCACAGCTCTGTAATCTTCTTGTGAAACCTGACCTTGCTTCCAGAGATCATACAATTTTCTTTCCTCTTGAGCTCCAGGAGGAGTTCCCTGTTCAGCCAAGCTGGCCTTCTGCCCTGCTTGCTTGACTTATGACACAAGGTCCTGTGACACATGTAAAGGTATCTGACCTTTGCAGCTTTGACCCAAACACGCTGGATCCATCCTGGTGAATCCATCCCAGTCATCTGCTCCGTTCTGTTACACCACAACCATCCCTTGCTTTCCCACACTGGTCTTCCTCTAATCTTTGTTAGAATACTAAATCAGTCTTACAGTAATAAAACTCTCCATGAAATTAAATTTTAGAGATCTCTCACCTCAGTATCATGTTAAAACAAATATGGAATCTTCACAGACTAGGCCATGAAGAATTGTAATATCAGAAGCTACAATGGCCTTGCCACCATGCCGTGACTTAAAGTGCAGAAAGATATTAAACATGAGGCTATCTTATAATAATGCACTAGTTAATTTGCATCTCACTTGAGTCCACTAATTTGAAAGTGCATATTGACTTAAACTATTTTACTTCTTTCAATACCACTATAAAGAATTTTCTCTCATAAAACATCAAGATGTCTATATTACTGCCTGGTTGGCAATGCGCAACCACACAGGCACAACCAGGGAAAAAACATCTGTGAGAAATCTCCAAGTGCCTCGTCCTCCTTACTTGTAGGCAATAATGATGCCACGTGTTAGCTGATGCTGTATCAATCATTTGCTTTCCTGTGGGAGCAGCTAATAAAATGTTCTCTCCCCAGAAAGAGCAAAAACACAAAAATGATTCACTGGTAATGTTGTCTGTATGTATAATTGCACATGCTGTAGCTGCAGGTTACCTGCGGAGGCATTCATAGGCAAAACGGGGGGGGAAAAACAAATTATTCAACTGCAGGTTTCACACAAAACCAGAACAAGCCATAGAAAGCCAGTTGCTGTTGATGTCATGACTGAGTCCCGTTTGGAGGCATCACAATTTACTTATTTCATTCTCAATAGAGGCTGTTTTGTTTTTTTCTGTTGGAATTATGACCCTGTAAATAGAGAATATTAGTCTGTGTCATCTTGGAATTCAGGCNGGAGGCATCACAATTTACTTATTTCATTCTCAATAGAGGCTGTTCTGTTTTTTTCTGTTGGAATTATGACCCCGTAAATAGAGAATATTAGTCTGTGTCATCTTGGAATTCAGGTTGTTAACACAGTGAGGCACTTTCCAAAACAAAATTAACCTTAGCAACAATTCTGGCCACACTGAGAAGACACTATTGGTTACACACGGTGCTAGGCAAGTACTTACACCACACTTACGCTGCCAAGGAATTATTTTTATGTTGGTGAAAGTGTGGGCTATGAAAAGCATTGGCTACATCTTGTAAGAAGTAACATTTCGTCAATCTTTACAAACTTTTCTTGCAGAGTTCAGTGTAGAAATGATCTCTTCTGAATTCACAAAATGAATAAAAATAAAAGAGACATCTCAATTTAAAGCTTTAATGTAAACTTAAAGAGAAATCACTATATTAAAAAGCAGTATTTAAATGTTTCTAAAAGGAGCAACTAAGAATATTCTTACTCGTGTAATTCTCAGCCCTTCCCTTCGCACATCATCAACCTAATACTGTTGAACAGCACCTGTGATCATACACTAAGGATTTTTTCTGTACAGCAAATCATTCCCTAGTGGGAAGGGCTATGGCCTACTTATTAAAATCAAGTTAAAAACATGGCTTTAAGACCACAGCAAGTGACGGTAGCTGTAAGCGCAAGAATGGGGGATGTCTAGATTCATTTTCCCAAAGAGAATTTAGGGAAGATCTACTTTGCTCAGCGGAGTGCCATGAAAGGGGACCCAGCAGCAAGGACAAAAAGAGGCGCCATGCACACGACACATCCCACTGCTCACACTCCATGCAAACAGTGCCACTATACAGCAGCTCGGTGAAAAATCCCCTCACTTTCTATGCTCCCTCACAGCCATTTCTACCTCTTGGCACACCGGCCTCTCCGTATTCGTAACACAACAGTTTGTGAGGCAGCATGGTAAATCACGAACTGATTAACATTAAAATTAACCCTGCAGTTGAAAAAAAAGTTACAATGTGAAGGTTTATGNCGTATTCGTAACACAACAGTTTGTGAGGCAGCATGGTAAATCACAAACTGATTAACATTAAAATTAACCCTGCAGTTGAAAAAAAAAGTTACAATGTGAAGGTTTATTTCTGAACTGGAGGTGCTCCGAGACACTGGGTATGAGGCAGCCAGACAACAACGCTGGCAGAGTCAAAGCACCGGTGTGCCGCAAGAGTCAGAACAAAAGGATGGCAAGGAGAAGGAGAAAACCAGTGTAGCTGTTTAAGTCTCTGTGTTGTGAAACTACACCCTAGCTTGTACGCTGTGCAAAGGCTTTCCTTAATAAAAACAGACACCCGTTTACATGTAACTTATTCACAATTTCATATAATTCATGGCCTGTACTAGAAACACTGACATGTAAAATTGCTGGAAACTTCTACGGAAAGAGGAAAAAGTCCAAAATGTTTTCAGATAAATATGGAGATTTGGGGGCAAATGTAAACATCTGCAATTGCTTTATTATTATCAAATTATCAAAATTATTATTATCAAAAAGATTATCAAAAAGAACACTCTTGCAAGGGCATATTATAAGAAAGTGATCTCAGGTGAGTAACAATTGGGATACACAAACACTTTGGATTGGAAATGACTGGACATGTACACCAGGAATAGGCTTCTACGCACCGTATGAGAAAGGCTGTTAACTAGTCAGCAATGAAGCATCATGAACCCAGAAACTGGGGTGAGAGGAGGTTAAAAAAGAAAAAGAAAAAAAAAAGATGGACAGAGCCAAAAGCACCTTCAAAAAAACCAAGCCTCCATATAAACCCACCCCAAAACAAACAGAAAAAATATGGAAGTCACCCCTGGAATTTGAGAAAAAATAGACCAGGGAGAGGCACGACAGACTTCACATCTGCTTGCTCTGCAACAGAGGGACCTTATCATATGGATAACAGCCCAAAGAACTCTGGGACTATTTTGTGGTCAAATAACTCATTTCTGCATCTCTGTTCATAAACTACATTCCTCTAGTTCTCCACCAACAGAAAAAGCATCAGCTTCACCTAAGTTCGATACACAAACCGCCAGACTAACAGGAAATGAAGCAGATATATTTATTATAATGTTATTTTATTGCAAATACAACTAATTTCACTATGGCAATATACCGTATAAAAGTAGTGAGCCATACTCAGTCTGAACTATAAATGCAATTTTCCTCCTGGGTCAGCTGATGTAAAGTCTTGATATATCCTTTAGTAGGAGCAAGATCCATTCCTTTTCCCTTAAAGAGCTATTACCTTCTAACAAAATTTCCTCTTACCCATTTAACAGGGCCATTATATCCCTGTGAACACAAATTCAACTGCAAGCACAAAGTCTTTGTGACATACTTAATTCCTCTAAGTCAAAGCCTGGGCTTACATTCCCTTGACTCTGATGATGACTTAGTCTGCTACCTGAGGCAACTCACCGAATATTTGTTCAGGCATCCCTAAAAGTGGTACAACTTCATGGTAACACATATTTGGAAGCTTTATCAAACATGTATGCTGCTTTAAATGACAAAATGATTGCTACAGGCTTGCTCTTGATAGAAAATCTTCTGCTGACTTCAGTAGGAATTGGAACAGGCCTTTAAGAAGCCTATTGCAAATCAGACTTGAATTATCTAATGCAGGATCTAATTGATTGCATCTAATTGATTGCTTCCGTAACTACAAGTAGTGCTTGTGCAAGCACAACCCAGAAGCAGAGCCCAAGTAACGGTGAGAAACGCCAGCCTTACATTCACATTTTGTTTCTGCTATAAGGCAGATACCAACACAGTTCCTATTTGGTCTCTTGGATAAGCAATGTGATTCCCGTTTGCCCTCCAAACGCAATCTGGTCCCTTAAAAGCATGCTTCAATTAGGAATGATTGAACATAAATCAAAAAGAAGCATTACTCATCCTAACATGAATTTAAGAATGTGATTCTGGGGCACAGCAAACGAATCTTTCAAGAATCCCTGATAAAGTGACCAAGCTGCTCAAAAAGAATGCTGTCAAGTCTTGCATCAACCAGCCTGCCTTTATTTTCTTCTGGGGCAAATAAATAGCTTTGCAAGAAAATACTTGCTTGAGGAGAAAATACAGCACTGCTTGTAAGATTCAAGATGCATTCATATTTTGAACTCATCTGTCAGCTTCTAGCTCAAGGCAACAGAACTCTATTAATATTTATTTAATAATATATGTTTAATATTTTACAAATGTTATTACAAAGCCACAGACAAGGGTAAAAATCTTAGAAGTTAAAATAATACACCAAATTAGAGACAAATAGAGCTAAGTAGAGAAACTGATTCATCAGAGTCAAGAGAATAATCCTCCAATCAAAGACCTGTTTTCTGTGACTTGTTACGCTTTACCAACAATGGATGCTTCAGATACAGTTTCCAATAGTTAGGGATTTTCTTGCACTCATGTAACACAAACAACTAGGTATTTGTGCAGATGATGCGGTGACAAAAATACCTCTTAGGAGAGGATACTGGGATAAGTCTCTATTTCGTCAGGGTCTAATTCCTGTCCCTGCACAGTGAATATCCTATCAGTTCAGCTGAAAACAAACCATTTCAAGATTTTAGAAGACACAGTAACAGTTTCTCCTTTATAATGAAAAGAAATCCTAAATAGGTAGACTTTGCTTCTCAGAAGCATCTCAGCTGGGAGATGAAATCTTATCTCACATCACTGAAGATGCAGCTGCTAACAAAGCAAATGGAGAATACGGCTTTGACTCTGTGCATAGGCACAGAGACAGTGATTTACCCAGCCCTGTGATCACATGATGCTGCAGCTGGTCTGCATAGGAGTTTGGCTCACAGTAGCATTACATCCTCTGGAAGAAAATTAGTGATATAAGGACGTGGGACCACGCTCTACTAGGCGTGTTTAAGATAAACAGGTAGCTCAAATGATCCTAACTCTTGCTGCTCTTTCTGTAGTTGAAAGTAACCGCTCCTGTTCCTGTAGATGCTTGCTCTTACATGCTTATGCATAAAATTTCTCAGTGAAAGAACTGGCTTCCAGAGCCTAAACACTGCAAACAATGGAAGAGGCTGTGTGAAATTTGCTTAGAAACTCAAGCCATAGGGAAAAAAAAAAAAAAAAGGAAATTTCATTAGATATTAACTCCATCATATCAGAGAATGTGATACACAACATCTTACTTCTTGGCTAGCTTGGATACCCAGTCAGTTTGGGCACACGGTGTCTGCTTTCTGCTTCTCCACCCCTACAGAGTACTAGATAAAGCTAGATACTTCTTAAAAAAGGAAAATGGCAATGAAAGATGAAACACAGTGAGCAATCTGTAGTCATCGACTGGAGAGCATTTAAAATGGAAACATTATTTATTGCACTGATACTGTAATTATAATGTAGTTTTTATAAAACAATTACTGTCTTTATTAAGTGATTCATCGTAGGCCTCGCAGTTGAAAGCAACACAAGTAATCTAGAGATGACTATTTGGTGCTGCAAAGATGAAAATATAGTTCAGCAGCAGAGACAGATCATCTGGCCTGAAATCACCTGCTGAATAGAGTTTTCCATGCAGCCCTATTTAAAGGGAATGAAAGGCAGCCCCTGGGAGCTGCACCTCTAGGGACAAGTGCTTAGGAGGCACCTGAATGACACGGCTGCCTACCATAATATGAGAGCACATTTGAAGTAGCCACCTGTATTTTGCCAAGATGTGGTGTATGGCCCCAGGTGTGTGCCAGAAGCAGGTGGCTGAGGGAAGGGGCTTGCTTTTCAAGCTTAACATCTGTAAAAATAATACCGTGCTTCCTAAAAGCTCTAATATTGCACTGTACATTTATATTCATCCTGGTATTATCTGGGATATGATGAGAACTGTGAGAAGAGTTGGTAATAAACTGCTGAAAAACCTGTTCATTACAGCTCAGTAATTTGTTTTGATACAGCCTGGAACACAGATCCAAGTCAGGATAAAGTTAGATGAGGCAGCATACATTATGCTACCTTGCACACTACAATCTGTTACAGATGAAAGTAGTTTATGTAGGTCAGGCACTGCTTCCCTGGAGACAGACAAAAAGCCATAAGGAAATCAGAGCAGTGTTGGGCCTTATTCCAGTGATCCAGTCTACTCCAAAGTTTCAATTATGCAGAGATTTGTGTCTCTCTGGTCTTGTCTATCAAAGTACTCTTCCCAATCAACTTCTGCAAGGCTAAGTATAGCAGACTGGACAGCATATATCTCATGATGCAAAACTAGATAAAACTCCTCACGCTCACAAGGAGACAATAGTTTGTCAGTTGAAAAAAGAAAAGAAAAATCAAAGTGACACTAATTTTCAACTCATTGCAACACTGAGTTGCAAAATCAGGTTTCAGGAACAGAGGCAGCTCTCTGGCCCTCACCGTGAGGAGAGTGGTGTTATTAAAAGAAGCAGTCTTGCATTTCTCTCTCTCTTTCCTTAAAATTGTGCTCTAATGTGACTAAGAAGGGACCTGCCCTTCAGTCTTGCTGCAATAACACTTCATCTCTGACAGGTGGGAGAAAAAGAATTTCAGGAACTCAGAAGTAAAAATGAGTATTCTTTGTTATATCTCCCAGTCTCAGCCAAGGATTCTATGTTAAAAAAAAATATATTTTTTTTGCTATTGTGTAACAGTATAGTTTTATTCTGGCAACCAAAAAGCACAGAATACAAGCTTCCACTAACATTTCATAGCAGAATTCAGTTTAATTTTCTAACACACATCATACCGTTTTTCATTACCACCTATCTATCTAAGAATTTCTCTTCTATCAAAAACCTGAAAGATTTTCAAACAGAAAAGCACTGTGTTTTCAGAATGGTATTAGCTGTGAAGAGATACAGGAAGAACTACACAAATCACACACAGTACTGCATATAGGAAACAGATGAAGAGTGTATGATGGAAGAAGAAAATATGTGCACTTATGCACTTTACCGATACTTTCATTCCCTTCCAGAGGGAAGGCAGCATAAATGCCTATATATTCCAGTTTGCTACATAGTGATTTTCCTAATTTAAATAAACAAAGTAATCTAGAAAGGCTTTTCCCCTTACATCTATGAGAAACTATCCTCCTTACTGAGTCTAAAATCATAGGTAAGCAGGGAGTTTTAAGTATCATTTCTGCAGAATTCTAGCATTGTTACTTGGATGAAAGAATAATACCAAATTTTGTATTTCTATCCTTGTCCCAGATAAATTCTTTAAAAATATATAGGAGTTCTTGCTCTTTTTTTTTTTCTTCTCCCCTCTCTCCTCAAATACAGTGATTTATGCTACTACAGAGCTGTGGATCTCCTTTGCACGCCATCATCCATACATTTTTGACCTTTATTCCCTCATAATAAGAAGCAAGCTGTATTTTAAATGCAAGCCACCACTGTTGGTTGGTTATGTTCCTTACCCTGATTCCCAGCTCCACATTCTCTCCTCCGTATACTTCCATGCCTTCATCCAGTAAGCCAATCTCTTGGAAATATTCTCTATCTACTATGAAGCATCCAATCAATGCCGGACTTCTGGAAGAATAAAACAGCAGCAACCAAAATTAACAGATAGAATATGAACGATTTTATTACTCAGAAATAGGTTATAATTGCTGTGTCAAATGGTGCATCAAGACACATTCTGAGGAAGATGTTTCAAAACAGATTTATCTGGCTTTGTCTTCTAACGTTCTTGATTCTATGGTGAAACAAGCACCACTGAAGGCAAATAGACTCAAAATGATTGGACATACATATTCACCAGAACACGCATGATATCAGTGCTAACAATACTAGACTCAGGAGCCCCAACTTTGTTTCTGAGGCACCAGCCGGTCTGAGGACCTGCTCGGGTTTCTTGTCTGTGATAATTAACAAGGATACCCAATGATGCACAGTTTTGGGTGTTTAGCCAGAAGCTGTAAAAGAAAAGATTATTTCTTGAATCGGAACTTCCAGGTCAGGTTTTTCAATACAGAATCACGAAACATCTGCCCTTACCTTGCCCTTACTGTAATGTTAGTCTATTGTCCCAAGCCAAATTTAAACAAGTCACATATCTTTACCAAATCAGTAAGCTCTATTTATGTCACGACCTGAATTAGCCAACTTCTACTATGGAGAGCCAATCTTAAGAAGGTAAGAGTTCAGGCACAGAGAGTACAATTTTACCTTTATGAGATGCAGTGGAGGATAATACAGAGTAATTTAGCCTTTTCATTTTTCTCCTACCTTACAATCCACAATAGCAAGAAATAAAAATGTCTTTTCTGATTATTATGCTGGTATCAGGAACTCTGGTAACAACAGGATATTAATTAGCAGTACAGGGGAAATCATCCTGCATTTACTGGGAACATTCAAGCTGCAATAAGAGTAGACATCTGCTTTCAAGCAGATTATAGGATGTCTTAATCACAAATTGTACAATTCCACAGAAATCTGTACGTTTATTCCTTTAACTTGAAGTGCTATAGTACCCACTTCATAACAATGAATGACTGTTTCTGATTTATTTATTAATGAAGAAAATAGCAGTTAACATCACTTCAAAAATAATGCTTCTTTTATGACAAAGTACTCTTGCTTTTGGTGTGGTTTCTTCAGTATTTTTCAGAGTACCTGCTTCCCTTTGTTATAATTCTAAAAGCATATTGGAGGCATGACAGAAGCCATCAATCAATACATGTGGCTTTTTTTTGTTTTGTTTTAATTATCCAGCACACACATACAGTGTATTGCACTGAATAAAAGGCACCAGGGAAAGGGCTAGGGAACAAACCTAAACGTCCAGTATTCATAAATGAAATTGACTCCCCAATCCTCACATAGAATAGAGTTTTGAGGTAAAATGGAAAAGTAGATTTGCTCTTTATTCTGAATTTAAATACTCTTGACTCAAAAAGTCACCATAATTAATATAGGTTTGCCTCTCCAGAACTCGGTAGAATATTTCAAAGCATTTTCATAATGTTAACAGACTTCATTAACACTGAGAACCATTTCTAATGATGTGGAAATTCCCACCCCTTTTCACGTTTGTCTGTGGCAAACCTGCGATTTTTTATCTCCTACTTTCCAATTTTAAGTCCTGTTCTAAAGACCAGCATGTGGGTCAGTGCAGTTCAGGGTGTCTAAGCTGACAACTCCCAAAAAAAGATGTCTGCCTGAAAAGATGGAACCACTGGATGAAACATACCCCTTACACTGACTGCATGGAAACTGGTCAGTGGTGATGACCCCCTCACACTGGCGCTGCTACTTAAGGTTCTGCTTTGTAGCTGGTGAAAACAGTCTTCGTACTTTCTGCAGAGAGCTAGACTATAGGTACCAGTGACCACCTTAGTGTGAATGCATAGCTAGAAGAAAGGCCTGGAATCTCAGCAGAGCTGCTGACCGGATTCAGAAGCACCTGTTAGAATCATAGAATCACAGAACTGTTGAGGTTGGAAGGGAGCTTTAAGATCATCAAGTCCAACCATTATCCTAACCTGACAAAAACCACTTCTAAACCATGTCCCCAAGTACCTCGTCTACCTGTTCCTGTACCTGTACCTCTCCTAGAGAGGAGTGTATTATTCTGTACCAGCCTAACAATACTCCAGACAGGATAAGAAGGTACAGAGCTAGATTGAAATCAAAGCAAGGATCTAATACAGTCTTTGGTCACACACTATCAGTGGACCAGCATTAACCCCTAAGGCGTAACACAGCTGTGTGACAGTATTATAAAGAATACAGCTGTCAGATCAGTTCTGTTCATATAATGCATTTGTAAAGAAAATTCTGTTTCTGGCCCATTACCACTAAATTAGCATACAAGACATTTGGAGAAAGCAGTGCTGCTGAGCATTCAAGTCTACCATTTCACATCAGCTGTCTGGTTTGCCCTATGCTAATAACAAGGAAACCTATTTAAAAAGATCTACTGAAAACAACAGTTTTCTTGATGACTGTGTAGGGATCAAGGACAAAAGCTGAGAGGACAACTCAAGGACATTTAAGTAATTTAACACCTATTTTAACATTACAGTTAGTAAAACCTATTACATAGCTGAGACCACTCACCATCTGTCATATCTAAATGAGCATTGCCAGTGACACACTAATCTAGGTCACAGTTGCACGTTACCTTATTGGAGCAGTTGTGTTCTCCAGTTTCCACCATGACTTAGGAGGGTTCAGATATCGGCACCACAGCTCCCAGTCAAACCCCTGCGCTGAGAGGGGATACTCCTCTATTTCAAAATTATCATACTTAATGTTATCAAATGATGGAGAAATGACTCTTTTTCTGTTTTCTTTTATCCTAGCGAGCACTGGTTCAGCCCTAAAAAAAGAAAAAAAAAAGTCATGACCATGTCAGTAGAAGCATAGCACTGACGGAAATTGCAGCTTACGGTGTATATTTCAGAAAGGGCGAAGTCTGTATGTTACCCATTCAGAGCTCCCTTTGCTTTGAGATGGAGTTTTGACAGAGCCGGATCTGCCCCAAAATAACACACTGCAATATTTTATCTTGGATGCCCTTTTAACCTTGATGTTAGCTGGTGAATGGAAGAAATGATATCTGCATATCATAGAGCATTTACAACCTTGCTACCAAATAACAGTAACTTCAGGCTCTCAATATTATCAAGGACTTCAAGATCAGGCTAATAATAGATCTATCCTAGGGACAGAAGCTCCTGCCTTTTTACCATCATTTTTACACATGAAGAAACAGAGATACTAAATCCAGACTGAACAATTTAAAACACATGGTTTTAGTTACGCGCTGCTTTTCCACAGAGCAGCAACCTCAGTGCCAAAATACACTTCTTTGTTTACACTGTAGAACATAAAAGAAACATAGTATTTTTAATTAAAAGAAGTTAAATTTGCGCCTACAGACAACGGGTTACATTATCGGAGGAGGGTTTTAACATGCAGTTTTCCGATATAGTTTAAATACATTAGGCCAGCAGATAACTCACGCTATAAAAATGGATCTAGATTACGTTACACAGCACAAATACGTTTTTCATGCTTCTGTCCATGATTGTGTCTGAATCTTCATTAAAAAGATCAGAATGCTAATTCACCCTCTATATGCAAGAGAAACACCATTCAGTAATTTATAAACACTGCTTGGAAAAGGTCCCTTGGTCAGAGACATTCAAGGAGACACATACCAGCCCACATTAAACTCCACATGGGCATCAAAGAGAGCGACTACTGGTGCCGTGGCTACTCTCCATCCACTAACTCGAGATCGAATCAGCCCCTCTTGTTTGCTGTGTCGAACCACCTTGATGAAACCAGGCTTACGGGCATTCACTTCATCAACATACTTCTTCAGTTTCTCCTTGAGTTCTTCTGTGGAAAGGAAAGAATTAGATGTTAACAAGAAGTATCAGCTCAACAAGATGTAAAAGCCTGTTCTTCCAGCAAAACAGGAGCAAAGCATGGAAATACTCCCTTTTGTTTTAACTACTAAGAATTCTCAAATAGTCAAGTCTAAAAGGAGGCAAATAGAAAGTAGAAGGACCATAAATTATATAGTAATAAAAAATTCCAAGTGTAACTATTCCGCCTACATGACTGACATCAGAATCCTGCCACTGTTTAACATGGCACAAAATAAAGCACTCAATCATAAAGCATCATAGCTACGTAAGTGTATGTTACTGTAGCAACAAACAAGATAACTATCTTATATTTCCAGAAAAATATGTCTAAGTATTGGCCATGAACTTTCTTTACCAATCTTTCAAGAAAAAAAGTAAGAATAAAATGAATTATTTATCCTTTTTCCATTTTTCTTCCTAAACTTCGACAGCTCTTTTCTATCTCTACTAAAAAGTCCCATGATTGCTGTTCTTTTCTCAGGAGAACAAAGACCAGTGAAAGTACTGGAGGAGAATAATTCCTAATTAAAATATGATAACTTCTTAATCAACAGCTATTATATCTCTGGTTTAAAGACCATTAAATGAGAAAATCCAATAGGTAGAGCTGAAACATGCTGTTCACTACTATTACTAATTGAAAACACTGTTCATGACAATTCCTATGTTCTATTTATGTTATGGTACCACTCAGAATTCCCTTGGTGTTATTAAGGTCCCTTTCTTCCTAATCTCTCCACAAATATGGAAATGTCTTTGCTGCGATGCAGAATAATGCTCCCGTGGTTACGATGCTAAACTGGATATCATCAAATCTGCATTAAAAGCTCAATGCTGTCTGGCCTTTTTCTGTGAAATCTTGAGCAAGCCACTTAACTTCTCCATAATCAATTCCCCTCCTTTTCAGTCTGTTTAGACTTTAAACTCTGGAGAACAGCAATTTTCTTTTTTCTGCATTTGGCCAGTACCTAGCGCCCTGGGGCACTGAGCTGAGGGGAAGTGGCATCAGACCGGGGATGGCACCAGAGCCCAGAGGAGGAAGGAGCAGCACCCAGTAGTCAGCAGTGTTGAGTGGGAGTACAACTTTTGCCATGTTGGCTGACCCAAAGTGCTTCCCAATAAAATACAACAGGATTTTTCTTTTAAACCTAACCAATGAGACTTTCCCTTCCATTGTTTTGCTGGCATTAGCAGTGCAATCTGCTCCTAGCTACCTATCAGGGGGACATTTCTGCATTGAGCCCAGGTAGCTTCTCAACGCAGTAAGTCAACCACTCTGGGAACTGGCCGCCTCAAACAGATCTGGACAACATGCACACTAGCATGGTTAGTGAAACAGGAAATTAAAAGCAAGCACACTTTATTAGCCACATTAAATGTCCTTGGAAAGGAGGTGGATGTGACCTCTCAGGCTGACGAAGCAGGACAGAGCTGTTTCACCAGGGGTCCTCTAACCTAAAGACTGTTACAACCCATATGACCTTATTAGACCTAATTCTCTGAGGATATGGAGGAAAGGACAAGACAATTAAATACAAAGACTCTGTAAATTTACCCCTCTTTGTAAAGACTCTCAGATAGCCACCAGGCATGATGCTGCTGCAGCTGGTTCCACTGTTGTTACAGGACTGTGCATGCCACATGCCTGTGTGTAAATTAACTCTCTGCACTGAAGCGAGAGAACACCAAAGAAAAGTGCTGATACAGTTTCTCATAAAGAACAAGAATTACAAAGAAAAAATCTGATGACCATGTCCATCACAGTCCTTAAACTGCAGATATATTTTAGGAATAGACTCAATATATTCCTAGAATTTTCCACATTATATTGCCAAAATCTGTTTAAATTGTTTATCTGTGACTGCATAGCCTTGAATAAACAGTGAGAGACATTAACACACATACCACAGAGCACTATTCTACTTTGTATTATATTTGCTGTGCATTGAACAATACACCTTTTTCCCTTATAAAGTCAAAAAATCATATTCAGGTTTTCTATCATGCTTGGGCAAAGCCACATCTTCTTATTGTTCATCCTCCAACACACAGACTTGTAGCAAGCACAAAACTATCAGACCAACCTCTAGCTAACAGCACTTTAAATTCAGAAGATGACATTTATGTTACTGAAATTGTGCCCATCTAAAAATAGTGCAAAACAGTTCTCTATTCCCAAAATTTAACATTGTGGAGGATGAATATCAACACATGAAGATCAAAGCTTTGTTAGTGTAAGTGGCTGTTTGTAGCTTTGCAATACCAGGAAGCTTTATTTGCCACAACAATGCAGCACCACCACTGAGTATAAAATATATAAAAGGAAAGCAGGCTCTAATCAAGGAATTGAAAATCAGTACCCTTGACAGAGTCATTGTTCTCTCAATCACCTTCGTTTTTAGCAAGTGGGCTATTCTTACTCCTGTCATATACTTTTCCTAATGGGGACTGACTTTATAAGCTTGAGTAAACACAGAATCTTTTTCATAGGTAGGTGTGGTATGGAAATAGGTGGAAATGGAACAGAACCCAAACCTTGGTTTGTCACAAGCATGACTTGAGCTGCACATTACAGCTGTGACATTTACTAGGCAGTACATTAGCCTGGTTTGAGGTAAAACAACTGGCTTTGTTCAGTAACTTTACTTTTTAGCTAGGCCTCTTCTAAC
>RSEF01000005.1:10445190-10456477 GCA_003993805.1 Himantopus leucocephalus
TCTTTCTTCAATGGCCGGTGTCCGAGAAGGACTCTGTCTGTTCGTCTGCCTGTAATCCCGATCCCTAATGCAGATCCAGAATCCAGTTCCTGTCCGTCACTGAGTCAAGTCTGGGACTTCCCCGGTGCCAGCTAGTGACATGACTGTCATCCTGGGAGCCTGATATGGTTTTGTATATATTTCATTATTTCCATTTTATTTTATTATTAGTATTTCATTAAAGTAGTTTAGTTCCTTTAAACTCATAAGTCTCTTCTGCCTCTCTTTAAAGAGGTGTGTGTGTGGGGGGGCATCTGTCGTTCACCCAGTGGCTGGTTTGGCCCAAACCACGACATACATAACTTCTAAATTTCTGGTTACACTGCAGCTTTTTGCAAATAAAGTGGCCTGAAAGAGTCTCAGGGGAACCTTGCAGGCTTAGCCATGGTCAGTGAGTATGGAGGAATCCTCCCCTGGACTTCAGTATCAGCCCCAGGAGGTGGAGGAAAGTGCTGCATTTTACTTAATCTTCAATACTGGCCCACAAGCAGCGACTTACTCTTACTCTGTAGCATGTCCACAGGAGACAAAGCAGTATTCTGCAGTCAGGCATTTTCTGGCCTTTGTTATTTAAAACAGATTACCCTTCCTTTGCAAAGGCAGAGTGCTGAGCAGAGCATTTTGTGCACCCTTTGTTTTACAAAACCTATTGGGCAGACTCTCCCAGAAGAAAAGAGAAGTCTGCTAAGAGAATGCATCATTTTCAGTCAGACACAGGACACAGCAGACCTATAAATGAAGCTAAAAAAGTCACTATTTTGGGAAAAAAATTAAAGATGCCCTAGCAGGATACTTAAGTCAGGTTTTTTCGTGCATTCCATGTTTTCCTGAGTTTTACATGAGAAATCTGAATTCAATTCTCTTTGACAGTTTTAGAGCACCCTGCCCAACTGGACTGAATGATGGGACTCTCCCCCTAGAACTGATCATACACTTCGTGACAGCCCTGATGGTCTTCAGCAATATATTTTTAACCCATGCTCTGCTTTTTCCCACTTCAGATAACATTGCCTGAATAATAAACAGTCTTTTTCATTAATTACCGTGCTTCACTGCTTTATGCCACCATAGGGAGAAGAAAGGGAATGAGCAAATGTGTCATCTTCAATACACTGTTGATTTGGCTTCTAATTATGGAAACAAACAGGCTTATAAAGATAGATGTGTTTGCCTTTCAGTGCAGAATCTCTCAAATAAGGACTCAGTTTGACTAAGCTGAACGAGTATCTGCAATTGGAGAGAAAGAGCAGCCGTATATGGAATGGGAAAAGGGTGCAGAACTGGTGCTTGGAAATGTTGCACTCTACCACCTGTCTCTATATGGTACAGATGTCTGGAGAGCCCAGCACAACTCTCCTCATAAATGTAGAAAACATAATTAATATGCCATAATTATGTTTAATATTAACATAATTAAGTTCTAATTCTTCTAAGAGGTTGGTTGTTTATTTTTAACAAATCCACAAACATTTTGTTTTTCAAGTTTCCCTATTCAGCACAACAAAGCAGTGCTAAAGAATTCCTGCAACTTTGCCTGCATAGGAAGGGGCAGAAGCAGGGCGGGATGGAGGCAGGGAGCATAAGGAGTCAGCCACCCCACAGCTACAGACAATGTATGTGAAGGGATCGTTTAGTTCATGAAAAATCCCTTCACAAGCCATCTTCCTTTCAGGATATGGTCTGAGAGAATGGTGGCTTGAGAGAGGCCCCGGCAGTGCAACTGCTCTCCTTGCAATACTGCAGCTTGCCTAGCTTGTGTGAGTGGCCAGTCCTAGCTCAGAGGGGTGATCTGGACCACAGTCCTGCCTTCTCTTCAAACGCTGGGGGGTTGTGGCAGACAATACAATATGGAAAAGACTTCTCACATATGCCCCATGGAGTTTCTCAGAAGGAAAACCATCTACAGATCATGCTCTTTGCCCAGTTGTGTGCAAGTGGCCTACATTTTGCATGCCTCTACCCTCCCTGAATTGGGAAGTTATCAGGCTAGACGCTCAATGATGTAAGGTGCCTTAGCTTCATGGGACTCCAGTGTCCTACACCAGCTGTGGATCTGTCCCCAGACTTCAAATTTTAAAGTTATTGATACAGTGTTGTCATAAATAATAAATTACTGCCTCACATTTATAGAGAAGTAGCTTAAAGAACAGTCAATTAAGCCTTACTTTCAATAACTCTCATGCTTTAATGTACTCCCATTCTGAGCGCTTAAATGAGTCCTCACATCTCTCAGAACAATTACATTTCTAAAATCTGACACTCATGCTTTGCTGAGACAGATGCATTTTACTGACTTTTTAAAGCTCTTCCTCTTAGCTCTAAGTTTGCCCACAGAGCTAAAATGATAAATAAATAAATAAATAAAAGCTCTCTCATACCTCTATGAATTTTCTAAAGTCTAAAAGTCCCTGCTGACTTCAGTGCAGCAGAATGCACGCTGGATGTTATTGCCATCTCTGCAAGCCTTGTGCTTTTACCTTTAGGAAAAAAATTATTTCCATGTCAAAGGCCCGGGAATTACCATGTCCCTCTTTAACCTTAGCACTTGGCAAAAACATGGTTTCTTTTACTGTGGAGGGAAAGAAATTATTCTTCAGTACAGAATGGCGTTTAATGTAACCATTGTCCTCCCCTGTGCCAGAAATTGTGGATTGACACATTACATGAAAGGGGCAAAATCCTGCCAATTCATTATTTTTATGCTCTACCTTTGCGTGTTCATTGAGCTGCCTAGAAGGCTGACCCCGGTCCCCAGGTAGAGAACTATGTCTAATATTTTCTTGGATCATAAAGGACACTTTTAAAGGCAAATCATCACAGCAGCTGCAGGAATACAGTGGAGCTACTGCCTGTCTCGGCGCCAAGAGACCACCGGTCAGTTTGCTCCTGGCAAGGATCCCAGGGCCTTCCTGAACACCCTGTGCAGTAGGTCAGAACGGGATCCACTACCTTGCACCAAGGCAAAACAGCCAACTGGCAGAGCACAAAAAGTCAGTACACCACGAAAGCTGCTGCCATACTAGGAGCAACTCATCAGGTACATCTTGCTTCTGCGTGAAAGGCAAGTAAACTGGCAAAAAGACAGAATTCACACAAACCAATTAATTTTAAACTAAGATTTTTCTGTCTTCTTCATTTGTGGCCCAAAGTCTTAGGAACAGGAAGAGCTGCTTTTCCACTCTTCCAATAACAATTTTATAGCCTTTAGAAAAGCAGAATGTGTTAACATAGCTAAGTTTCTTTCTGGCAAATAAAGAAAGCCTGTTATACCCGGGTTGCTGCAAAAAACCCCAAACCCTCTCTTCCCTCTCAGTCACTCTGTAGGCATACAACCTGAATTCATGGCAGCAGCGAGGCATGTAAGAAAAACTGTTTGCTGCACTTTATCTAATAGGCTTGTACATCAGACATTTATTTTGTATGCAGCTCAGTGTTTCATAATTTTTATTTTCCTTTCCTCTGGCCCCTTATCTTTCATGCTCAAGTGATCACCTCTCATCTCTGCAGCAGAAGCAGATAATTCCAAATGGAAAATATTTATAACAGATAGAGGCATGTCATTTGTAATGCACATGTGTATTTAGAATGTTTGCAACAGAGGGCAACAACGCACAAACAGATAACGAGGGCCTGCTACGCACACATATTTAATAACCTCATGTTATCTGGTAATAGATAAACCACCTAAGGGAAATTACCAACGTGATGCAAGGAATTCATTTGGACAGACCTCAAAAACAAAAAAGCAGTATAGTCCCTTTCCTCCATTACTATGCCTAACTTGTATTGTTGACAGAGATGCATAATCTAATCTCAGAAGTTCAGGCTATCCGCATGTAAAGCCAGATAGTGTAATGAACTTTCACAGTCACAACCTTCGCATTCAGCAATCCAAAGTCTCAGCTGCTGTCAAATCTCCCCAGGTCTATTAAGATAAATGACACCCACAACAATTCATTCCAGCTCACACCTTGGGCTACAAACCAAGGATTTCTTTAGATTAGCACATGAACAGCACCCTTCTCCCACAACAAAGGCAGAAATAAATACACATTTCCCCTCTCGGCCCCTACACACAGACACACTTTCAATTGCCCAGAAGAATCTAGTGGGGAGGAGTGGGAAGCACACATTGCTTTCAAAGGGTTTGATGGGGGCTGCTTTGATGCATTCTCAGGTCCTCTCACAAACATCATGTCTATGCATGCAAAGGGCTTAGGTGGACATGTCGCTGAATTCTCTTGCTGGTTGTAAGGTCCTGGGAATCTGACAGCACAAGAACCACGTATCAACAAATAATTCCACTTCAAAATAGTAATCAGTAAACTAGCATAAACTAGCACGCCTCCCAACACAAAACAGGCTTTGCAGAAAAGACGTGCTATTCCTTAAGCAATCTAACAAACACATACACTACTTGAGTTCATTTTGGGTTTTTTTCCAAATGATGCATAGTTCCAATCCTAGCCATGAAAGTGGGATACCACCCTCCAGATCACTAAGTCCTGTCTAGAAATGTTGCTGCATCTTAATAAATCCCCATAGTATGGAAAGAATAATGAAAATAATCTTCTGGAAACTGTGACAGCTGAACATCATGTTATGGAGGAGGGGGATACTGGAGAAAGAAATACTACATCTGTTACTTTTTGCTAGTACTATTCTCTTGTAGTAGTGTCTTTATAATAAGGGCTGTAAATCCCTTTTATTTCCCTTTTATTATTTATTGAGTACTGTTCAAACACAGTACTCAATTTGTGTCCTAAGGTGCATCCTGTCATAAGTATCACCAAGCCAACATTCTAGCAGCAGAGTATCTTGCAACACTTTTCAAGACAGAGATATAAATTGAGATGCCAGATAAATCTGCAAGGTCACACTAGAAGTTGCAGAGGGGACGAACAGAACCTGGGTCTCCCAAATTCCAGGGCAGCGCGTTAACACTGCTTGATTTCCCTGAGGCTGTGATTCTGCAGTTTGAGCCATGGCCCATATGGAGCCCAGAGAACTCTGTGCAGATGCAAGAGATCATCCACATCACTGGGTCAGGATTAAGAGGCAGCTGATATCCAGAGCTCTTGTTAATGTCAACAGAAATGCATTGCAACAAAGGAATTAAACATGGCCCTCCCGCTCCCCTAACAAGGGGAGAGACTCACATGCTTACCTCTAAGTACAGAGTAGAGCTTGATAAGGGTAAGTGTTAACATCAAGAGAGGAAAAGAAAATTCTGCTCTCAGGTGAACATTCCTTCAAGCTCTTCAATGAATTTAAGTGTATGCAGCAAGGCAGGACTAATAAGAAAATCACACAGTGTCTCTTCTGAGATGACAAAATTCCCAAATTAGAAAGTTCACAGTTGACAGTAAAAGCCAGTTGGGCACGTACGTGCTTACACCAGCGAACATGCAAACACAAGCTAAAAGTAGAACAGGGACTTTCCAAACACTGCCAATAGTTACCAACTGCCATACAAACAACAAACCAAGGGTACAGAGGCTGCTACGTATCTCTTCATGGCAACACCTAGAATACTTTCAACACTTACTGATTGCTAGATGCTTGAACTGATCTCAGCAGGAACGCTATTCCACCCCGGCTTACTGTGTATGACTGCTTCCCATTTAGGAACTGTTAACTGGGTATATTATGATCGCAATAATGTGATCACAACCATGGTTAAACCTGGTCAGGAACAAGCACTATCACTGAAATCAGATATTCATATCACATCTGATTCAAGAACAACTTCTCATGTTTATTTGGATACAATAGTTTTGGAAAGGGATCATGAAGTAAGAAGTACACAAGCACCAAGACTGTGCATTAGAGGTGACACAGTGAATAGAACACACTGCTGAAATAACCACTGCCAAAATTCTGAGTTCGTAGCTTCATTTCTTAGTGTTCCTGGATTCATTTGTAAAATGACCTTTAAATGTTAAAGAGAAGTGTCTGAGAAATGCATTCTAGTCCCAGCTGGATAGCAGCTGTTTCCAGTAATCTAAGCTTTTTTTTCCCCCAATATACAGTATTTAATTCTAATCTATTTCTTGGATGTGAATGGAACAGAAAAATCACTATTCAGAAAAAAGAAACTAAATGCCTGAACAGAGCCAGAGCAGACTGTATAAATCTAGAAAAATACAATCTAAAGAGCACATTAGAAATACTCTGTATTTCTATAACCATAAGATGCAGCAAGCCGCTTGCTGTAGTGTAGACTTGATAAATAATCATGAGTCCAAGAAGCAGTGTGGCAGTTCATATTATGATAACAGATACATAAGGAAAAGGAAACTGCCAATTAAAACACAATAGTCCAAATGTAACTGCTTTATTTCTGGAGTGGATTCAGAGGAAATCGGTCACATAAGTTGCATTAAAAATGGAATATGCAAATATGCAGTTAGAAATGTGTGGAGCAGAGCTGTTCTCTGGATCAAACCTCTCTCTAACAGCAAGGACCTTGAGAACAGAACTATAAAAGGAAGAGGAAATAGAAAGTAATCACAGACTACTTCTGGCTGGAAGGGACCTCTGCAATTCAAGCCTCAACTCAAAGCAGGTCCAATTAAACAATGTTTAGTGACATTGTCTATTAAACAGTTATTTAAAAGAATGCCAGAGAACGTTAAAAGATAGGTTTTGGTTTTAATAAACAGGACAGCCTTGCATGCCACATTGGGTTTTTTTTGAAAATCTTACTTTATATCAGAATTTATAATTCAACTTTATACTCATTGAATAGAATTACGTCATTGGGAGCAAACCAGTAGCTAGCATGCACCAAATGTGACGATACTGTGAGAGCATCCTTGGGGGTCAGGACAGCAATAACACTATTTCTCCTTTTGAGATCTCACTCTACAAACTAAAGTGCAGTTAAGGAAAACAAAACCAAATCACTTTTTGTGGTGCATTTTTTTAACTACATCCAAATGTAGAGTTGCCAGCTCTTCCTTTGAATGACTGACTCTTACTCTACCAGAGAACCCTTACGCATCAGACGCAAAACATTCTGTCCATATTCCAGGTCAGAAAGACTGATTTCGTGACTACCTGTGATCATGTTGTGTGTGACCTGCTATTATCTTCTCCCTTCAAAGGTGGACTGCCACTTGCAGAAGAATGTAATTCACCACAGCAACAGCAATACAGCACCCAGTACATCAAGGAGCAACACAGCCTGCCTGGGCAGGAGGGCTCTTTTCGACAGATGGGATTAGTTCACAAAAAGGACTTGTTTTTACATCAGCAGAGCTGCATTCAGACAAGATGCTTCTGTCAACAGACAGAAGAAAAAAAAAAAAAAAGGGCAAATTATACCAGTATGAGCATTTTTTGTTCGTTATTCTAATGGCTAATATGTTGCTGGCAACACAAGCAAGAATAGATCAGATAATACCACTTGCAAGTAAAAATCTTCCAGGGTGAGATATTGACATCACTGAAGTCAATGAGAACTTTTCAGAAGAAACTGTTACGTGTCCAGGACCTGAATGCAACATCATACTTGACGTCATAGCAAGTGCAAGTTATAATTAGCCTTTGTAAAAGACAGCTCTCACATGCTCTCCTATTATATCATATAGTCTTGAAAAGTTCTGCTGAACACAATGTATTACATCACACATCCATCCGAAGCTGCTAGCCTGTCATAAAAAGAAAGGGCAGGACCTATCCCATCACACGCTAAGCAAGCAAAGAGCCTTCAGTGTGCTCTTCCACTACAATCATAGGAGGAATGTCACCTCACAGACCACTGCCAAGTTAATTTGGGACAATCTGGTACCTATCTACTGTGCTATTTAAGTCATGGGTTTTAATTGACATTATTTGACTAACTTGGAAGTTACAATTTCTCCTTTTTGAAACTTCCTAAAAATATGGACAAAATCCAAATAGTTCTTACTCCTGTAAAGCACCCATTCAAATCAGAAATTACTTGGTTTGAATACCATAAAAGCTGCAGGATTTGTTTCTGTCTAAAGATAGAAACTGTTTTTTCTGAAGAATCAACTATGTACATTTTCAAATTAAACAATAAATTCTGGCTTGCTTCTTTCCCAGCATATTTGATTACTCCTTAGGAGTAACACAGCACCGGGACCGTGCCATTTGGTAGCCGTGGAAAACCTCTAAATCCAGCATATATGATCTCCAAGTAAAGGACTGCTTATTGTAATAGTTTATTGTCCACTGCTTCCTAAAAATCCCAAACTCCAGGTCTTAAGAGAACACAATAGCATAGAATTTGTATCTTTAGATGAAATATATCAGCATGCAACAAATTATTCCAAGCCTTTCATCAGCTGTTATAGAAAATTTCTCTGTAGGCATCTAATCACATTCTATCTGTTAGTTTTAAAGAAATGTTTGGGGTTTAATTGTTATATTATAATTGTGGCTCATGACCTGCCCTTTTGCATCAGAAACATGCAAGGGACAGTAGCAGCAACCCTNAAAAAAAAAAAAAAAAAAAAGCGAGGCATTAAAAATAACCCACGCATTATCTTGAAACTGAAATTCTTAATACTTTTTCAATTCACAATACAGGAACAGCATTGTTACTAGCATTCTACTGCAGCCTGGGAAAGATTTGGTTAAATCCTGCTTAATTGGGAGTACGTTATTTTAAAATTAAAGTATGTTAATCTGGCTATTAGCATGCCTTCCAGCAGGGTGGAAGCCTTGCTTGCATAAAACATGCACATAGAAGAACACACACCAGCCTTGCCTTTCCTGCTCCCCAGAAACAACTGTCAGTAGTGCCAATATTTTTTGACATTCCAAGCAGTAAAAGTGTTCTTTCACTGTGCTGACATAGGACAGAATTCCACCGACTCCAGCACTCCCTCCTGGAATTAGGAGTGAGCAGCCAGAGGCTCAGGTGACTGGGCTCCTCCAGGTTTCTGCTTTACACTGCAGATGGCTGGAACTACCAGGGAAGGACAGTACCTGCTCCAGACTACAGGAAGCAGGCTGGGCTACCAGTTCAAGTTCTCATCTCTTCACGAAGAGTTCCCAGTGTATACACATTATACTTCTGAATCTTGACATTTATATAAAATATTGCTTGGGAATTGTAAGGTCTTTTCCAGGAGATCTTTTTACAAAGGATTGTTAGCACCAAGTACTGCCTGTATCTCACTTAGCTGTGATGTGGTCTGTAGCACCGTAAACCTACTGGAGTCCATTTATTATAGAGATTCAAAGGCTTGAAACTATCACCTCCCATCCAATTCTTCCAGTATACCGTTTGACCTTTCACTGTGAATAATGATTTTGCACAGATACAGGCTAATTTCCTTGGACTGGATTTTGATTTGCAATGATTTGCAATTTGATTTGCCGTATATTCACATTTTTCAGAATAGTTACTGGCTGACTTCTCAGATTTAAACCTTTCTGCATCTTCAAAAGGGTGCTTCTTGCACAGCTAAATTTCATAATGAAATTCCATGATTAAATTCTCTCCAACTATGAGCATTAAATTTCTACCTTGTCTGCATATTGCAGTATGTTGTATTGAAAACCACTTGACAACTTCAGACTGGGTAATGATCTCATTTTCCTATATGGCATTCATCTTAGTTAACCTTAGAGGGTTATTATACAGCTATATTCTTATTATTATGTCACAGGAGATTGCTCCAGAAGGCAGTACTGTCAGAGTTGTAATATCCAAATATTTAAAATACTGAGCAGCATTTATTCCATAGAAATTTTGGTGATCTTTCCAAAGCTCTAAAAGCCTCAGGCATGGATCTCAAAAAGCTGAACAGCAAAAAGCTCCTCCAGGCATGCGACTCTTCCATCTTCAAGGGCCTCACACCACCCACTTTCTAAATCTGCCCTGATATGAGAAGCTACAAATGTGTGAATTATACTCTACAGAGCAAACACGGCCATGCTACCTATGTTGGAAAGATTTAAGCGGCCTAAACAAACTGCAAGTTAACATAAAATTTCTGTGATGTTCTGTGAGTCAGACTAATAAATGTACATGCACGTCACACAGCCAGCCCGCCTGATGCATTTTCCCAGGTTCTCACTCCCTGTCACCAACACTGGAGATTACAATTATAACCACCATGACACACTGGGAGAAGGCAAGACAGATCAAAATAACGTGGACATTTGGACTCTGCCTTAATCCCAAGACCATCGTCCATCCATGATGCCAACCAGCAGGTTACATTTCATCTGACCAAACCAAAGGAGAGTGCTGCCTTGATGTTCACTGCCCTACTAGCACTGGCTAGCTGCTACTTCAATCTATAAAGTCTGTGTAACAAGACATCTGCTTACTAAAGTTGGGTATAATTACACCCAACTTACTGTCATGCAAATCTTTGCCACTGGATAGTAAAGTGGCACAGCTTTATGAAGTCCTTAATCACGCGCATTCTGCACAATATTTCCACTGAAGAGGTTTATATGCTCTTCAGAAGAGCTATGTGCAAAGCTGTTGTCAAAGGAACTGACAGGGTTTGCTACCTGAGTACATTTGCAGTTCACATGAAGAATGGGAACATGACCACACACTGCAATTCCAATTAGGGAACTCGAACCAGGAAAATAAGAAACTCCAGCAAATGTCATAAACATAGAAAGACAAAATACTTGAAGAGGTAAACAAGAAGTGGTCACAGTTCAAATACTGCAAACTGAAGACTAGTCAATGTTCCCACCTTTCACCACAAACAAATGAGGGTGATTAAAACCATTACAACACAGAGAGCTAGTATGTTTCGTTAACACTGCTTTAAAAAACTGAGCAGATTTTTTTTTTCCTCTGTTAGACCATTCAGGAGAATAAAACCCACAAACCTACTATGCAGCAAAAGCAAATAACCTTCTGAAAGCCAAGATCATCAACTCACAATAAGTTACTCTTAAGCCTTTTTGCTAAGCTGCACATAAAAACTTACATCATACTTGCTTTTTTTTATTTGCTATGTGAGTGAATCTTCACCATAGCTAAAAAGTAAACACTGTGGGTGTTAATTGGAAGCATTTGTGAAAACTAATTAAAATTGCTGTGCTGCAATCGTGCTTCAGAAAAGGTTTTTTGTATCAAATCCTAATAAAGATTTGTTTGTCTTGTACATGCTTTGTTTAATCCCTTCAGGTAGATAAACAAAGAACATAGTCGTATCTTAACAAAGAGAGGGAGTGGCAATTCTCTTCTGATCAAAGGACTTTCTTTACAGTTAAATCTAAAGCCATTAATTAGGGGCCT
>RSEF01000005.1:10456577-10502562 GCA_003993805.1 Himantopus leucocephalus
CTCATCAAGACTATCCTTCCCTAATGATGTGAAACGAACCTGACATTTGATATATACTAGTGCTCACAAACCCCTCTGAAATCAGCTGGCAACAAATGTATGTGAATTTGGATTAGCTATGTCTCTTTCCTCTTGTCTGTATCTACNTCTCATCAAGACTATCCTTCCCTAATGATGTGAAACGAACCTGATATTTGATATATACTAGCGCTCACAAACCCCTCTGAAATCAGCTGGCACCAAACGTATGTGAATTTGGATTAGCTATGTGTAGATACAGACAAGAGGAAAGAGACATAACATCTATACTCATCAAACAATACTTTATTTTTCTCCACCCTTCGGCTACTTTGCTTTTGGAACTCATTGATCCCTTTGGTTTGATTTACACTATACTGAACAAAATCAGTAGCAGTACCAGGGCATAGCTCTTAAAGGTTCTTCACTGTTGTCTTCAGTAAAATCCGCTCATTTCTTTCTCTTCATAAACACTTTATATTTCACTACTTCATGACCAATCACCATTAAAACCTCTCTGTTTGAAAGCCTAAAATATCCACTAGCAGAGTATTACCCAGTATACATGATTGGGATTTACCACTCAGCAAGTAAAGACTCTATCCTATAAGGGCAGGGCACCGTGGCATCCAAGGACACAGCTAAACTGTGCAGTTCACAGCGCACACAGCCACCTGAGCTAGCACTAATGAATTGCTACGTCTGCATATGCAGTGCTATGCAGATGTACCGCCTCCAGGTCTGGGAGCAGCTTGACTGATTTACTTGCAAGACTGAGCCTACAGTACAGGAGAGGGAGGAGAGTTTGTAGATGTTTAATGTTTAAGGTGGCAATGACAAAGAAGTAGTCTTTCCAGTATAAGAAGAGAACAGTAACATTTGTAATAGCAGTAGTTCACAGGGAAGTTCACTCTACAGGTTTTGACTGCATTTCCCTCGGAAGACTTTACTCCAGCTAGACATGTGCTAGAGCTCTGGCATAATGCTCTGTAATGGCAGAGGAAAGGACCAGTCAGCTATGGTCTTCCGCCTGGAATACTGAACAAATATATAGCTATCCTGGACCCGGGCCATGCAGCACACCTTACAGATAAAGGCTGAGACCTCAGACCCACTTCAAATTGTTAAAAGAAGCTCATGCAGAGAGCGGGACAGGCTGCTATGTACAGTATGACATAGCTTTGTGGCTGAGGAAACGTGCTGCACCGCTCTGAATTAGTGGCAGTTCCCTTATAGGCCACCCCTACCCATCTCACACTCCAGCTGCCCAGCCAAGGAGTGACTGACAGCGCTTGTGCCTGTGGCTGCGCACATCCTTCAGGCTGACTTACCCAGACCCTGAGGCATGGTATAAAACCACCTAAGTTGGCTCAAGCACAGCCATCTCAGGTGCACTGCCTTGACAAGTGCAGTATCACTTTAATTTTTCATGCCAATATGCCATTCTTAAAATACTACTAACCATTCTCTTTGAATCTGTATTTCTAATAACAACATTTCAGTCATACGAGACATTGGTCTGAAGCTCTACCCTTTCAATTGTTGAAGGGAAGGCACTTTTACAACTCCTTAGCATCTGGCCACAGAAATTCTTCTGTGAATTAAGATGACAAGAGCAGCTTTGGTGAGAACTATCCAGTGTCTGAATTCAGCAAATACAGTCAGTGAGGCTCAGCTGGGCTCATAGAGCAAAAGAGGTTACACCCACATGCAAAAATGCAGTCAATTTTTTTTTGTTTTAACTTTATATTTCTGGCCTAAATTTCCAGTCCCTAAATCTTTTTTACTGGTGTTACAAAGGTATTACTGCTGTTGGAGATTTTAAAAACCTAACTGGACGTGGTATTGGTCAGCTTGCTGTAGTTGACCCAGCCTTAAGCAGAGGGTTGGGACTAGGTGATCTTCAGAGGTCCCTTCCTACTTCAGCCATCTTGTGACTCTGTGATAGAGTTCGCATCTGCCTTGGAGGGAATGCATTAATTTCTTTTGATGCATGCCCATCTTCTGATAAAATAAACAAGCAGCCATAGAACAAATGATAACACTGAGCAGATGGCCTGAGAGCAATACAGGAATTAGGATGCATATGATACAGCCCTTGAACAATTCTGTGAGCTAGCAGTGTCCAGTCATAACATCACCAAACGCAAGATTTTAGTAATAATATATTTTCAATATCATAGACAAAGCAAAACCTTGTCAAGAAACTAAGTGCATGTTTCTGAAGCTGTAGGGTCAAGGTTTTAGAAACTTGAAACTTGACTCCTAAGCCCATGTTTAACTGACTGAATATAAAGCCCATGTTTATGTGACTGAATAGAAATTTCCCTATTTTCATAGATCTGCACAGAGACTAAACATTACAGCATTCAGCTGAATGAACAGGTTCACCAGCAGTGAGATAATGGGAGTGTGTCTGTTTCACTAATGCTTATGCAACTCTGTTTATCATTGACTAAGTAAAATTATAAAACCCTTCCACTTTAAACTATATATATATATACCAGTTAATAAATACAAGTCATGCTGAAGTTATTTTTTGTCCCAAGTCTTCCAACAGCAGCAGTTTGCTAAAGAAATTGAGCTTTGCAATTATTTTTTTGCAGATGGTAAATGAGAAAGCATTAATGCGAAGGAATATGGTGGTCTTACGCACCATAGGCTGTTATGCAAAGAACAAGCTGTAAACCCTTTTACATATATTCTCCACACACAATTCAAATGGATTGCAGAGCCTGACTGGTTGTTCTTCTTTCATATACAGCAATCTCTATTTAAAAGCACTTCTCAAAATTTCATAGTGTGGACACAGTCAATGTTTACCAACTATTTTGAATATTACAACATAAGAGATACTAAAGATATCTCTAGCGATGCCTATTGGCAAGGGAACATTCACAGCACTGTTAAGGGCTTTCAGAGGATCTAATTTTTCTATATTCGCCTAAGCCTCGCAAAATTTTGAGGTCAGAAATTATTTATAGTAGAATAAAAATAAATCCACCAAATACAGAGAGAACTTTCTACTACTGGTTGCAACTTGTCCACCTTCTCTTCAACAGGAAGAACATTTCCCGAGATATTTTTATGACAGTCACAAACTGTAACAAGCTCGTTAGAATATGAAAACCCTGCCCTGAAAATCCACATGCTGGACTAATGACTGAGCATTTATAAACTGCACCTTAGAGCTCCTCCATTTAAAGACCAAAAATAGTTTGACAAACAGAGAATCAAAGACTGCAGCACTGAACAGACTTTGAGAGACCGTCTGGTCCTTCTTCCTGCCCCAACACAGAGGGATCTGTCTTTCGATTAATCCTGACAGAACGTTGTCTCATCTCTTCCTAGGTTTACTCAGCAAATATTGTCCCATGCTTTTTATAGATGGATGAAATGAAGCATACAGTAAAGACCAATATATTAACAGTACACATCAGTTTGTTTTCTGGCACAGTTAAAAATCACAATACCCCAAACCTATGGTGGTTAAATCTAGATACTTGTGTTTGAAACCATAAAAATAACTTGCTTCAGACTAACTACTTCAAAAGCCATGAGCCGTAAAACAGAAGAACTGCACTAAAAGATCTAAAACTCTTTCTGCAACTCTCCACTGACAAGAATAATTTTCCCTCATAAATCTGAACACCAAGAGGAACTCCTGAGTAACAAGCACTTTTGAACATTCATAAATATTAACATATTTCAGAAGGAAATGTCATTGTAGGAACTTTGCTTTTTGGGTTGGTATTTCGTGATCACCCTTCGATGGGGGAAATGTAATGACAGACAGCAATATGTCCCATCGCCAAGCTGAAGGATCTTTCTCCTGAACAGAAGTTCACTGGAAAATGCAGTATCCTCCCACGAGCAACACTGAATAGTCACACCAGGAGCCTGTGGGGGGATGATAGCTCTAACAATTTGGCAAGACGGATAGCTGGCTCTAAACACTACACAGTCATCAGTAACATTTAAAAAACAGCTTTTATACAGAACATGGAAAAACTGTCCAGATTTGCTCTCTGCCAAATCACTTGGACGCAACAAAAAAAAAGCAAAGAACTAGTTTGAGAAAAAACACTTTAAATACTAAACTGCAGAAAAAATACAGGGAAGGTGTTAAGATATAAAGCTATCCATTTCAATAAAAGAAGAAAAAAATAATCTTTTAAGACTTAAAAGTTAAACCAGAAAAAAAATCAAATTCATCAAATCACACCAGGGACATAAGTGATTCAGGGAAAGGTATTTTACAGCCAATAAAAAAAAATAATCAAAATCTACTAAAATCAGCTGACTAAGAATGAAACTAATCTACCATCTCAGAAAAAAGTCTACAGCTGTTTTGTGATTTACATTGATTTCCCTTTCAGATAAAAGATATTTTTGGTTATTTCAATGATTCTGAATAACATTAAAATTAATAGGGTGACAAGAATCTGTAGCTTGTCTAATAAATATTCCAGGTAGATGTCATAGTACTTACAGTCCCTTGGAATTTTTTTTTTTCATGTGTATACCAAACCTGTGGTAAACTAGCACTGTGTTTATGGAAGCCAAGACATTGATGCTCCTGTTCATGACTTATGGCATGATATGATGCAAATATTTTCATTGAATGCAATGGCATTAAGGAGGATGGGATCTGTTATGAGTCTAACTGCTAAATAGCACCTTAACCAAGGAGTACCTCACTGTTTCCCTGTGATATCTCACAGAATAATATAAATCACACAACTAAATCAGTCTTACAATCTATTATAAATATACACAATTGGCTGTGAGCAGTTAGTTAGGCTTTATGATTAGGGTGACACGGTGTTCAGTCCCTAATGAGCAAAACACGACAGTTAAAAGGGTTAGATGCTTTTCAAAAAGGGACTAAATTTTAAGTGAGATTGTCTTGAGCAGACTTGTTCCCATTTTCGCATCTGTGCCAGAAACAGCACAGTAGTAAATGAGTTTACTGACAGAAAAGCCAAATAAACACATTGAGGAGCCTGGAACCTGACTCCAGGGACAGACCTGAGCAAGCAGTATAATTCCTCAAGCCTTCTTCAGAGGAACCGTGATTTGGCACGCGTTGGAGGCACATTTATTTCCTAGGGAGAAAGGAAAGAATATCCTGCATGGCCACAACAGCTTTCTGCCATCACTCCTCCCTGCCCTGGGATGGCTCACCTATTCCAAGCAGTGTGCGTAGCGCAGATCCATCCCCTAGCACTCCTGGTCCTCCTGCTCTGGAGGCACGTCCTGCATACTCCTGTGTGCTCACTTCACTCACTAGGCAGTTCACCCACAGAAACACGTAAATTTTTTGTCTCCTGGAGGAGCTGAACAGTTGGAATCAGAATTGTATTAAAGTACGTGTTGCAGAATATTTACAGAGAAATCTGACTAAATTTTTCCAAAAGAATACCAGACAGAGCACAGGTGGTGCCTCATACTACCAAAGAAACACAGAACTATTAGGCAGCTATGCAGGTACTATCAGGATTACTGTATAGTACCTATAATGGAATAGTTAGAAATGATGTGCCAGGCCAAGAATGCGTTCGATACTCCCTTCAAAACTGCCTGTTTATTCTGCATAATTTGTGTATTTCTCAGCTGTCACTAGTCCAGCCCCTTTTGGGATGCTACTGAGCCCTTGGGCTGCAGCTTATGTCAACAAGGGTTCTGCTGTTAATAGGATAATGCAGGCAGTTTGCCCCTCAGTTTCAACTATATCTTTAAGTAAATTATCCCAAACTAACAAGGAATGTCTTTCCATTTCTAAAAGTATCCCTTAAAAAATAGTAACATATTTATTTTATCCTTACTGGTGTTTTTACGGGCCTTTTTTAGTCAGGAAACTACTGAACAGATAACTGATTACTGAAAGTGGTATCAAACTTTAAAAATATAATACAAAAGCAGAGAAAATACTTTTCCCCTATCACAGCCAGTTATACAAATCACAGGAATTCCTACTGTAATGGTACATATGGCACAGACAGAAATGCAGTTTTTGCACTGATAGGAACCAGAATCAGAAATCCACTTAGTTCAACTGGAGATGGGTAGGTAGGGGAAGTTAAGCCAGCAGAAAACTTGGCTCTGATAACCAAAGTAACCTGCTCTGATTAAAAGTTTCTGAGTGTGGACTGAAAATTATTTGAAATAAAATCCATCCCCAGCATACAGATTTGCTAACTCTGTATGGCTATATCTGGTATAAGTTAAGTGATCACTGTTCTGGATTAAATGAAACACCCCCATTACTGCTCTAATGAAAAGAGGAAAGTCAGCCAGAGTAGCAGCGTAGCAGAGGAGAGTCCATCCAGAGAGCTTTGCATTTTTCAAGAAAGTACCCTACACGGACTTTAAACCAAGGGGTTTATACAACGCACTGCAGAACCATAAAAACTAATGCAATTTGTGGAATACGTTTTGTCATATATCAGGACTAAGTCTCAGTACATAAAATCCTGTGTGAGAGATATAAATCACACGCTGCTGTTTTTCATGTTACTTTGATAACTTTGATAATCCAATCCCAGGAAGTCGAATGAACTACTGAACATACATCTTCTTTTACAGTTCTACTAAATAATTCCTCTACTTTCTTCCTGACCTAAAGTCGATTGAGCTATTGTGCAGTAATCCACAGTTGATTAAACTCAGTTTGACGTATTCTGATGCAACAGGCATATTTTTCTAGGGCACTTTCCATTATAAGGAAAGCCGATGAGACCTTTTTTTCCATTTTACTGTAACTAAGTCATGTCTCTCAGTGTTCCTAGTTTAGGGCCATAAAATGAAGGTTAGTTTAGCAAACCATTTTATTAACTCACCTCCCCTGAGGTTCTTCTGTTTAGATACTTTAAAAGACCCCTGACATCCTAATTTTTGTGCCTTATTAAAAGAGCGTAAAAAGAACAAATAGTGGACAAGGCTAACCTTTACTGAGCATGCAGTCAGAATTACGGATCCCTGAAAGTGACTGAGGCTTAGTTTTGCACTCATCTGCCTGGTAGTCTCCGTAGGCCAGTCCCTCAGATGGGAGCTCCAAGGAGCTGAAACTTCTTATCAGAACTGACAGGGTCACAGGGGTTCCAGTTGCATCCATTTGGGAAGATAACTCTTTCTTTTAATGAGGAACCATTTCTAATTTGAGGAGGTGAGATACGTGAGCTTCTATACTGACCTAACATCACTGAAGGATTGTATTTCCTTCATTTTGTGGTAACACGCTCTGAACTAGTTTTACAACTTTATGAATAATATTTTTCTATGTCACAAGAAAGAGCCTACATCACACTGTAGAATGTAACCTATTAATGAAAAAGGAAGTCCTAGGAGGCAGGCAACACCTTTCAAGATCAGCCCTTAAATGAAAAGGAAAACCTAAAAGCTTTAGACGTTTGGTAAAGGTGTAGTGCTGACATAAGCAAAGGGTAAAAAAGCTCTTCCTGTAAAAAAAAAANAAAAAAAAAGGGGAAAAAAACCCTTCCTATAAAAAAAAAAAAAAAAAAGGGAAAAACAAACCCCAAAACTTTTTAAGTAAGGGAATATCCTCTTTTTTCCCCTTCCATTTTTAAGAATAATTTTCAACTGAGAGCTTTCATATATCTAATCTTGTTCATTAGATTTGATATCATGCGTGCCTAGTTTAATCTCAGCATCATTTTGACAAAAGGCAGAACACCACAACTTAAAAAGAGCTGTTTGTGATGGAAGCTTGAACACTACAATTACTGTACCATTCTCACCTCAGAGACTATTAATGTACATCTACAAAACCAACAGAAAATCCAATTCTAAAGTCTGCAGTAAAGTGGTAATTTTGACTGCCTAAAACTGGATTTACTGATCTGTCTTCTGCTGAAGTGCTCATGCCTGCATGACTCCGGAAGCTCTGTACAGTATTCCAGGCTGTTGTAGGACCATCTAAGAGGGAAACAGAGTATTTCACACGCTCAGTGTATTTTCAAGGATATGAGCTACCAATATTTCCTGCTATCAAACTCTTTCCAGAGCTCCCACTGGGGCACACAATAATAGAGCCACTTATTCAGATTTCATATGTGAAGTTAAGAGAAGAGTGGATCAGTGAAAGTTTAGCCAGAGTTGCACAAAGGGGTCATTTCAGGGGTCAACTGAGTATCAGGTACTCAGCTGACACATTTCAGGGTCAACTGAGTATCAGGTAACCTGTAAAGTACTGCTGTATCACTGTATAACAACTGATCTTTTCAGGCTTTTAGGATAAAACTAAAGTACAAATTCTCTTATTTCATCTGACGTGTTTCTCTTCCTATCATTCTCCTGGAACGCCATCTATGTCCACATGTGATGATGCTCTTTTTACCAAGCCACTGAGGTTTGCTGTAACTTCATTATTTTCTGCTGTTGTTCTCTTCTGGAAGACATAATTGTTGAAGCAAAGAGACAGACTAGATAAAAATTTCAAAAGTCAGTCACTGCTTACTTCAGATAGCTCTAGCAATATGCAGATATAGACAGAAAAAAATGGCAAAATAAGCTTGACAGTATTTTTCTTGCCCTTACACAGTCTTTGGGCCACCCAGGAGAAGGGAATTCTGGACAAGGCTTTGTTTCTCAGTCATAAAATCTCCCTTTCTTTTACACAGCCTACCTTTTTTCTTGGCTATAGTATAGCTAAATCATTCCCCTCTGATAGGAAAGCATGTTGTATAGCTTCTGCCTACTGCCGCCTTCTTTGTATCTCTCAATCTCTGCAGTTCGCCAGAGATGCTGGTAAACAACAACTATGAATTCCTAACCTCTCTAATCAATTTCTGGTGAAAAAGCTTTCTTCAAAGCATAATAATAAAAATCAATGCTATTTGTGGAATATGTATTGTATTACATCAGGGCTAGTCTCAGTACATAAGATCCTGCGTGTCAGATACAAACCATACACACAGTCACGCAACTTTTGTCACAGTATTCCTTAAGCTTTATCTATTTGTATGTGTGGGAAACAGTTAAAGAGAAGAAACATTCCTTTGGAAACAGGTATCTGATGAGAGAACACAAAACCAGACCCAGTGCTACACAGTTTCACTTGCATGTTCAAAACATTGTCAAAGGCATAAAGAAGTTTGAAGGGCACAAATACCACTAAAAAGTCATCTTAGACATTTCATATAAGAAGCAGGCTCCAGGGAAGTGTTTTAAACTTGTTGCTCATACAGTAAAAATAATACTACAAGGCAGGGAGACATAGTTATTTGACATGGAGATGTAAATACATTTTTCAGGTACTGACACTGCACTTGTTCATGGTAATAAAAAATGGAAATCATTGTTTATTTGCTGGCACAGGAGTTGTCAACTTGTTTTCCATTTTAGAAGACCTTGTTCTCTTTCCACTTTGTGCACACGAGCAAGGATTGAGATTAAAGGCAACAGGTCAGGAGGAATAATCATTCCATAGCATGTACAACTGATAGACCATATATTTAGCCATAGAAATATAGTTAAGTTTCCTAAAACTTCACCATAATTCGATTAGGTATATGGTACTTTTTTTCAGATTCATAAAGCATTAAATGCTGTGTGCATCTTATTTTCTTGAGTTTTTTAAAAATCTTTTTTACTTTATTTTTCCAATTATTTCTGCTGTATGCAAATCTGCTGGTATTTGTACTGCTTGAAAAGAGTGCCTCAAATAGAAGATGGCAGCTTTTGAAACATTAAACAATGATTAGACAGGCATTGGGCCAAAGGAGCGTGTCAGGAGCAAAGGAACAATGCAGCAGCCGACAGTAAGCTATCTTGAGAGAGCTGAGAGCACTTAGCAATTCCATCAAGATTTTCCCTGCTGCCAAACAAAAACAACAATGATTCATGCTGCCATATTATTTAGCATTCATCATGACTCTAAATCATTTACTGGAGAGTTTACACTGCAGTGCAGACAAACCCTGTTAATTTCAATGAAAGGCAAATTGTCCTTTGAGTTGGCATCAAAAACATCTGTAAGAAAGCTTTGGAGCATCTACCATTCCTCTCAGATTACACTTGAAGGAAAAACAGTATTTAAAAAAAAAAAAAAAGAAATATATCCGTTTATTTGCAAATTCCACTGCAAAACACCATACAGGTGTGGCAGAAGGCTACTGGGAACACAGCTCCATGCAGGTCCCCAAGTCAGACGTCTCTGTCAGACTGCCAAGAGAGCAAGATTTGCCCTGTCCCGTATGAAGTAGGTTGCAGAACTTACTTAAAAAACAAACAGACTTCTAGACATTTGTGAAGATCATGAAGAACATGAAGGGTTAGTTTTTAGTATATAACCTGTATGTCCTTCCATATGGACTGGCAGCTATATTTCTCTCTACCCGGACTCTCAAAACAGACTTCCAGAAAGTGGTATCACCAGGGACTCTGGTTATGGAGGCCCAAGAAAAACAAAACACCCTTTCCAAATAAACTGGGTGAGGAAAAACAAGCAGAAATTTTCACTCTCTCACAGCCTAACCTTTAAGGCTTCATTTTCCCATGTTAATTCCATCATTGTAAGTGGAAATTTTAGCTTTTATATCTAGTTTCGTCACATTTTCCATAAAGTTTTAAATAGAGCTTCCCCAAGGCTTCCCAGGCTGCTACTTGAAGCATATTAGTTAAAATACGTTACTTTTCCAGTGCAAAAGGAAAGAACACCATTTGAGTAACAGTCCCACAAATAACTAACTGTGAACAAGTGAAGTCAAGTAATTTAAAATTTGGTCATCTAATGTACTTGGAGAACACTTTCAAATGCCAAGCATATCTAAAGAAAAAGTATGCCAAAAGAAAAGTCAACATGAATTGATTTGTTTTTATTCACAACAAGAATTCAAATATCCTTTGATAAAAGGGTCTGTACTTGAACTTTACAGCAGGTTCCACAATGTCTTTAAAATACCTAGCAATGCCTATACACATGCCTTTGTGTATGACTCTTGGGTGAACATAGAATAGTCTGCAATTTATTCATATATTTTTACTAACTAATTTTTATCATTTGGTGATACACTCAATCACCCTTAAATACTTCCTTAGGCAAATCTCTTATCACGTCTTGGACCCTTCAGCATATTAAGAATTTTCAGGTTCTATCACAAAGAAGTTAAGTGTTTGAAATTATTAGCTCTGGTAGGAAGTTCTACCACCAGCTTAAGTTAAGAAATCAACATTAACTTTATGAAAGTTATCTTTTTATTCATTTTTCTTTTTCAGAAAAGTATGCTTGGGTTAGGAAGAAAAGGTAAGTTTTAATAAAGTTCATTTAAAAGGCAACTTGTATTTCTTACATTATATAGGACACAATCTTCTAACTCCGTTGCCTAACACTACAGAGTATTTTCCCCACCTCCTGTCAAACTCTTGCAATTATAATTACCATTCTCTTGATAAGGAAAGAGAAAGAAATCCTTTAAAAAGTCATTCAGGCTCTTAACAACTTACATTACTGGAATATCTCAAATACAAATTCTACTGGATGCAAGGAGAATGGGAAAATATGGGAAAAGGAAATAATCTGATCAAACCAGAGTCACCTACTGACATCAACAGATACCAGCACTTCTCTCACAAATACTACATAACTGTCACTGCACCGGATCCGTACATACGGCTGCTACATAAATTTATTGAGATGTGTTTGAGAACGTTATCGACAGAAACCATTCAAGTGCTCTTGAAGGCAAAATAATTCCACAAATGTGAGAGAGGGAAAAAATGAAAATAAAAGATTTTTCAATCAAACAATTTATCAGAGCTCTCTAGTAATTAGTTTTAAGGCTAAAATCACAGTGACAGTACTGAGAGGTGGACCAAGGCAGCATTTATAAGCGGGCACTCACAGTCAGGATGCCACCAGCCCATAGCACTTCCAATGCACATGGGGTGAATACCTCATTGCTACCAGAAGAGCGTAAAATTAACCTGTTCTTACTGAATTTGACTGCAGTCTTTAATACTGTGGGCCACATATGGTTCCTGAATCACACCTGACACAGGTAATGATATTTCCTATAAGCTGGCCCAAATAATTCTTCTAAAAGAATCCAAAGTACCAACATGCAGCTATTTATCATCACCCAGAAACTTCAGCTGTATTGTGCTTTGATATGATCAGTAACCTAAGAGCACGTTTGACTGTGCTCAAACTAAGGATTCTGTCATTAGGGGATGGCAGAACAGACGCGGGGATGAAGAACAAGAAAATACTCACTGTGCATTGCACTACATCACATATATAGGATACACAGCACATGTGAAATACATACATGAATTGGTACACTGGCACTCAAGCTAAAACAAAACCACAATGAAAAAATGCCAGTGTAGCTTTCAGTTTCATTTGCTATAGGAAAAAAAGAGAAGATACAAGAAAACTGTAAAACTGCAGCTGAAATCGTCCCTGGATTTTGTTTCCTAGCTCCAGTTTTTCAGCATTTCATATATTATAGTTCAGACACCCCACTTTACTACCCTCCATTAGGATTAAATATGGCATGTAGATACCGCTGAGATGACACTTAAATTAGTTCCTCCCACGCTGAAATCAGATACATTGTTATTCCAATCTTAAAGCTCAGTTTAATGGCAATGGGCTTGTCCTATTAGGGAGGAAAGAAAAAAAAAAAAAGCAGCATTATCTGGTGATAAGGTTTGGAGTTGCATAAAATAACTTTTTCTCTATTCTGCTACCTACATTAAACTGCCAGTATGGAAAATGCTGGTTTTAGAAGGAGGTGCTCTGTCCTCTTGGACTCGCTATACTGATTCTGACACAGAAAAATGTATTTGTTAGACGGCAACACTGCAAGCGTATAGGATTGAATCAGTTAAATTACCTTGTGGACAGAATAAAAAAAATAAGATGACCATATATTAACAACTGCTGGCTAGGGAAGATTCACTTCATAGTATTATATGAACATTTGAATCAAAAACTCCAATGTCAGGAGACTGCAATAAAAACTCTGCTGCGCACTGATGACCCCTGATGTGGACAGAGGCTATGCCATCAGCTTGCACACACATTGAAATTTTGCTTTCCCAGCCATACAGACTGTCTATAATATATTACAGATGATTAAAATAATGGTTCTTTTGAAAGGCCCCTTTGTCACTGCAAACATCTGCTGAGCACACACTTCCACAGAGGCAAATGGTCTAACAGATGCGGGAGTTCTCTGGGATGCACCAGGACAGCCACACTGCAGTGCAGTGGTCCTCAAGCCCCTCGTCACTCTCGCTGTTCTGAAGCTTCCTAACCTTGCAGAAAATGAAGGCCAAGGACCTTCCACATCAGGTATAAAGAACAGAGAACATGACATTTCCCATTGTAAAACAAAGCAAGCTGCATGCTGCTTATCAGACAGCTTTCCTCCAACTATAATTACAACACCACAAAAATCAGAGTCTTGCCTCCAGCAAGGGATGCTATCCCCACCCCCATGTGTGACTGAACGCAAGTCAACATTTGAGTCTGACGCAGTATGGAGTTCAGACATGGGAGAGTTAGAAACACTGACCTAAAAGAATACAACGTAATCATTTTTAAATGAAGGCAAAAGAAAATGGAAAAACATGTCTGAATAGGAGGCGTCAGAGAGAAAAAGGAGAAAAATGGGAGAATAAAAAAAGTGTGCCACAAAGGAAGGAGCAGAATACTCTGGGGGGAGAAGGAAAGGAGGGAGGGATGAGTCAGGCAGGAGTTTAATTAATGTGGCAAGGAGGAGCTGAATGGTGAGATGGGAAAAATGAAGGAGTGCAGTTTGTGAGAAAGGGTAGCAAATACTGGCGTGGAGGAGACAGGGAGACGATAAGAGGAGCGTGTACACTGGAATTTGAAAACATGAACAATGGAGACCCCGACTGAAGGACACAAGCTCATATAAAGAAAGATGAGGTGCGTGGAATAGGTGTGAGGAAGTGGACATCCGAAAAGATCAGACTGCCAGGATGGAATGAGGAAAAGGAAAGTGGACTGAGGGAAAAAAGACCAAGGATACAGACCACCCCTGGCTGAAAAAAAGAAGGAATGAATACAGGAGGTGAAAAAGGTGTGAAAAGTGATAAATTACAGCAAAAGAGTGGCAAGAATAGTTGGGACAGCCAGCGATCTTCATTGGCAGTGACCCTCTCTTTTCTGCTCTGTTGCTCACTTCCTTTTGATATCCTAACTCCACAACCTCTTCCCTTTAAAGCAGGAATCAAATACAATGTCACAAGGACTGACAAGTAAGAGGAGAGAACAGTCTGCAGCCACTCTAAGACATGACCTTCAGGACCTACTGTCCTTATAAATATCTCACAGTCCATTTACATTAGCGGTTCTTAATTTTTTCCACAAGAGTTTTGAACTGCACAGCCAGTTGTTGCCGGGTCAGGAAGCAAAGTATCCACATACCCCACTCTCTCACACCTCAGAACAAGAACAACATTTCTCATTCTGTAACTTCTGCTGACTGCTGAAAGCGGCGACCAGCGGACTATGTTTTGCTTCTGGTTATTTTCTTCTTACATATTTTCAGATACATCCACAGTAGCTGGCACGCAAGCCAAGACACATCTCATTGCAGTCTCGTAGCATCAGCACAGAACATGTAGCAGTAAACATATGCTCAAAGAATTGACTTCATTTATTCAAGTTTCAGTGCTAAATGTTACTGTGCAAGTAAAATGCATAGTTTGTAACAACAGCTAACGTTCTCAAATCTACAAACCAGACAGATCTCCCGGTCTATACATAAAATACATGCTTTTTAGTATCTGATTCCTAACTAGCATTACACAGCCCTCTTTCATGTAAATCCCTGCCAACACTACTGAAAGTTTACTTCAGTAAAGACTGTGCAATAATAAGGATTTCAACATCAAGACCTTTAACTAATGGGGGCAATGAATGTAGGCAGGTAAAGCAAAGCCTTCACAATGCATAAACCATGGCCCAAAAATGAATGCAGTTTTCAATATAGTTTGTCTTTTTTCTTGTTTTCAAATGTTTTTATTTGCCTTTGAATTTTGCTGGCACTGAGGTAAGAGATCAACAAGAAGCCAAACAGAAGGACAGCAAGTCTGAAAGTTTTTCCTAGGAGATTGATACTAATAGGTTTCTAAAATCAACATTCACAGTCGTCTGGCCTTCAATTAAGCCATCTTCAAATTACGCTGTAATATGAAATCTAGCATGCATTTGGACAGTACTTTTGAGTTTATTCATCACTGCTTTTGTAAAGAAAAAAAAATAAATCAGACAACCTTCTATTCCCACATCTCTTAAAAATAACCAAAGAAGAAATATACCTTTCTAATGACAAGCTCAGGATGCTTTTTGGAAAGCTTCTTTTCAATCAGTGTTTTGAGGACAATGTTGCAAATCTCTCAAAGGTGATACAGTTGCATCTGACCCACTTTCTACCACTCTGTGCTAATTATCTTCGACAATGCAAGTCATAAAATTAGCATCCTGTGATATCCAGCACTATTACTGCAATTCAATAACTGTATTCATGGAAATCTCAAGACAAAATGAGAATCGTTAAACTGAACATGTTAGAATATTTCATTCATAAGTAATGATTCAAAGAAAAAGGAAGAAACCTTATGAAATTTGAGCCTCTTTTGCAACATTTATTAACTTTAAGATGAAAAAATGTGATAGAGGATGATAATTATTGCTATAATATAAAATTTTGTAAGGCATACTCTGGACACATTAATGCATACTGCCTCCCCATGAAGCTGAACACATCATGGCTCACCATGAGGTTTTTAGAGAGATTTCAAATCATCTTAAAATATCTTCAAGAGGTGCTTCTTCATGCAGTGGGGCATGATGCCAGCAAAAAGACTCAAAAGCCAAGACAGGACTCCAGTGGCACAGAAGGTCACCACCCTGTCCCTAGAGGGCAGGATGCAACAAGCCAGGGAGTGAAGGAAACACTATTCCAGTAGTCCCCAGCTCAGGCAATGCCTTTTCTAAATACATTTCTGAGGTCTAATTAACTATGAGCAGATGTGGGCATGGTCACTTAAAGTTTTTTTAAAGCCTCTTCTCTGCAAATCCCTCTCCTCAATTGCATTGAGTCAGCTGGAAAACTCTGCTACTTCTGAAGGCAAAAATGAACACATTATTTTATTGCCAAGTTATAAACTAATGAGTATATTATCTCTGAAAAGCAAACAGTGTTCCTGAGGAGAATGGGAAAGATTTTGATCTGACAGACAGGACTTAAAACTACAGTAAAACAGCTGAAATCAGTGCAGTCGCTCTATTTACACCAATGTGACTGACACCCAAATGAGGTCCAACACTACGATATTTGGTTTGGGTTTTTTAATAAATCTTTTGTTCTCATTATACAGCACACAGGCAGTCCCTGAAATGTACTTTTTTTTAACCTTCAATTAAATTAAATTTTAATACTAATGTAACTAACAGTATATATGAAACATTTCAGTGTTATGCTTACCAGAATTCCACCAGAAAAGATGGTATGGTGAAATACACACATTAAGCCATGCAAACGGCTTTATTAAAATAAAGGATCAAAATTTTGGGACCTGTTAAATCTGTTTTCTGCTTTTAAATGGCACACACTGGCATTTTCACAGTTTCCTAACTTGAAATATTTATTTTAAAAAGGGAAACCACAAAGAGATTAATTGGATTCTCCTGAAATATAATTGGGAACTTGAAAAACTGCACTGAGGTTTAGAGAAAGTCATAGATAATTTGCTTGACATACCCTGAAGTGCATGAAATAAAATACTACAGCTAATATTGTTCAAGACAAATGCACAGACGCTGGCCATACACTTGAATAGATGGTTTCTAAATTAGCCTTCTCTGGAATTTTAAAAAGCAACTAGTTCTTCCACTGCTCTTTTCTGAAACAGAGATCTATTGAAATTAGGGATGAATCACGTGTTCATTACTAGATTCAGAATTTGTCCCACAGCGAGGATTTTTACCTGTATATTGCTTCCTCTCGGAAGCAGGAAATTTTGGTGCTCTCCTCTAGTGCCAATCATCATATCTCCTTTTATTTTAAACCACTATACTATGAGAATCCAATCATATAGTGCAAGAGACTCAAAATAAAACGTGTTCATTCGCACTCTGCCTGATCTCTGTTCTCACTTTTTCTTTCTAGTCACTTCCCATAGTGCGATGTTTCTTGCCTGTGAAATCCACGGCTGTGGCATCACAGAAAAAAAATCTTACATCGAGTTATAAAAGTTGCCATCCCCGGCGAAAGCCTGAGAGTGAACATACCACTTATAATTAGGATTCTGACAGGTCTCTGCGAGAAGCAGAGTCTGGAGCCAGATGCAAGCACAAAGCAAGCTTTTGCCCCCTCAGGTAACATTACAGGGAAACCCAGAGTAACCCACTTATCTTACAAGCAGCAACACTCGCAAGCTAAAGAGCTACTAACAAAAACACAGAGTGACACTAAATATAAAGGATTAGTTTCAGCAATGCTAGAAGGGAGAAAAAGAATTGAATATAGAATATTGTAAAAGCAAAAGTAAATTGTAAAATAAATATTTCAGGATTTAAACTAATAATAGAAAAGCCCATAAATCATCTTTACAATCTCCCCCTTTCCTACCAAACATCCATCCTCTCCAAATGGATGCCTATTACCAGGCCTTCAGCATACATTATGGGATAAAGAGGACTGTAGGAATCTAATTTACTACTGCAGGGAAGAGATGCCAGAGAAAGGGTTAGAGGAGTAGCAGAAAATCCTGGAGAGCGCTGAATTTTTTCAGGAGACTAAATATCACTCTGCACAGTGTGATTTTGTGTAGAATGACATGAAACATCAAGCGAGGACAGCCAAACCAAAGCTTACCCTCCTCTCAATTTGGGTCCTCCTGTTTGGGGCGAGGAACCTAAGGATTTAAGGCACTGGAGGGTAAGAAAGGCAAGCCTGAATGAAAGGCACAGCCAACTATAAAAACATGATAGTGTACAGTACCAATACTGATACTAACACAAAATGTGGCTGAACACGTCTTCCTGAAAGATTACGTGGTTCCTGTGATTGCTTATGTATTTCAGTAAGAAATAATGAAAAAGAATAATTTCAATAAGCCCATAGAGCACAGTGCAAAGTGTATTTGTTAGTGAGCTCGTCACAGTGATGACAGGCTCTCAGAAACACTGATGTTTCTGACATTGCTCTGCAATACGCCCACTGGAATAACTGCCTCTTTTTTCAACCAGTTTATTTTTCTTCTTCTATGGCTGCCTTGTGGCCACTTCCTCTGTGTCCAGAGGCCTTGGGCCCTGCAGCACCAACAGCCATTCAGATTTACTGAGCTCCTGGCATCACATTAACTGTACCTATCTGAAAGATTCAAGAATGAATTTCTACAAACACAAGTCCAAGCACACCAATCAAATTTGTATTTCAATTATTTTTTTTTCCTACCAAACTGCCATGTATTGCATGAGGGAGTGGGCAGAAATTAAGGACAGCAGGAGTGCATCAGTAAAACCATGTCAAATGCGTGAACTACATGCTGAAGCAAATAAAAAGTCTTCCTCAGTTCACAAGATGTTTCTGAATCACATATATATGTGTGCGTATGTGTGCACATGCATGTTGATTTTCCTTTTGGTTTGTTTGTTGGTTGGGTATTTTTTACTTTGCTCATAGTTTACTGTTTCATGTGATTTTTCATTTACTTCATCACATTGCTACATCATAAATTGTGCCATAAACTAAGAATAACAACTCATAAATCCTGCATGCCAATTTACCCACGCTGTTCCATGAGTAGGTGTTTCAAGAAAAGTTTGGCCAGCCTTTGGTAACTCTACACATAATTTTATTCACTGGTACTGTAATTAGATTTGACATAAGCCTACATCGAGTTGTTGGGGTTTGCGTGTACTTTAAACAGTCAGGATTTTATTTTTTACTTCATTAATAGCCAGCAGAAGATGAGATGACAAAGTGCATAGTCTGGGGTGGGGAACTTATTTACTTGTTTACCAGACACATTAAACATATAGAAACAGCATCCTGTCTTTGCACATTATCTTTTTAACATGACCCATTTGGGCGTATTTGAAGAAAGCCCAGCAAGACTGTGGGATGAAGAATGGAGAAAATACACTGACAGCATTTGAAATGCCAATGGGATAAGCAGGAGCCAGAATTCAAGGGTTCCCATGTATGGTCCAACCTCTAGGAGGGGAAAAAAAAGGGAAAAAAAATAAATAATCCAAACTGCTTACCATTATTACTGTTATCATCAACTAAAATAATCTCTTTGAGCAGGTGAGCAGGAGTCCGGTCAATGGCTGAATGAATGGAGCGCAGAATCACCGAGAGAGCTTCATTAACAAATATGAATACAATGCTGACCTCAGGAAGCCTGTCAGGAAATGTAAGGTTTCTGCACCTGAAGGGAAAAGAAAAANAAAAAAAAAAAAAAAAAAAAAAAAAAAAAAAGATGTAAACTGTTGGAAGTCACACAAACTTTTTCAGAGAAGTCTATCCCCAGCCACAAGAATGGTAAGAGAGCTTTTGTAGGCATGGACCAGAAGGTCCCCATACCTGTTCAGAGCGCATATAGGCAAGAACCAGATGAATTACTATCTAAAAAACAGGAATCACTGAAAATAATATCCTGAATCTGCCTGTGCAACCAAGGCCTAGAGTGAGCTCACTTCGCCACCCAAGGCCCAAATCACTGAAAATTAGTTTGCAAACCAAATGTAAACTCTTGTTTACATGCAGCTTTGAACAGCAGTTGTTCACAATGTCTTTCTGGACAGCGCAGACAGGAATAAACAGAGTTAATCCCTTACTTTAGAAAGCATCTTCTTAATAGCCACATTAATTATTTTTGCTACAGAATCTACCACCTATCTCAGTCCAAATCAGGGGCTTCTTTCTCAACTCAGTAACAACTGAAAATCCAGTAAAAGTTCCAGCTCCAAAGAACATCCTGCTACAAAAGCTAAGAGACAGCGTAGCCAGAAAAACAAGTAAAAGGATGGAAAACATCTGAAAGCTCAGTCAAGAGGTTTAATCAGAATGAGGAATACTCTTGTGACCTGATGGATTCTCCTGTGCTTTTTAAATAATACATATTTTAGACACATTACAATTTGCTTATGCAAACAGCAGTATGGAAGTGCCACCCATAACTTCGAAGTTCCTTAATGTTTTACTGTTTTTCCCTCCTTCGTTTAAAAAAGGATTCAAATTTTGTAATTTGTGATGAATAGAAAGCCCTTTTACCAATTTCTATCTTTTAAACTGTCAGCGAAATGTTTGCTTTTTTTAAATAAAGCCACAAGTTAATAAAGTAAAAGTAATTCTTTTTCTCTGAAACTTTTAGTATTTTAATGCAATGTTTCTGAACAACAGTGAAGTCCACCTTTTTCTCAGATCTGGAACTATTTAGTAGGATGACATTAGGTCACAGGCTGACCCAGGCATCATTTCTAAATAGGGTCTGTAGATGGAAATGATTGGTGCTAATTCTCTTCTCCGCCTCCTGAGAACACCGAAGTGGCTATCTTCTCTCAAGGTGCCTAGATTTACGACATCCAGGAACTCCTTAAAGCTGTGGAAAGCATTACTAACAGCTGATGTTTACCATACAGAAAGCATGGATGGATTCAGAATTTTTAATTCATGCTTGAATATGACTCCTTAACGAAATTTATCTACAGTTCAAAGAGAAAGCAGAGCTTTTTTTTTTTTTTTAATTCTAATCTGTATAGTCAATAAATACAGAAAAGTATTGCAAGAGCATTCCTTTTCACATGCTGGATGTTGCACAGAAATTAAGTTGAATCAATATGATGAATTTGCATGTATGTTTGTAAAGCTTCTGAAAAGAATCAGCGTGCAGGACACGACATCCAAAACCACTAAGATATACGTGATATTCAGCTGGTCAACCAATTTTCTCAAGTCAGTCATTAGTTTGAAATTGATGGAAATCACATTAAAGAAATTATTTAATATTTTAGGTACTTTTCCCTCTGTTACCATCTGAAAGAATTATATAGACATGTAAAACAGAAAACACAGCCTTGAAAAAGTAACAACAATTTTAGTCTTATAAGGTGTACACTGTATTTTTTAATAGGCTGGTTCATTCATCTTTCAGAAACAAATAAGAAACCTGTTCACAGAGATCCATAGCTTTTTGTTCCATGGCATCAATACAAGAGAGAAACAATTAAAATGGTATTTGGATTTACCAATTCCCACTTGTAGCTTGATCTTTTGGCAGCATAAAAAAATCAACACTTACTTTCCAAAACCAGTTTATATTTCTACTAGTGTGTCAGTTCCTATTTTCAGTGGTAAGAGAGCTTTCAGCTTCAAGCATCAGACTGAAAAGTTTTCTTTGAAGCTTTCAGGAAAGCTGAAAGCATNTTTTTTTTTTTTTTTTTGAGTACCACTGGACAGCAGATCAAATGTAACAACATCTTGTGGAAGTGTCATTGTGTCATTTATAACCAGTTGCTGCCCCTTCCCTTCCCCGTTTTTTTTTTTTCTTTAAAGTGAATGCCAATTCATTAAAGATGACTTGTAATCAAATTTCACTACTCTGAAAATCAGATTCTCATAAAGGCTTACATTTGGACATCTCCTACACCTGGCCTTTAAAAGTAGGTGCAGTCATGATTCTTACTGGTTTCGGGGAGTTTTGCTGGCAATTAAGATTTTCTGAGAAGGACTCGTCAACAGATTCACGTAGGAAATCTAAATAAAAATCTAAATACTGCATCTTTCAGCAGAGCAATATGTAGCCTGTAAAGCACATAGCTGCTCAGAAGCACATATACAAGACAGGAGAGGAGCTTTCTCCACAAAGCATTGTGGACCCTCGGAATTAATCAGAGCCATACGTACTTTCCTAGAGATAAGAACCTGAGTGTTTTTTATTCAAAATAAAACACTACAAAAAGCAGAGGGAGCTGCCTTTTCTGCTGGAAGACAACCAATGCAAGGCAGCACTTTTTCTCTTTTAACCAGTAGTTCAGGAGTTAAAACCTTCAACCATGACAGAAGGAGCATGAGTTCACTCTTCTCTGATCTCCCCAGAGAGCTATCTAACTACTTGCCAACTTGGTGCAATTATTTTCAGTCCCTGTCTTCAGAGGCATTCCACTTCCTCTGGAGCAATTATATGTACGCTAAGTTGGAGTGGTACCAAGTAAGTCTCTCTAGCCTCCTGTTTGGGGCAAATTCCTTGGAAAAGGACGTGCATTGCAGTACCTGTTCCAATGGATGTTCATGCATTTTAAACCCTGGACTTCACTCTTTATGGCTATGTCCAGTCTTCTAGATTATAATGCCACAGTAACCCGTGATCACTTTTTTCTTTCTTTTGCAAGCTAATATTTTTTGTTTTCATTTACAAAGAGATAAAGGCACCTTCACAGAGCTTGCAAATCAAGTGTCAGGGCACTTTACCAGGAAGCAATACAGCATCACAGGAAGGTTGAGGTTGTAATGGCCATCTGGAGGTCCTCCTGTCCAACCCCCTGCTCAAGCAGGGTCACGCAGGGACAGCTGCCCAGGACCTTATCCATACAGCTTTTGGGTATCTCCAAAGATGGAGACTCTACAACCTTCCCGGGCAATCTGTGCCAGTGCTCGGACACCCTCACAGTAAAAAAATGTTTCAGTTTGTGCCCATTGCTTCTGGTCCTGTCACTAGGCACCAACGAAAAGAGCCTGGCTCCATCATCTTTGCAGCCGCCCTTCAGATATTTATATACATTGGTGACATTCTCCCCCCTCTCCCCCGCCGAGCTTCCTCTTCTCTAGGCTAAACCGTCCCAACTTTATATACACACCTAAGGTTTCAAATCTTCTTACGGAGAATAGACAGCTCTCCACACCTGCCTCCTATACCCTAGAGTGAGTATTTTAGCCTCTGAAATCATTCACTAAAGAAAGGTCATCTTCTGTGGTGAACAATCACTTAAAGCACTGCTTAAAAACACTGCCTGGACGACTGAGTAGGTGAAGCAGGCACGCATTGACTTGGGCTCAGCACTGTCAAATCTGAGGTGAATCTTTGGCAAATGTGAATTTTTAGGTGCCATGAGGGTAAATTGGCATCTGAAAATAGGATTTTCAAGGTGTATATTTCAAGCTCAAAGTGTCTGGGAGGCCCCTGTACTTATGATCACACTCCAATTTTTTAATACTAACCTTCACAGTTTTCCAAAAGTTGCTAAGACCATTACCTATCCAGCTCCTTGAAGAACAGACCTATTCATGGCACACGGTGTGTGTGCATGTGTATGCCATTCCATACTGACAACAAGAACTCCATATGCAATCTGGATACTATTATTTTGTAGGTGTCATCTCTTATACGCAGGCTAGATGTACATACCTGCATGGGCGTAATGAGAAATTACTAACAAAATTCTAGTCTCCTGAAACCTGAATAAAGCTAGCATGTTTCCGTTTGATGTAATAACTGAAATTTCATCCAAGTTTTGAAAATTTGGCTTCAAACGGACTATGAACTTAAATATACTGAAATAATTTTCAGTATTAGCCTGTAAAGAACCTACAAAGCCTGTTATTTTAGTGATTCACTTGTAGTCAACATGCATAGAGATACAAAATGGTCCAGCAAACAAAGCTACAGCCAATCTATCTTTTAGCTGTCTAGCTTAGGCATAGTAGTATTTGTTATCCTCAGCCATACCAATGTACAAAGAAGATAAAAATGAAACTGTAGGATAAATGGTAAGATATGTCACCTATCAGATAAAGAGCAACATAGGGATTTTGGAAAATATTTTAAATGGTAATGAAAATGCCCTGAAAATAGTTCAAAGAACTTGCTTCCCTAACATGTGTGGGTTTTTCTCCTATGTCAATTAAGCTAAGGTTGAGATATACATAAAATATACTTTTGTAAGAAATTAGTGACAAACTATATTACAAAAATGTTCCAGATGACAAAATCAGCCCCCAAAATACTGCTGCCCTACCACAAATCCATGCATAAACTGAAATGTTCAAACAAAATTTCTGCTTCTGACATGGCTTCCATCCATTTAAAGAAAATTATTTGTATTGTTTTTCCTACCTGCATTCATTTAAATCTTTTCAAATTACATCACACTGGTCAAGATTTTCCATTGTCTGGCACCTTGTGTAAGACAAGAGCAAAGTGTTTAATGCTGTGAATGTCATTTGACATTATCATTTTTGCTCTACCATACATTAAAAGATAACTACATTTGATACAAGAGAATGGAATTAGGCTCCCGTTGTGTCTAATTTCTTTAGTCTTTTCAAATGGATTCTTTTTCGATGAGGGTACATTCCTAAATTGAGCTCATCTTTTCTTTTTCCCATTCAGACTCATTTATCATCGTTACTTCCAGCTTGAATTCACTAACTTTTCAATGTGTAGAGTTTTTTAAAAAATGCATTTTCCTGCCAACATTGTTTTTTGTATCAGATGATGACAATAAAAATTACCTACTTTTTTTTATTTAAACAAATCAGAATTAAATCCATACACCTCAGATCATGCACAGACGCAGAGCACTTGTGCAGTTCCACAAGTATGTCTGTCTCCCTCTTTATGGCAAGTTTTATGAGGAATAAAATTCCATAATTCTAGGAATGAACAAGAAATAGCTACAGAGAAAGGGTCCATGTATATGTGTATAAAACATATGCTGAAGGGGGGAAAAGGGAAGAAATTGTATGGCTCAAAATCTTAGATCCATTAAGCCCTAAGAATTGAACGGTTGCGTGGCAACCGGCTACGTACAAGTTTCAATGACAGCTCCGCTTTGGACTCATCTGGGGGCCTCCGACAAGACCCCTAACCTGCCCCTCTGCAAAGTGAGGCTTTTCCAAAAAAAAACCCAAATCCACAAAGTATAGAGCATATTTCAGTATTATGACTAAGTGATTTTTAAATATAAATTCTAAATATTATTTAGAATTACAGTAACGAGTATCATCCCGATGTAGCTAAAAAATTACCTCTAGCAACCTACTCCACTAAATTACATTGGGCTAATAACACCAAAGTAACAGTTGTCATGGTTACCAGAAATTTAGAGAAACTCCTGGTGTTCTATTTCAAGCACAACTCTGGTAAATGGAGGACAGCATACATTATGAATCTTCTTTCAAATATTTGTCCACAAGAAAATTATATTCCTCTCAAATATATGCATTGTGAAAAGACAATTTAGCCAATCGCATTAAAATTAGTTTAGCATAACTATGCAGTAAGAACAACAGAGCATGAATGATTTCCTGTATTAATAACTTATCTCTGAGACCTTCTACAAATATGTATATAAGTTATGAAAAAGAATTATTTTCTGCAATTTTTGAGAACCTTTCACCAAGACTTACATGGGTATCACAGCCAACAATGGCAACAGAACATGTTTTTTGTTTTAATCACTAAATTATGTCATCTATTCCACGTTTTTTTAAAAACACAGGATGCAATAAAGCATATTACTAAAACATTTGGGGTTAAGGTATTGTTTTAAGAACATATGTGGGAGGGAGCTTTAGTTCCAACAGAATAAGAATTTCTCAGAAGCACAAGCAGAAATAGAATTGTACTTTCTTCAAGATCTGGTGACATTTTGTCATCAGCCAAAATGGCAAATGGAAATTCAAGATGTACAGGAGGAAAAAAAAAATCCATTCTGGCATAAATAAAATAAATAGCCCTAAAACTCTTGCAAGGGAACTGAGTCTTGCAAGAATTCCAGCTCAACTATTTATGTTTATAATTTCATTTTGTCATCATTCTTCATTTTTCCTTTTGCTATTATCAGTATTTTAAGTGTTAACCAAATTATGCTAACAAAGGTAGCATTGAACAACATATAAAAAGGGCTTTTTTCTTGATCTCTGGGGATTACAATCTATTATTACAGAACTACAGTCAGTGAGGCAGTAATTCTGCTGCAAATCTAGAAATCTTTGTTTGCGGTTATCATCTTCTATTACAAGAGAGCAAAGCCAGGCATACAATCGTGTGAGGAATTTGATATAGAGTTACCATATAACTATAAGCAAACATGGCTAACTTTTTTTTTTTTGTTCTCCTGGCACCAATCCCTAAAAACAAACCAAAAATCTGTAATAAGGAAAGATTAGATAACAAGCTAGGAACTCAATACATATGCAGATAAATTGCAAGATTGTAACACACGAGTGATTAGTTCTTGGTCTCCTAAGCATCTTACAGCACAGATTTAATTGTAACAGATTGATTCCCCACTACTTTTAATAAAAGCTATAGGTGCATTTTTTTCTTTGTACTTAAACCCAAGATCTTTCTCTGAATAAAGCAGTAAGAACAGTAAGCTGGGAGTTGATGATCTCAATAAAACTCTTTTTTGGATGAACATAAGAAGAATTCTGTATAGGTATTTGGCCAAAAATTGTTAGCCTCTCATGGTATTATACCATGGATTATTCTGGGTATGTTTTAGTGTAAATGTATACCAAGTGAAAGAACATCCACATGTTATGACACATTAATAAGAGACAGAGAGAGCGCGCGCTTGCAGATTACCACATCGCATCTTCTTTCAGTTAAAGGAGACAATAGGGAAGATCAAAACCAACAAGTGTACATCATTATTAACTTAGGTTATTATAGCAGCTTGGAGACTGCCGCTGACTTGAGAACACTGCTAGTGGTATTAAACACTTCTAGAGCAGCCATTTGAGGAGATACATTCAGACAGGGCAAACTGAAGCACAGATCAGAATCACAGAGGGAGGCCACTCAGGCAGTACACACCACTGCTATGAGTCTGTTTGAAGGCAGGCAAAAATGAGATAAGAAAAAGAAGAATCAAAGGTAGAGAGATGAATAAAAGAGAATGGGAAATATGACAGAATTAAACATTAGATATTTAACACAAACGCAGAATAATTTGGTAATTTTAGGACTTCTGTCCAAAACAATATATTAGGTAAAGTATCAGGCTTTTGTGCTCTTTTTAAAGGATTCCTCTGAAACATCAGATACAACATGCAATATTTCTGCTATCTTCCAGGAGTAGAAAAAAAAGAACTGTCAGAAATTAACATGGAGCCGCATCTGTAACTAACATAAGCCCAGCAAAACAGAACTGTTCAACAGACACATCTGGAAGCAAATGCTTATGGAATGCAAGTCTGTAGGAGCTGGCTTTTGGGGAGAAGCAACGCTAACACGCAAATGCCCAGTGCCAACCTCACCATTTGAGATCACATGTCTGTCTTACATCAGTTTCAATACAGGAAAACTTACATGTTTACAGAAGTCTGACGTACTGCGTACTACATCCACAACTGCACATACCATCATAACACTGATGGACATTTTGGACAGATGTACACATATGTACACAGCTTTTGTCTTAAAACCGACCACTCTCCTCAACCAGCAAATGCTTAATTTTTCTCCCTTGTAGTTATATTTGCATTCAGCAGATATCCTTCCTGCTCTGTTTGTGCCCACTTTATCACAAACCTAATTCTGCTGCTCTTCAAGACTTCTACCATTGTCCCTTGCCGAATTAAGCCTCAAAGTAATACAACTTGGGACTGCTGAACTGTTTGAAACAAGAAATACTTACAAAATGGCCAAAGCCTTTTTCTTCACAGGAAACAGGACATCTCCTCTGCACTTGCCTAGACGCCAGACAGCACTGACTCAGCTAGGAAAAGGGCAAACCTGCTACAAGCCAAATGCTGTACCGTACTATTTAGTAATATCCATAGAAAAAAATACATCTGAGCTTTAAATGCTGCTTCTCCCACTCCACCCTTCCCTGTCTTTGCTTCTTCATACAAATACTGTTTTTACCAATGCAAAAGAAGTTTGGCTGACTGCAGTTACACTGACTGAAATAGTTGCTTTATGCCTACTGGTCACCTCCTTCACACCATACAGGCTATGCAGGAGCAAAACTCTGCAGAATAGTTCCTCTGCTGGGATCCTGCTGCACACCTCTTTTTCAACTACCCCTCACTCTCTCATCACATAAGCAAAGAAGAATGTTATCTCTCTTTCCCACATGTGATTCAGCACACTGGATCAGGCAACAAAAAATTTACAAGCCAACACAGTAGAATCCTAAGCGCATCCACGCAAAAGGAGATTTGGTACACAGCTTTGGGATCCCTAAACACCTAAGTTTTAATAATGTCTTTCTGTGTGAGCTTGTTCAACATTTCACTCACGACAAGCTTTGTGGGTACTGCCTGCCCTACTTAAAGTAATGAGCACTACAGAATTATAACTAACACAGAAGTATTATCCTGTTCCTGCACACGGTAAGGGCAACATTGCCTTCCGCAATGCTTCCAGGCTCATTAGAGCCAGTAGCTCTTTGTTAGTCTGTGATGTAGATACGTTACGGGCTAACAGATGCACATAAGGGTGGTAAAGAGCAGAGCACCCAATTTCAGCAACAGAAAATAAATGGAGGCCTTGGAAGAGACAACATAAGCAATACTCCACAATACTGCTTGTACTATCCACTAAGTACTGCAAAAACAGAGCCTACTTCAGGATGTGACGATTACTTCAAGAGGCTGTCTTATCCAGGGGAGTTATTTATTATAATCTGTATTATAACAGATTAATTTGGACTGTGCTGGGGACTCCACTGTGCCAGCACAAATATTTACAGTGAAAAGTAATCAAATTCTGGACATTTTATCACAGGACATGAGGCTCGTGGCTGTACAGAGGGTTACAAACCCCTCTGCGGTACCTAAAACATGAGAAGGTCCCACTGCAAGGCGTGACAATTGCCACAGCCTGATGCAACTGTAATCTGCTGGACATTTCCATCTGACTGACGGCCGGTTTTTTCCACAGAAGCCAGAGTTCAAGGGCTTGGGCAGAGTACACTGCCCTAATTACCAAATGTGGTCTCCCACCTCTGCATGCCACCCACATTGGAGGACTGTGCCTGGCCAAGTATTTGCCCTCTCCTCCACATGTGCTGTGGCTCAGCAATCTAATTGTCCTCTGGTTTTCTCATAGCATTAAAGGTTGACAATATCAACCCTAGAAAATCCTCTGCTATAAAATGGGGTTATTATCTATATGGAGTGGCCTTTCCCACTGCAGAACCTTGCAAAGAAATGCTGAGCTCCTCTGCTACGTTATTTTGACGTGAATTCTCAGAGCACTGCGGGCAGAAAGAAGGTCAAGGCTGAGTCTTATCAGCATGATATAAAAGGGGCTACTGACATCACACGCTCCTGGCAGATCATTTAATTCTCCCAGTCTCAACTGCAGCCAACCATATATGAATTACATTAGACTTCAGCTATACGTATATTTCTGTTGTCTTTCCAACTTACTATACTTCATATGACAGGTTATGCATACACATGATAGACCACAACTGAGCCCAGACACACCTATATGAACTCCATTCCTTTAGCTACCTGCCCACAAGCCTTTGCTGGGATTCCAACGTCACGCTGACTCTTGCAGAACTACTTCTAAATGCAAGTTAATGAGCTTGATTAGACTTAGGCTAATGCCGTTCAGAGCTATTGTGGTACCTCTGTCATATCTGTGCTTTCGTTCATTTCTAGTCAGAACAGGAATTCCGCAACCGACTAAGGTCCAGCAAAGTTGATTAACTCGGTCTCCATGCCACTTGCTGTGTGCTCTCTTCAGACCAAGCTGTCCTTGGCTTTCATGCTATGCTGCTTTAGCCTAGTATCTGCCCATGGATAATTTAAATACATCTATGTAGACTCTGGAAGTGACTAATGCAATTGGCTTTAAAAATAGGTGCTACAAATCCTAAAAATTGATTATATATATATAAAACATACTCTTGCAGGGTAGGGATTTTTCCACAATAGCCACGTGTGTGCTCTCACGCAAATAAGAATTTGTATATCAGGAGGAATTCTTTTTTCAGCAATGTGATTTCCAGAATGCCCTGTACCTCTGTACTCCACAGGGTGCTGTTTATACAGCAAACAGCGTAGATACTATCTGACAACACTCTTCATTTCCCTCAGTATCAGAATTTACTGCATCTCAGTGTCAGATTACCTACTTGCTCCTGAACCATGACAAGGGGCGGGGGGGNGGGGGGGGGGGGGGGGGGGAATCTTCCTGAGCTACCATTACTAAGCCAGTATTTTGTATGCATGCATCCATAAACATATTGTAATGTCTAACATGTTTCTCACAGATAGTTAACCAAGGATCAAAAATCTCACAAAAATTAGGGTCATGATTCATTTCTAACTGGAGTTTCTTTTAAAATCCCAACCCTAATTTATTTCTTTCAGATACAGTAACATTCATTTTCTCTGTCTTTTTAATTTTTAAACCCCATAGCTATAAAAAATTTAAATTGAAATAATTCAGGAGAGTCATTTCAAAAGAGACATAAGAACAGACACATTTCTGTCATTGATGTCTTGTTAGTTACAGAAGATTTATTTTTCCTCTGAATTAGTTTACATTTAAAAAAAAAAAAAGATTTTCCCTACAGACACTGCTAAACTGATTTAACCAAAATACAAATATAATTGTATGGACCTTTCCTTAAAGCCACAATTTCAGCAAATCCACCACATAAATATTTCTAAACTCTGATATATAATAACATATAGCATAAATATATTTAAAATTGCTAAACTGTTGCTTGGAATTATGTTCGTATCTTTTCATTAACATCAGAGAACTTAATACAGGGTAAAATCTACTGTTTACTGCTTTAGTTATTAAAACATTTGGTTAAAGTAAGTGAATAAGATCACATCTGGATTGCTTCTGGAATTGGCAAGGAACTAAGAAGCCTTTCACATCTTGGTTACTGGTTCAATTCAGTAAGTACCCATGATGTTTAAAGATTTATTATTTTCAGTGAGCTGCAAAAAAAGCAGTTTTCCCTCCACCCATTTCCCCATCCCCAGAGCTGCTGTTTGTTCAAAGGATCAGATGTATCACCAAGGCTGAAAAATGTGGAGCATTAACTGTCTCTGTAAATGGTCCTACCAGAACAGGCCTCAAATGCACTAAAAGGAAGATTGTTCACTCCCTTGGTCCCATCCATCTCACCAAGCCACTGTGGAATAACAGCGGATGTATTTACCCTGCCTGACATGCATGCTTCCCAGCAGAGAACAGCCCAGTAAAGAAGGCTCCATGGGCTTTCAGCTGGTACACACTGCTTGACTAAATTGCGTATTTCATCACTAGATCTCAATAGTTTCACCTGCTTACTGATCTTTATCAGACAGTTCTGGGCTTTCAAAAAGAGCAGTTCTTATTTTCTTCCTATCTTAGCCAGATCTTCTGATAAAACTGAAATTTAACATAAAAAGGTTATTCTTTTAGCTATCTGATGTAAATTGTAGGTGAGATTAAGGTTCCAAAGGATCTTGGGGAACTTTTAAACTGGATACTTAGTGAGATTTTAATAGGACTAATTTGGGCACTCTGGTATTTCAGGAGACATTTGAAATTTCCATCCTTCCTATTATTTAGTAGAAATTACTCATTCTGGCCATCCTATGTAAACTACCTTCTACGTGATCACACAACATAAGACTTCCAGGTGAAAAAGAGCTAACAGACTCTACAACTCAGGTACTACAATGCTAGGTTGAACTACAGCACTTACCCGTTAGGCCTAAGGTCAGGCAGGGGCCGGTCCAGCGGCAAGCGATCGCTCAGGTACGCGTTGTAGCCGTAATACTGGAACTGTTTGAGTGCGATACGTCTGTTTTCAGGACTGAGATCCTGGCCCCAGTGAGCAAAGAGAGATGAGTCAGTGAACGCTTCAGCAGGATTTTCTTCCGGCTTTGGTGGAGCTTCTACAAAAGACAAACACAAAAAGAAACTATTTTGGACTTTCATTCCAACAGGCTCAAGGGTACGTTACTTTAAAAAGCATAACTTTCGGGAGAACAGCACATAGAACAGCACATGCTGCCGGCTTATAGCTGCCTATAAGTCCTCACATAACATGCCCTTCACCTCTCGTGATGGTGTAACTATTAGCACCTAAGGCTCAAAATTCAATATTCAAAATACAGTTAGAAACAAGTATTTCTCATCCCAATCACACTAAGGGCTGGGACTGATAAATCTAAATGAATTACATTTCAAAAGTATTCTTACCAGAGGACAACAGGAGTGTTATTTTGTTTTTATATACAAAGATGAATTATTTAATTTCAGCCTAAATTATCTTGCCAGAAAAAGATTAAAGTTTTGAATGGGAAAAACAAAGCCAAAGGAAGAGTCTGTACAGAACACACAAAATGGCTGCTGAAGTCTGTGTGTAAAATAAGTTCTTTGAAACTACAGATTCAACAGAGTGAAAAATTCACTGCACTTGGCACCCATGTTTAAATAGCAAATCAGTTTCAGTCATGCAATAATTCTATGGTCAAGTTTACCAATCCAGCCTATTTGAATTTGTAGTCCATATTTAGGTGTGTGCGATGATGCTACTGGGATTGTCACTTTGTAATACTTGTGTCATTATGAAATGCTTTTGTTCCACAAGCCCACATCTCTGACTGCTATAACAAATAGAGAAGATGGGGAATCATATACCTAGACCTTAATTTAAGAAGAGTTCCAATACAACGAAATCACAGCACTTGTTCTCAATATTTAGTTGCTCAAGAAGTCTGTTCAAGGTGACTTGTAAGGGTCTCTGTAACAGCACGACCTCACCCCTCCAACCAGCCCTTCGGTCTTTACTCAGGTGACCACACAATCTAACCCAGAGATACCCCTCTCTCTGTAAACACTTTATGATATACACTACCAATTTGTCATCATAAACTAGTGACTCACAAAGGAAAAAAAAGTCTTCATTTTCTGGAAGTCTGAATTATTTACAAATGGTCTCCCTAGCCATTAACAACCAACTAAATAACAACTCTTATTTCTGAAGAACTGTACTCACAAACCATAACTGTTCGTCACACAGAGACTTAGGAAAATAAAAGGGAATCTTTGGAAAGTTTTCAAATGGCTCCAATAGGCAGAAACTTCAACTGTGTCCAAAGTCCTCCTCAGTACCCACACGGTACACCCTACAGACCTGACAGCCGGCTTAAGCTAGCTGCATGGAAACACCTACAGAGAAGTTTATGTACTAGTAGTATATACCACCAGAATTGTGACTCCCAAAGAACGGCACAAAGCACATTCTGTGATCTCTTACTAAAAAGAACCCAAAACACAAAAACATAAATTAAGACTATTAAGTTGTTTGATCTGTTCAAGATGTTTTCCCTTTTCCCCTGACAATGCTGACAGGAAACTGATGACACTTGCTTCCCTGCATTACATTCCAATCTCTGTAAATATGGAAAGTTTCTTTCCTTGTCAAAGTACTGCCTCCCAGCCTGAACCCTGGAATTGGCTCCAGTTCTTCAAAGATGAAAGACATGCCAAACCCTGCTACCACACAGACAAATGTGACAGAGTGGAGCTTGGGAGTTTACATACAACTCTGCAATGGAAATTAAGAAGGTCCTAACTTAAGAAAGGCAGAATAGTTTTTAAATACCAGTCCAAAAATCACAGCAAGGGGGAAAGTCACAAGTATCTCTATCTGTTGTTTGACAACTATGTGATCTCCACAAAACCAACCTGAATTTACACGAAGAATCGCACGAACTGTATTCACATTGTAAGAGATATTTAGATCAGGTACGTTCCTGATCTTGGCCAGTAGAAATTAATGTTGCTCTGCACTTTTCAAGAACATGCACGTTCATGCTAGTACAGAAAACTATGCAAGTATTTGTTCAATCTGTTGTGTGTTACATTAATCTGGATTTCTCCAAATCAAGCATACTTTCCCTGAAGGTTTTAACTTTCATATTTATTATTACACTTATGGCAGAAGACTATAGGATTCACTCACATGCAAACAGCACACCAATGGGTGAAGACAGCTGAACAATAAAAAAAAAAAAAGACTCACAGTAAGAATAGTGCATGCTTATGTGTTTGTAACTATGGGCAGTTCCAAAGATAATTTCCCATGGACGAAGAGCCATCCCAGAAACAACTGCCTTCACAGAATCACACTTACACAGGCATCTATTGAATATTACCTAATGATTTTGTGGGCAAGAGTATTTCCTAAAGTGATCTATGAACCTCTTGCTGTTTTCTGACTGAAAAAATGCTCAGTAATCTAGGTTGTATCTGCAAGACTAAGATTTTCCAGCAACGGTTATCTGTGAAGTTAGTTTACAAGCTCTAATAAACCACTTGCCAAATGCAGCCTTTTTTTTGTATACTAAGCAAACATGTTATTTCAATATGTTGTTCTACAGGAAAAAAGCACTAGCAAGAATTTTCAATTAAAATTCCAATCAATGGAATGAAGCACACATCTCTGATGACAAAGACTTTCTTGCCTTTAGTTGGCTGAAAACCCTTGGGGGAAGTGACTTTATTCAGTCAGTCTCTCACAAGAAATAAAAACAATTATTATAAGACTATCAGCCACCTTTCGACTAGTCAACAAGTGTATTTGATGCCTTAGTCGTTGAAAACAGATCTTGGCCTGATGTCTAACAGCTAGTTCTTCTTGCCACTTCTTCAATTCTACACTTCTTCCGCTTCTACAATTACAGAATGGTCATGGGAAGCTAAGGCTCAAAGGTGAGCCAGTAAGTAGTACTGCCTAAAGCAATAGTAAGGTAGGCACATTTATCTGCTCAGTTATTATTAAAAAGGAAGTATCAGTTCCATTTTTCCTGTGGGGAGAAAGCTTACCATCCACAGCACATAGCTGCAAATGTTAACATGGGGTCTTCTCTACATTAACTTTTCACACCTTGCAAAGAGCAGCACTGTCCACAGACGGGAGGCTGGTATTAACTGACAGTTTGCCATTAAATCAGTTGGTACCAGGAATAAATCACACAGATGTCAGCTGGCTGTACGCCTGGGCTGAGGAGGTCTCCTTCCAGATGCCTGGCTGGTCATAGCATCAGTACAGGGTTGGTCACACACTGTTTACCTGAGTCAAAAAACCTCACAGCTTGTTTTCCATAAGCATCTGTGAGTCTTTAACTCATACTTTCTGGACCATGTTCACTAGTTATGCAATTAATATTAATATTAAATCTATTGCTTCATCTGAGCCCACTGACTGCAGCCTCCAAGACAGAAATTCACTCTCCTCTTTGTATTGTTCATCGTATGGAGTAAGTCAGAGACGCCAAATCAGAAGACACTGCTGAAATAGAGATTGTACATGACATGAAATCATTTCTTTCCTACTAATAAAAGGTATTTTTATTAGTAATGGAAGCATGAATTAACTTGCATTAACAATGCCCTTGTAACAAAACACACACGCACATACGCTTCAATAGCCTTTTCTAGTGTATTGGGCACAAATAGCAAGGCTTGGGTTGCAGAANATGAATTAACTTGCATTAACAATGCCCTTGTAACAAAACACACATGCACATACGCTTCAATAGCCTTTTCCAGTGTATTGGGCACAAATAGCAAGGTTTGGGTTGCAGAGNACAAATAGCAAGGCTTGGGTTGCAGAAGGACTTGCAGGAGTGGCCTCTGTGGGAGAAGGTCAGGTGCTGCCCTGAGCCAGACACAGCCACTTCCCCAACAGACTCACTGCTGGCCACTTCTGTGAAAAAATATTTAACAAAGGGCAGAAGATGACAAGGACGAGGGAACAAGGGTAAAAGGGAGGGGCAAAGAGAAGAACAGTGGATACAAGGAAATGAGAGAAGACTAAGGTCAGGAGAGTAGGAGGTGCCCCATGTTGTCTTTGTTTCCTAATACCCAAGTTAGTAATGAAATGTTTGTGTTAATTGGTAACAAATTAAATACTTGCTTTCTTCAGAGGGTGTACAACCAAGCAGCAAATAAACAGACAACAAAACATTTACCCCTTATTATTAGTAAGAAACTGCAGACAAGCAATCTGTTAGAAGTAACAAGAAAAGACAGACCCTATCCAATCAGAAGTTATGCATTTCCTTTTACTGATCTGTGTGTACTGCTGTAGTGTACCAGTGCATCCCTTTCCTTCCTCTCCCTTCCTTCATTTGTTATCTATTTATAACCTATGCTTACTTTGTTAGTCTTCCTGAAATACACATTTGTCTCTGCCAGTTTTCATAAGGCAACTCATACAACCGGTACTCAAAGAACAATATGATAAAAAAACCTGATCAGACAGTAAGGAATTTAGGAAAGGATTTTCTTGATTACGACCAAGTGTATTTATAGCATTGTTTGATAACAGCTAATGATGGCACAGAAATTGTTCTGCCCACCATGAAAATGCAATTATTTCCAGGGTAGTACAGGACAACCACTTAATTTACAACAGTATTCTTAAATTGTGAAAGGAAGGAAATGAAGACTATTGTATCCAACTGTCATTGTAGTAGTCTTCAAGCATCTTGGCAAAATATAATTATTTAATTACCATTTGCATAATGTAATTATTTAATCATTTTTCTACCCAACAAATGCATCTCTCTGTTTCAGAACCAAGAACGGGACCTCTAACAACACTGATGCATTGGCTATGCAAAGGTTTAGCGCTGACCTTCCTTCAGTTTTGTCACCAGTATAATTTTATGTTGCATCAATCTATTTCTTCCGTATCTGCCATGCAAGTGCTGATCCTGCCCATTTATACTTCCTTATCAAGATTTTAAAAAGATCATGAGAACATCAGTGGCTGCTTCAAGTTTCTGATGGCCTTAACTATTAAGTTTGTGAACTTGTATAATACAATTTACAGCTGGCACTTAGCAAATAAAATGGGTAAGGAATATTGCCATATTCAATCTAATTTCAGTGGTACCTAAGGCACAATGATGCTAAAGCATCTATAAAGAATAGTTTTTACAGCAATTTAGCATCTAAATCTATAATTGGCACTGTGGCTCTATTGTATCATGATCCATCTATAGAAGCCTTTAAGATTGAAAATAAATCAGTTGTCCTCTCTTGCAATATGTTTCTCCAGTTAACAACTACTTGGTTTACAGAAGAGGACATAAAGACAACCTTGATCAGTAAGAGTTCAGTACTTTACAAGTCAGTAGTCTGCACGTACTTTATCCTCCTCCATGTTGCTTAATTTGGACCATCAACTGCTGCCAATAATACACTTTTATGTCTTTTATTTTTTCTCTTATTTATTTTCCTAAGCTGTACATTGCATAACTTTTCTCCAGTTTATGACTGATGCTAAACTGGCTCTGTTGTAATATTTTTCATTATTTCTCATGCCTGTCTCTCCTCGAAGCTTCATCATGTAAGAACAGCCTCCCCAGCTATTAAGAACCATTTCTACCAATCATACCACAAGGCCTTGATGTAAAGAACCCAGATCAAAATATGCAACAGAAAATGACAGCAGAAAAGCCCATCCCTATTGACAACTGGGAAATTCTGGTAACATAGTTACACTATGGTAACTAAATTACTATGGTTCTGCATAATGAACAAGTAAGTTTTGTAAAAAAACTCACTTACATGCGTATTGCATACCTCAAAAGAGAAACTCTCTTCAGACCAACACTGCTGAGAATGACAGGACTAACAAAATAGCCAGCTTCAACAGAAAAGCACACTGACATCATTAGCTCTATCTCCATAAAAAGCTCTCAAGCTCATTAGGAAATACTCACTTTTTTTAGCTTCATTCAGATTTCAACTTTTCTTACTAAGCAAAAGTTACACATGAACAGGTTTACAATTAAGAGAAAGGATCAAACCTAGAAAAGGGTTGCAAAAATAACTGCAGGGAGAGATTCAGACATGTTGATTGCTGTTACCAGTCCACAAGATTTGTTTTGGTTGCACCCCTCATTTGACTGCAGGCCTACTCACAAAAGTGGCAGTGTTTCATATCAAAGCTTTACCATTATGAAAATGCCTTCCATGGTATCAGAAGTGCTTTACAAAATTTGCAGTGTAAACTTATATCCTGATTTCAGTAAGTGCCAGTAACAAGAAGGGATAGACAGTAAGTCAGCAAAAATATCCTATCTGCAAAAATACTCCTATGTCAGCTAAAGACATGCAGAAGGCATCAATAACTGAGAAAAACTACACACGCTCAGGTGTAACAGGCTGCTCACAAAAGAAAAATGAGTCAGAAATGATGCCAGGATGCAGGCAGAAAGGCTTTAATCATGTGCTCTTCTGAGTTCTCCAGTGCTTGACACCTTGATTTACCAGCCTAAAAAGGAAGGATTAAAAAGGAAATGCAGTAACCATATCTTACCTTACAAGATGGACTCATAATTACACTATCATTAACCACAAAATAAAACTCAGCTCTCTTTGATGTTCAGCAGCCAGATTTTTGGGCAGTCAGGATAAACTCGTAAATGCTTTTATGAAAGAGTACCATAGTCTGAAGAAACTGAAGGAACTGACTTTCTCACACAACCTCAGCAGCCTTCACATTCTTGAGACAATCAGGAAGAAGCTCACAGCAACTTTACGTGTTAGATTGTCTCTGCCGGTACTTTGGGAATTGTTTCAGGATTTAAAGTACCAACTGTTTCACAGGCCTAACAGCCTCAGACTCTGGCTCCCAACACTCAAAAAATCTATATTCAACTTCCTGCAGGTAGAAGCATTTCAGCTTGCTGTGGAAGGAAGGATCCTTTCATCCTTTTCCTCTACATGTGCCGTTCATCTGTTAGCCAATCTATACCCTCTATACCCTCTCACCAGAAGCTATTCTATGCGACAGGTAAAAACCCCAAACTTGCATTGGTCATAGAGCCTTGACATAGTTTTAAGAAGTGTGAAAACTTTACCTGAATTTTGTCACACAGGAAGATATACAGAGGAAGATCTCACTTTCAAAGTCTATTGTAATTAATGCAAACACGTTATTAGCATCCTTAATAATTACAGTCCGATGAGTCCTGTCTTGGAAGGCTGACCCCCTGCAGGACACTGCTATAAATCCTCTACCAGATGAATGAACCTCTGAAATGAAAACATTACCTCCTGTTTGTACAGTGTGATTAAACACAGACAAGCAACAGCAGAAGCAGCTCGCCAAGATGCAACACTGCATCAGCAACAGAGAAAAGAATACTCAGAAGAAAAAAATCTAAAGTTACAGTAACAGCAACAGAGCTTCCCTCAGAAAGGTTATTTTATGTATTCTCTCGCCCCTCAAAAAATCACAATACTGCTGACAAGGTGTCAACATTAATATTGTTTTGTGCTGAAAAGTGAATTCTACTGTTTTGAATATTCAAGTTAAGTTAATTCCCTTGTCATAGTCTGGTTTTGTTCCCAAAGAACTGACTTTAATGGAACTGCACCTAAGAAAAAATGAAATATCTAAGTGGGTTAAATCCTGTTTCCACTGCTTACTTACAGCTCAGTAAGTCATACTGAAGTTGCCAGGGTTCCTCAAAGAGACTGACAGAGCCTGTCAGAGTCTGTCTGTACAGAGTATGAAGAGCAGCGAAGCCCTAATCTTAAAAAAAAAAAATAAAAAATAAATGTGATCCAAACTACAAACAAAACCCACAACCACCCTGAGCGGACTCAACTCAACATCCAGTCTTTGCATAGTCCAGCACATTCTGTAGTTAGTGTCAACACTGGACAGATCAGACAGACAGGGAATGGGAAAAAAAGAAGCCAAAAAAAAAGGTGATCCTTTCCTGAAAAGCTAACTGTCAAGAAGCCATGATAATACTACAAATAGTATACAATCAGTACGAAACTTTAAAAATTAAACTGTATATGACAACACATATAGAAGGAAATGCCAAAAACTCTCTCAACAGATTTTTTACATTTTTAAGAACGTGAAACAGAATTTAGTATTATTAATTGATATGTTACCACTATTGCATTTTAGTGCAGTCAATACACATACACAATGGTAAGCTACTAGAGTGCTGGTAACATATATTTTCATTTGTTTCTAAAAAAACAAAATCTTGCGGAGAAATTTGATTTTTTTATGAGAAAAAAATCCCATGTTTATTGGGTGTATTAAGGTGGAAATTCAGTCTGGTTCTGCTGCTTAGCAGAAGCTCTTTCTCTCCCTGAAGTCACTTACAAGTTCTAGAAACATAAACAGCAGACAGTATTTTCCCTACACGAATGACACAAGTAGATATAAACTCAGAGCCAGAGAGGGGTGTTTGGAATCTTTACCCAGATTCACACCCACACCAAAGTGCTCTGTGGTTTTCTTCTCTTTCATTTTTGGCCAAATAGGCCATCCTGGAACCCTGCGCCCTTGGGAAGCCTGGGACAGGTCCAGCTGGGTCTCCCCCTGAGCCCCACTGACACCAGTGCACAGGAACACTACACGGAGAGCCTGAACGGCTCCCCAGACCATGTGCACCACATGTCTCCACAGCATCCTCCCACGTATTCACACTACCTAGATTTTCCCATTAACTGTTGACTAGACAAGACTGTGGGGAGCTATTTATTTATCACAGACACACTCATAAAGGGATTAAGTTAATTGTGCCACACAGTCTCAATAATGTACTGATCTGTCATTTCCTTTCAGGGACTTAGCAGAAACATCAGGGTATATCAGATGTTTGGTGATAGAAAGATCCATGAGATCTTTGAATTCAAATTAAGAAGTTCGTATTATCAAGTCTTAGATCTGAAATAATGGAATGAGTTAATATATTGCAAGAGACTGAAAAAGGGATGCTAACGTGTACTTACTGAAACCCAATGACAGCAATTCAAGTTCTTACACAGCAAATGGACAGCCTGGGTGCGGCAAGTTTGGTTTTCAAGTAAGGCAGGTAGAGCAGCAACAGAATGGGAGTTGTTGCAGTGACAATCCAACTCCTGAAAATCTCAGAAGGTAGCTCACTTCTGCTGAAGAGTCACCTAAGACTCGGCTTCACTTTGCTCAGCATCAAGGCACTTGCAAATGTAAGAGATCCCGATGCTTCTCCCAAAGAAGAGACAGAGGGGAAGCCACTGGTGCCAGAAGGCTGCAGGTCACTGGTACAGAATACTGCAAGACCTTCTGCTTACCTGGGCTATACATCTTGAACATTTTATTTGATTGTTGATTGGTGGAGATGTCAGGCTGCAAACACAAGCAGCTTTCAGGTTTTGACAAATGGATGTTTATCCCATTTGTACAAAACTCTGCCTGTTCTACATTACATATATGTGAGTATGTCCACCCAAAGGACAGGTGTTCACGCAGAGAAGTTAGGTGTTTCCTGCCTTGGCAGACGTTGATACCCTAACCGTTCCTAAAAAGTCACTGCACAAACGTTACTTTACACTGAATAAATATTTTTGAAGACGACTCTCAAAATGTGCTCAGCGCTAGAGGGCAGTGTAAGAAACGGGAAAAGTTGTCTTCTAAGAGAATTCTGAAGTTTTTAAGACTTCTTATGAACTTGTTAAAGAGCTCTCAGAACTGTCAGTAGCAAACTTACAATCTGCTAATTAACCAGCAAATTCTATTACAGTTGTTATTTCCTAAGGGTACGAAAACATATAGGAGAAAAATAAAATTATGTCATCAAGCAAACACTAAACTATAAACAACATTTTATAAGAACAAGGTCTTGGTAAGGGCTCTCTCTTTCTCCTGTATACACTAGAACTAGCCTGTTCTGATCTGAATACGCTATAAATCCTGGCCATTGTTGTTTCTACCAGATACCTTCTCACTACTAACCTATTAAATCCCCCTCTAGCCATAACTGTGCCATGGATATAAATCAGGTTAGACATGTCCCTGCACAATTCTGGCAAAGTTAACATAAAGTTACGACAAGCCTGGACAACCTGAAACTAGGGTAAAAGCTGTTAACTTACTGGAAAGAGATTATCAAAGGAAATACATATTTCCAAGTACAATCAATTTTCTCTGATAATATCGACCAGATGAAGACATAGAGCTCTCTGACAGGTACCAATACTGCACTTTGAAGGCTTTCTGTATACCTTGACACCAATATTCTGTCAGAGATCAATTTTGTGTTCTCAAATGGGTAAAATGCTGATTTTCAAAAAATACACTATAAGGATATTGAAGATTAAGGAGTACCAAGTTCCAAATCTTCAGGCTTTCTAAAATACATTTTTAAGATTGTCAAAAGCAATACCTCTCTGCATTCCTCATCCTTGGAAACCAGGTTTTATAAAAGCATCGATCCATTTAAAGTAACACATAAGTGCTTCACTACAGGCCTTCAAGATAAAGAGTGGTCAGAACAATTGTTTACTGACTACCACTTAAAGGACTACTGTTGTTTCACTACAAGAAATACATATTAAACTGCAAAATTATTTTTCTCATTTCAAAAAATTCTGTACTTAAAGCACTAACTTAACCTGTAGGCAAACATGCAACAATTTTTGGAATAACAGTCTAATGATACAATAATAAACTGCCAAAACCTGCCTGTAAATTAATTTGGTGACCTTATTTCAGTTTGTGATACATAGATCTCAACATTACAAACTGCTGTGCAACTGCCATGAATGGCAGTAGTACCCGTAATCAAAACAGAGGAATGAGATGGGCATAATTACCAATCTAATTTTTCAGATAAGCAGCATGATAATCTCGTTCCAAGTCACGGTTCTGGTTAACAGGAATAAACTCCCCTGCAATGCTGATTAGATCAGATTGTCAACTGAAGCGCTAAACCAGTTTAAGCTTGTCGTCTCCGGTGTCTGTTCTTTTGTGAGAGTTTTGACACTGGCCTAACATGTTTCCTGCCTTGGACCAAAAAGACAGCATGCTATCACACACAATAGTCACTTTTTAGTTATTTGTGATAATATTTTGCAAAATCCTCATCAAAATTCATTATAGTGAGCACTGTACAAANGTACAAGCAAAAAGAAAAGAATGTACAAATTAAATCCTAATTTTACAGAACAGCCAAATGTTCAGTAACTTCACACAGAAGACTTTGGCGCCTTCAGGAGGACTGGAACAAACAACTTCCATGCATACAACCTCATGCTTGCCTAACAGCCTGCCATTAGGTAACTTGGCTACACTGCATATTTTTTCCGTGCAAGAGTGGAAGACAACAGAAATCCACAGACAAGAGACCAGTTTGCATCCAGGAAACAGAGAGGTGCCAGAAATAGAGACTGCTTCTACTTGATGCTCAGTAACAAAGCTTAACTTCTAAAAATGACATTCCTCACTTCCTTATTACCACGGAATTGGAAACACAGGAGACCATGTATGGAAGGTCTAGTATTATGCAATTACACTACTGCCTTTACAAGCATTTTTTATTGTAAATGGATGTAAGACAAGTGAATTATTGTGGAACCCTTGTTTGGTTTTTTTAGTTCAGACATTTATCTGAGTTTAAACTGGAGTCAGACAGGATTAATCAAGCATTCTTAAGTAAGACCAGTAACTAATGGTCACTGGATTAAAGTTTTAAAGGTTTTTGCTCAAAATGCACACCACTTTTGTCACCAGATGGAATAGGATCTCTCATACAGTACTGAGGCAGGGGTTTCACATCTTTACTCCTCTGCAATCACTGCTGTCACAGAAGACAGTGGAAATGTCATCACTGAGCACTGTAGGATGAGTGAGCATTGAACACAAAGCCCTCTCAAAAATCTCATTTCAAAGGTGACATTCAGATTATGTAGATACTTCACATTTAATATATACAACTATTTCTTCTAGGTGACATGATCAATGTTGAGGCCTGCTACATTATTTAGAACTTTCATTTCTGTGCCCATTAAAATATGTACCTTCTTCTTTTATTCTTCATTGAGAAGCTGACGTGTTGGTCATGTAATGCCCTGGGCAAATTCCAACACAACAAAAGCTCTACGTGCCAAAAGTCCTCCTGTAACCAGCACTGAATGCCATTTCAAGTTTTACCAACTTGCTTAGTTCCTTTCTTTCACATTGTGGAACTTCTGTTCCACCAAACAAAAGAACTGCATTTTACCAATAGGGATTTTCATTATTACCGGTAGAATGGTTAACAAGTGTAAAGTGTTTTAAAATCCGGCTTATTTTGTATTTAGAGCTAACATAAAGTTTACATGATCAACAAATCACTTTTGGTTGGTTTCTTTGTTTTGTTTCGTTTAATTACCATGGTTTAAGGGCAGCTTAAATCATAAACAGAGTGGACAGCAGCCTGGGGTGGCAGACCACCTACTTCACCTATTCAAAAGCAAGGGGATTACTTTCTCCACCAACGGCCCATTGCATGGTGACAAGTTACTGCAATTATTGTTCCCGCCCAAGACCTTCCTCCGGCTTCCTGACCCGACCCTGTCCTCGCCCTTTCCTCTCCCCTCCTCTCCCAGCAAGCCAAAAGGGCAAGCAGAGGTTCTCTGAGAGAAAGGAAGAGGAGAACAGTGGATTTTGAAAAGGAGGAGGAGAAACAGTAGCAAGCCCATGGACCCTTCAGCTGGACTTCCAGGACTGAGTGGACGGGGAGGCAGAGAAAGAAGTGGCGATTCCAGGCTGACTTCCAGCCTCCTCCTGTCTCCTCTCCCCCACTAGCACCCAACCCATTCCTCCCAGCACAGTTACTAATATAACGAAAATACTTGTTCATTACATCCTCCTGTCATCACAGTTGAATAAATAGTTGCATATATGAGGCACTAGCATTCCTCAGCAAGCATGGAAAGGTTTGCAAAGCAAGCTTGAAGGGTACAGATGTACAGTCAATAAAATCTATGTATAAACAGCATTGTGCAGAGGCAACAGAATAAACCAGATTCCACAGTAAGGCTTAGGGTCAGAGACCTCTCCAAAACACAGCACACTGAGTTCCAGTGAAGGAAAGGAGATAAAAAGACTCAGAATATTCCACTGATTGTAACTGCACATGTTCCTAAATTTAGACATCTGCTTATGTGCTTACTAAAAAAGGAATCTCATCTGCATTTAATGAATAGCAAACCACATTTTTCTTTGGGATTAGTGAGTTTGCATCCATGCAGCTGAGAGGATTTAAAAGCTCGGTGTGTTTTATATCATAAACCCAAATCTATGTCACCTGAAGTAAACACAAAAGCACTTAACCATTTTGAAAACTTTATTTTGCCAAGAGCTGTCGGGCTGTGATGCTAATTAGAGTCATATGTACAGCTTTCACTTTTCCATAAAACTGAGTAGTCACACCAAAAGTAAAGTCCACATGAGGAAATGGAAACTAGCTCTCTTCTGTGCTCACCCAACTCAAAGCACCAAAAATGGGCTTTCTCTTTCAGTAATCACATAAATGAGATTTTCTCTGCTTGCCAGGCTGTACTAAGCTTCCTCAGATTAGTTCTCCTTCACCAATTTCCATTCAGTCCTCTGAGGAATTTTGGTTTGGCCCCTTCTTCACAAACACAAACATTTTAGAGAGCAGCAGCTCCCCCACTCAAGACAGCCTTTTCACTTTTCATAAATGCTTTCAGGATTATGATAAATGTTGTAAGCTGTTTCACCACTTCCATCAGAACATGTCACTGGCATTTCAGTAAACAACCATTTTGATAAGTGGGCCTGTGCTCGACAGGGCTCCTATTTCAAAAGTACTTTGCAAACACTCGCAGATATAATTGTACATGCTTGGAGTTAGTTCACACCTTCAAGATTTTTCCTAAACTACCCCAAGAGACAGAGATGAGCTTCAGACTTAAATGCAACCTGAAGAAATCTGAAGAACAGGGCAATTTTGAAGAAGTGCCTGTGCAGAATTCTGGAAAAGCATCTTCCATCCCCATTTGCCATTGCTCCTTTCATGCTTAAAGCACTAGACATACACAAATGCAGCAGCAAGGAGCAGAATCGTGGAATAGAATTGTCTAGGTTGGAAGAGACGTTTAAGATCATTCAGTCCGACCATCAACCTAACACTGCCAAGTCCACCACTAAACCATGTCC
>RSEF01000005.1:10502662-10525111 GCA_003993805.1 Himantopus leucocephalus
GCATCTGTCGATCAGCTTCTGGTAACCCCACAAAGCAAAAAGGACAAGGGGAAAAAAAAATACCCCAAACCTTAGTAGGCATATATTTTGAAATTATACGAGTACAAGAATTTTCTAGTTTTCTATTTCCTTCTAATAACCCTGTGTATCGTACATCCTGAAGGGAAATACAATTGTTAATTAAAGATTAACAGTTGTTCATTTTGTCTTAGATACAAATCAAGACTCTTTGATGGGAACTGTTCCAGTCCTTTTAATGATGCTCACCAGTACTGCACCCCAATTTAAGCCAGAGCAAAGGAGTACTGTGCCCACTGCACAGCACGTCCAAAAACAACAGTATCTTACTGAGTTACTGAGAAATACTGTTCTTACTGAGTTAGCAGAAAGCCTGTTCTTCAAGTTATGCTTATCACCAATATGGTCCAAACCTACTTACTGTAGAAACACCGACNCAATATGGTCCAAACCTACTTACTGTAGAAACACCGACAAAAATCACAGCTGGACATGTTATTGAAGAAATGCGCCTCTTCTATGATTACTTTAACTTAAATTAATCATGTTTGTAGCATGCTTTAAAGAGGAGAAGGCTGCAGCCAGCAGCAAATACATTTTTACTCTCACGTTGTTGCTTTTCTAGAAAGTCTTTCAAGTGCTTTGATAACATCATTACATTTCATGTTCTCTTTTATTTTCCAGAAAAAAACAACAACAACCATACAACAGAAAATAGCCCGGAAAGGCGTTACTAATAGCGGCTGTGAAATAGCCTAACAACTAGGCACTTAATGATCTTACCACACTCATACCCTTCAGGTGGGACACAAGTGACAGATGTCAGCATGCCCCTTATGAAGCCACTCAGGCAGGAAAGATAAACTGTAAAGGGCAGAGAGCCTTGCCTTGAACCCTGTCTCCCACAATGACTCACACGCTGTCTGCTGCAAGGAAGCACCTTCTTTCACTTGCAAGTCACAGGTCCGAACACCCTTCTGGATTTAGATGTCCATGTGTTCTCTTTAAAACAACCCCATAGGCTTGACCTTCCTCTCTAAACAATTCNTCTTTCACTTGCGAGTCACAGGTCCGAACACTCTTCTGGATTTAGAAAAAGTTCTTCCTCTTTACCCAATATTATGCAGTAAGAGCATCTCTACATGATACAAACCATCCAGGTTCACTTCTCTGTGTAAAGAGATCTGAATGGACACCAAGGCTGTACTGGGACCCATGACAAAGCTGCTTAAATGAATGAGAGCATGAGTCCTGCTACTGATTGGTACCACATAAAGATCTAGAAGAACATTTTAAATAGTCTATTATAGGATAAATTCTCATCTCAGCTATATTAAAATGAACAGGAATAGAATTTGCCTAAATTTAAAAAGCCGCCGAAGGATACCACAGTTACATTTCACGTAATTGCACAGAAGTATTTTCTACTGGTTCTTCTGTTCCACTGTAAAAGAGAGCAGAATCAGACCTGGATCCTACAATCTGTGCATTAAATAAAGGAGTGCATTTAGCAGGTATCTCTTATACATATAATCCCAGACAGGTGGTTACTTATCCTAGCTGTTCTAAATAAAAACAGAATTATCCAGCAATGTTAGCATCCATCAGCAAAATTACTAAAAAAACAGGTAATGAAAACCAACTTTCACCCAATTTGTGGAAAACCTTTAATAAGAGAGGACCAGAGACTTTATTATTGTATTATTTATTATCATTACTTTTAGCAGAGACTATTAGGTTAGATAGCAGAAGAATATACTCTGATAAAATATACTCTGATAAAACACCAGAGAATTGTGAGACATTCAAATGTGAATTTACCTATTGCTTTTAGGAATTGTTATGTATGACAACAGATTTCATTAATCCTGAGGTTATGTCCAAAATGAAACACAGTGTTTTTTTCATTTGCTCTACCTGCCCAGCAGGTGTTTGAAATCTGCAGGGCTTGCAAGTTAATTACTGATGAGTCACCAGGGTGGGATGGGCTAATTAAATTTTATTTCATAAAGAATGAACAAATCATTTTACCAAAAGAGTTAGAATATTAGCTGCAGAGTGGTAGCGAAGGAAGAAATTCTAGAAGCAGCCAGCTCTGAAGAGAAGACTTGAGAAGAGCTGATAGCTGTTCATCAATGAAACCAAAGATTTTCTACATCCACAGTGGAAATAATTTTCTCTAACAGCAGATGAAGATTCTTAACAGTTTGTTTCCAATTAATCTTCCACTCCTGAAGAAAAGCTGCCTTTTAATACTTTGAGGCTTAAACACAGTTGGTGTAGATTGACAAAAATCAGTAAAGGCTCCAGGAATTTTGTAAACAAACCCTAGCTCGTTACAATGCCATGGAATTAAACGTCTTACCTGGAAAATGGAATCCGGGATATTTTAATCCAATGTTTGTTTTACTCAAGTTGTTTTCTAAGTGCAATCTCTGAAAAAGGAACAATTATGAGATAAATTGAAGCCAATTAGAAAGTGGGAGGTAATTTCCCCGGCAGGAGAACTGAAACTCATTGTGTTAGTCCTAATCATAATCTCCAAACCCTAGCCGGAAAAGTTTCTTAAAGAAGCCTCGCACAGTATTCACTGTGTCACTGGAGAAGAGTTATTTGCTAAACCTGCTGGGGAGGCATGGCTTTCTCCATGAGCAGAGCTACAGTTTGGCTAAGAACAGTGTAATGAATCCGCTTCCCTTTCCATCTGACTTTAAAACGTGCACATGGAATCCATCTCTCCATACTGTTAACTCAGACTTTCTCAGTGTGATCTTGAGATCAAAAGTTATGTCAAGGTTGCTTCTCTGCCCCGTACTGACCTTTAGTCAATGGTCGTTGCCTGAAAGAGCAGGTGTACAAGGGAGCTGGAGATTTAACTCCAGGGTTGCTTTTGCATTTTAAGGTAATTTATCAGGGGGAAAAAAAAAAAGTCTCCTTTTCAGGAGCTTAACGCTCCCAGATAGCAAATTTTTGTTATGCTACCCAGGGCCAGTAAGCTTGCCAATGCTTACCCAAACACTGGTGAAAAGAAGTAGAAGCCGATACCAAGAAAACTCCTACACTGTCATCCATCCTTGTTTCAGAATAGTGGCCTGCTAAAAGGTTCAGCAAAGGAGTGCTTCTGACTGTTATTAGCGTCTCTCTGCAGCTGTACCTATGCCAATGCAGGAGTTTAAAAATACAAGCAAGGAAATACTGATGAGACCTTTCTCATCTCATATAATCAGGTTAATCAGAATCAGAAAACTGAGCACAATGTTGTATGGTTTCTTCTCCAGTCAATGTTGTCATAAAAGGTTCTGTCCCTCCCTGACAGACATTTGCTCTGATAACACTTTCTTAAGTACTTTTCTGCCAGAGACGTAGCAAGTTGTGGAGGAGCAGATGTCTGTTTTTCTATCGCCACTTCCTTGGCTTCATCAACCACCAGATTCTACCGTTCCCCAATGCTCTCAGAAACGGAACCACAGGTACCAGATTTCCACTTACTTAGGTTGTCAGCTCCATCCAGAGCCAGTGGAAGCTTTGCATTGTTATTTTCCCATATACTCTCCAGTCTAATTTGACACGGATTTCATAAGCAGAGCTTCCTGCTTGATGATGCATTCTCTGTATTTTTTGTCTGCTCCTCCCGACATCTCTACTTCCTGACTTTGGCCTGCTTTCAAACCGCTGCAGAGAGTAACAACCTGTGGGCACATGCAGTGCGCAAAGCTGCGCAACACTGGGTAAGCTACTTAGATACCAAAACATGTCCACCTTAAAAAAAGTGCCTAGCCTTCAATGCAAAGAGCTATTCCCAAGATAACCTATTGCCTCAGACCAGAAGAAAAAGGAGAAAATGCTGAAACTTAAGAGCCAAACTGCCCACAACTGCACGCACATCCTTTGGCCTCCTGTGGAGGAGGATGGTTGCACTGGAAACTTACACTAAGGGTAATTTTCTCCTGTTGCTGCTCATAGTATCCTTCAACAGTGGTAAAGGAAGAAGAGGATTTAATTTTCTGCCTAAAATAATTCCTTAATTATCTTTGTAGAACTGAGCACTTACAGAAAAGCCAGAATGTTCTCCCCATGGATCTCATTGTCCCATTATAAAACAGGGATACCACTGTTTCCCCTGCCTTGCAGGAGTATTAAAATAAAGCTACGCTTCTGAGCTACTCAGTACCAGCCATCACTGAAATGCCTATAAAAACAATAAAAATCCTCTTTCCTCTCATTAACAAAGACGTTAAGAGCAGCTATTTTTCACAAATTCCTTTGCATCAGCAGATAGTTTGCATCCCCAACAATCTTCAATTACTCGTTGTCCCTGTCCCAGAAGAAGTTAATACGGAAGATGTCAGTTTCAGGGTTTCCAAGCCACCTGCCTTTAACACTCACTATATTACAGGGAGCAGATGTTTACTACAATTCCATTTCCTTAACTAGTAACAGCGGATTTGTTTTGCGCGTAAGGAGATTAACTAGATTTTCAAATCTCTCTGGAGTTTGGATTGTGAGGAATATTTAATATTTCAGTAGAACTACCTTCCCCACAAGGAGTCATGTGGACTCAGATATTCGTTGTCTTACAGCCTGATAAAAATTTGGTTCTATGAACAACAACTGTTAAATTGCTACCAAGAGGGTATCCATTCCCAACTGACCTAATCGTACAGCGTGTAAAGAAGCAAAAATGCTAATTTTCAAGTTAGTATATACGGCACTCAAATGATTTTGTTCAGGCAAAATCCTTTCTTTAAATTATACCTTTTAGCCCTAACAAAATGTGCACTTCTTTGCTTAATTATACGGCCTGCTTTACCCCTCTCTTTTCCCAGTCCCCTTTTCTGTTTTCTCTTGCTCAGAGGTATGCAAACCATCTGTGCAGCTAACATGGTCTAATAACTGCCTGCAAATCTGTTTCCCTGCAAGTGACATTACCAAGGCTGGAAGGCCAAACAGCACCAGCTGCTCGCAGGAGCGCGGACTTGTGCATCACAGGGTCTCCCATTCGCTCGCTCCCTGGCCTTCCACATGGACAACGCCTGAAAAGATCTTAAGACTCCACAGGTCCCATACTTCTGCTTGGGTCAAACATACCTGCACATTTTTTTATTTTATAATACCAGAGCTTGCTATNTTTCAAATAGTTAACTGAGTTTCATGTCTTTCATTTCTTTGAGAGACAATGTCGAGTAGATATCAGACCTATATTGAGGGAACTTCTGAAGAACAGTTTCTTTCCAGTAACTTTAATAAAATCTATTTTAAATAGAAATATTGGCACTTATTCTTAACATACTACCCAGTACATGTATTTTCCCTATACGCTGCGCTTTGCTAAGATCTGATTATTTTAAAAACTCTATTTCTTTATTGACAAAGGAAAAAGTCTTCATCTCAAAAAGGCTAATAAAAGTCTTATGATTTGTTCTTATAATGCAAGACCATTAAAAACTTTTCTGAACTTTTACCGAAAAGATACTTAAATTCTATTCTCACGGCACCTGCATAATATAGAAACATATGCTTATTCGTATTGCTTTTTTTTATAAGATGTGAGTGATCGGGAGAATTAAAGAAGCACCAGGGGATTTACATTCTCCATCTCTGAAGAGGAAGATTCCAGGGTCAAAAGAATACAACCTTGGCCCACAAAAAAACAAAGCATGTTTATACAGACACTGTCTTCCTTTAAATTGTTACACCATTTTCTCTTAGATTATATTCTGGGAATCTGGTTTAGAGATTTACATGAATTACTTCATGTTATTTTTTAAATTAAATTAGTAAATGTGCAAATGATATACCTGAAGTGACATGTTACTTACACAGTCATACCACCAGCCAGAACACCTCTTTAGTAAACAACACTATTCTTACTATGAGAGAAACACTGACATAATCTTACTTTGAGTACTACTGGTGTAAAGAAGACTTGCAGCTTTACAAAAAGTACAAGTGTCGCAACTGGAGCAAAGACATACTTTTGACCAAAGCTAAAGCCTGTCTTATAAAAAGAGCCCTTTTTTCCATGTCTGTGGCTGGCGGGGGGAGATAATCTAATTTAAATACACTCAACAGACTCCAAGGAGCTTCTTATTAGCAGTATTTTCTTCTGGTAGCATTCACACATTAAGGCTCACAGCTTGCAACCCTTAAGAAAAGCCATGTTCTATAAAACATGATGGTAACTTCTTTTGAACTTGCATTTCCTATAAATAACATTAATCTCAGCTTAACGTTAAGTACTTGGATATCTCTTAATATATCTCTTACAATATATTGTTGCCAGTGTACGGAATTGTAGAAGCAGAAGACAGGTAAGAGCAAGAAGAGAAAGCGCTTTCATTACACTCCCTCCAATATACTAACCAGCAAAGCAGACTTACTGCATGGAAAGTAGTAAATTATGTAGGGAAAAAAGTAAATATAAATCTATTTTCTCTTGGAGTAAAAGTACACTCTACATGCCACAGTGTTGTTCCTCTTGAGTTTTCAGCAATGACTACTCAGATCGTCTTACTGGGGACCTCCTCAACCCTTGCTAATTTTTAATTTACATAAATACTAATTTCTAAACCACACCTTTGAGGGAAACAGTCCTTAATGGAGAATATAAAACATAAAGGGATATTGGAACAGTAATTCCTACATTGTTTTAACATTTAAGGAAAAGGAGTTATTCTTTCACGAATATCAGTTAAATGAACAGCTTTACATAAAGTATATTCAGAGTACAAGGCTTAAAATAAGATACAATATATCTTCCCAATTGGTAATAAGATGTACTGACAGAAGAAAATAGGGCTGAAAACTATGGTATAACCCAAAGCTTTGTTTCGCTTGTGACTGACTGATGGATGATCGTGTCTTCGCGATGCTTAACTGGATTTCCAAGGTCTACCTTTTAACGTGATCAGCTGTTTATCTTCTAGTCTTACTTGACAAATAAAATTAAGTAGTTTGGATTTATGCTAGCTTCTTCACAGAATTTCCATTTATAAACATAGAATTCAAATTTCTTATTTGATATTTCCCGTTAGAAAAGAACAGGAGAATGAGGAATGAGATTTTGTCGTATTTGTCATATAATTCTATTTGATGTCATTCCTCTTTCAGTGATTTCTATCTGCATAATTTAATAGTTCATTATCATATTACAGCCACTGAATCTCAAATAGCTGGTAACAATCATATTTCAGAACGTGTTAGCATCCACTTGCTACAGTCCTGTTCTTCCCACCTTCTATCTAACTTTCAGCTGGTCAGTGTGGGGGGGAAAGCATTAATAGTATTACAATAGCAGGGAAGAAAACTTGCATCATATCATCCAGCATCCCAAACATTCAGGTGGATGTTTCCAACCATCCTAAATTGGTTTCTGTGCAGCTTTTAGTAATACTTTACATTAGACTCCACGTGCATTATTTAAAAACAAACATATACATTAAGTTGTTTGGACTTTTTTCTTTTCATCTTTTCAATTATTTAAAAGAATGCTTTTCCTTGTAAGGGAACTAGCTCTATATCTGGATCTGAAATCATTAGTATTTCTTTTATCTCAGATGCTGCCCAAATTGCACTCTACTTATCAAATAAAAACAGTCTCTATCCAAAGTCAAGTGCATAAGCACAGTTAATTGAGCATAAAACCACACATGGATTCCTCAGCCAGGCAACCAAGCTGGATTTTCTTCCCCCTTCTCATTTTTTCCCCTCTTCTTCCTCAGAACGGCTCCCATACAAGTCACTGTAATAAGCTGAACTATTTTCCTGTGCGACTTTGTGGAAAACTAGCTCTGGAGGGCTGAAGGCCCCACAAGGTTGTTTGCAATTTCATCGTAACGGCTGTTGATTCTCCATAATAAATCCAAGCAAACTCAGGATCCTTCCAAGGCCAGGGAGGCCAGTCTGCATTATTATTAAAGATTAATGCATATTTACACAAAGTCATATCTATGAATTTATGCCCTCAGATCAAGAAAGCTAATAACTTTGTAACTGATAAAAACCCCACAACCGTCCGCAATTTCTCTGTTATCACAAAGGCCAACGTGACCCCCAGTCTTCATCTTAACAGTAAAATCAAAATGGTGTGTCAGGGCCTGGTGGGTCTTCAGTTTCCATTCAAACAAATATTCTTTGATACCCAGACTTACTCTTTTCACAGCTTATTTTATACTCAGTATTTAATGCAAAATTGACTTGGATATGTTTTCCTATTGCCGCCCTAGAGTAAATTTTTTTTGTTAAAAACTATTTCATAGAATCATAGAATACCTCAGGTTGGAAAGGACTCACCAGGATCATCAAGTAGAACTCCCTGCTCCCCACAGGACTACCTAAAACTAAATCATGTGACTAAGGGCATTGTGCAGATGCTCCTTGAACAGGCTTGGAGCCGTGACCACTTCCCTGGGAAGGCTGTTCCAGTGACTGACAACACCTATGTTTACCTTATCAAAAGTGACTTTGCAAAAATACAGTTTTTAATTCTACATATGTCTGACTCTGTAATATTTAGAAAAATGTGATTATCAGGTTTCCTTTACTACTCTTGCAGACTCCCATGACCTACAGCCTTGCTGAACGGTAGTTTCTTGGTGTTTCCATCCACACTAAAATGCAGCTACTTATGAATGTGTGAAAAGTGGGAAATCAGGTAGAAAGGTATCAGAGAGCTTCTTCTAAGCAAAGAAACTGGTGTAACCAAAGACACTGGTAAAAAAAAAGAAACTCGGATGAGAGCCACAAGAAAGTACTGGTTTTCATTACTACAAAAAAAACCCCACCCTCTGTTTTTAAAGCTACATATATTGGAGGTCTATTATATACCAATTTAAATACATATTAATTTATGCTTCACTGATTAGGTATATCATAATCCATTATGATATTCTAGTATTTAAGAAAGTTTTGTTACCTACATTTTAAAAAAATAAGTGGGTAGGTATAACTGGAACATTCCTACAATTTATACAATGAAAACATTTTTCTAATCAGTTAAAATTCACTGAAGCAAATATATTCATGCAAGTGTTTAGCTTTTGCATAGATGGGATTAATTATTTGGACAAAAATTCCAAAACTTTTAGAAAGTTCATTACTCTTTCTGTGTAATTAAATATCAGATTGTTCTCTTAATAAATGGAAGCCTTCAAGAAAAGCCAATGAGAAACTATTGAATGAGAATTTAGATTAGGTTTGAGAATTCTGTCTTCAAGTTAGGAAAGCTGTTTGCATTCTTAACAGCCACCAGCACTATTAAGCTCATTATTTAACGAGGGCAATCTAGACAGTAAAACCAACTGGCAACTCACAAGAAATAGCTTTTAAGTCAAGAATGCTCTCTGGTGACACACTACTGATGATGACTTTTATGTCAATGGCTGCAAGAGATACAAAAATGCAAAAGCCAGAGATTTCATCTGCAAGATCGGACTATCAAATGTACGGAGTACTTGCCAGAATACAAAGGAAAAGATTACTTGATTTTAGTAGTTTTCGAGTGCAATTATCTTTTCTGTACCTTGCAAAATTTAATGTGATCTATAAAAGAAACTATTAAAAGTATATTCCATGAGTTTGATGATGCTATTTATGCCTCTTTTTAAGAGCTCATAAAGCAACTTGTGAAACTGTGGTCTCCCATACCGAGCAACTTGGTGATGATGCTGACACATCACTTTACTAATTAGCGCATACTCTGCAATTGCAATTATGGTTTGCTTCTTTTTAAATGTGTTTGTACAATGGAAATATCTCTATAGCTCTGTGATGTTTTCAATATGCAGTTAAAACCTTTATCATATTTATTAACTATCCCAAAGACAATTTGTCACAACAGTCTTTCCAGAAAGTATTAGTTAATTTACATTACTCAAGCCCAACTCTGACTTGAAAATTTCACTTGATGGACCTTACATTTGGAAAGTTGATACCTATTGGGGAAAAGTTTCATACCATTTTAAAGGTTTGACGTGGTAATAAGTAAGCAAAGCTCCACTAAACAACAAGGTATGTTGGTACTTTCCTGTAGAATTTGAAACAAAGAAGTTTCCCTTCCAAAAGCAGAAAAGCTGCTTTTATTGTCCTTCGGACATTTCAGTGAGTTCTCCCTTTTTCTCCCCAGCTCTGAATACAATACCAGGATGCCTACTCATCTATAGGTACTACAGAACAATCATCCCACCATTCTCCCACCTACTCTTAAGTTTGCAGATATGCTTCACAGTCACAATATTTGTTTATGAACTTCCTTATCCTTTCACCTGAACTTCTGTCCTCCACCTGAAACTCACCTCTTCACAAATACTGCTCTCTGCAATAGTCTCCTCTGGTGCACATACCACCAGTTAGGTTGGCTTTCTCATAGTTCTTCTCTTCGATTCTCTTGATGGGTTTCCAGTCTTCTTTGGAATTATGCCTGTTCTCCCCTGAAGGGATCAGGACCTTATTTTGGTACCTGTACTTGGCTTTGTACACCACTCAAAAACATAGTGGCTATAATATATCTGGAAAGGGTCGGAGGATATTTCCAGTGGCAAAAAAAAATAAATGACACAGGAAGATGACAAATCCTCTGACCCCATTACAAAGAGACCCTCAGACTACTCCAGCTTAAAGAAATCATTTTAGATCAGACAGCAGCCCAGACTCCACACGTAAATTAAGGGAGAGAGAGAGACATTGGCTTCTCTTTCCCTTCAGGCTCTGCCTTCTGCAACTGCTGTATCCCCTAAAGGAACCACCAGAGAAAACAGCTCTGGGGTTTTTCCAGCTCTTGTGCAGATTTATGCCATCTGCAATTCCTCCTTCCATGAACAAAGGTGCTTAATTTCCAGTGTACCATGTGGACAAGGACAGGCACAATGTGATACCAGGATACCAGTTCTGTCCAACTTGCCAGAACATCTTGTCTTCACACATGGACAGAACTATTCTGAAAACTCAGTGCAGCTTATTAAAATATTCTGCCAAATGCTACAAGAAGTGCTGAACAAGACCCAGTACTGAATAAAAAGTAGTGTTAAAAGCTTTTTATAGGACCAGATATCGATTGTGCTTACTTGCAAAAAGTTTTTTAATTTATTGCTTCTACTGATTAAGATGGGAAATGATTCATATTTTATTATCTGCTTAAATTTTTGCAGAGCCATCACTCTTGCTAGCAAACAAGCCCTGTAAAAAATAGCTTTCAAGAAGGTACTGACCAACTGAAAAAGACGGACAACCTGAGAAAAAGTGACAGCAGAATGAAGTTACCTTCCACTAGATACATGCAGCATGTGAAACTGTGCCACAAATAGACATCGATTTGGCAGGTGGGTAGAAGCAGCAGCTGATGCAGACAGATAACCTATTAACTCTTCCAAAAGATCTTGAAGGTCAACCAAATACCACAGCGATTTTGAGGTGTTTTGATAGCTAGGTAACCCTCCTGCAGGGAGCAACAGCAGTGATCACAACAGCATCAGGTCTTGACACAAGGATTTAACAAGCAACCCTGTTTTCAGAGGAGAACACTAACTGACATGAGTGGAACTCGTGTAAGTCAAATTTGTTGGGTTGGATTCAGTTTTGATCCTTTCAACCCACAATCCATCCATAATAATAAATACAAGTTTAGTGCTATACCAAAACATTTCCACTTCCACACAAAAAATCACTCATTAACCACGGCATTTTTAAATCCTTGCTGTTCAGTGACTTGATTAGGAATGCATTTTGGCAAATGCTCTAAGGAACAAAACATTCCAATACTCTCTTATAATCTCAAGTATCAGGACAGACGTTCTTAGTTTCTCTTCATCAAACATACATGCTGGCTACCTCTGTACAGCTCAGCTGTACTTGTGCTCCTAATGACACCCACTGGGAGCTGGAAACACACAGCCTTATCCAGTATTCCCTACAGCAAAACAGACAAAGACATTGATTTTCCAGTTCAAGCAATAGCAGCAGGTTGCCTCAGTTTCCTGCCCAGTTTCATCTTCAGCAAAATGTTTGCATCTTTACAGCTATGAACGTCATCACTCCATGACATTAAATATTGCTTTATTTTTCCTTTTTAATACAGCTCTATATTTCTCTAATACTTAGCGTGCTGTTCTTTAGCAGTAAAATATCATCTATCAGGTGTTCAGGTAAAGAAAAGAGGTCTTCTGTTCAAAATCTATTTTCTGAAACTACAGATATGTTTGGCATGTGATTCACATACTGTAAGTGAACAAAACACAGAAATGTCTTCAGCCTCAAGCAGGAGACAAAGCCTTCCAAAAATGAAGCCTGCAGTTGCTGCTGAACTGACTAATAATTAGCACGTGGCATTGACATTGATAAGGCAGTAAATTTAAACCCTTTAAATAAATAATATCTTTAATACGGTCTAGAAGAGGGATTTTTCTAATTTAGCTTTTCTTGCTCCTGATATTTATGTTGAAAAACTAACCTGGAATGAGAAATAAAGAATAAACACTGAAAGAGTAAATGAGATACAGCAACTGAAATGAAAGAGCCTCAAGCATAATGCAGCTGTACCTACCGAACAGCTCTCTTCTCAATCTGTTGGACTCTGCAAGACTGTCAAATCAAAATTTAGCATCTTTAAGAAAAATCCAAGAGCTCCATTCATACTTGGAAATCAAATCTTTAGCTGAGCACATTTATACGTTTGTCTAAACGCTAGATTTGCTTAAAGCATTGTCACCTGCAATTTGCAGAAGATAAATGGAGTAAAAAAAAAACCTCAAGGCAGACTACCATCAGCCCAGAGAGTTTACAAAATGGAAAGTGAGTTGTGAGTAGAGGAAGTTATAAATTATACAGTGGGTTTTTGATTTCACACCCTGAAGAACAACCTCAATCAGATTCCTTGCCTGCCAGGAACAGAAACTCTGGCTCTGCTTCTTGACAGCCACAGATGGTAATGGACAGCCTCATCTAAGCAAGCCTTTCTCCAAATGGATTCCTCTAATATTGACCATCACCCGGCCACGGCATCTGTCAGCTCCGTCCTATTCCAAATTCCCCTACCTCAACCAGCAAATGCTGAGCTAGGTTGTAGAACACTGAAAATCTATACTAGGTCAGCCTCATGGAGATGGCACAGTGGTGTTCGATAGACTGAAGTTGGATTCCAATCCTACGCACAGCACAACTGCGTACTCCCCATCCTCACTTCTTAAAATACCTTCCTAGTTATTACATACACTTTTTTAAAAAACTTTTCAGTATCTAAAGCATAACCCTTGAGAAGAAAATAACTCCCATCCCCAGGAGTACACACAGAATTTTTGGCTGTATTCTTTTTAGACTGTATCGTGGCAGTAGTGCTTTGAGCGTGCTTCAAACAAGGCAGTTTTGCTTAATAAAGACCATACAATATAGAAAGCCCTGTATTCTACTCCAGCTGTGCTTTATCTTTGCTTCTCTCATCAAGAAAAGAAACACCCGTGAAACATGACAGATACACCCTTTCCCAAACCAGTAGATCATCAAACAGATCACCACTCCATAGTATCAGACATAGGACTAAGCTTGCAGAAATGCCTCTGGAAGCTGAGCAGCTCGGAGGGGGCTTCCATTCTCTCCCCCACCTGTCTTTTGGGTGTTTTTTTTTGTTTGTTTGTTTTTTAATAACAATTCACAACTCCAGACAGGTTGACAACTTACTGAAAATGGTTCTTCTTCAGAAAAGTGTTCATCACCTACTGCGTACCACCTTTATTACATTGATACTGACATTTAACACTCAACAAATCTGCAGCCCTTCTGTGGAGCTCTGCCTTACAGTTTAATAGACTTCTTTTCTTTTGATACTTGTTGAGGTTTTCCAGGGACCAGGAGTTGGTTCCATATCTGGCACTTAATTTTCATGCAAGCCACTCGCATACACTCTTCCCGCTGGCAAGATGAATCAAGAAGAAAGGGTGGGGAAAAAAAACCCCTGTCCTAAGCATGTTTCACAACATTTCACAGTTGTTTTTCTCTCAACACTCAAAATCAAATTGCACGCCATTCCGTTCAGCTGTAGTTTGTAACCTCCCCCAAAACAGTCATTGCGAACTGAGTGAAGATGACTGACAGCTCTTCCAGCTATACCTTCTGGTACAAGTTTCAGGTGACCCTGGGGAAAGGTCAGGGGATGCTGCTGATTGATGGCTGTCTCTGTCAAAATGGGGTGACATAATAACTTCTCAGGTGAGAATTCCTATATAGAAGCAACCCTGTGAGGCAGGGAAGGCAGAGCATCAACACATAATGGCTAGGAGGGTTCTGAGAGGACTTTTACACTCCAACTCAGAATCCTTTTACCCCAGAGGAAATGTTCATATGACTTTCAACTGGCAGCAGAACTCCCTCAAGCAGAGCTCTACACAGGGGGCTGTAGCAGGACTCAGTGCTAAGCACTTTGAATTCACTGAGATATGACAAAAAAAGGGTTTATTTGACTCACTTAAACTGAGAGCACACAAATGATTCCAGATGACTTTTTATTCAAAACCTAATTAAGTTATTGATAGCTGACAGAATTAAGCCACAGAGGCAATTCCCTTCAATGTTTCTTCATTTTCTTCTAGATGTCAAAAATTAGTTACATTCAGTTAATTTAATCTACCGTGGATTTTCAGAGAAGCTTGAAGTGCCTGAAACAGAGGGGCTGTCCCCTTCAGAGGGTTGTCAAACCATCCCATCTCAATGGATACCCTTTGTTAAGACTGATATACAAAAGGTCAGCAGACGCAATGGTGGTGGAAGCTGTTTACTGTATGTCACAGAGCACAAAGCAGGAGGGTTCTCATCAGTTTACAGAGAACCACACTGGAACAGAACATGAGCCCACTGGAGGTTGAGCAAGGGGAGTGGCTCGGGGATTACTTCCTACACAGGTTTAGGATTTGGAAAAGGGTTGGCAAACCAGAGAGCAGAGGTTAACACTGTCAAGCCTGGCATCTCCAGGCCTAGAACAACGACCAAAAGAAAGCGCCAAAGAGAAAGAGAACGGTACTTAAAAAAAAAAAAAAAAAAAAGGCCAAGTGCGTAATCAGAGAAGGACAAGGAGCCAGCTTCCTCAAAGATGTGTGAGACGGTGAGTGATTAGGAGCAACAGAAGTTTGTTGATAGCCTGCACAGTCAAATGGGCTGGATACCATATCATAGTGCCCAATCATTACTGGATGATACAGGAGAAGGGATCCTAACTCTTCAGTTACTTTGTTTTACAGAAGCTTCAACCTTTCATCTTCTTTGTCAGCTATGGACCGGAAAACCACACTTCTAGATTCTCAGCTGGTGGAAACGGGCACCGCTCCAGCACCAGAAATAGGAGAATTCCCACTAAGACTACAGATGATGTGACCCCTTCGCATACAGGATGACAGTGAATGAAGAGTGAAATGTGACAGCCGATGAATTCCTTGGGGTTAGTTTCCATTCCAAGTCAGAAACAAAGCATATGCTGTGCTTCATACGCATGCAATGTACGGTATGTAGGAAAACCAACTCTTGTTTTATTGCGAGCTTTCTATTCCTCAGTAATGTTTCTTTTAGCCATGAACACCTAAATTCATGACAACTGCAGCTTTCCTAAAGAAAAGAAAATTTCTAGCACTCTGACCGCAGAGTAAATCTGCAAGTCCTAAAATGTATAACAGAGAGAGCTCACAAATTAAAATGCATCATGGAAACGCAATATTTTTAAATCATACCTTTTTCGGTCAATCTTGTGATTCAGATATTTGACCTAAAAACACTTAGATTTGAGAATGCTATACTTACTGATGATGCTATACTTATTAATCATAATATGTCATTTTGGCATACAACACGCTTACACTTTAACACCAAATTTGAATCTAGATTGTAAAGAAACTGAATTCAACTATACTCCCTCCGACGCCATTTTTAGCTTTTAGTACAGTACACAGCACTAATATGCCATTACTGAGACGTGAAGCAGTCACTTTCTTCCTCAGAGAGACTCTGTAATTTATTTTCTGAAACAAGAGCATGAATGTAACAGAGAAGTTATGCATACTGGTAAGTTGTCATCTTAACTATTCATTTGCCCATGCCAGATTCCCTGTATATAAAGGTTCCCAACTGTAGTACGTCTCCATAATTGCATCATTCTTCCATGCTCCCTCTGCAGCAGTACCCTGCTGTCTCTGCTCCCACCCAGTCTCTCTTTAGCCATACCTCTTACCTCAGGGCAACACTGAGGGCATCCTGTGCCACGAAATCAAGAATATTGCAGCCTTTTTGTTCTCTCTGCCAGTCCCCATCTCGTTTTTGTCAATACCTACCTGTGCAGTTCATAAAACATTTGGCAAGAACGCACTGATTTTCTGCCTGGTCCTTTGTTATTTATGGTGCAGTAGGACAAGCGGTTCTTCATACACAGCTAAAGCCATTTCAAAATGTCCCCCCGGGAGAGGGCACATAACCTAACACCAAGCCCATGTAGCAGTCATTGTGGGAAGGTGTTCAAGAGACCTGATTACTTACCCGTATGATGAGCCTTCTACCTGTCTCAGCTTACCCTCTTCCATGGCAAGCACTCAGTACTATTTACATTTAAACTTATATTTGCCCCAGCAGGCCCAGAGGCAGATTCACTGGCTGTTTCGCCATCTTTGTGTTGCATTCATTGTTGCATTCAAATGCATTCTTTCATTTCACTCTATTCAATTTCATAACCTCCTTACAAACACAATTGTATTATCACTGCATTTAGTAACACTGAAAATGTAGAGATTGTCTGTCTAATATATAAGGAATATGATTATGATATGATTTACACAACTGTGTCAAACAAAAAAATGCTACTGTGAGCAAACAAGTTTTCATGCCACAACCATACATGAATTCATTAAATCAACCCATCTCAAATTTTCAGCCATAAAAAGCACTTTACAATAAAAATGACCTGAAAGTTGTGGGGCCTGCTCTATTTGTAGTAATTCTGTCCTGTACTAATAATCACATTGTCCTGCACTACTTGTAACAGCCATCTGCATCATGCAACGCAGTATGAACCAGACACCTACCTGGCTCTGTACCCCTACTTTCCAGTGGTATAGATAGCAAAATTAGTCAACAAAATATTGGTGCCATTAACTATTTTATAATCAACATAACTTTTTTGATTAAAACAAAAGGATAGACTGTCTTTAAGGTGAGAACACATTCTGTTAGTGGCTCACACATTATCTTGGCAAGTAAACCAAAGATATCATACCCGATTTTAGCTTTGCGCCTGATTCTCCACAGCTTTCTGGTTTAAACAGTTAGTTGCACTTGTGTAATGTGATGTGATATACTGTCACTAGTGGCTGTGACTGAAGAATACTAGTCTGCTGGCCTTTTATACCCACTTCACAAATTCAAACGGCTGCTTTGGACATAAAGCAACAAAATAGAAGGCCATTTCACAGTATTACAATCCAACCAATGTAAGCAAGTAAACGCCTGGCCCAAGATGTAGAATGCAACAGTAAAGGCTACCTAAGCCTTTAATAATGTATTTTTGATAGCACTACTAAAAGTATTCCACTAGGGACACCGAGTCTGTAGACAATACAAAATTTCACCTTGCACTTTTTGTTATTTATAGTCATATGCATACTCAATGCGTTAAGATTTTTCTCTAGGTTTCTAAAGAATATGCTCTTATTCTGGAATAGGTACATTGGAAAAACTAAGTAGCCATTGCATGATTCATTCAGAATCATCTACCATTCCACAACTTTAAACATGTAGCACAAGACACAATAAAATGCCAGCACATTGTTCATTTTCAAAGACAGAACTGACCCTAAAACACAAGACAAGACACTAAATTAGTATGATGGCATACTATTGATAAACTGAAGTATTAATTTTAATTAGCTTTCATTTCACTTTATAAAAAAAACCCTATAGATATATCTTTCAGCAAGACAAAATAATTTTTCATTTTTACTTTGAAGCATGCTAATAATGGAGACAAAGCATACAAATGGATGTTTACTGACACTTACTCCTCATGGATAATAATACCACTTATTTCACCGATTCATCTTTCTATCATTCAAGTAGATTTCTTAATGCTAAAATGCAACATTTTATCAAAAGAGTAAGATACTGAGTATATTCAAAGTCATCACAAAGCTTCCCTACAGAAGTCTAGCACTGGAGTTTCAGCTACACACCTAGGCTGTTCACATTTCATTTTAACTCAATTTTGATGCACTCTACAGGATCATCGTCAAGTGCTAAATTTCATACTGCACACCCAGTTTCCCAGGTAGACTCCGTATGGTAATACAGAATTTGTATATTTTTTAATTTTGCAAATTGTTACACACTATACAGTTTGGATTGATTTTTCTGATTTTACTATCTTCCCTAAGGACTACATACATGAATCAAATCTTCCAGGCTACATATATTTTGCTAGTGTTTTCCTTTTCTAAATACCAAGTCTTTGATGAATTTGATTCTAATTATCACACACAAACTAGAGTTAATCCAAAATATGAACACGAAACACAGACTGTTTCATCAACCAAAAAAAAAAAAAANNAAAAAAAAAAAAAAAAAGTAAACCATTAATATTCCTAAAGTGAAAGCCACGTCTGTGGAGTTTCTTTTTTCTTGAAATACTTAAAGCAATCTAACAAATATATTTTACCTGCTATTTTACCTGTAAGTATAGCCTATCAGAAAATTTTCAAAAAAATATTTGTTGTAAGACAATAATCATAGAATCATAGAATTGTTAAGGTTGGAAGGGACCTTTCAGATCATCTAGTCCAACCATTAAATAATGAGTCACCAGAAAGAACTAAACCTATTGCTGAAATATATTCAGTCATGATACTCCATCAAGAATGATTTTTGAGCTCTAGAAGCTAAATTTTCATCAAGCCCCCCCCAAAAAACCCCTTAAACTGAAAGAAGAAAAAAAGAAATATCAGAGTTTTAAAATTGCATCCCATATGATCACAATGACTACTGGTTGGTTACTACTTGAAGAATCAACCTTTCACATATTCCTTTTCACTGATAGACAGCAAAAACTCTTGAAAGTCATTAAATGGAAATTTCTGCAATCCCTGAAAGGTTCTGGCAATAAAAAAAATTGACTTCTGCATAGGTCTACCCATACAGTGAAAAATATTAAGAGGGAAGCATGTTAGCAGATGCCTTTATATCCATTTTCAAACAACATTGAACTTGGTGAAATAAATCTTTTCTTAATCAGCAATGCTTTAAAAGCTAAATTACGGCTAGAGTATGTAACAAAGAGATAAAACTCTCTGAATAAGAATCAAAATTAATATAAAGAAATTAAGTTATAATTGCTTGAAGAGAGGGAACTATCTAACTTTATGAGATAATTACAAAAGGCAAATCACAGTAGTTTCACAAAACGCTTGTTCAGAGCCTGCTTTTCTTCTAATCTCAAAATTTCCAAGGACCCAATGCAAAATTTCTGTAAATTTTAGCACAACACAAAAACTCTGATCCCATCATATCAGATTTGATAGAGTGTCTTAATTTTGAAATGATTATGTACTTTCCAAAGCATTGAAAACACTGCTACAGGGGGGTATGCATGAGTAGCCTAAATTAATTTAGGAATTCTGTTAAACAGCAGCATCCAGGAGAAGCAGCAATGCGCTGTACTTTTATGTATGTTATTTTAAAGATCCAGCTTACCTATTTCATGGATTTTTCAAGGTAAGGAAGCTTAAAGAAAATTATTCTTTTTATTAACCAAAAGTGTCTGCTTTTCATAAATGCAACCAACTTCTAAAGAAATAAACAGAACAAGATATGCAAAATGGCTATGATTCTTGAGACTTGGATGTCACATATTTCTCAGTCATGCTAATGCCACATTTTCTGGCTCAAATTAAATCATGACCTCTCACACATAACAGCAGTAATGGAAAAGCAATTTGCAAATTTTCAGCTTACTACTTGGTGACTTCACATATGCAATACAGAATGTATTAATTATATAATTTAAAATACATACTCTTCCTTGAAAGGTGTACATTCATCTAGGCATACTACTACAGGTTTATTCTTTCTCTGTAATACAGCTCTGAAGATGATGTAGTTCCATTGAACTTTGTTCAAAATTTATATTAGATTTGTACTGTTTTAGTCCTTTGTCTTACTAAAAGCTGGCAGATATCAGAAAGTCCCTGATCTGAACATCATTGCACTGAATCAAAAAGAATGACTGGATGCAAATCCCATTGACAGTAAGAGAAAAATTCTTAGGATGTGTTGAGTACTGAGTGCAATGCAAGATTTGAATGCTTAAGCTCTCTGAAAATAAAAACCCACCAGGCGGGGCGACCACTGAATTTACATAGCATCTTCGGATGCTCGGAATTACCAGCTAACATACTGATGACACTTCAATGCAGAACGAACTGAACTTATTCTCACAGTCACACCTACAAAGCTAGGCTCCTCAGGCAAATTTTGAATTGCAGCTTGCAGTCCAACTGAGAACCAGCACCCTGAAATATAGAGCTCCATTCAATGTTGGTTTTACTTCAGTCTTGAGAAATGCATTGCAATTGAGGCAGCCCCATTGCTTCCCTTATTGACTGGCATAACATAACAGCTCTTCTTCCACTTTATGAATGTACATACTCTTTTTCTTCCAGCAACTTCACAGTTGTATGATCAAAGAAATTAATCTAGACCATGTTGCTATTATTCAGAGCCACAATGAGTACAGTCTTCTTAACAGTAGGGCAGTATTTCAATCTCACAGCCATAACCATGATCACAAGAGATTGTCTCTCACCTGATACAGTTTTACCAAAGCAAAATTCAATTGCACAGGGTTATACACCAAACCCGTAGTTTGCAGTCCAATAGAATCTCTTCAGATAGAACCAAAATTAATGTTCTTAGAGACCAGCAGCTGGGAAGGAACTAATGGAATTTCACTGTCATTGCAGAAACTTACACAGACTGCTGTATCACAGGAACTAGGTGGACCTCAAATCCAAGCTACCAAGATGGGAGAGATGGATGAAACTTGTAGTGAATGTTCAAGTGAATCACATGTCTGCATTCAGTTCTTCTGATATATGACTGTTTTGTTTGAAAGGGATTTGTAACCTCAGAAAATCGGAACAGAAAGTAGTTTTTAAAAAATCAGACCAAAAAAAAAAAATCTCATTTTCTTTCAGTCAGTATGAACACTACAGATACTTTCAGCTAAATCCATGTGAGTATCTATTGAACAAGAGGGGAACAGATTTTCAAAACACTGCTTCTGTGATAAAGTAGCAATTTCTGGAGAGACAGCTATTTTCATAAGTTACTCTATTTTCTACAGCTTTTTTTTCCCTGCAAAACCAAATACTTATTTCATTAGTGTTTTTTCTTTTCTCATATTACATCTTTTTTTCTCTCTTCTCCTCCTCCCAAAATGTCTAGGCCAGAGCTTTCAAAACAAAAAGGGAGAGCATTCTCTCACATTTGAAAAGAGACAATATTGGAATAAACCCTTAACAGCATAAATTAAACTTTGAGATTTTCCTTGACTATTTTCTGGATAAAATGTTAAAAAGCAAGAGAAAAGTATTTGTGAGTTGAAACAGAAGGAAAACTCTAGAACTAAAACAAAATGAAAACATTATTACGTCATTTTCTTTTCCCATAACCTCAAGCAGATAATTGATATTACCAGTTGAAAAGCTTGAAATTGTACATTTTTCTTTGTTTATTGCTGCAGTAATCCAATGGAATGAGTCTGCCTAATTTTAAACAACACACATGAAGTTTTGCCTTGTTTTCATTTTCTGCAAGGAATTGGGAATATCTATTTAAGCAGCCTGAGGTCTCTGTAAAGCTCTTTTTTGTGACTCTGTCCATACATCCGGAATGACGGGGGAGCGAGGCATCAATAGTGTTGGGATTACAGATCAGAAACTGCTATTTAATTTCATGAGTACTGAGACAAGACAACAGAAATGACGGAATTTAGGGCTCAATTTTAGGGCCAGTGCTCTTGAATGTTATAAAGTGATCTAGATGTTGGAATTGAATGTACGTTAAGTAAGTTTGCTGATGACACTAAACTAGGAGGAGCTGCGGACTCCCTCAAGGGTAGAGAGGCCTTACAGGAGAGATCTANAGAGACAGCTATTTTCATAAGTTACTCTATTTTCTACAGCTTTTATTTCTCTGCAAAACCAAATACTTATTTTATGTGCGCAAACTAAATGCATATAACACATCAGTTCTACGTATTTAGAGATTTAATTCAGAAAAATAACATTCTGGTCTTGTGTACTGGCCTGAAAGAGGCTAAATAAAAACGCATGTGCTTTCACTTTATCTTAAATGGGAGAGCTATTAGTGTGTTTTGTTACAGTAGTGAGTTATGATTTAATTGTATTTCTGTTACTCTGCACT
>RSEF01000005.1:10543473-10613749 GCA_003993805.1 Himantopus leucocephalus
TTGCATTGGATTGCTAGTATGTTTAAAAAAGAAGAGAAGAAAAAAAAAAAACATCTTTGAGGGGACCACACCCCTCCAAACAGGAACATTCTGGCAACAGTACCAGTACAACCACCACCAGCAATGCTCCAGGGGGTGAGGGTATGGAGATTGCGTTAAGGAATTCCCAGTTTACAAGTCTGAACTTCTACTGTCCATGATAAGAAAGGTCTTCTGCACAGTCAGTGCTTTTGTACGGCTCCTCATCAGAAAGTCTGTGTTAATGTATGCTTATCCACAACCTGTACCACCCTTGTGTAATGCTGAGTTTCCAGCACTTCATAAATTAAGATATATCATTAATTTCACTTACAAAGTGAGAAACTGGGGAAGGTAGTAGGACAGAAATGGGCAGTGGCTTGTACGCAGTCTTGCAGTAAAAAAAAGCACGGCTGGTTCCCATTTCTCTACTCCAAAAGCCAGAAAAGTCTGCCTCTATTTCCTCAGTCTTCTTTTATATTTTAGAATTTTCCTCTCATATATACACCACCAGAAAGACTCATTCATCTGTTCTGAGGTAAAATGATCTGGAACTACAAAACAGTACTTCAGATGTGTTATCAACAGCTGCTGCTGCTCTGACTGGATGAACACTAATTTTCAATTTGCTGGATTCCAGGAGGGGGAGGGAAATATTGCAGGAATAACTAACAGACCAGTTTAATTTTGTTGGATTAAAAAAAAAAAAAGCACAGATGGATGCAAAGGCATGGTTCTCAAAAAGCCATTATGTCTTCTGTAATTCCTTCAAGGTTTTTGTTTGTATAAACTATTTACTTTTCAAGACTATTATGACCTACAAAATAACAGCACCACAGCCATTCTGATGGCTAGGTGGGCATCAAATTCACCACAAGCTTCTTCACGGCAAGGACAACAAAAGCAGTGCCTTTAATTTATGACATTGTTTTAACATTTAACTCATTTGGAGCAATGTAACTCATGTCCTTATACTGATCCAACGACCCCTATACCCGCAAGACATTATACTTTAATTTCATGCACAAAGGAATTTTATAAGAGTTCTTTATATTTACAGGCTAAGGCCAGAAAGCCCCCTGCTCATTAAGTCCTACCGCCCATGTAGCAGCTCTCTGATCTCACCCAGGTTTGCGCTGACCCCAGTAATTTACAGCGTACCTTAAACAGTCTTTCCAAAGCTTAATCGAGATCAGGTTTTACCGGCTAAATTCTGCATCAAACTCAGTGTTTCAACTATGGCAGTCTTTACTTAAGGACAAAAAAAGCATCAAGTACTAAAGTTAAATTTAAAGAATATTCTTGTCATTTACTTTGGTCATTAAAAATTAGTCTCTAATCTGAATTTACTTAGTCTAAGGTTCAAACCTTTGCATCTTGCTATGCTTTTTATCTAATGAACATGCAATTACCCCTCACTGGTTTAAACATTCTGGTAAAGGATAAGGTCACCCTTTAACTTGTGTTTTTCAATTGAAAAACAGACTTAACTTCAAGTCTCTGACTTTAAGAGACATTGCTAGCCACAGTGTAATCTGTGGTAATCTGTAACACCAACACAGCAAAAACATTTGACAAAAATCAACCTTGATATCATAGCTTCACCTTGAAGAAAAAAGCTTCATAAACAATACCTTGCATAGCAAATATGAAGCAATTCTTATGCCACAGGCCTGACAGTGCTTATTAAGAAAAATCAAGAATAGATGAAAGTCTGACTTTGATTTATTTTTCCCTGCTAGCATTCCAAAGCCAATGCCAATGTTGGAAAGAAAAAACAAACTGAATTCTCTAGTGACCAATATTTCTTCAACAAAATTGTTAACTAGATTTTGATTGTTGAGCATTTACATTGGAAGACACACAAGCCAGAAATAAAGAACCACCTCACTTGGCAAATCAGATTGTTGGCCTTTTCCAATAGCCACTTGCTAATTTCAAAGACATCAGTGTCAACAACTGATGCTTTCTCTTCCTACAAGAAACAATTTGAATCGTGTACAAAGGTGTTAATCCAGTACTTGATTTCAAGTCACAGATGTAATGATGCAAAAATAGCTACAGCAAAAATTTAAAAAGCAACCCAGTATCACTAGTTTGCTCTTCAGTTTGCACAAATATAGGTATTCTCACTGTAAAGCTAACACTGGCAATGAGACCCATCACAATCTCTTCCTAAAAAGTCAAAACTCTTCCACTTCGCTTGTAGCATTTCCCATTCTGAGCATGGAATACTAAAATAAAAACCAAGGTAAAGAGAGTAAAAATGTTGAATTGCTATTATTGTTGTTTTTAATGAGACGTTGGAAACATGCTATCTGTTTCTGTTCCTTAGGTTTGACATTGCGTATCTCTTTATTTTTACAGAATGTCTTTACCAGCAATTTTTCTTCCTGTTTAGTAAGCAACCAAAAGGTGACGACAAACTTTTCTACAGCTTCTGATGGTTCTTAAATGCCATGTTTATAAATGTAACTGCAGATACAAATTACTCTCGCCACCTGTCCCTTTAAAATGCAAGGCTGCCCTTTAAATGTTTATTTTACCTGAAGTTCATCCATGTTCTGGAAGTTAATGAGCCCCCTGAAACTCCTTCATAAATACTTTCTTTTCTGCAGCATTTCTTTTCTATAGAAAGTGTTTGGGGAACCCCTATTAAGATCGGTCATATGTAGTAAGAACCATAACCTTTTACCAATTTGAGAGTCTTAAAAATACAGTGAGATTCTTTGTAGCAGTTGCATACAAGGTGAGATAGCACACAGACTAATTGAGAAGTGCCATTTCTTTCCCAAATTCAAAATACAAACAATATTAAGAACGTAGAAGGGCATTACTTTTACTTCCAGGACATCTGTCTGTTGGCAGCAACCCAGGCTTGGAGTCTGCTGGCCTACTGAAGGTATGCATTCAAAAGCAATTCAGATCTCACAAACAACAACAAAAAAAAACACCAACAAGGCGGAAACTTTACTAATTGTTCTCAGTGGGAACAGCTTAGAGATGTTAGTTTCATATTTGTTGTCAAACATTCTTTAAGAATAAAAAGACCTAAATTTTTAATGTCTACCTTCTCTACAGGCAGCATTCGTTAGTACAAACGAGAATAGTACTCTAAACTATGCAGAAATCCCTGGTGGTCTCTGGCGTGTCAATTAGTTGGAAATGACCCAGGCTGTAGCTTAGGTCCACGCTATATCTATGTGTGTGTTTCTCCTGGAAGCAGGAAGATTGTTGTTTGTGAACTAATAATTACACTTCATGAAGTCCTGTACAACCTTCTTTACTTTAACTATCAGAGATGCCTTCAAAGCAGAAAAATAATTCAATCACTGTTTTCTATAGCTGCTCCTTCACATACCCAAGATCATTTGGCAGTAGTACCATGAGTCAGAGTTACTAGTACTTAAAATCTGATGCATCTTGAAAGGCTGCCCATCTCACTGCCTTCATCTTAGGATTTTACTTATTGAGCATGGGAGTAGAGGGGCAAAGAACAGCCTTAGGCGCTCTCATGAGCAAACCTTAAGAATTCCAGTCTGCTCATTAGTCGGTGCTGTAAATGAATTGTTTTTCAGAACTGTTTTGCAACGGGAAAGATGAGCATCACAAACCAGAGTCAGACTGTGTGTAGACCCCCTTTAAGGCAACTAAATTGCTCTCACTTTCCTCATTTCTGGACTAAAACCATGGAGACAAATTTTGCTTTTATGTTTTATCTGTGCATTCACATTCCTTTCAATGGTATCACATGGGAGTCATTACACTAGAATTTGGTTCACTGCATAGGAATCTCAAGATAATTTTTTTCATGTGAAGAGCCATCAAGGGAAACTAATTTTAAAGAACAATTCTGATAACATGCTTTTAATGGGAATAATGTTACCATCTTAGACCTTCTTTCTTTCCCGTTCTAACCTTGACAGACATCTTTCCGGACTATAGGCTGCTTGAGAATATGTGCATAATGCTCATCATGTGAGTAACTCCCCAACATAAGAAACCTCAAAGACAAGCACATGATTAAGCCACTGAAAGGAGCACTCATTAGCAACACATCTGTTGAAAAGCAAAATGAGAAGAGGGATATAAGCTAAAGAAAAGCTCAGGCATTTTGGCATAAGTTTTGAAATAAGTATGAGTGCAACTTTAAGGGTCAATACAACCATTATGGTTAGACTGCATATCACAAAAATAATGATTATGATGCCCCTTTCGCTACACATACCTAGTTGTCTTATAACAAAGCAGGTTTTCTGTTGGAGTCCTCATTCATATAGCACTGCTAAGACTATACCTGTAACCCGACGTACTGAAATTGAACATCTTGACCACAGAGCTGACAATAGTTTACTGGGAACACAAAACAATGTAATAAAATCAGAAAGTCAATTTCTTCCCCTCTGTAAAGTATAGAAGAAAGCAAATAGATATGCTAAAGACAAGGTAAAAATAACCCAGAAGAACAGGAGAGTTATATACTCAACAGTGACGGGACTCTCTATTGACTTTAAAAAGGCCATTTCATACTAGCTTAAATCCAAAGTTGACAGTCCGCACAAGAGCAGTAGAAACTCCATTGCAGCCTCTATATGAATTAATTCTGTAATACATAGAAAATGAAAGAGAGTGTGTGTATATATGCCGGAGTGTGTGAAACCAGGAAAAAAAAATGCAGATGGCTTGACCTGCCAACATGTGATCACTGTCTATTTTTAAGAGTATTTATGGAAGGGCAATTGAGGGTTCCATATTAAATGAGTAAACCTAGCTATGCATGGTAAATTCATCAGCTCTGCATGTACAATGGTAACTCTTGCATGTACTCAGCACAACCTAAATCCAAGACTGTTTATAATATTTATTAGAGAAGAGACTAAATTGAAGGAATCAGGAAAAAAAGTGAGGAGACTTGCTGAAGAACAGTCTATTAACATCTTTAGTAATACAATCTCAGGCCCTCTGCCCTCTATAAACTTCTACCTGCGTATTACTCTCCAGGAGATCTATTCTCTCTCTGGGCTGCCGTGGTGCTGCTAGTGAAGACATGTTTTTGAAGGGCAGTTCATAGAAAGGCCTGCTTGTTTCATGCTAAGCGCCAAAAATAAAACAGAAACATGAGACATTAAATAGCACGCCTATTCCATATGCCAAATCTAAGGTACCTGTTTCCTCTTCACTACTCTCCTGAAAATTGGGCACATGTAACAGAAATTCAGCTTGGTCTCAGCAATTCAGAAGATGAGTCAAATAAACAGTAAAAAGGATGAAAAGGTAGCATAAATAAGTGGGCCCATAATGACCAAAACTATGACACCTAGTTTCCCACCACCTTCTGCTTGGTATTTCGATTCCCTAATAAGATACAAGCTGTGTCTAAGCCTACTTGCCAGCCAAGGCACTGATAGGGTGTATGTGTGTTCCAAATCTTGTTCTCAGCGGCAGCTCATGCTGCAACACTGTCTGCAACAGGGCAACATCAGGAGGCCATTCTACACCTGGCCAACTATTTTCCAAAAAGCAGTAAGTAAGAACTTGACACCTCGGAGATCTTCCGTTTGTAAAGTTTATCCCAAAATCAACCAGCCAGGTCCAAAAGTTCCTGTTTATGCACACGTTCTTATACCCATAGGCAACCTTACTGCTTCAGGACATTAAATTGCATTTTATCTACTTTTCCATAATGGTGAAAAATAGAAAACTCTCCACCTTTTTTTTAAAAAAAAAAAAAAACCAAAACCTCATTCCTGTCATATCATGTGTTTTGCTATTACAGCAACACCATCTTTACAGACTGAATTCATGAAAAGAGCTAAGACTGTCTGCACCTCTTAAACTTTGAAGTATAAATCAAATCAAAGAGGAAGAAAAATATCTCTGTCCTCTACTTACGTATTAAGCAGCCATTGTTGAAATGGTAAACCTTAATGTACTTGGTAATTGAATTTGAATAAGTGAAAAAAAGCTGAAAGTTAAATAAATGTCTTGTCTTCTCTCCCACATCCCCTACCAGCTACACCAATAACAACTGACATTTCCCTAGTGTATAGAATTGGTTAAGAAAGGGACAAAAAGGTGTTGAGAGGAAGGTGAGGACAAGTCAAACCTGGGAGGGGGGGGAGGGAAACAGCCCACAAGCTTGTCATTTACAGTTAAACCTGCAGAAAATAATGAGCCATTCTGTAGAGAGATCTGATTCATGTTCAGACATCTTAAGTGCTGTAAGTAACAAGTTGTCTGTGTGTTGCTGGCTCTTGTTTCCAGGCTTCTCACCACCGGCAACACATGCATTGAACATTGCAAAAACAACTGTTGGAAACTCAAGACTGTCAACTGCAAACATAGCAGACACTGCAAAAACACTGCAAGCTCCCGAACATTTAGCCTTGCAGTCTGAAAGAATGTAGCCCACCTATTTTATCATCCCTCAGACTATATTCTGCCAAGCAAACAGAAAGTAGACTCTAAAGAAAAGATGATCTGCAGTCAGAAATGCAGAACAAGTCAGCTTTCTCCAAAGAAAAAATGAATGAAAGCAAAAGCTAAAAACATAAAGCCATCAAGTTTCTGCAACCAAAGACAGGCAACATGTTCAGTTGCAACAATAACAGACCTTGAGAAACACCTCAGTAAGTTTATAGTCCCATAGTCTGCTTTTTAGTATTTCTAATGCTTTGGTGCTCCAGATCAGAGACCCATTCTGTACACAGGAGCGATACAAAATACATTTTGATTTTTCTAAATTAACAACAGAAGTATTGTAATAGCACTAATGCTGCATTATTATTGAATTCTTTCAAGAAGGGCAAAAGCTATTTAAAGAGCGTCAAGGACATGGATTGGTGTGTGTCGGGGAACCTTGTGGCTCTCCAGCAGCCTGACTTAACTCTCTGCTCAGCAGCCAAGCTGGTCTCCCCAGACCTGTACCACCAATTGGGCTCTGTGGAAAACAGCTGAGAGAGGGGTAAGAGACACACACAGCCAGGCTGGGGGCCTAGGCTGAGGCACAGCATCATACATTATACCAGTACTGCAGCAGCAGCACTATGTATCACTGATATCATCTCATCACTCACATCAGAAGGCATAGTACTATCATAATAACAGTATCACTAACTGCTATCTCTCTGCCTCCAAGAGCCTACAAGTCACACAGAACAGAGCAGGACTTCATACCACATAACGTGTAAAAGCTGGCCCTTGCATCGCTGTAGCTGCCTCAAAGACAAGCACTTCCTTCGCTAAACATGTGACTCGCTAGCAGCTTTGAAACAGAAGTGTAGTGTAGCAAGAGAAAGAGTTTTTAGCCCAGAAACAACTTCTAGTGCAACAAACTGCCCCCCAAGTTTGGCCCATGGCAACATTTTGAAGACAGATCAGTCCTCAAATAGATCTAATTTAAACAAGGGGCTAAGCCTTTTCAGAGAGGACTAAGGAGAAAGTGGAAAAGCAAGATTTAAACCACCATTACTCAGCCTTGCTTTAGCTAACATATACTTTACTCAAGCATAGCTTTCATCGCAAATGATTTAACGACCCCTACCCTACCAGTTACGTACTCAGTTCAGTGCAGTCACAAGGCAACCTTCAGTAAGTCGCTTTACCAGAAGGAATTCAGATACACCTGTGGTTTTAAAAATTATTCTAAAGTATTATACACATAGGGTTTTGGGTTTTTTTTTTTAATTCAACTTATGAATAAAAGTAATAAGCAGCAAGAAACTTCAAGCAGCTAGAGGATTGGTTACAATATTAATTTTAGCCTCAAACTCTAAGAGGTTGACTAATTGCCTCTGCCAATGTCTCAATCCAAGCAAGACTGGCATGGCTGCCTGATTAAAGTCACAAGGTCATTCTTTCCACCTATCAGAGCTTCTCTGAAAAAAAAAACATAAAAGAAAACAACATAGAACACACAAATTGCCTTTTTTTGTATCATTAATACACTAATTTAAGTATTCCCACAATATTGCTACAGTTGCATTTGTAGTCTCACTTGCCATGCCACTGCTAGATCATCATTTGACTCTAAATTTCAACTCTTATTTATCTTTGGCCTCTGTACCACACTCCACCACACAATATCATTAGAACATTTTAAGCCTTACTTGCCAATTTTGGTAAGAAAGGTATCTTCATGCAGGGTTACATCAGTAACTGCTAATCATCGCAGAGCACCTCCTGGATATATGACATATCCAGGAAACTGGAAGTGAATTCCTACCAATGAGATGTGTAGTTACCAGGCACTTACATTAATTTTTTTCCCCACTTAAGACCATACTGTGATGCTGTTATGGGTGGAAGAATGGATCCTCCACTGCTCACATCCCCATCAATTTATTGGAGCGAGTCACCTCACTGTGATCAGCGATGCTGAGAAGAATACAGATGGCTACAACCAATGTTTTCAATCAAATGCGGTCCACTTACAAGCTTTTAAATTATTAGTGGCTGGTAACCTGAGGTAACCAAGGTGCTATCCCGAGTAATGACTGAATTTTCTATATTTGTAAGAGATGCTGAATGTGAGTAGAAAACTCAGTTAACAGATGCTTTTTAACTTTGATGCTTTTGCTCCCTGAGCACCTCCAAACCTTAGTACTTCCATAAATCTCTTCTTTTACCTTTTCTCATTATGTCCTCTATATCTACAGCAGGTACTTACCACTCGTCCAGAAATCATCCTTCTTCCCTGCATCTCCCTAGCACCATTTTTTCATAAATCCTTCTTAGGGTGCTGACATCTAGTACCGGTGTGGTCTCAGCCTGCCCAACTTATTGTTCCTGTCTTTGTTGGCCTTAACATACCTTACAGCAACACTAAGAGACTTCAATAAGGATTCAGGTACTTCTTATGCTAACACATCTTTCTTCATTTCTTCCAATAGGTCTCACGTAAATTGGTGCAGGAAGCTACTTAACACTCCCACAGAATAGCAATCAACAGGTCACAACCCAAATTGCCACCTAACAAAATGAGTAGAAGCCCAAAACCAGATTGCGATCCAAGACAGTATTCTGTTAGTTGTCAACATTTGCTACTTCAGAAAAAGAACACCAAGAAAAAGCGTCCATTCAAGCTACAAAAAGTTCATTCTTCCTCGTAACACTCTGGCTCACTTTTTCGTGGTGCTTGAGACTAGTTCAATCTTTATTTTACTATAGATCCCGTATATAAACAGTTAACGTTAACCGAGAAATGATGCACTCTGCTCTTTCATAAGCTAAAAATAAGTTATACTGTAAAAAACTTCATAAATAAATCCTGACGACCCTCTTAGGCCCCCACTCAAGTACATTTTCTAGGACCTTAATAAGGGCATGATGCAGAAACAATCTAGTCCATCAGCTTCTGCTGTGAATAACACTTGAGCACTCCACTTCTACAATTTTTGAGCATGTTACAGGGGCTCATCCTCCCCAGTATGTCCTCCTCACCTACCACAGATGACTTGCTAATGATTTGTCCAGTCTGTTTCTCTGTTTGCATTTCATGCAATACCTTAAACTAGAAAAGTAACCAAAATTTGGAATATTAAAAAAAATAAAAATGGGTCTTTTGAGTAGGCGTTTCATGTAACAAGCTGCTTTTGCTTAGTGATAATTATTCTTCTTAGCTGATTTTTCCTCTTATTATCATAACACTGCTGCCAAATCACTGACAAGGAATAGCAGGAAAAGATAACTAAACACACAGACAGAAAAAGAAGAAAGGCGTATCTTGAAATCATACCAGATCTTATGTTATTTCTTTTGGCTTCACAGATTCAAGATAGATTTCAACTTTCAACGTAACTGTTCTAATAATTCCGCGTTACTAAAACAAGCCAGTTTTAAGGTAACACGTGGTATTGTGCACACTGAGGAAATTAGCATTGTTCAGAATACTTGTTCATAATGCTGTACTTTAAAACAGGGGGGAAAGGCACAAAGCCAACTCCATAGAGTATAAGGGTACATTAGCAAGACCAAATAGGAGTAGTTACCCAGCTGTATGCTATTTGTTAGTTGTCTTCCAGGCCTCAGTCCAAAAAACCCTTTCAGTAACTAACTTCATAGCTACTCATATACTTAAAGTCAGCAAAAGCTATCTCAAATGGAAATCACTAAATATTTTAATAGATCAAGGCAGGCCTAAATCAACAAATAATTATTCAAATACCTTTATTTCAATCATCTATAACAAGTTACTTTCTGCCGTGTTGCTACCACAGGTTACATTGACCATCTTGGAAAAGCGTTGCAGTTTTTGTTTAGAATCATGTTTGAAGGTGTTCAAAAATGTGGTTTTGTATGTTTTCTAACGTTACGTGTTTTCTAACGTTACATCTCATTTATCTCATCTGGGATGTCAAATGACAGGCTTCAGAATGCCACAATAATGTTTGCTTTTTCAAAGAATTGTGATATCCTTTCCTCTCAAGCTCACAAATCTACAGCTCAACAGTTCACAGTGTTTTCCTTCACAGGTTCCCATACTTCATAAAAATGGATCCCCAATACACAGGATGAGAGAATAAATGGCCTCGCAACAAAAGCAGTGAGACACCATCTCTGAATGCAAAGCCTGCACTGCAACCTATTGGCCCCAGAATTATACATTCAGTGCATTGAGGCTTCTACATTTCTTCCAGGAATGAAGGTCAGCACGTTGTTAATAACAGCCTAAGGCAAACACAATGACATCACCAGCATTCTTCTGCAGACATCACTGGCTTCTCAATCACACTACTACTTATGCTTTTTTTGCTATCTTTTGTAAAATGTAATGTACATTTGGATGAAATTATGTATGAGGGCATTACACAGCAAAATCTCAAGCAGGCTATGTTTTTGTGCAAGCGTTCACCTTCTCTGCAGGAAACGTTTTAGGTGTATACAGACTTATCTTCTCATCTGTAGTTAAACCTTACCAAAAAAGCAGAGAGTTTTGTTAGTTTTCTGGCTGATCTTCTTTTTACCAAATATATTTTCATCTTTTATGGCAGAGAGCAGGTTATATGAAAAGAATGTCTGAAGAAATGCAATTTCGAGAAACAAAGAATAATAAAAATCAAAGCTATAAAAATGCCATTTGAAATAAAAGTCTAACAATATCTAGGAGAAACTGCAGCTTAACTTCATTTACTCTTCACTCCTAAGCTTTAGAGATATTTGAGACACACAGTTCTGAGAAAAATTCAGAGTACCTAGCGATGTATATTCAAGAGTCACTGAAACAGTAATATCATTTTTATGTAATATAAAGCATCATCAAGAAAGCCACACTGACGAGTGAGTCACCCTCTTTTGCATGCCATCCCTAGCTATCAATGCTAGCGTTAGCTATATAAAGATGTAATATTAAAAAGTTCATTTAAATTAGAGATTCTTTGAGCAAAATATGAATAGGCACAGGTCAGATTTACATGACACAAGGATAGAACAGTGACCAAAAAAACCCAAACAAAATTATTACTACCTTAGATATCTTCACAAGTTAAAGTGAAAAAGATCAGTGAAGTGCATTTTTATTATCTGTTAGCCAAACTATCAAATTTGTACAAAAAATCACTGATTCTTTAAAAAAAAGACTTGGCAGAAGAAATGTTACGCTGTAGCTAAGCTTTGGAGGAGATTGTTCAGTGTGGTAAGGAGAAGTTAGATTGAAGAGGTGGTTGGACAAGTTCAAGACATGGAAAAGCCAGATAGTTATTAAACACTGGAACCACACTTATCTCAGTAAATCCATGAGCTGAAAATGGTTAAAGTCTCAAGGAAATGGAAGGCATTATCATGCATGCTGTTGTTGTTCTTCCTTCTTGTTGCTTACAGCGGCTGCTCAGGACAGGAGTTTGATCCTGTTTGATCCAGTTTGATCTTGTTTGATCCAGTACAGCCTTTCTTATGTTCTTAGGTAATGAAAAGTGGCGTAACAGGAACACAGACTGGAGACAAATAGTACAAAGACTGCCATACCACTGCCTACAAAAGATACAATCCAGATGGAAGGCTCCAAAATTTCCCAGAATCTGTCACCAAACATTTGATTCAAAATCGCTTTCAAATCTAATGAAAGTTGGTAGCAATCTGACAAAACTCAACTGGCCTCAGCCTGTCACCATCTTAAGAGACAGGTAAGGTGGCTTTCTGTGGGCTAACACAATTGTTGACAGGAACTGTGCACATAGCAAGGTCAATCATGAAGTACCCTCTTATCTTGTCTGCATTCTTTTCTGTCCTCTCGCCCATCCGCTTACTTTGTTCATCTGCATAGTATGATTTGTTTGTTGTAGTGTAAACTGTTCAGAGCAGTAACTGTCACTGATGTTTGTAGAGGGCTTCACACAGTAGGTAACACTCAGTGGAAGCCCTTGGCCTCTACCAAAACAGGACTGATAGAAAATAAGACAGGACAGCAGCTGAGGGTAATGGCATGTTGGTATTCTTGATTCTCGGAACGCAGCGCTAGACCTAAAGTGAGCAGCAAAAAGACCAGTAATGCAGAAGGCATTTTACCTCTGACACATAGCTACACGGCTCACATTTTAGCCCTTTCTTAAAACTCACTTCTTCTGAAAGGTAATTTGTTCATGCTCCACAGCTTTACTTATTCTACGTTAACAAAAAGTCAGCTGCATAATAAAGTCCAAGTTTAGTTTTTATTGTTAACTGAATGGTCATCATTTCCAGCAACATTCCAATTTCTCTCCTGATTGCTTCCCTCTTCCACGCCTCTTTTGCTCCATTTTGTCTTCAGCTTAACATTAAATCCATCAAACAAGCTCTTCTATGTCGGCCTGTAAGGTAAACTTAAGACCTGAGACACTGTTAATTCACTTTAATTCATGTTAATGTACAGAAGGCAATAAGATTGGCACAGTAATAGGGCATCACAGTAACCAAGAGGAGCTTTGCTGCCACTGACTTTAAATGAAGATTCTTTTTTTTTTTTTTTGTAGCCTTGTGTTCATAGCACTTCTAACTTCAATATTCTGCAGTTTTCTTTACTGCTTACAGAAAAATTCAGGTTTAGTGTTTCCTCAGATCTCGGCTTGGTTTAGCGTTCTTGCACCTCAAGAAGCAAGTACAAAAATTAGAGAGGTAACATTGTTTTGTCTCCTATCAGAATTTTCAAAGACAATTTACAGAGGAAACACTATGGTCTCTCTGTAAAGCACATCACAGGAAAACTGTGTTTTATGTGTTTCAAAAAAAAAAAAAAAAAAACAACCCTTCTTGCTGCACGTCTTGGTTTCCATCATAATACACTAAGAAGTCAAAATAACACACTCTTAAACTTGGCTACTTCAACAACACCGTTGATGCAACATCTCTACTTGTCCTGGTGACATTCTTAGAAAGTTAGAGATGTTGTTAATCTGCTTAAATTCTCATATACCAGTGCAGAAATTAAGAACTCTTGTAATTTCATAAGTCTTTGTGAAGCTATACCAATTCACATTAAATCTGGCTTACAAATGAACACTGCACTCTCATATAGCTCTCAGATTTCTGAATATCTTTCCTTACAAGTATTTTCAAAATTTCATGAAGTTTCTGGGCCGTCTTATTCTTCAAATGCCATCTGTGCCCTATCACTTACATGTTATCAAATAGAAGTAGATTCTAACAGCTTTATACTGATGTAACATCACAAAATGTTCTTGAAATTAGTGTTACTGACCCTATTCTCTAGGTAACATCAAACAGGAGTTGCATAGCAGAGGGGAATTAAGGTCTCAATCTCAGTTCAACAAAAACCAAATAGTCTTCCCCCCTCTTTCTAAATTCTGAGATTTGTGTACAAGTAATCTTTTGGCGAAGATCCCTCAGAAAACCATTCTCAAGTCCTCTGGCATACAAGGTCTGAAAATAACATTGCTAAAAAGAACTTGTCTGTTTTGTCTCCCAAACACAACATGCTATTGTTTTTCTTCACTCCTACTCTAGTTTCATACAAAGCTTTTTCTTTTCAGTGGCATAAAAGTTAGTATATCTTCTTGTCATACACAGCATTTTTAGCATACTTTTAAATAATAAAGTGAGCAGAAAGGGGAATATTACACGGCCTGTTAGTTATTAGCAGTTTTTAATTCACTCTCTCTTCCTATTCTGAAGATCACCCAGACACCTCTCTGAAGTGCAAGCAACTACAGAAGTAAAAAATTTGATCCTCCTCTTCAAGTCTCAAGTCTTTCCCTCTGCTATATAGTCTTTTTGTAACACTTTAAAGAAAAAGAACACTTTTATTTAAAAATAAAAGGAGATATTGTTTGCCTTTGGAAAACAATTAGACAGCAAGAAGCAGCAGTCACATGGTCAAACTAAGCAACATTAGTTTATGAACAACTAACTGGCTAATAAAATGAGAAGACTTGGTTGCCACATGAACAGAAAGACAAACATAAAGCTTTCAAAGCAGTCTTATTAAACCTGTAGAATATCTCATGCTATTAGAGGGAAAATGATAGCAAGTAGAAGCTTAAAACCAAAAAAAGATGAGTGGATTATAGTCTTCAAGTTGTGTTAACTATCAATATTCCCAAAATAAAACGTATTGTCTCACTTGATTTAGTGACACCCATGACCAAAAGTAGTAAATAAATAAACCAAACTCTGCACTAAGCTTTCATTCTTCCTCTCCCACCTTACGTTTTACAAATGCAGAGCTCTGGTTCCCCGGCCCCAAGCTTGCCAAAGCAGTAACTGACATTCGTTTCTGAAGCCTCAGGCAAAACACTCGCATGGATTTGTTTCCTTATGGTGGCAGAAACTTGGGATGGATGCCCTAAGTGAGCACAGACTGCCAGACCGGTGAACAGCTAGGGAATTTGCACCTCTATTTCACTAAGGAGTCTGGGGAAGCTTAGCTGACAATACAGCTTGTCTTGTCTGCCAGGGGGGTGGGAACAATAGGCACCATCTGTCCCGTCTCATTCAGAAGCGCGAGCATCTGAGATGAAGGATCCAGTCAGAGGACCAGAAAACGATTGCAGCGTGTGGAGCTGAATCCACACTGATTAGCATAGTATTACAGTTCACCTCATTCAGGTACTTACTATAGGCCTGAGCTGAGAGAGAGTTTCTATTTCAGACCAGTAATATCTGCTGTCCTCATGCCATGCAGTAGACTCTGCACTAATGACGTATAATGAAAAGTCTGGTAACTGTAATGCACTGCTTGCAAAACGCTATTATAGCTGGCATGTCACAAGAATCCAGAGATCTGATCAGATGTCATACTCTTGACAAAAATATATACAGAGAAATAAAAAAACCCTCTTGGCATTTATACATCACTGAAGTAACATAAAGGACTTTCATATACAGGAATTGTACCCATCTTATGGAGCTGCAAATTTACAAACAGAACCCATTTGCCCTATGGGTGAATACATTGAGAAAAACGTGCATTTTACATAGCCCTTATCATAACACAGAAGTCAAGAATTAATCCAGAGCATAACGAAGCCACAAGAAAATTCAAACTTCACACTAACTGCATTTACTTGTTTCAGCTGCTGTCAAGCTCCTCAGCTTAAAATTAAAAACTGGTAATAAGAAATTATTATAAAACTCAGGAAGGAAAATGTTTATGTTAAAATAAGGGAACTTTAAGACTCCTCTGTTGCCTACAGAATATTCTTAAGCAATGTTATTCAACATATTTTGTAATTTGAAAATATTAGAAGATAATAACTTTTCTTATCCTCCTATTTCATCATAAAGATCTCCTACTGTAGTCCAGATGTTTGCATTGTAGCTTCTACAAAGCAAAAAAGGAATATAGCCAAAGTATTCAGTCTTAGGACTTGGACCTAACTGTATCTCAGCTACCAACGTTTCTGTCTCCAGCTGACTGCTGCTAAGGAATGAAACATCAGACCTTATAATGAGAACCCTAAAGATATTTTCAAACACAGGGCTACCTCTGCAGTTTTATTTTTTGCGTCCCCACAGCAATTTTTTATTTTATCTGTGTGTGGGCATTCAGTACCTCTACTAAGATGAAGCAATGCAGCAATTAGGACATACTTATCCATACTTACCAAGGAAGGTAATTTGCTTTCATTTTTTGTAATGGAAGGAGAGGGGTCATAAGCGAGGAAAGAAGTGAATACTGGCCCTGCCAGAACTTTTTTTTCCAAAGCAATGAAAAAACCATTGTGTCAGAAAAATATGGGTTTAAGTCAGCAAATTTTGGGTTTGCATAATAAAGTCCCAGCACGTTACACGCTACAGAGTAAATTGCTATAGGGAAACACTCCATATAGAGGATAATTTTGCTAGAATACTCCCTACAGTACAACTCTAGAGTTAAGATACATAAAAGATGTCATTATTCATAGAAATTATGTGTATATATCCAGAGATGAAAAGAAATGTGGGGAAATACATGACAAAAACTTACAATATATAGGAAAATATATTGTATGTCTATATGAATGTTATAATATATTAATATATCACATGTATATTATAAAATACATGTAGTATATATGTATTAGAAGTATGTATATATTTTTATATATATACATTATATATATTTTATTTATTAGATATATATACAATATGCGCGTAACATGAAANGTATATTATAAAATACATGTAGTATATATGTATTAGAAGTATGTGCATACTTTTATATATATACATTATATATATTTTATTTATTATATATATATAAAATATGCGTGTAACATGAAGAAAAGTGATGCAAAACTGCAGTGCAACAAGCAGTCATTTTCTAAGCAAAAGCCCAGCAGGTAAAAGACATTAAGCCCCAAGAAATCTTAAAGAAAAGCTCCAGTACATTTTTTCACACCATCACATTAGATTACCAGTGTGAATAACTGCAAATAGAGAAAAGGTTGAATGTGGAAATCAATATTCTCAGTCAAAACAATAAGGAGAAACTATGAGGCTTAGAGGCTTATGGAATACAGCTGCAGCTCTGTACATTAATTCAGACATGCTGCTGTCTGTGTCCAGTGACACTGAAAACAAGGATTGACTTGTTTTCCTCAGCACTGTCAAAGACTGGCTGTATTTTACCTACTACCACTGTGAATCTTTGGAAAATATGCTTACAGCACCTCTTTTAGTAACTCAAAATCTGAGAAAGTCAGCTTTTCAATAATGCAAAAGGATGACAGAATAATTCATCAGAATATTTAATAAATATCATTTGCAATGACAATACAAAAAAAAAAAATCACACATCCCTCCTGTTACGTCAGGAATATGAATTTCCAAATACTTTGCTAATATTGATCACAAAACATCATCAGCATCATCCTCAAACTACAGATCCAGTTACCACATGGTAAACTCACTCAAGATGCCAGATGGAGTTTTCTTTTCCATTTTCTTCCTGAGCAGTACCCTGACACTAGGTGCTTCCTGGCCCTGCCAGTTAAACTCTCATGAAAATTTCATTGAACTCCATAGATCTCTTAACAATTTCTGAGGAAATCTTTTATGTATTTTAATCTCAAGGATCAGTTTAAATACAGCTACAAATTTACACTATCATACCTGGAAAGATTCTAATCTCTGAAACTGTGGAAGGAAAAAATAACCCCCATCACCCCTCCTGTTGTCACTCCCCCTCCAAACCCAACTTGACATTTCCAAATAATCCCTCCTTTCCTCAGAAGCTGAAAAACGACCAGTCATAAACTAATGTGGAGTTTATTACTAGTCTTCAAAGACAGAGTATGGAAGGTTTGGAAGTTCTCCAATTTTCAGAAATTTTTGTGATGATTTATGATTACCAAGTATAGAGTCAAACAGCAAATGAACGAAAAAGTAGGCTGATTTTCTTCTCACTAATTGCTTACCAAAAATTGTCTCCAAAACTAAACGCCAGTGGGTATGTACTAAAATTTTTAGAGAAGCTGAATGGGTCAATTACATTTTTTATTTTGTACTGAAATTTTCATGTTCAGCAACTGAAAAAAGTTAAATAGTAACATCTGGCAAGAAAACATCTCCTTTTTTACACAAAGTTTCTTTTTTGCTCTAACTTCAATTTTCACTTTGTAATATTTCCAAATACATACGGTAAGAAAGAATACAACATTCAAGCTACTATTCCCTTGAAAAAGTTGAACACTAAAAAATTCACGTAAAAATATTTTCTTTGTAAAAAAATTACACATGCCAAAGTCTATAAAATGGAAAAGAATGCAGAGCATTGGGATTTTCTTCATATAACTGTCGTCTTATCTTTTTTTTTCCCAATATCTTTAACACGCGTGAAACTTGAATCATTTGTATAACAAGTGCTACTGGTTTTCACTCCCATTGAGATATCTGCATCATAAAACCGATTCCTCTTTCTTAATAAACAGCATCAGGTATTTCACTCACCGTGCAACTGACTTTGGGTAATTGCCCACATCATTACACTGGTATTTTGAAACAGAAGCAAGGTTGAACCAAAAAAACCAAACCAAACTCTAGAGCCTCAGTGATGTCAGGATGCAGGTCTGGGAGGGACTTCTGTGGTTTTGTTTTGAAACACTGGTGTAATAATGGTTTCCATCCAACTTGATTGTGTATTCACTGCTTCCTACACCTTTGGTAAAGTTACAGAAGAACATGTAAATTTTCATCTCTGCTTATGCTGCTGCTCTATTATTTTTCACCACCATTTTCCAAATGATACAACAGTCAAGGAACTTAACAGTAGGAGGCTAAAAGAGAAGGTGTTTACGCCCAAGTCTGTAACGATCTGTCTTCTAACTGATAGGTGAGAGTCCTCCATCCTTTCTCACACAGCGCCACAGGTGCTCTGTTAGCAGTCAGCCTGATTTCAGAGAGAATGCTTTCAGATAAAAGCATGTATGAGTGGACTGTACTTTTCCCTGTTGGCTTAGCTCTATCCACACAGAGCTCCTGAAAGCAGAGCAACAGCTAAGTTGCTTTAGCAGTCAACCATGCTCCCCTAGCCTCCTCTCCCCATCCTAAGCTGTTATACTTGGAAATGACCACACGCCTGGGTACAACTGAGCCTTTTCTCCTTCTCTGCCAGGTAGCATTGCCACAGGGAAATGACTGTAAAGCAGGGCAAAATCAAGCTGGTAAAAGCCACCGGAACAATCCCAGACTTAGACCGTTAGACCACACATTTCAGACTGCAGCAAAACACACGAGCGGTCAGTGCTCACTGTTGTGGATCAGTCTGCAAGGCTTAACCAGGAATTGGGTTGAGTTACATAAACCCTAATTCAAAAAGGATTTCACCCTCATTGTCTGGTTCAGCTAACACAATTACAGAAGAAGCTTTGTCAATACACTGAAAAGATTTATTCTTTGTAAATGTTCCTGTTGCATTTAGAGTCGGAAGGGAATTAGGACAGACACAAACAATCCCCACTGTGTAGGCAAAGTTTCCAAAAAAGACACAGAGATGCAGAGGAATTTGGGTTCATGCTGACACACCACAAATGATGAGGAAGTGAACCCTACTAAATTTATAATGGGGAAAAGAAAAAAAAAAAAACATGCCTTTTCCTCAAGAGCTGCCAGTATTTGCCCTGTTGACTGAAATGCAGCGGTTATGAACTATAACTTTCAAAAGTTTTTAGTTAAAGCTGCTACGAAAGACTAGAGTAATTGCCCATTTACCTTAAACCATAAAAGCATTTTAAGCAAACTAACTGATTGATTAAAAAAGCACAAAGAAGAAAAATTGTAAGGGCTGAATCAGAATTCATCTATCTCCAACCTCTGGCATATTTGAAACACACAGCATTGCTATTTCTAGTGATACTTCCAAGTGCTACTGATGGCCTACACATATTTATACAACTATAGAAGACACATATTATTAACTAACGCCAAGAGCTACTCAGAACAGAGAAATTGCTTCGCAGCAGTTTGCCTTTAAGTTTCACATCTGCTATATTCAAATAATTGTCATGCATGCAAAACTGCCTGGCATGCCTTTCATTTGGGACCTAGAATGTGCTGCAGGAACACACTCACTCTGACAAAATGCATTAGCACATTCATGATGTGTCTTTTGAGTATTCTTTCTCAGAACATAAAAGACACTTCTCAATTTTCACATACAATACTTTTATAATTATAAAAATTGATTAACATTCTTGCTCTCCAGCACTCTCCAGTGATGGTCATAGCACAGCTCTTGACCACAAAGAGATCCACCCATAGCGTGCAGCAAAATCTATCTCCTGTTTATTCATTACATTCCTGTATCATTACTATTCTTTTCCAACCAGAACCATATTTAATAGACTTCTGATCAGTCAGAAGACTTGGGGGGTCTGAATGACAAAGTGGAAACACAGAACCGAGAGAAGAGCTAGCAGCTAACCACAGTAAAGGCACACCAGTGAGTCCCATTAGGATATCATATAAGAACTTAGCATTCCATCATGAAAACAAGCAAAAATTTTACATGTGGGGAGTTCAGGCAGAGAGATCAAGGACTTTAAAAGTCTATGGCAGAACAGTGAACTGATGCAAACCTGAACACAGACTTTCTGTCATCACTTGAACCAACCTTTGGGTTTCTGGTCTTGGATCTTTAAAGTTCTTCATAGAAAAAGAAAAAAAAAAAAAGTGGAACTGCCTGGCTACCTCTGAGAAAAGTAGAATGACACGTAAGGCAGCTGTGGGAGTATTAGCAGATGCCGAGAGTAAAGATAAAACAAGAAAAAGTACACATTACTTTGAGCCTTAGTAAAGTCTGGATTTAACTCAATGGAAAGAAGGCTGAGGGTTCCTGGTTACTGTAAGGGAATGCTATGCTAACTGAAATATAAAGCCACGAAACTTGGTTTCTGTTCACATCAACTCACACTAAACATGCTATTGCTCTGTAGATTAAGCAGCTGAACTTTGTCCCATGGTGAAATGCATTTTTTGGCATTATGTATGTACCGCCAAAAACATTGTCTACTTCATTTTACCACATTTTCACCACCTTGAAAGCTAACAGGAGAGTATCAACTTGAAAAACTAATGTGCTCAAAACACTATGAGTAAAATTATCTTCCCAGGAGAACAAAGTTCTGACTGCATTTTTGGTTTAAATATGCCAGGGTTTGTTTTTACAAATCCAGTTATTTCTCTGTAGTCTGACTTCCCATACCCTGCGGTGTCAGCCACATAGATGTATTCCATCTATAAGATACAGCTAATTAGTAGCAAACTACCCCAACACTAAAAAGGAAAACAAAGGAGATCCGTTAATAGTAAATAACCATGAGAGAAGAGTTGGTAAGGAAAAAAAACAATAGTCACCTTAAGAAGGTAAGAGAGTAAACTCTTCTTTCAGAAATGAGTAAATACGTTTCTCAGAACCCCACAATGGGAATGGAAGTATTAGGATACCAGGATTCCTGTGGAAGAAGCCTTACAAATAAGTGTGAGATGATCATCGAACTATGGATGGAGTCTCAATTCAAGTAGGCATCAAACTGGGACATGTTAGCTATTTACTAAGCTAACAGTTGATCTCCAGAAGCCAAATTTTCCCTTGATACACTGCAGCCTTTAAGATCAAGCTATTTGAATTTACTCTAAGAATTTTTAGCCTGAGGGCTTACTGGTGTCACAGCTATTTTAAAATACGGATCAGCACTGCAAAGAGATAATGCCACTGCAGCATAAACACCTGCCAGCTAAACTGACAGCTCTTCAAAGATGTCTCTGGACACCAATCCCAAAAGAGCTAATAGCAGCTGAGTTAAGCTGGAGGTTCACAAACGGGCCACATGAAGAGTCCGATGTATACAGACAGCTACCTCTCTCAGTCTGAAGTTTCACTGTCAACAAGGTTCAGAAACGCAAATGATACATGATCGAATTCCTGCAGTCTGCAACTAATTTTTTATATAAACTAATTACCCAGTAAGAATCTACAAATCCTGCCCTAAATTTAATTAGCACACGTATCTTGATTTGTCAGTCGTACCAGTATACAAACACCAGTCAAGCATACACATAACACGATATTATTGCTACATAAGCAGCCTCAACAACCACCAAGATCTTCCTAAGCTAAACACAGATATAAATGTAATGTAGTGTAAGTTGATTGATACCAGTGGTGTGACATTACAGCCGAGTTGAGCAATGACAAGTATGCATTTTATCTATTGATCTCAAAATATAGCAGCCTGTGAATCTACAGAGAATTGCGAAACCAAAATTAATAGTATCTTCTAATTATACTGAGTAACTTGCTGCAAAATGGTCACACTCCCACTCAGTGAACCCAACTGTTCTAACTTTCCCTTGGCATTTTTAATTAAACAAACAGTGACATCAAATAATGAAAAAAAAAAGCTTTATCAATTCAAAATAAATCAGCACATCCTCCACATAATCACAACAGGGAAATGCCAGGATTAGTGTAGCATTCCCTGCCTTCTCATGTTCTTTGTTAACCAGTTACTTCACCACATGTAAAATGAAGCCACGTTTCTTCAACCATCTCTTTTCTGGGAGACTCCTATCTACTTAAAAATTTATGCAAGGCTATTAAGCTTTGCAACAGTAAAAGGGTTAGCACGCAGTAGAGAAGTCAACTCCAAGACTCTTTGGGGCAAAATTCACATGTTTCAGTTATTACTACCAAAATAAGCTGAATGCACAAAGAAAAAAATTCTTTAAGCCAAATAAATACCATTTTGTTTATCTTTTAAAACAGATGGAGCCTTTACATTACATATTGACTTCTCCGTTTCTTTATTATTCCCCCATATCGATAAAAAGAGCTGTAAATCCAGTCATAGCAGTGATGCTGCAACTGGGATACTGTAAAGAGGTGTAGAAGATGGGAAACAAAGGACTGGATAGTATGGTAACAAGCAAGAGACAACGCAGAGCAGATACAGAATTTCCCAGGAAAGATGTTTAAAATACAAAGTCATTTTCTTGGATTCCTCCATGACACAGACATTTAAATACAGAAAACTGGATGTTAATAACAATATAATTTGGCAGCAAAAATTAATAAAAAGAGAGGCTGAGTGGCACAAAACTAAAGACCCACCAGGCAAGCTACAGAAATTTCTCATCTTGCAAAAGGAAGCCTAACCAACAGGGTCACGAACAAGGAAGCTACTGTTAGCAGCACTGTTTTGTTACTCTGCTTATGTAGCCAAATGTAATCTTGTTGCTCACTTTTATTTAATCTGACAACATATCAAAGCATTCCGTATGACTGGAAAAGTCCAGAGTCTTGCTTGCTATTACTGCCCACCAATAACGATTGCCGTAGCAAATGACCTGGAATACCGCTAAAAACATGACTGAACAGGGCTGCTAGTACCACCTGATGTAACCAAAGAAGAACCTGAACACTTAGGCTCATTCCACCACCCTGCGGTACTCTACCACAGGTACAGTAGCTGCACATCCACCCCTCAACGAAAATAAATGGTGAAGCACATTCCTGAGCAGTTCATCTAGCTGTTTGAACATATCTACGTGATAGTTACCATCCTTTTATTTTATCACCTTCTGCTCTGCAAGTTTGATGATTCTGGTATATCAGGGCTCAAAAGAAATGCTGGATAGTGGCAAAAAAATACGCAGCCATTTTTAAATTTAATGTTTTAGAAACCTGAGTTAATTTCATTAATAACTGTTTATATTTATTTATAAAAGTATATCTGCAGTACAAACTCCTAATTAAAGAAACTAATCTTGCTGTGCTATCACTAGATATTTTTCATGGCTCAGTTACAGCAGTCAAAATTCTCCACTGTAAGGATGTAACAACAACAACAAAAACCCTACATAGCAAAAACATTCTGTGCTTTTAATAGGTTGCTATGGAAATATTTTTCCTTCTGTAATATGGAAGCAGCTTCACACACCCAAGCAGAAGACTGGTTGTTCAGTCATTAATTTGATCCACTTTCAGAAGCTTTCTCCATTTGCAGGATGGTAAGAAGCTAAGACCCTCATTTAAACAACAACCAAAAAAACCTGTTACAAGTTAGTATAAATAAATAAAAAAATCTAAATTGACTACTGGGAAGATAAAGCAAGTAAATATATAAGTTACATCCCAGAAAAATGGAATTTCATCAGTCAGAGAATTTCTGCAGTTTGGCAGAAATCTATTAAGTTCAAAAAAGAGAATTCCTCAGCTCAGTGCAAAATGTGTGTTAGGTTCTCAAAAACATCTAAGGGGGTAAAATGGAATATCAGATAACCTACCTTGGCATGAACCGTTTCTTTGACTGTAAGTACTTCAGCAATGCTCAGGTACATGCAGAAGGTTTAGAAAGCAATAGAAGAACAAGCCCACTTCAGCATGATTATGGTTTCACAACAACAGGGGATAGCTCAAAGGTGGAGAGATGTGACAGCAATTAAATGTATCAGCCTTAGAGTCTAGAGACTCGGATTCAATTTGCAGCACTTTTATAGACATCCTCAGGCATATGACATCTATACCCATACATCTCTGTTCCCTATCAGAAGAATGGAAATAAAAAGCATCTTCCTATTACAGAAGGAATAGTGTGAGGACAAATACTAACATGTGAGGCATTCAGACATCACAATAGCGGGAGTAAACACATCCCTAAAACCCATAGCAGACTCAGTGATGTACGTGTACATACACAGCTCCCTTCCCTTCCTATACCTCTAAACAGCTAAGCATGTTTCAGAGAGATGCTGTATCTCTAAAAATAGGGCACAAATCCACGTTGGCCAGATTTCCAACATCACTTGAATTCATTTGGGCAGTTTCACTAGAGAAGAATTAAACCCAAACTCATAGACAACTATTTCAGAGACGGCTGAAGTGGTTACAGAACCAGTTCTTTTCCACGTCCCTCTCCCAGCGTTTGCTACCCCCAAAGAGCCCGTGGTGTCTCAGGACTGGGTACATCTTCTCTTCCACCATCCCTGTTAAAAGCATGGTGACTTCCACAACAGTCAGGGACCATTACTGCTTCGGCTATCACATCCTAAAACAGAGGCCCTGTCTTTCTTGAGCTAACCTGCATACGATTTAGCAAGCACAGCTGCCTTTACTGCTGACAGATGCCAAGAAAAGTTTGTCACCCAGAAGTGGTACTAATCTTTATGTATCAATCTGCAGTCAATCTGCAAGCTCATGGGAGTGCATATTTAATACCTATTAAAATCTTCTAGGAGTTACCCAACAGGAACAAGATCAAATTCCTTTGCGAGGAACCTGTCTTACCTACTGGTGAAAGATATTTTGCCTTGATGACCCCCCCCCCAATTTACTTTCATCTGTGGTGTGGAGGACTACCAAGACTTAAACGGGAAGAAAAACCAAAACCAAACCAAAACAGAAAAAAAACCTGCACTATTTACTTATGGAACTTACAGACATTTTCAGAAGCCAGACTCAACAGATATCTCCTGATAGAGCTACTATAAAGCCTAATAGACTAAACACCTTCTTCAGCGACCTTTTTTTAATTAGAAATTGAAAACCTACACTAAGAGAACCACTGCATCAAATTTCAACAGAGTTTAAAAGGATGTAATACTTTTGAAAAAGTCAAATATTTGCTTTATTTTTCAAATTACTGAGGACATATACAACATTTAAATATGCATTTTAATATATCACAGGCAATATATTGATGATTGCCTAATATTTAACACAATTCAAATCAAAACACTAGAAAAATATACATCTTGTGCTCTAATTACATATAGCAGTCACCCCATTTCAAACCTAAGCACCTTGGCAAATGAAAATGCAAATGGATGCACAGGAGGTCAGAAGGGAGATCAAACAGCAGCTTGGGTTTAACATGCTCAAGTAGTGCCTCAGGACCCCCTTACTAACAGCAGGGCTGCTCTTTGGAAGCCCCAGAACTCAGTTCCGCCCCAGCTCTTACCTTCCTGTGAGCACTGAATTCAGGCAAGTGCTTGCAAAAGTTTGAATGCAACTATCATAGGCGTTGCCCATCGGTATGAACAATAGGGCTGCAACCAAGCATTGCCAAAAGTCAGAACCTCAATTTGCCTGAAAGTACTGCATAACTAAACCATGTCAATCTGAAGATCTATCTGCTTCACCACAGGAATAAATGCAGACAGTCTTACAGATTTGATTCATAAACTTTATTGTTCCACAACTTTTTTTTAAATTATCTTTTTCCACCGAAGTACTTAAACATTTTTCTTGCTAATAACTAGCAAAACCAGAAGTCAGTGGCAGAAGTGACATGTCTAAGATCTGGTTCAGCACCCACTGAAACAAACAGAAGAAATTTTTTCTTTCTTGCAGTATGCTTTGAATTATACCAATGGATGTAAGATAACAAGACAACTGCTAGAACTAAACTCACCACTAGCAGTACAAGGAACATGTTTCTTTTTAGATAGGCCTTCCACGGAGAAAAACTGGAGATCCATAATCACGTTACCAGTCTTACTCCAGAGTTCTAAAACAGCACTTTCCAAAGGGTCCCAAATCATCAAACCTACCTAATCATCCAGCCATCCTACATTGACTAAACCAAAGGCAGAAAAACCTCTCTGCTTTTTCAGGCACAACACAGCAATGACTAGAGCTTAGGTGATTTTCCCACTAGAGACAGACACACATTGCAAGAAAAGTCTAAGTGGCTGTAGCTAGTAATCTTACCTCTATCCGCACTGACTGACAGCTGAAAAGCACAGAGTGCACCATACGTATCATAATCCTCCAATAAGCCTCTTCTATTCAAACTCTGTGTTTACACACATTTTATTGAGTCACCTCTGTGTAAACTCCTAATCAACTATTTAAAAGCAAGAATTGTTTAATATAGTGTTCTACTAATATTGCTATTACAATCACCATCTTACTTAAGCAGAGTTTTTCTTTGCTATTAACTATTTGAGTTCCCCACAAACAGTGTAACTGTGCTGTTTCTTAAAATGTTCTTCCTCTAGCCTTCACCAAGTTTCTACTTCCAATATTATTTTGTTTTATGTAGCATTCAATGCTTAGTTTCAAGTGTATATATTTGTATTGTTAATACTGCAGATTTTCTTTCAGTTCCTTAAGGCCACCCCTAGGAAATAAGCAGCTTTGATGGTCTTGAAAAAAATTCTTAACTGAAGTTCAATGTAACTGAAAAACTTTAAAAGGACATTTGAGCAGAGTACAAAGATCATGCAGCAGAAAAACCTGCGCATAGAGACTATTCAGCAGTTCTGAATTGCAGTTCTTTTTTTAAAGCCCAAATGCGTTCATTTGTAAGGAGTAGAAGTCTCGATGATTTAACAGGCAGTATTCTAAATTGCAATGCCCTGCAAAGAAGGTACATCTCTACCAGAGTTGGCTGAACAAATGAAGAGCTGTAAATGAATTCCAATTACACAGAATGAACCACGCAGTCTTCTCAACCTTATTTTTCTTTTGCCCTCAAGATGTGTGTCTAATATCTCAGTAAATTCAAAGACAGGCCTGGAAAAAAATGGCACAGTACACATTTTTGACAAATAACACTGAATTAACACTTCCTTTATCCATCAGAATCTGTGAAATTGATTGCTGGTTGAATACAAACTAAATAAGTCTTCCTAGCACTGGCAAACTCTAATACACACTCTCGTGCAACTAACAAATACCAGATAAAGGTATCATCTTTCATCTGTGCCATCACAGTATTAAAATTTTGTTCCAGGCCTCTGTGTTACTGCCTACAGAAGATTTTTTCAGAAAACCCTTCTATATCTCTTGCAGGTAAAACCTGAAGTTTGTTAGTGTGTCCTACCAGAAGGAACCAACCCCCATATTCCAGAATCTTGCAAGTTAAATTTCTTCCAAACATTCAGTGGCTTTCTCAACTAAGCTGCATCTTTCTTCCTTTCATACAATGGGGTTGGTACCAATAACTATACGTGGTTCATACCATAATTGTTTATGCTGTAAACACTGTTTATACTTACAAAATTAACTGGAGACCTTGGCACTATATAATGCATTTGGTACAACTACAGATACTAGTACATCTGTTACACAAGAAATGCTTCATTTATGAGATTTGTTTTCACCCCAGATTGACAGTTGAATTGTAAGGCTGAAATAGTATTTTTCACTGAATAGAAAATTCAAGTAAATTTGAATGAAGAACCACGAAAATGTTTGGCACTACAGCTGTCAGCAGCTACTCTCACGATGCAGAGCAGTATTTAGTCTAAGGAAAAATTGGCATTGCAGTGCAAAAGTTTGTCTAGTCCTAATTCTTTAACTGTCCTTATTTAAAAAAAGATTACTCTTGCAAAATTAAGGGAACTTTTAAAGCAAAGTATTGTTTCATGTGAAAAATATGGAATGCACATGCAGTAAGAGTCATGTGCTACACTTCCTGTTCACTGTAGATTTTTTACAGATTACCATTCTAGTTCTATCCCCCAAGACCAGGAGGATGCCTGCTCTACATTCCAACATCTTTTGCTGAGATTTAGAGTTTACTTTTGGTATAGTAAGATTTGAAGCCAGACTGCAGCTGAGAAAAATCTCCCACTGAGAGTCAGATTAGTCTTGAAGGTTTGCATCATGACTATCCCGAAGCCCTAAGCAGGAAGCACAGCCTTCACACTCTCTACTCAAGAGCTGCATCGGGAAGGGACTGTCACATCACAGACCCATTTTCCCACCAGGCTGGGACACTTCCAGAAGGGTCCCAACTGAAGCCATCAAAGCGCTGTGTGGAAGGAGCCGTTCCCCACTCCTCCATCCTAACCTCCTACCTAGCAAAGCTAGTCAACCCAAAGTGCAGCCCTCATTCAAATGCATGTCACTCTGGGCATCGTAATATTTTTCAAAAAATAGTATTAAAGTGTGTGTACACCTCTATGCACAATATGTTTTGAATAACAAGTTTCAGCACCACACAGTAAGAATTAGAACAATTCCATGGGCTAATGTTATACAACACAACTTAGTTTTTTAATTTTCCCCTTCAATGTACTCTGCAGTTCCCAGTTGAAACAAAATTATTTCCTAAGCATTTAAATTTAAGAGAATTTCACTCTGCTCGCTTTAGAGTAGGGTTACATGAAAATACTAATTTTATGTGGCAATGACCAGAAGTAAGAGGATTTGTAAGGAGACTGAGATGAAGCTGAATGTACAGTGATAAATTCAGAAGTAGAGATTTAAATTTAGAGAACTCCAAACAGAAGCTCCATTGTACAATTCTCTCTCTCTCTCCCCACCCCCCCACCCCCCCTTAATTTTTCAGATATGCCAGACAGGACAGTATAACGCCAGCATTAACTTACATGTGAGTGAATATGAACGTATGATCCTGAATTCAATGTATGCATGTGAGCAGAAGGTGTCCTCAACTCAAAACGGTACAAATGAACAGAGAGGTATCATTCAAAACCCAATCTACCAATACAGTACACTGAAATAATTATGTTGACCTATTCCAGAACACCACCATCCTTTCACAGCTGTTAAGCACAACACAAACATTTTTACTGCAAACTTGCACACAAGAAAAAACACAGAATGCCCAAGTCCTTGCATTTCAAAGTAGAAATACTGGAACAGTGCAGACAACAGCCCAATAGCATAGCCAGCTTAGGCTACAGAAGGCCAAACAGATTGAGTACTCGCTACGAAACATGAACAAAGCGAGTCAGAGGTCATGAAGAAAAGCAGCTCTTCCACAGGAGAAAACATTCCACAACTCAACCCCAGGCAGACACTGAGCTTGGGCAACTTTGCTGAAGCCCAAGACCCACACAGGGTAATTTAGTCCCATGGAAAATGCAACAACTGCAGACTGTTACCTGCGGGTTCAAGACTGAACCTCTAACACATCTAAATGTGGCATGCCAGAATCAGCTAATGTCTTTTTAATCTTCAAACAACCACTGCCTGTGCTAGAAGTCATTTCTTCCAGACTACCCATGCTCTGATACTTACCACCTTTTGCACGTTTATCAGCAGAACACTTTTTACAAAGTTAAATCCACACAAATTCGTCTCATTTCTGTACCGCCTTTGACACTAGTCAATTTGCACTTCTTTGCAAAACTGAAATCTGAAAGTATTCAAGTAAAAAGCTTTCCCCTCTGAGCCAAAAAAAAATATTGCACATTCTAATCAAATTCTGGTGCACTTTCAAGTTTTCTATTTATTGTTTAACGTTCCATTCCTAGACAAACCAGGTCCTTTACAAACATCCATAAACTAAGTTGCAAAAGGTCCGTCTCAAGCAGATCACTACTACAGCACTGGATTGTAACCATGAGATCATTTTTCACCAGACTAAGGTCATAGTAGTAAAATGATTTTGTCACACAGGAATATTAATAGAACATAATAATTACAGGTAAATATTTACACATTTCATATATACATCCATAATGTATATATTAAATATTTTTAGAATAAAGGATATTACTATAAACTATTTTTTCTAACAAAGCAGTTTCATTACACATTCAGCAAAATATGATATTGTCAGTTTTGTTTCTATCCATAATGTTGTGATAGGACCATACAAAGAGTTTAGGAAATCTAATGTCACAATAATATCAAGATTTCTATAGGGAAATTCTGACTGATGAACCAGCTTCTATGAAAAATATTCCCCATCATTTTAATTGGGCTTATAATTAATTTTCCAGGTAATTCTTATTCTGTCTTTCAAGAGAACCATTCTGTCATTAGTGGCTAATGTGCAGTTTCCATGATAATCTCAAGAAGCTTGCGAAAAGATTTTTGACATTATATTAAGACCATCACCCTCAAACTTTATACCACCTTGAATTTCTCCCCTCTTCTATTTTACAATTCAGATCACTTCACCTACATTAAATATGGAATTCCACTTTTTTTTTAAATTGTTGACTGCTTAATGAAACCAAGATAATTCTGTTTTGAATGCTTGTAAATAAGATACTAATATACTCAATACGACAGGAAGCATTTGTCAGATTTACTGTTGTATAACATCCCAGCTATATAAAAGCTCTTTGTATTTATATCAAATTTTCGTTTACTTTATAAAAAGCGATTCAGACTGCCTTAAAACCACAAACTAAAAGATCACTCATTCATTCTCTGTGTGTACAACTTCCATTGCAGATGACAGTGATACTTTAATTACAAAAGCAGACTCTAAGAAGACCACGTACAAAGACAAGGGAAACATAGGGTTCAAAGAAAACTGTCTTTGCCAAGTCCTCGCTGTTATTAAACTAAGAGCCTGGGGTTTTAGGTACTAACCTAGATATTGCAGCATGTAGAGATTTCACTGATTTGCACTCTAGAAATACCAAAAATTGGCAGACACTAACTGGGGACATTTGTTTTATTACAAGCATGATTAGAACCCAGGTTTTATTTTTGTGCAGACAGTCTTAGCTGCCAGAAGGATTGTGCCAATTCTGTTAATAAGAACAATGGCGATGTTTTGCAAACAACCTGAACTTCCTTTAAAAACCAAATATGTAATAATACTTTTTTTCTCCTTGACTTCATTAATAATCAGTACCATAAAAGTACTAACAATTCCCAGGCTTTGAATGATTTCCTTAGAGAAGCCACTTCCTTCCCAAGCCCATTCTGCAAATGGGAAGGATTTGATTTTTCAGCTTGCCAAAACTGTAGCATCAAAAAACCCTAATTTTCTTAGGGAATTCATACCTTCTTGAGGGTGAATGTGAGCTGCTTGTTTAATTAAGGCAGGTGTCAGGGAATGGCAGGTGCTACAAGCTGTCACTGCTCAATTACCCAACCTAAGACCGTAGCAGTGAGGCGAGTATCAACATACAGCAGTCAGGAGGAAAGCAAATAAAAGGAAACCCTTCATCAACCACAGCAATGTTTTTACTTTGTCTGTAGGGGCATTCATTATATTTTACATCAATTTGAAACTCAGAATTGATGCTTGTTCTTCAGGTGTTGCTGGGATAAAAATTTCAAGGGCTTATCAACCATGAATATCTCTATGCACTGACAGTTAGCTAGCAGGTCTTAAAGGAAGGATGAAGGACAAAAGAAGGAGAAAAAGTGCAGAAGACATTAATCTACAGAAAATCCCATGAGACAAGGTCAGTACATTGGTCACTGTCTGTCTGAGGTGAGAAATTCAATAAAGTCAGAGGATAGCAAATCTTCTGATGTATCTTTGTAACATCTTTCATTTCAGTAACAACTTTTATGGCTGGCATGAGGTAAAACACTGTGATGAGCAGCTCTTGGAAAGTCCCAGACAACTGCAGTTGCCAGCCTCAAAATAACCACAGATAGTTTGTTCCCTTGAAATGTTTACCAAAATTTGGCAATTCCGTAAAATATTCATAGAAAAGTCCCAACTGTGCAGAATTAATTTCTTAACACAAATTGTTTATTTGTATCACAATACTCTCAGGAGTCCCCATCACATTCGGGGACAATTTTATTCTGTCATATATGGCTCTATAGATGAAGAGTAGCTAGTCTTCCTTAATGTCATATGCAAAAAGCATAACCTGTTTCTGGACTGAAAACCTTTTACTACCACTTTCTTCCACACAGAGCTCAGAAAGAGCCTATGTTTCTTCAGTCCCATTAAACCAAGAAATTCAACAAGTGTTCCATATCCCAAGTAGAATTTAACCACCACAGTTCATTCCTAAACATCGTGATTCCTAAAACAGTATCTTGCCATATCTTCTAGGAACAGGCAGACAACAACAACAACAAAAAGATCTGGTGGCCTAAAGTACAGATGCCCAGTTAGTGCACAGACATACTTTTCTCCCCCTCCTATTTCAAACTAGTGGGGCAGGAAGCATCAATTAGGAAACAAATAAAAGGGATAGAATTTAATAATCTGACCTAATCAGCAAAGCTTTTAAAATTAAATGAAGCCATGATGTCACATCTGCCCCTGAAAAACAGGCTATTTGTTTTCTATGGGACTGGTTACCAATTTCTTGGATGGCCTTAATTTCACACCAGCAAACATCATCACATACTTTTTTTCCATTGATGCATCTAATGCTGTCAAGAGTTTGGAACACCACAAACTCTGAACTAATTCTGTACTGAAGAAGTCCTAAAGGAAAAAAGAAAAAGATGTCAAAGGCTGCATGCTTACGAATCATTTAGATTAAAAATTTGGCGGCAACCTCTGGAAAATCACCTGTGTTGTGGCCAAACATAGCAAGCTCATAGAAGAGTCTTAAAATTAATTTAAATTAATTCATTCTGTGCAGTCAAGAAATGAAATATTCCTATTAAATATGAAATGAATCCTATGACCAGAAAAAGCTCCTTTATGAGTTAACATACCATATTTTGTTTCCCCCATAGTTTAACCACCCCTAATTAGTATCTTAGGTATAACAAGCAGCAACTGTTTAACTGTTTGTATACAAGCACAGTTAAGTGGATGGAACTAACAAGCTTTAATTTGCCCAACGCCTCAAATTATGTGTCCATCTAACTTGAAGGTATACAATGTGCAAGATTCTTGTTTCTCTCTCTGTGTTTGCTTTCTTTTCTTTTTTGCCTTGAATCTTCCCATTTTATGTGGAGCCATTGTAGAATTAAATAAATATACTGAATAAAATTAATCTGACACAGAAAAAGTTTAACAGGGACCTTCAGGGAAATAAAAAAAATAAGAAAAATAAATATTTAATAAAAAGGCACTGAGGTGAGACTTGTATGACCTTCAGATTCTCTCCTGTCATGAACACATCAAAAACTGTAACCTGACATTGCCAAGGTAGGTAACAAGTTGTGACAATCAGTTGGCAACTATGCATAATGTTGTGTTATTCTAAAGCACAGGTTTATTTATATTCATCTTTTCATTACCCAGTCCAGCTCATTATATTGTTTTATTTGTAGATTAAAAAGAAATATATACCTACAGAATTTCATTAAATCCAGGCTTTCTAAATTGCAGGCTGGCATTGTAACTACTGTAACCACCCTTTTGGATTGCATTGATTTTAAAGGAGTATTTAAAACCCAACAAAGTGAAGCCCAAACTAGCTGTGAACAGGCTGGTCTGCTGGTATAGCGCAGGGCAAGGCTGGATCTCCAGAGGCAGGGATGGCCCCCATTAGGAAGGCAGCCTGCCAAGGAGTCGGTCTGGTTAGTGCAGGCATACAGCAACACAACGCAGCCACTCTCTTTTGGTATGAGCGCTGCACAAGCAGCCCGGGTATCCTATCACCACTGCACTGCATGCTGTGGGCAAAGCCTAAATTCTCCGGGAGCAAGTATTTATAGTATGATTTCTGAATGCCTACAACAACGAGGCCTGACGCAGTTAAGGCTTCCATTTACCACCACCGAGATGACTGTAATATAAAATCCTGATAATTAAAAAGGCAGACTGATTTACACCCAGCATAATGTATTCTTAAATATGTAGACTAAAATTTATTTTTCACTTGATCTCAAGAGAGCTGGAGACTATTTAAAGAATTTTAAAATATGTTAATTACAGCATATCAGCTGCTTCTACTTCATCTTTGTTTTGTGGGGTTTTATCCTCCTTAAAAACAATATGCACATTAAAATGCTAGCATATGGTATTAGCTTGAAGAACAGCTGCCCTTTTGGATCTCCAGTGGTTAAGAGATGACACACAAAATACTAAAACAACCTTAAGAGAGGTTCAGGTTATCTGTGAAACGGTTCACACTTCAAGCTTTTTGTCCCAATTTGGACTTAAGATAAAGCCTTTAAAAATAATAATAAAAAAATCCACAATCTTTACATTACAAATTGCTTCTAAATGGCAGCATTGAAATGTTTTCTTTTTCTTTCCATTTTTATTATTTTTCCTGCTTTCATTTTTTAATGGAATGAATAAATCATTTAGTGTTTGTGAAAGGCATCAGATCAGTAGTCCTAGAGACTCGAGTCTAAGTTGTTTTCAGAGCGACTTCCTTTTTCTGTTACATAGACAGAGGACGGACACCACCCAAACTGCACTGAGGGTACCCCATAACAGCCAAAACCTGCTTCCGACTGAAGTAAAGGATCCCAATCCCTTGTGCTTTGCAATTTCACTTTTCCCACATTATCAGAGAAGGGACAACGTGGTAACTTCATACAGCCACCATTCACCAGCAGAAATGATCACCTTGGTAAGAGCAGCGTGCTTCAGCTCTAAGCCACAAACCAGAAGCCCACACTGGGGCAGAGCAGCAGGACACACTGCCTCTGTCCCTGCTGTACTACAGACAAAAGACTTCAATTCCTAGGAACTTCCAAAATAAAGAACAAAATACAACAAATCCCTCCTGTTCATGACTACTTCTGTATAATACTGGGATTTTTTTTAAGCTAAGCTGTAACCTAACTGTAAGCTTGTAACAGAATATGCTGAGCTGATCCTGACAGTCCTGCTAACCCACGACTGGGCTCCTTTCCACCTCACCTCTTGCATCAAGTTGGGAGCTGTCAAACTGCTGCGACTTTACCTGAAAGCTCTTCAGGTTTCAAAGGATAATAACCACCATGAAGCTCTATGCACCCATTTACATATAAATCGCAGGCCAAATAGCACCAAAACAGCTTTAGATTCAAAATTAAAGAAGAAAAAAAAAAAAAGAATTCGTGCCACATGCACGATGTATCATGTCTGTGATGCTGCACTGAAATCTGCACAAAATAAATGAAACCAATTTAATATTCCCAGTACCTGGTGGAACCAGCAGCCTGAAGGAAAACCTAGAACTGAAGCACTGCTATAAATTGGTTTTTAGCACTCATAACGGCTTGTCGCTCAAAATTCCCAAATGGCAACAGAAATCATTTCCTCTAGTTCTTATATAATATAAATTAACATCTCCAATCTTCATAGGAATATTTTGTTTGCTTACTAGCCTCCTGTCCTACGTATTATTTTCTGGTCCAGATTCTGCAGCATTACTAGAACTGTGCATAACACATCCTAAGTCTTAAATGTTAGAGGGGTTTATTTAACGAGCCTTGGCATCCCAAGTGAAAGGCTCAATTCAATGAAGACAGTTGACTACCAGTGAAATAGGGAACTATTATTACAGATGCAACTAGAACACAGAGCCATTGCATCAATGCGTTTATATATACCTTCACATCTACAACACGCAATGATATTCAATAAATTCTAAAATACTGAGATAAACATGTTGGAACTGTATTTATTTCAACAATACAGCTTATACATGGCTGGTCGAGCCAACCTAAAAAGGCTACACCACCTCATAAGAGGAGCTAACATCTAACAGAACACACAACAAAATACTGCTTAGCTCACACAGAGAAGAAAAACAAGCTTCACTTACTTGGTAGAAAACATAGCTTAAAATTGGCCAACCTCACTCACATAATTAGCTCTACTGATTTCAAGAGATCTAGACTGACAAACCTTTAAAGTGGGGTTCATTTCATCTAACTGTAACACTTACAAAGTGGATATCTACATGTGGGTTAGTCAGCTTAAGCTCCTTTTACAGCAGGCATCTACATGTGGGTTTTTAAACTTCACTCCCCTTTACAGTTTGGGGAGAGAAGCAGGTGTTTTTTCAAGAGAAATCTAGATGCTTCTGTGTTAGGTTGAGTTAAGCCTCTTCCTTTACAGGGAGTCTTGACACAAACTTTCAGTCAGCTAAATCCTTCTCCCCACTCTCTATAATGCTCATATAAGGGGAATGGAAGTGAAAAAGAAGAGTGCTGTTTAGGGTTTAAGGCAAAACAATTAATGCAATGCATAGCCTTTTCCCTTTCTTTTCTCTTGTGGACAAAGACATCTCTGAGTAGGAAGAAAGATAAGCAGACCTCACACTAGACCTGTGGAGGCCCTTTTAAAAGTATCCACTTCGGGCATGGTTCTGCGCCTTTTCATTCTGCAGAATAAAGACTGCTGCTGCTTCAGTAGAGTTCCTGCAAAGCACCGATTTAAAAACACTGATTTTAAAGTTATCATGCAAGATAATTAGTTACTCAAGCTAAGCAAAATAGTTTAATGTTAGGGAGACACAAAGTCACCCAAACTGCTAACCAAAACCATATTAGAATGAATTCGAATTAGTTAAGTTTGGGTATACTTNTTCTATTCCTTTTTAAAAAAAAAAAAAAAAAGAAATGAGGTTTTATCATTTGCATGATCTTTCCATCTTCTATGCTTTCATGCAAAATCCAACCATTTCAGGTAGCATTCAGCAGACTCGTGTGAGGAATTAGCAAAAGACCCAAGCACATTTAATGGTCACTGGAGTCTTATTACAAAACTTTGCTCTAAGGTAGGTTTCAGTCTCACAGAAACTTTCATGAAGAAAAGCAACAGACTACAGAGAAACAGAAGACTCTCTGCAAAACTGAGACTTCCTTGTCTTCCTCTTACTGGACAACACCACACAATATAGAAATGGAGAGAAATACTCTGTTTTCCTACTGATAATCTTAATTCAACATTTCCTTAGAACAGCAAATCATAATGAACCTCATACATGCAAGCAATGAAAGTGACAAATGTTAAATGCATGCCACGCACAGAAAACTACTCTGTACACTGTTCCCAAGCTACAAATAATGACTTTATGATGCATTCAAGGCAGAAGAAATTAAATTTAAAAGTTAACTCCAGGCTAAGTATACCTTTTAAAATATATCCTAGCCTTCATCAAGTCAAAGAAAGGAGGGGACAGACTCTTGGCCAAGTTTATGGATTTGGTGCGTTTTGGGGTTTTCTTCGCCTGAAGTTGTGATTGACTTTAAAACCTCAGGCAAAGTTCTGAAAGATATCACAGTAAAACTTTTGATTTGATTCAGTAAATGTACTAGGAAGAAAGAAAGCTCCTAGTATGTGTTTTTTCTCCATTTTGTTGTACAAATACATTTGCACATGGGTATTTTTCTTTCCTTCTTCCTCTCAGCTGCACAACTAAATAAAGATGTAGAAACACTGCACTGGAGTTCTCTCCCAAGATGGTTATTTCATAAAAATGTTTTTCAAAGTTTACCTTGGACTTTTTTGCAAGGAACAAATGCATTTTTCCCAAGGTGAATTACTAACTGGCACAGGGGGATAAGCTGAACTCATCAAATCCACTGTCATAATAAATTTTAACTATGTTCTGCACACACATTAATTTTCTTATTCTTACATGACTGAGAAAGGAAAACATGTAACTAGGAGGAAAATACCACATGTTCATAATAATCTGGAATACACAGAATAAACCACCCAGGCTTTTCTGTACTCATAAAACTCAACAGTGACTGCTGCAGCCATAGCTTTCCAGAAGTTACTCAAGGAACAGGCTACAGATTGGTCTGGAAAAACAACAGAGTCACAGTGGAATTTATTTCTATTAAAATGCATAGTGGAGCAGATTATAGTAGTCTCATTCATGCTGACTGCTACTTTACTGACCAAGTCAGTAGGATTAAAGAAAAAGTACTACGCAATTCAGAAAATAAAATATTTTGTCTGGAAAACTTCCAGGTCCAATACGAAGACAGTAAATTGAAATAAGTAACTTTTAGTAGGGAATTGGGTAAATTAATCTAATGCAGCATACATTTTCCAGATCAGAAAAATCAAACATGCAAATCTTGGATGCCTATATTCTGAAGAGTCATTATGGGAAACTCTATGTGTGGAAGAAGTGGATGTACAGAATGAGCATTTCCATTAATTAAATTCCCTTCTCAGTAAAGCCCATTTATTTAACCCCCTGAGCACATAAAACTCAGTGAAACTTGGGAGTAGACACCTTTGTCTTGGAATACTTATTCTGAACTGTACAGAAGCACTTCTGGAGTAAATCTGCAGAACCAAGAGCTGACACTCCCAACTTGGTTTGTACCTTATGGCATACAATAAAGTCAGCTGAAGAATCAATAGCCTGAATCATTCCATTAGAAGGAAGAGTGTTCAAGGAACTGAGGCCATTAGCACAAGCTTAATGGAATTAAGACATTAACAGAGTAAATGGCAACTCAACTCTTCTTCTACAAGTCATACTGCAGTTCTGAGTAAACACTATCTTAGTCAGATGAAGGCATAAGTGTCAGTGTCAGAGACAGTGGGAGGAGTTCTGCATTTAAGCACACATTAGGAACTGGTGATTCCTGGAGAGAGGTGTATTAATAATTAAACAGAGCTCCTGGGTTGAAAAACCAATCAATAATATACAGTAAGATCAGACATTCCTTGAAAAACTGGCAAATGTGGGCTTCAGAGGTTATGTATTCACACATAAGAATTTCCATTTACATCCCTTGTATCTCTCATTACTATATCAAATTAATGCTAACATCAAGACTTTTTAAACTGTAGTTCCTTACAGTGTTATGTTTAAAGCCTGTAGTCATTTACAAAATATTATTAGTTACCTACCAAAATTTTCTTTATTGTTCCTCCAATCAAAGATTTAAGGGTTTGTTTTGGTTTGGGGTTTGGTATTTTGGGTTGGGGTTTTTTTTTGTGATACACATGCAAATTAATGAAAGTGGAATTTTAAAAGAAAAACAATTGCTTTTTGTCAATAAGTTGCTAGGCAATTCTTACTAAAGCATGAATTAAATTGGGTTTCACTGTGAAAAGTATCAGCTTACCCTAAAGAACAGGAATTCTCGTTCATGTATAGTACTACTACAATTCTTAATAGCTTTGTTGCCTTTACAGTGATTTTTCAGACTGCATTTGAGGAAGTTCTAAAAAGATAGAAAACCTTTGCTATAACACTAAATTAAGTTACAGGAAATCATAGAAAGTATATGCTTTACAAAGCAACCATACTGTACTCAGCAAATGAAATAAGATTTTTTAGAAGTTTGTCATTGTCAAGACAATTCATAACTCTACAAAAGCTTGCTAGCTGAAATTGTGCCAACGTAATACAAAGTAGCAGAGTTGACAACACCAGAAACTGATGGACTATCAGATTTTCTCTTGCTATGCCAGACTTCACAATTATTTTTTTTTTCTGAACAGGACACGGTAACAGTACCCTGCAAATGTGCCTGCTTAACCGCCTTGAAATAGAACACAACTTCAAAAAGGTGGAATAAAACTACCTCTGTACCATAAAAAAACTGCTCCCAAAAAGAAATACAGCACCTTTCTTGCAAATCCTTATTTATCATTTACTAATTTAAAAGTTTAAGGTAGTATTGCCTGTGCAATGTAGAACACGAAAAGGAACTTCATCCAACCTAGTGACAGAAAAGAACAAGAAAAGGGCCCCAGTCCCAATGGCCAGTCTCAGTGCCTACATACAAAAGTGTCACAAGGTCAACTGGCATTTTACCAAAGCAGTTAACTTATAATTTGACCCTAAGCAAGAGGAGCTAAATATGTTCTCTGACAAAGAAGATTCCTAACAAAAATAGGGAAGGAATTTCCATTATCAAAGCAAAAAAATTCACTTATTAAAAATGTAACATTGCTTATCTCCCTGCAGCAAACATTCTTTCAGCAATTCTATTCATTGCAGAGGGCCCCAAACAGTGTCAAGTTTCTGTGCTTTGTTTCATAAAAATATTCATACACAGGCTGATTACAATGTATCCCAAATACAATTTGCCACGTAAATATAATGACTGATTGGATTTGACAAGCCTCCTTCTAGAACAGTAAACACTGAAGCTTTTGTTTAGGGATATTAATCAGCTCAGCAAGCCAAACGTGTCACCTGTGCCAGAATGAAAGAAAAATCATCCCCACCTGCTGGTAGAACAACCATCAGTAATATCAAAAGGAGGCAGGACCATTAATTGAAAGAATTAATCCAGATCCTAGCTATTCAAAGTAGCAGGCTTTCACCAGATACTCATCGTTCCTGTAACTGATCATTCTATTAGCAATAATGATCCTGCTCTCACGGCTGTGGAGATCCAAACTGAAATCTGGAATAGCTTTCTGCAAGCTAAGAACCGCAAATCCAGACAGATGTTAAAATGTCCCTCCAGACTAGTCCAGGGGCCTGCAGTTGCACCTTAATACAGAGTGAAGACACTGTTGACTACACTGAAAATATCTTTATGCCCTATAAAGCTGACCTTAATTTAAGAATAATTAGAAAACCTAGATGTCAGGGAATAGTACATCACACTTTTTAACTGCAGCTTGGCCATCAGCAGGTCTTATTGATGTTCTTACCCTCCTCTGCCCAGTGGCAGGTAAGAATATTACCAAAGATCTGTTCTCAAATTCAGGTTCCCATAGAATGGCAAATGATTATGTAAAAAACAAGTGGCTAACTTCAGTAGCGAAGTAGTGCTCTGAAGTATGCCAAAAAGCCATCCTCAGCTAAATGCTAATTTATTATAGGAGGGTATCATACATGCTGAGCGAACAGGAAAAATCTTCAGACGGTGAAATTACTCTCCATGTATTCAAATGTTGAAACTTTTACCTATTGTACCCACCTAAGTGCACAATGAGAGGCTTTGCAAGCCACAAATAAAAGTAATTGTGATAGTAGCTATTCTACCTTCTAAAGTCATACATCTGCACATTCCTACAGAAAAACAAATCCTTTATAAAGTATTCTGCAGACCACTGAACAACATATCTGAAGATTTTTTTTCAAAACTAGGTCTTCCGAAGTTTCACATCTGTTAAATGTATGTTTTTACATAGCTATTACATATATACATATACCCACACATATAAATATTCATGAGGGCTTCACAACAGTTTCTGCATAGAATGATTCTTTTCGTTTTCTACATCTTACCTACTACTCAGAAAACCTACCTCCCTCCAGATTGTATGTGTACGTGTATGTACCAACATGTACACTGAAGATCTCTAGCAGGATTATCAAATACCAGTGACATTCTGCAGCAACAGGGGTATCTCAGCCTAAAGCCAGCATGGCCACACAGAGAATCAAGTAATTTGAAGGTAATCAGTCCATAGGGACAATATATGTTTTGACATTTCCAAGCTTATAATAATTAAGCCCAAAACCTGTCAAAAGCACACCCCTTTCCACTGACCGATGCTCCCAAGCTCTGCAAGCCCAGCAATTTCCCATCTAGATTTCACTTGGTTTTACATTCTCATCCTTGCAAACGGGACAGTGGGCTCCTGAAACTAAGACTAGGGTGGTGTAGAACCAGCTTAATGTTTCACTGTCCCAGAGATGCTGGATCCCAACAACCACCATATTCCCCAGTCACGACCTTTAAAAGACCATATGATCATTTCATCACCAAAGGAAATCCTGAAGCTCAGGGAAACAGACGATCAGCTCAGCAGATATTCTGCACAATATATGAAGATAGCAAAGTACGCTATCTCATTTATTAATACTGCTGCTAATTTTGCTGTGTCCCAGTTTTTCGGCCATCTGCAATCAGAATTCAGTTTAGCTGATAAAAAAGCAAATGTGCTGCAGTACAACCAGGAAGTTGCAGTCATGTTAGGAGAATGAATAGTCCCTTTTCTGCACAGGAATTCTTTTCAAGAAGCTTAGAAAGGACCTAGGACACAATTAAATAAATCAGATCACTGAGCAGAAGAACTGATAATGTCAGTTTTACTCTTGACTTCTGGGGTTACGTGAGCTGTTTTGAAAATTTTTCAATGTTTAGGAAATTATTGGAGGTAGGCGGGTGTTCTTTTCCCGTGCATGTTCTCTGATGGCAAATATTAATACGCGGAGTTTTTTCATTGGCACAAGGACAGTACCTACAGAGTCTCCATCTATTACTTCTGGAAGACTCATATGGACATAATTATTTCCAAGAATTTTAAACTCTGATTCCCGTCAGTTTGACCACTAGATTCCAAAGTTACTAGAAAGGTGACTGATTTAGATTCAGAATTAAAAGCTGGAAAGGTTATGAGATAACCCAGTAGGTATTTGATTCCTCGTTTTAATGCCAATATTACTAATATTACTAGTAATGATTTGAAGCAATTGCATAATAACCAGATTTTATGATGTGAATTCCTTAGAATTTGTATTAGTTGGTCTTTTACCTCCAGTTCTCTTAATAGGAATAGCTACATAGCATGGCAATATAGCACGGCAATATAGCACATTTATGACTTTGAAATCTGAGATAAAAAGATCATAACTGAAGTCAGCAAATAAGCAAGCAGTGCATGTGAACTGGCCATAGGCAGACGCACCTCCACTGACACAATGGAATTATAACATGCTGCTGACACAAGCTCTGAATTTGTCCTAGAAAGCAACAATATTTAGTACAACTGTCAGCCCTTGTGCCCTAGAGAAACACAACCATGTAGATTTAATCGCTCCTGAGTCACAGTTCAGGCAGCTGCTGAGGCAGGAGGAGTACACAGTCTGGCTAACTGTGTGCTAACTAGACTACTGATAGCCACCAACTTCAGACCCAAAAAGCTCAGCTTCTGTGACAGGGAAATCACTCCTATCCTGTTAGAGTGACACCTCGACTCCTGAATGATATAGACCAAGACAAACCAAATATCTGTCTGTAAAGAGGAAGTTCATTGTTGTGTTACTAAATAGTAGGACAGCAATGGAATCAAATATTCCATGATATCGCAGATGTCCAAGGAAGCATCAACATCCTTACAGTAATTTTTAAATTTTCTGTTTATTTTTAAAAAATATTACGGACTATATAAAAATATATTTATATATACAGGTATACACACACACGTGCATAAGATAGGGAAGAAAAGTACTGCAAACAGTGTAACTACTGGGGTCTCTCTCATCTGAATTGTAACACTGGTAACACGTGGGAAAAGTCTGAGGTATGCCTTAAGCAATTTAAGACATTAATTTATTTTTTTTCTTAAAAGATAACATGCATTAAAGGGGGTTAAGCAGTTGAAGCTTTGAAGTCACGTATGGAAAAAAATTCAAAATATATCTAAGAGACCTATAGAAATGGGATTTACAAGTTTTTCAAAAACATTACACTGGAAGCCTGCTTCTCTGACAGCCATGAGTTCTGTCATCATTTCTAATTTGAAGGTTTTTACTCACACTTCCTACTGATTTGACTGCACTTTTTGTGTCAGATAAAAGGCAGTGCTGAAACATGTCAAGACAATCGCACCAATTTGAAACATACATATAAGAAAACTCATTCAAGAAGTTGCATACACCAAACAACTGGGAAAACAACTTGCATTCAGACCTTGGAGTATTTGTTGCAAGAAGTCTATATGAGGCTTCAAGACTGAGGCAAAGAATGGCATTCTTCAGAAACCAAAAAGGAAGTGTGTTGGACAAACAGGCTGCTTCCAAACTTTTGGAAAATGAGTTATAACAAGAACATACGGAGACTAACCTTACCTTCAAACACACAAGAAATGGGAGTTTACATTTTTAATTAAAACTACAAATAATGCAAATTCTGAACTTAAAACTCAAAAATTTTAAGGCAATCCTAAGAAAGAAAATATGTTGAAGAAGTAGAATTAACTTGAACACAAGTTTCACAGAAAGACATTATATTAAAAGGCAATATAGCAAGACCACTGTTCATTTGATGAGATTCTTCAACAGGAGCCTCCAGCACCACGGAGGAAGTCTGCCACCACATGCAAAGCTTAACTGTTATTTCTGCATTCCTTTTTTTCAGTGTCATGGTTTCAGCTGGGATAGAGTTGACTTTCTTACTAGCAGCTGGTATAGTGCTATGTTTTGGATTTGGGATGAGAATGGTGTTGATAGCGCACGGGCAGGTTTAATTGCTGCTAAGCAGTCAAGGCCTTTTCTGGCCCTCAAACTGCCCCACCAGCGAGTAGGCTGGGAGGGCACAAGAAGCTGGGAGGAGACACAGCTGGGACAGCTGATCCCAACTGACCAAAGGGATATTCCATAACATAAGACATCATGCTCAGTATATAAAGCTGGGGAAGAAGGAAGTAGGAGATGTTCAAAGTTATGGTGTTTCGTCTTCCCAAGTAACCATTACGCCGGATGGAGCCCTACTTTCCTGGAGACTGTTGATCACCTGCCTGCCGATGGGAAGCAGTGACTAAATTCCTTGTTTTGCTGTGCTAGTGCATGTGGCTTTTGCTTTACTTATTAAACTGCCTTTATCTCAGCCCATGAGCTTTCTCACTTTTACTTTTCCGATTCTCTCCCCCGTCCCATCGGGGGGTGGTGGGTGGTGAACGAGTAGCCGCGTAGTGCTTAGTTGCCAGCTGGGGTTAAACCACGACATTTGGTAAAGTGGATCAAGCTCACAGAGAAAATGTATTTTCATTTGCACTTACGCTATTTGACTATGTAGTGCTCACTGAAATTTGGCTAATTACATAGTTTAACATACCTTTTAGCAGCCACTTAGCCTTTTTTCAAAAATCTCTTTAATATTTTTTTCAAAGAGATAGGCAGCATAGGAACTCCTACACATTTGTAAGAGACATCCCATGACTGAACCTACCTTTTCCTAATCGCTTTCACCCATAGGTTCCCACAGTCCACTAGCTGAAAACTCCTAACTTATTATGACACAGGTCCACAATGTTTAAAGAGTAGGGTTAATAGAGAGGTAAAAATAACACTCCTAGAAAACAAAGACAAACATTAGCAGAGTTTGGAAAAATGCAAAAAAAAAAAAAAAAAAAGGAAGTCATCACGCCACATCCTGACATCCTGCCACATGGCACTGCTGCAGTGTTTTAAACAATTTAAATTCTCATCCAAATTCTAACTGCTTGACTGCAACTTTGTTTGTATCTCTAGTTAACCCATTTTAGTTTATATTTTGGTTTTGGAGATGCTAAGGCAAGTTGTAACAAAAACACTGCTAGACATGAGATATCTTGAAAACAGGTAACCTGCACAGTGCTGGGAAACGTTATGTGGCCAAAACACCATGCTCAAGTCTCAATTTTTCTAGAGGTAAATATCGTGATTGAGACTTCCATTTGCCCACTTGAGGAGAATATACAACTTCCCCTTATGAAGTCTGAACTGAAAGATGTGAAATTTAAATGTGTACATTTCTTCAGCCAGGGCCTTCTACTCCCAGTGTTACTCGCACTGTTTGAGGTGACTGCGGGTTCCAGATGCGGCAAGAAAGGACAGGTTATGCCAACAGCATTAAAGCTATGCCGCAGTTGTTGAATACCTCATCAGTTCACCTCAAGAGGGCTAATTCCCATCTTGCTGCTTTCACTGTTTTCTGGTGTAAACCAGGAATGACTCAAGCACTGTATTTACACAGGTGTGCAGTTCAGTCAGAAGAAACAACCTACAAAGAGGAAGCTTTTGTTTATCTGCCTTCCTAAGAAGCAACAAAAACTTATGGTTTATCATGTTTTAATTTGAGTCTGGAGAAAATTATTAATCTCTATACACTTCACTTACTGAAGAAGGGCATGAGTACGACTTCATAAACTTGCCACTTTTTTTTTTTTTATTTAAAAAACACAGCTACTCATTCTGATGAAATGAGTAGGATTTCTCGAGTTTATCTTAAATTCAGTGAAAAGGGTATTTTTTTTCTTCCACCTTGTGTTGAATTGGCCCCTGTAGGTAAATTGCTTGAATAAGCCCTGCTTGTTGGATGATAATTGAATGAGCTTGGGGAATTTTGCCAGTTCCAGGTGTCAAGGAGTTGGGAGAAAATAACATCTGTTCTCAACAAATAGCAGACAGGCAAATTCAAAGTCACTCTTGAACATTAAATAGAGAGTAAAAGAGTTACATTAAAGATTATTTTTTTAAAAGTAAAACTATGCTTTTTTTTTATTAGCTTAACGTACTAAAGCTAACCTGCTACATCCTACATTGTTAATTTAAGATTTTTTTCTGTCATACCTTGCACTGTCACAATTTGTCATTGTGGCTAAAACTCCTAGATTCTCTGCACCATATTCACTGTAAAAACAGCCAGACAATTACATGGCTACACACTGACATGCAAGAACAGGCTGGCTAGCTAGGTGCCTAAACACAAGTTTTAAAAACAGACAGCATAGAGCACACCGCTAAGTATTCACCAATGCCTGTAATCTGACGCAGTATTTTACATAACCCCTTTAATAATTACATTGTCTTTTATAGTTGAGGATGCTTTGATTATGCTTTCCTATCCCCTTCTTTATGCTTCAGACCCAGTTGCTTACACAGTGATATGAGAAAAGTGACTCCACAGATGTGAGGGCAGTAAGAGCCACCCTTCTTTATCCCAACGTGGCCCCTGGGTACCCAGTGCAGTAGAATTCTGAGGCAGCAGAGAGAGGGGACAGAGGAAATGAGTTATTGCTTTTTATACTGTTCTGCACAGATCATCCCACTCACTTCCAAGCCCCACAATACCTCAGATATATGAATTACTGCAGCATGGAAGTGACAGTAATTTATGTGAGTCCAGCAGAGGAAAGAATTCAGAGCAAGAACTTCAGGTACGTTCACACTAACCAAGAACTCAGCCCAGGGACCCTCTGTTGTGTGGAAAGAATGTAATAAAAAAAAATAAATTTCAATATCCATCAATATCTTAAGGTTTTTAACGCAAGGGAAAATCTCAAGACAGAACAGCCCCTACCAGGACTTGCTTGTTCTCACTTTCACGTAAAGACCTTGTACCTTTTTAGTAGCAGAAAAGGTGCAAATGCACAGTACCTGCATAGATTACTTTACTATTTAAAGTTTGTCTTAACTGAACAGTTAAAATGATAATCTAATTGCTGAAGAAGCAAATATCACAGAATCATGCAGGATCACAGAATGGTAGGGGTTGGAAGGGACCTTTGGAGATCATCTAGTCCAACTCCCCTGCCAAAGCAGGTTCACCTACAGCAGGTTGGACAAGAATGCATCCAGGTGGGTTTTGAGTATCTCCAGAGAAGGAGACTCCACAACCTCTCTGGGCAGCCTGTTCCAGTGCTCTGTCACCCTTAAAGTAAAGAAGTTTTTCCTCATGTTGAGATGGAATTTCCTGTGTTCCAGTTTGTGCCCATTGTCCCGCCACCGGGCACCACTGAAGAGTCTGGCCCCATCCTCTTGACGCCCACCCTTTAGATATTTATAAGCATTGATGTGATTAGAATATCCAGAATTATCTTCCATTGAATCTGTGCCGACACACACAGTATTGAGCAATCCTGCCTCCCTCTACCTTCTTTCCTTAGGGCAGCTAATCGACTTTTTATGGAAGTTACATGGCATTCTTACCCAGCAAAACCAGCCACAAAAGCTAGGTTAAATACACAAGCTCTTCCTCTTAACCTGCAAGAAACTTACTCCCTACTTTTGTCCCAACACTGCAAACATACTGAGAGTTTTTATTCAAACCAGGACATGCATATTCTCAACTTCAGCATAGCCACTCACAGCCTAAAAGCTGCTCACACAAAGATAATAACACAGCATAATCAGAAAATCATTGGTGAGTATAACAAAGCGTAATTAAAAAAAAAAATCATTCTCCATGATTACGCCAGTTTTATATTTACCACCTCATTATATTAATAAAACTTGGGAGGATGAGGATTACTTTATAACCTACACTTATGTCCATAGAGCTAGCAACTGCGATCAGCATGTTTTCACTGCTGGCAACTGCACAAAGAGTAGTTTGGGCTGAATGGCTGATTATCCATCAATTCCTGTGTAACTGATACAGGTGGTAAACACGCAGCCATGTGAGACAGAGTTTATAATGAAACTTATACACTACATCATCTGGTACCTGTGTGCTTTTTTGCCATGGTCAACATCTCTTTCTCCACAGTACAAAGACAATACCAGTATTTGACCAGGTACTGCAACATTTTGCTGTACTGTAACAGAAGCTTTTGTTTTCCTCTTTGTCTCAGAACACAAATAGGAACATTCTTTGAAATATATTTAGACTAAACTTTTTTTTTTTTAATGTTAATTTTCAGGAATGTTGCCAATCCGTTTTTTGCAGATGGTTTGCTATTTAATGTCTTTAGGCAAGGCAGAAAAGCTTTAATCAATAGAATCGAAAAGAAATGTTGAGAAATTACACACAATTTTACAAAATCAAAGGCATTTCCTACATATTGTCAAGCAGACAAAACCGTATTGACATGTTGTCATTGCAAGGAGCCAAGGAATGTTTTACGCATTACAACATTAAAATTCCTTTTACGTGGTTTCAAGTCTCCTGGCCTCCTCATGACAAGGAATTTTACTCTTTTATAAATTTAAAAATTCTCCAACAGTAGCTTGTTTCGTAATTATGAAAAAAGAATCCAGGGCTGAACAATTAAAAATCTACTCTCAAGAGCTAGAAGTTGCAACATAAAAAGCTTTACATTTGCTCACTTGTTCAAATGAGAAATCAACAGTGTGGCTCCCCATTCACTCTATGACACAGTATTATACCTGTTTCTCCAGCAGTCAATCATCCCGAAAACAGTCTCCACTAATAAGTGATCAAATGTGCAGGGTTCACTCTAGCCATCAGCTATGACTCAACTACTGCAGAGAACACTAACAACTATCTGAAAAATGTGATTCTAATGCACTTCAGGCCATGCTTCTGTCCTTTGCATTCCCAGACTGCAGAAGTCTGTTCCTGTTGCCACCATATTGAGATATCATGCAAACATGCTCCCACTTGCTCTAACAAGTCCTTGCTTCAGTGCTTGTATTACCATTTACAAACTCTTCCATGCCAGCGAGTATCAGGCAATGGTAAAGACCCCATCCCGCCTTCAAGACAAGACACATGGATCCTTAGTGTAACCATTAAAAACACATACACACATTTATAAAGACATATTATTATTATATAGAGAATATTTTAATATATTAAATATTTGTATATATATCTCCATATTCACTTGCATGCAAAGTTTTTCTCAGTACTTAAATGAAAATATAGTAGAATTAGCACCATAAAGGTGCTTTTAAACTGTTTTCAGGTAAGAAAGACATAAGCTGTACTGAAAAACTCATGTATGTTGATAGAATTGCATTTATATGAAGTAGAACAATAAATCAATGAGATTAAAACGTTTCTATACCAAAAGCATTCCTGTTACAATGCCTGCATTTAGAGAAATGAAAGCTGCAAGTGGGAATGATCTATCCAAACCTAAGTCTTCTGTCATCATTTTGCTACTGCTTTTTCTGGCCTTGATTTTTTTGGTACATAAATTCACCAGTCTTCCTGGCATTATGTACGGCTTTATACATCCCATTGGAACTTGTGGGGGTTTTTTATTGTTGATTTGCTTGGTTTTTGTCTAACAGTTTTAAATTAATTTTAAACTTATACGGCTTTACAACCATGTGAAAATATTAGCTAAACACAAGCTTAAAATATCTCATTCAATTCCACGTAAGTTTAATGATGTCATAATCCTTTATGGCTGACATCACGTTGCAAACTCACAGAGCACTAACTCTACTGCCTCTTGAAAAAACAGGATCAAAATAACAACATGTGACTGCAATATTGGAGACCAATAGCAATACAGTTTTGGTGCCAAGACCAGCATCTTGCTTATGATATTCTGACTGTATGCAAGCCAAATATTTCTCGCTTCATTAAAGATACTACACATGTTTTAGAAGGTCTGTATAAACTATATCAAATAGATTGAAGTGTTGCATTTCTTAATGGTAGATTTGGGTTTAATTAACACAAGCAAATATTTGTAATGATCTAGATGTGAAACTGGTTTTGAGAGCAACAAGAAAGTAAAAGGCTTTCAGAACAGAATCAGAAATGGTGCATTGCTTCATTCCACTCCATGGAAACTCAATAGCGCTAGTTTCACCAGTTTCAGTAACACTAGTGGAAACTCAACAGTTTCCATTCAATAACTGTAGTTTCACATTGACTAAAAAGGGATAAAACTTTTGGGTACTCTTATGCAGCCTTTAGCTTTTTCTATATTTCTCTCCTCCGCGCCCCTCCTCATCCTCCAAAATGTTACACATGGCGTGAATACATCTTCTAATCAGAAATACCATAGAAATTACAGCATACTACTCCCCTACCCTTCACTTGAGCAACTTAAAATATTCCTGTTAACACAACTAGATGAGGGAAATGCTGGCCTCGTGTGATCATGCCATATACAGCTGGTAAAATTATAAATACCTCAGAGAAAAACAAACAAATAGAACAAAGTAATTTTAAAAACTATGCTGTGCTGTCTTCTGCAAGCCATATTTATTCTGTGCATGGAGAAGTTCCAAAAGGTGTTTCCTCTAACCATAACTTTATTGCAATGATAATCCTGTAATGGATGGGTACAGACTCACTGACTCTGCTGTGCTGGAAAAGCTTATCTGACAGTTTTTCTTTTACCTACGGCATGCCAAACCTTCTTGCAAAGCCTTTGGCAAGTCATGACTCGATGCAGAAAGAAAAGCTTCAAAGGAATTTGAATCCACCATGAAAGCAGGGACAGGTAATTCACTGTATTAGTTGGATGATTCATGAAATAGATATCTAGCTAGATCCAGATTACACACGGGCAAATAACACAGTCTAAAAATCTGTATCATCTCCCTAAAATGAAGACTAGAATGACCATTTATCTATGGAGAGAAAAAAAAAAACCACAAAAAACCAGAAATACCATCTCTTTTTCTTACATTCTTCAGAAAGCTGCTTATAGAAATCCTCTTTTCTCAGAGATCACCTGTGACAGCTCTAATAAAAAGAAAATTCAAACATTCACATTTAAAATAAGGGTTTTGATTTAGGAAGCAGGAAATGGCAAAACCAAAACTACAATAGGATTTGCACACCCCCACCAACATTACTGACACAACGTCACCGAGATCACGAATTTTCAAGATATAAGTAGAGAATTAGGCAATTATGCGGTATTTAAGATGTGCTAATTATAACATGCATGTTGGGAGAAATATCTAATCTCATACTTCAGAGCTCATGTCAGCCTCAAATTCGTATCAGTGAGGCCAAGATCTACGGTGGGAGAACAGACGTGGCTACTACACAACACTGCCACGTTTGCCTACTGCAGGATTCACACACTCTCTCTGGGCTATTACCAATGGGAGAAGAGAAGACCTTCTGTCTGACCCATCTGAGCAAATCCAGCAGTGAGTCAAACCTGCCACCAATAGCTTGTATAAATTTGGCCACATCGATTCTCTATATTCCTCTCCTCTGCCCAGCTCCTGCAGATCTTATCCATGGAGACAAAGATCTCTGAGTCAAGGGTTCCACTACACATTTGTACAGCGCTGATCACAAGACAGCTGGGATTTCAGCTAGCTGCCACAGTGTTATTGTCATAGAAGTAATAAATAAAAAAAGTCATAATTTAAGTACAGAATATAGTAAGAATCCATTATGGACTTGAGAAGACACATTCTAACATTTTAAAGGCAGACAATTTCAAGGTAGCAACTTGGATCTTCCATCTCCATATTAAAAAAAAGAAGAAAGAATATTCTCATTTGTTCATTTTCAAAGCCAAGTAGAGGAGGTGCCGGAGAGCTGTAATAATTACCGTCACAGTTTTGGCTCCTAAAGATCTCTGCCTTTGCCTCAGGAAACTCAGGATATCATGTTAAAAATAGCACCTTGGTTACAAAACACCAGTTGAGCAGAGAAAATTTATGAAGAAAACGGAAACAATGTTGTTACAGGGAGAACACTGCACAACTGCAGTCAGAATAGATTCAAAGGTAACAGCAGCATGAAAACAGAGCATTAAGTTTCAGGTACCTGGCAATTTCAGTGTCTACTCAGCCTATCTGCCCACCCTGTCCCACCAAATAGCCTGTTACTGAGCGATTTCTCAAGTCCCTAAAATAAAGGAGCCCAGAAGTTTCTAAAGAGGCTACAGAGGTAGCGCTGGAAGGCCAAGGACAGCACAGAAAGATTCCTCCACAAATGATGGAAATGACATTGGACTCTGACCATAATATGGCTTAGTGAACAAAAGAAGGAAGACTAGAGGCCATTTTTAAATAAAAAAAAAAAAGGCAAATTAAAAGGAAAATAACACAGCAGACAAATGAAAAAGGTCTCATCTCAGAGGAGGCATGACAAGATATGAAGTCAGTTTTCACTTTTACCTTAGACAGAAATTTAATTTCATTAAAGAAGTAGTTTTGCTAGTTGTGGACCAGTAAATTACTTCACTTATTATCAGCAGTCACGCCATGTCTGCTCTGGACTCAGGGGCAATCCCAAGACACCACGGCATGCTGTACCAAGGCCAGTCTCCAATCTCTGGGCCAAGCGTAGCTAACAACATAATCTTATGGCTGCAATAAATGAGGACAGCTGTTAAACAGCTAAATATGATTCATGTCCCTTTACATCCCTTGCCACACTCCACACATTAACAGCTGATGATCAGGTTCCTGGGCTGTTCTAATGGCAACCAAGGATTCCTGTCATCCTCAGGAAGGCAGTTAAGCCATCTTCACAACTGCCACCACTGTCTCAAGAGTCGAGTTTGATACTCGCTTTTTCAGATCACCATAGATTTTCTTTACATACCATGTCTCTAACATTCAGATGGATAATATTAGCTTATCGCATCATACTGCAGTTTATGCATGCTCTCATAGTATAATGTTGATGACAAGACCTTTCTGTTGAACACAGAATTAAATTAAACTGCTTCTGTGGCTTGTCACAGGCAAGGGAACAAAGTTAGGTAGAGGCAGGCAACAACTTCAACCTTTTGGCCCTAGAGATGGAGAAACCACATAGCTCATGCCAGGCTCAGTGACAAACAAGTGGTTTTAGTCTCTGCTCTCATAATATAACGGAAAGCCTCATATTTTGCACATGTGCACTTGCAGGTCCAGATACCGTACTACTGGAGGCAGAGGACTAGAGTCTTTAATAAGCACTCAGCTCATGCAAGAGAAAAAAATAAAACTCCATCAGCCACAAACAGACAATACACTGGGATGTGATTCTAGAGTTGTGTCCTGTTCCCTAAACACAGAGTAAGTGTCATTAGCATGTAGGAGCCATCTCTCAAAACACACTCTGGAACTCAATATATAATAACACTCTTGCTTTTGTTTCAGAAATACAGAGCGTACCTTGTGTACACATATAGCCATCTTTCTGATGCAGTAAACAAGAACAGACATATCACATCATCCGGCGGCCTCAGTGCCAGGTTTCTCCAAGCAAAGGTTCTTTTGAGTTTCAGGCCCTGCATGAAGTCACACCTCCCACTGATCTTTTTGCCTGCCCTTCTATGCACAACAGTTAATTGGCAGACCACAACCAACCCTAGGCCACAGTACGCGCAAGTGGAAGAATGGTTTTTACATTGGACTGCTAAGGCAGATATTGCCATGAGAGAGCATGACACTGAGACCAAGCTGATCCCACATATAATACGCAATTCCCAGCAGCTACGTGTAGGTCTTGCTTTACATTTCTTTTCATATGCGTTTATCTATATTTTGGTCACGTAGATAAAATCACTCATTAGTACATGAGCACAACAGTCTAGCAGAAAGTCAAGAGACTTAAGTTTGAATCTCTGCACAGCTGCAGGCTGCTTGTGTCAACCTGAGCAACGTTTTCCAAAGTGACACCTAGCCAGCATAAATGAAGCACTGAGCTGAGTTCAGAACCTTAAGCAGAATAGCTATCTCCATCTCTGCACAGCCCATAAATCATCTGCTCAAAGATTGTAGTACACAATCCCCTCTTTCCACTGAAGCTGTGCCATTATGCAGAGATAACAAACATCAACAAAAATGAACTTTTTCAGAGAGAAAAGGCAAAATTCTCCAGCTTAGCAATAAAGAGCTTGCAGAGGGCATAGAAGTCACAGTTTCCAGCCTCTGCTCCTGATTCATTTTTTAACCTTTTGTTGAAGACTTTCGTGTGAACTAGAGAAATTGTCTAGATTGAAGAAAACAGAATCCAGGTCAATTCCCTTCTCAACTACAAAGCTACCATTCACTCTCACTTTGTAGCCACATAAAACTTTTCTCGTTTCTGGCTCAAAAGACACAATCTCAAAAAAAAAAAAAGGCAACTGGCATGCTATCCACATTGTATAAAATCAAAGAATTAATAGATCAATCTAGTTGACAATCAGAAAAGGAAAAAAAATGATTCTGAAAAACAACTTTAATCATTAAAGGAATCATTCAGTCTCCAGCACTAAAATACAGTTACCTTAATAAGACCAGACTACCACTTCTCAATTTTGGCCACCACGTCCTAACCATGGCAAAATAAATCCTTGGTGGAAGAACCATCAAGAAAGAATATAATTAGAAGAGAACTAAAGATATTAAAAGCAGAAAAAAGTTAACTTTAATAACAGTAATAATAAATTACCAAGTCATAGTCAACATAACCAATATCATTAAGTCTACAGTAGATGGTCCTTGAAATACCTGAACCTCCAGCAATGCTTGAAAATTTACAGCGATTTGAGTCAGAGTCTTCTCACTGAAATCACTATATTAAGGTTTTCTTTAGCGCACCCATTCCTAAGCATGGAAGAACATTAAAGTTAAATTCAAATTAATCTCCACTGACATGCAGCAATCTAGAATGACTTGAGAAGTTACAGCCTAGAGAGAAAAAATAATAGGATTAATCCTGCATGTCTTGGATATCAAAGTAGTTCCTCCTCTTGCAATTAGTTACATTGGGACAGGAGGTCTCTGTGGGTATAGAGACTGTGAATATAGGGCCCTCTGTAGTGGAGCAAGAGCTGTGTTCCCAGGGCTACTGTCTACTGCAGATTTGTTTCTCAGCAGAATAAATGTACTGCAGTGAGTGATAAACATGCCTAATTGCTTTTGAGCTTGAGGGAAATAAGACGGGGGGGGGGCGGTAAGGGGGTGGGATTTAACAATTAATTATTCCCAGAAGGAAAGCAACACAAGAGTAAGAGACATGGTGGAGTGCCCGTGCAAATCCTAGTGAGCCTGACTTTAAGGAAGCCAGGCTGCGAAGGATAGCTATCACAAAAAACAGAGGTTTATATACTACATTCTTCCTCATGTTTGAGATCAAGAAATAAATAAAGGGTAGATATCAAACATGGGATTTACCTATCCAAACCTTTAGATGGCTAAAATTAAGAATCTGGGTTGACTTAGTTCCCAAATTCAAAGTATACAATTTCTAAAAGTAAATCATTCCACCCTAACACCTATCCAAGACACAGGGAATGAATCCCACAGTGGACATCACTCCCCCCACAACTGACCACCAAGGGTGATTAGATATCCAACTATGGGATAGCTAACATTAGCTGAAGTAAATCCACAGACCAAATCATTCTAAGCAGCAGGTTGAGAGAGAACATATACATCTCCTCTCTTACAAACCTTCCCAAATAAGTACACACACACAGTGCTTAGCATTCCATTTATGCCGACAGATGCAGCAGCTTGCAAAGATGAGGAACCCAAGTCCTAGTACAACACAGATCTCTTAGTAATCATCCATTGATCGCAACTAAGAATTCGACTGGTCTAGAAATGAACTGTGTGTTTACAACTTTAACTTAGATCTACTCCATGTATTAACTGCATGTAATTTATTAATTCTGTTTAGGTCACAAGGCAGGGGGGGAGGCGGGGAGGGCGAGGAATCAAGTTCAGTTCATAGACTTCGTAGTCCATAATCTTTTAAAATAATGCTTGAATACAAACATCATCTGATTAAAACTAGGAAGGCTGAAAAATGTTAAAATAACATTGCATATTAAGACAAACAGGATGGCATGCATGAGGTGTTTTAAGTGATGGCGGCTGAAGTGATGGCATAGCTTTTCAAGAAAAAGATTCAACTCATCACCTATGACAGCCTAAAGCTAGGCTGCAGAAAACAATAAATTGCTCCCTTCTTGCTAGTGTTTTTCCTCTTGTCATTGTTACAAACTAAGTAGCTGATTAAGAGCAGCCTGCCTGCTCACATGATCTTCCAACTGCACGTGAAACATAGGGCAGTTTTTTTAGTGACAGAGCCAATGCATAATGCATTATTAAGATGAACTATGTGTTGTGATCTGTCTGAAGCACTCTTGTATTGATTTTAATAAAACGAGAGTGTTTGGGGTTTTTTGAACCAGTATGTTCCTTGTGAACTCAACAGAGCATACTGTTTTCAAATAAAATTGAGAAAAACTGATTTCAAACCCAAGGTTGGAACCACAGATATTTCATTTAATACAATACACATTAATCTTAGCCCTTTAAAGTAAATTTTCTGATAAGAAAGCACAATAGATTACAGACGTGCCACACACCTTTGTTAGACATAAAAAAGGACTGCATTTTGCATAAAACTATCCACCTGGTCTTTTCCTCGATTTCTTTCACACACATAAACACACAGACACACACACACACAATTAATCTAAAAAAATACACCACCTTGTTTGCAAACTCAAAAAGAAGTGGAAACTAAAAGTTTCTCTCAGTGGGTTGTCTGCTAGCATAAAAGGTATGACTCCTACCAAAGACAGGAGGAGGGGGGGAGAATCCGGGTAGCATTCAGATGTAATTAACACCGCAATCAGCACAACACACTGCCATAGAGAAGCATGCAGGTCACCATCATTGCAAAAAGGTAAAGTGATTTGACCAAAACCATCTTGTAAACTGTGGCAGGCCACAAGCCAAGAGTTCATGATTCCCAGGCTTAAGCTCAAGTTCCAGCGTCGTGCTTCCACTCCACAAAATACTTCTGTGGTCCCTATTGCCCAGCTACACTTCAGTGCTGCTAATCCTGCCCCAAACTGCCTACCAGAGAAGTCAGTATACAGATGCATGGCTCTTACACAGCACACCCATAGGCTACATGACATAAATTAACACATAATGAGGAAAGAAGGAAACAGAGAAGTGCCATACAGGCAGAGCAGACACACATGCTCTTATTCCATTTCCGGCACCCAAGAAATGTGTGCAGAGAAATCATTATCCTTCAACATTTGCAGAAGTGTGGATACGTAGCAGTGTAAGATGTGCAATAGGGCAGGTACATACACGCGCATTCAAACTTTTCCATTCTTGGCCAATACCAGTACCAATATTTCCCTTTCCAATACTGTTCTTTCTGAACACGAGGCATGCATACTTTCAGTCTCCCTGAACTTCTCTTATCTGGAAATCTCTTTTCAGTCTCATACTTTACTTGCCATGAAAATGTATTTTTAAAAATATATACTTTAAAAAATATTTTATATGAAGGCATCTCGTTTCTTCTTATTTCCAGGACACTTGGTAAAATATTACAAGACTGCAATTTATATGCTAAAGGAATTCCCAGATGGCATCTAATTAAACAATTCAATCAGAAAACAAATTAAAATGAAATATTAGCGTAACCCCATGTGTAAAATGCAGCAGTTAAAGCTCTCTGGTATTTGCAGGTTATCCTATGGAATGCAATTCTGTTACCCATGCTAATTTCATGCCTGTTCAGCACTGCAGAACATCTGAGCTACTGACACCTCTCTCCAACATAAAAAAGAAGTGGTCCAAGGAAAAGTTTAATAGCAAACTACAGATAAAACTTATCAACTTGTCCAGAACAATTACAGCAGCTGGTTTACCCAATTTATGGCAATAAGTTTCAAACTTCTAATTTCTTAAAGCTGACCTTCAAGCTCATCCCAAACCCAGTCAATCTTGGGATATTCCTTCCAATGACTTCAGTGAGTTTTGCACCATGACCCAGCATTCATGGCATCCCACGGTGCTAAGCAAAATCTGATTAAAATAACATCTTACTCTGCAATCTCTGCCACAGGAATTCCTTGTGAACTCCAGTTATTATGATTTGGCAAGTAAAAGCACAGAAAATCCACTCAGGGATAATGATCTGTGATTTTTATTTTATTTATTTATTTATCTTAAAGAGTAAGTGGTTTCAATAAAGTATGAGAATTTGTAAACTATTTTTCCCCCTATGTATATTTTAGTACTTATTACCAAACTGTTCACTCAATTATTTTTAGAAGACTGTTCAACTTTTGTACAAATGTTATTTAAGGAAAATATCTTCTGGTTTGGTTTATGCATAGTCACAAAAAGTCACAACAAAAGTTTATGCTCTAATCCATGCTATATTCTCCCCTGACTTAAGCATACCTTTCTCTCTAGTCTGAGAAGAACCACTGACCAAAGCAACATGCTGATATGGACATTATTATTTTCCTTGAAAAGAAATAAGACTATTGGAGCTTCACACCACCGAACTTTAAGGAGTTATGCTCCAACCTCATAAAGAAATTCAATTAATTTCATGTATCTAACTCTTAACAGTGCTTTTTGAAAAATCCCTGCCTTCATACATGCTTCCACAGTGCACTCCACTGGCATACAGACAAGAACATATCTCCTTTTTAAAATCCATTTCAGGAATCAAGAAAAACTTAAGGACTGCTTGAGAGAACTTAAAACTTGCAGGAACTGCCCTAACTCATCCTCCAGAANAAAAAAAAAAAAAAAGAAAAAAAAAGTTGTATTTTACTAATTTACCCAAGATGACAAGACTATCTGAGAAATGAAGGCATATACAAACTGAATGGCGGTGTGTCGTATTTTTAACAAAATTAATACAAGTCACAGTAAAAGTAGCTGGGCTTTAATAGTACCACAGACTTATGAGCACTGACTAGCAGGGGAAACCCAATTCATACGGAATTAGCCACTCTACCTACTCCACCTTTCCTCATATTCCCACAAGACCAGTTGGCCAAAGCTGCCTGGAAGACAGCGAGATTTTGTGCACTGCTGAAGGTATCCTTTACCAGATGGTTTGCTCTCCCTTTTCAGATTTAGGAGAGACTACAACTGGGATCTGAACATTTGGTAGAGGTTATACAGAAACAGAGAAAGGTGGTCCCTCCAGATTTTGGAAGAGGTCTCACCGACCCCCAGCCTCAGCCTCCTTACTATCCAACCCACTTAGCAGACTGAAGGAAAGACTGTATGATACCATGCAAATGATGAAAATGTAAAGGAAGACACTAAAGATCACCCAGCAAAGCAAAGTCATGTAAAATCCCAAACTCCCAGGAAATAATCATATTCTCCCCCACAGCTTGCCCACTTCAACCCTACTCCCAGAGCTCCCATTAAAAGGAGATGAAATTAAAAAGGCATTACACAAATGAGAGATTGCCCCAGTTATAATCCCAAGTGGCTCCCAGCACCACAGCAGCACTAAGGGATAGCTTGAGCACACCCGGACACACACAGACTCTCAGCACGGATTAGCACAGTCAGGTTTACAGGGGGAGGAGAACAAAAATTCCCCCCGCGGCAACCCATTTTGGAAAAGAAAAATAACAAATACGAAACAATGACGATAACAGCAAGATGGGAAGCGGCTTCCCTGCCCTCCGCGCCCAGCCCTCCCCGCAGACCCCCTACTTTAGCAAGACGGGGAGAGGCACGGAGCGGAGGTCAGGTTTATTACGGCACCAGGCCGAGCCCAGCCCGGCGGGGCCGGCGCCGCTGCCCAGCGCCCGGGTCCTCAGGCCCAGCCGCCCCGGAGCCCTCCGCCGCCCGGCTCGCCCCGACACCGAGCCCCCTCCGCCCCGCCGCCCCCGGCCCACCGCCCGCAGCCGGCGGCCCGCGCGGAGGGAGGGGAGCGGGGCAGGTCCCCCCCGCGCCGCCCGCAGCCCGCCTCCGCCGCTCCTCTCGGCAGGCGCCGGGAGGGGACCGCCGGGGACTCCCACACGCACCGCAGCCTCCGCGCAGCCCCCGGCTCTTCCGGGCTGAGGAATGGCTCTCCCCGATCGCGACAGAAATGTCACACGCGCCGACAACAAACGCGGCGGGAGGGGATGGAGACTGCACACGGCAAGCGGCGGGGTGGGGAGGGAAAGCAAGCGCGGGGTAAGGTGGTACCTTGGATGTGCTGCTTGATGACATTTTCCAAATGGTCCAGCCTTTCTATAATCCTTAAAGTGTCCCCTTTGTCTTCCTCTAACTTTTTTTCTGAGATCGGCTCCTGCACTTTCACATAAACACTGGCAATGTAGTTGGTGACCCAGCCCACGTACAGCAGGCAGACGATGTTAGTCATTCCACTCAAAATCACGCAAGTGGACACTAAAGTTTTGGTTTTCCTGGTGCACACCATCCTGAGATCCCTCCATATAGCTCCAAAAATCCTGTGATCCAGAAAACAAAAATAAACTGCGATGAAAATAAATCCTTTCCCCCCCTTTCCCCGAAACGGAGACCACTCAGAAGTCAGTAATTTTCCATGCAAAAAGTTCTCTAATCCACAGAATAAAAATATTTGTCGCCTACCTAGAAGGAGAGGTGGGGGCGGGGAGGGCTGATAATTAGAATCCTGGATTTTAGTACATTAAAATAGCTGAAACTTTGCGATAGCAGTGCCGGCAGCAGACCCAGCGAGGCGTGCCAGCCGCCCGGCTGCCCGCCGCTCTCCGCCACCGGCTCCTGCCACGGGCATCAAGGACGCCAGCAGCCAAGTGCCCAAGTGTGGCAAACTTTGTTCCCTCCGACGCCGCTTCCCATCGCAACCGGCCACGGCTCCAGAATCAGACCTCGGGAGCAGCTCGCCGGAGAGTGGGGCTTGCTCGGCCGCGGATTGACAGCCCCCTCCTCCAATAAAGAGCCCGCTCTTGGCAGGGAGGTTGCTGCCATCACCGTATGGCCGACGGGGACCCGCGCGGGGCGGGGTTACCGCGGGGCCCACCTGCTCCTCGCACACACTCACTCACACACACACACACACACTCACACACACAGGGGCGTTGGGGCCCCTCCGCCGTGCTGCAAGCCGGGGCGGGAGGGCGGGGGCGGCGGGCCCCCTGCTATTTCTGTAGCTGGCTGTAAGGAATTTCCAGTGCAGGCGCCGCCGGTTCCCGTTCGCTGCTAGGTACACGCTCCGCTGCCTGGCTGGGGCGCGCAGGCGGTATCATTTCAGATACGCGCTCGGCACAGAAGGTCATCCATTTGCCTGGGAGGGGTGAAACCGGAGACGTGCCGTCGGAGCTATCGCTTCCACAGCTCCACATACCCAGCGACCACCCGCTATTACAGTATGTTTGTCTTTCAGCCTGTTTGCGTGCCCCCTCCCCGGGGAGGTTGTGTTATTAATAGCTAATTGTTGCTCGCGTCCACACCAGTGAGCCCCAGTATCCATCCATCGCCTCCCCGACTTCCACAGGAACACACCGTATCGGAGTATACCCTGTCCAGAATTAGCTTCAATATTAGGGATGATACCAGTAGTTCACAATTTACTTCAGCGTATTTATGCTGCTTTTCTCTCCTCACCTCATATTTCACATATGCTTTTGGAAACACACTAAGAAGGCAAATTCCTCTCAACATGAAGTCACGCTGATTTGAGAGAAGGTACACAAGAGATGAATCTCTTCCATTCCCATTAGATAGGGACTTTCCTACTAAATGAGATCATTTTGCAGAGGGACTCTTTATCAGGGACTGTGGTGATAGGATGAGGGGTAATGGCTTCAAACCGGAAGAGGGTAGATTTAGATTAAATATCAGGAAGAAATTTGTTGCTATGAGGGTGGAGAGGCACTGGAACAGGTTGCCCAGGGAAGCTGTGGATGCCCCGTCCCTGGAGGTGTTCAAGGCCAGGCTGGATGGGGCTTTGAGAAACCTGATCTAGTGGGAGGTGTCCCTGCCTGTGGCAGGGGGGTTGGAACTAGATGATCTTCAAGGTCCCTTCCAACCTAAACCATTCTATGATTCACTTTTGATAGTCTCAAAACAGAAATGCAACATTAGCATGACTCGTAGTAGTACCAATGAGGCACCTATTAATTAACACACTAAAAATTGTTTTATGTGCTTATTATCCAGTGAAAGCAAGAAGTAACAAATGCTGTGGATCATACTGTAGTTTTACATATGCAGTAAATATATTCTACTTCATTAGTCACCCTTCACAACTGATCATTACACTAGGGTTATCCTGTCTGTGTGCAGAAAGCACAGCAGATACCAGGATTTTCTACTCAGAAGCATACATGTGTGCACACTCAAACTCTGCAGTATCTTGAACATACATTTCAATATCGTAATAGAAGTAAAAGTAGATGATTTGTCTTAGGGCTTGGGGCTGTTATTTTTAAATTAATTATATCCAAGATCCAGTATTCAAGAGAGAAGACAAGCAACCGTCCTGCCAAAAGGCAGAATGACTTCTTCCTTTCCATCACTTGGTACTCCATAGAAATAGTAAAAACTACAAATACTCAAATGCATACAAAACCAGCGCCAATAGAAGCTGCAGTAAACTCTGCCAATGAAGCTCAAACAAACTGCCTCCTCAGTCTTCTAAGACTCTCTGAAAACTAACTGAAATTTCAGCCAAGTTATAAGTACTTCTCCATTGATACACTAAAGGAGGCTGGCCCAACAGAACTCATTTGGCAATTAGAAAATAGAACTCCAGGTATTTGAATGTGAAAAAGCGTATACATTTACAGTTTAAGAAAAAAAATATTTTTAGTAATACAGGAAGTTTGCTAGACAAACCTGTCAATTTCAAGCTTTATAAAAGGCAAAATATTGACAGAATAAACTAGTACAGCTCCATCACGTAAGTCAATTATCCTGTTTGGTCTGTGATGAACATTTGTTTACAGCACCATTTATTTCCCTATTTCCTATCTTTGTTCTTCAGTGTTACAGCTTTGCGCCCGGTAGCAACCAACAACAGTAAGCATGTACCACTGAAGTCTTTAATAATAGTGTTATCTAGACTTGCTCTAATCTTTGTAAACTCTCTCTGCAGTCACAAAATACAAATTTTTCAGCCCTGGCAATTTAGGCAGAAACCAGGACTTAGCCTTGGACTTCTCAATTTAAAGCAAAACTTACCTGAAATCAATCCAGATAAGGGACAAATAGCAGCTATTAATAAGTCATATTTTCCATGGAAGTTTATAAAATATTAACAAAAAACTGCTTTTATAAACAAATATAAAGAGTACTTGTTACTAATGACTGTCAGCACATCTGTAAGTGACAAAGGTTTAAAAAAAGATGGCTAACATGTCTCACAGGCCTAATGGGTTGCTTGTAACAGCACATAATTGATTAACCTTTTATTACAGTAACTATTAATAGTTCATTAGCCCTTTGCTCCCAACAGTTTTCTGATCATGTTTAAAATATAGATTCACTTATAACTCCATTCTCCTACCAAAGCTGCACGCCTCAACAGCAGAACAGTAATTCCCGGTCTCCTCATTTGAGCCCTGATTTCACTGAAACTAGTGTTAAAACTCTGTTTGACTTCATAGCAAAACCTCCAGATGCTTTAATATATTAAAAATACACTTGATTTCATGTCTCTGGTAATAATATTCTGGAATGGTCTCTTTAGAAGTCTTTTTTTACGAGTTTATACAAAGTTGGAGGTATCCAGGTGTACACCATTTAGAAATTGGTTGGTTTTGTCATTTTTTGTATAGTATTACAATCCAGAGGAGACCCCTTTGTACAAGGTGTTGTACAAATACATAAGCAGTCCACTTTTATAATTTAATTGGAATAAAAACAGGAAAAGGAACAATAGGAGCATAGAAATGCTGCCAGCCTCGCATTATACTGGGGGAGAAAATTAGGTGATAAAACTGCTAAATGGTTCTCTTTTTTAACATTTAAATTACAGGGGAGCACAAGGTCTATGAAATTTGTTCTCTTAAATGACAGAGGTGTTTTCCAAAGTTCTACTTCAGTGTTTAAGCTTCAGGCAGTACAATCTACTGTGCAGGTCATTAAACTAGGTATCTGATTTTCTCCTTGTCCTGATACTGATCTGCTATGTCATGCTATGCAAATTATTTCATTTCTGTTTCACTCTAGATAATGGAAAAAATAATTTCTTAAAATTTGTATGTATTATAGGCTTCAATATGAATTGCCCCCAACTACACTATTGTAATAAGACACCATTTCAGCCATTGTTGAGGAAATAGTAACCTCATAACCTAGTAAATACAGCTGCTACTTACCTTGCATTGAAGTATTCTACAAGGAGAGTAATTCAATTAGTATTTCTTATCTATCATTACAGTTCAGGGAAGAGAAGTGATGGAAAGAAAGATATGTTTGAGAACTAAATTTTTAGTGGTGCATTTTGATGCAGGCTAAAACATTTTTAGTAGTAAGAGGGTCCTTGAAGAAAGCAATAGCAAAACATCAGAACAGTATTTACATCCCATTTTACAAGTACATGTTTCTTACACCTTGTTAGAAAACAATGCAAAAGCTTAAATTTTTAACATTTTATTTAATTTTAATTTTATTTATTATTATTTAACAATATTCTATTCAGATTCTTAGCTGAAAGCCTATTAGTTTGTGGAGATACAATCTTCACTATTATCAAGTCTGAGTAGATTTTCTTCTACTATTCCTTCCCTCCCACTCGCAATGATCACATCTATTGTTTGGAAAGAAGATAAAAAATTCCAAAGACACTCAACAAGCAACACTGCATTTTACATTGTGGAGAGAGATGACCAAATACACGTAGAAAAGTCTGAATTACCCCGAGTAGGCAATTTTTTTTGAAGCTCTGCTGTTCAGGTCTGCACGCACATGAATCAAAAACTGTCTCTTGAGCAGAGATTACCCCTTCTGCAAATAAGCTCTTCCCAACAGTTCCAGTTATGAAGCTGGTTTTTTAGCTCCCCAAAAGAGATAGCTTTCTGTATTTTGAAGGTAAAGGTCCTGAGTTCAGTCCCCAGGGAAGTGATCTGACAATCTTTGGTATCTATGGTCCCTAGTCATCTCTCACTAAATTTAAACCACTCTTAAAAATTTTATTTAATCATAAAAAGACATATGTGGGTATTGCAGAGATGCCTTTGCATGTTTTGGAGCTGTGTTTTGAAGCAAGGGCTTTGTTATATGGATGTTCTAGATAATGAACATGAACTGAATGGAGGAGAAGAGTAAAAGAGAAAGCAAATAGGAAAAAAAAGCTGAATGGATGAAAAGTGGGATGGAGGAAAATAAAAGAAAAATAAAAACGGCTTTTTCCTTGTTATGCTGGGATACATTACCACGATGCTTATTCCTCTGGCATTTCTTCCCTTCCCCACTACTCTTACTCTCTCTCTTGCCTTCTTTGGGTCCATACCTGTTCTCTTCTTTTTCTGTTATTCCCATCCCTCATTTAAAAATAACTATTTTCAAGTTTACACTAGCTGTGTTACACATCACCCTTTGTGACATTTTTATGAATCATCAGTTCATTTATGTTATGCAGGACTCCTCGTTTTTCAGTGCTTGGCAAAGACTGCTCAGCAAAGTATGAACTACAGTGAAATTCAGCCCCATATCACCATACTGCAGTCTCCCAAGGAGGAAAGGTAGCGTGGCACCCAACTCACAGACGTTCAATGGCATTTGGATAACTAACATCCATAAAGCATCATTTCAAAATCAGTTACCTTGCACTGAAAAGAAGAAATGAAACAACACGGAAGACAGAGAAACAAGAGAGAGAGGGAGCGCACGTATGTACTATTTCAAGTTGAAAACTGAACTGGATCTTGTCTTCTGGATTGAGCTCTCACTGCACATAAAGCAGTGAGGAAACACCTCATGCAAAGGGAACAGAACAGAGCTAGCAGGAACATTAAAACATCTAATGCAAACATGTACAAAAGCAACCTGCAAGAGACAGGGACACATGGGTGGATTTTGTCTTCTCCTTCATCACCAGATTCATGCCTTTGAAGACATTTGCCATCGCCCTTATAGAGTTGCTATAAAATTTATGTCTGTATTTTTTGTTTCCAGATGGCACTTTCCATTCTCAGTGTTTGCCAGGCTTATGCTGTCCATTTGTCCTTCCAAAATGTTTTTCCATCCAAAACATCTGAAATGACTTTATACTTTAATTGATCTCTGCTATGCTGTTTTATTAGTTACTTTTATGCACTGGTGTGATTGTTTTTTTCTGGCAGCATTATTTATTTGCCATAAAACTCTCAGTTAATCCATCTCAAGTGAATCATGTGTGACCAGCAATTCACCAGTATGAGTGAAACATGCAACATATGGCCCTTTGCATGTGGCATATCTACAGTTAGTCAGAGAAGCATTATGTTCTGTTCTTTTCAAAGCTGTGATGTGTCTATCCCAATGCCCCAGTGACAACCCTGTCCCTAAGCAACTTCGAGTATCTTCATTTTTGGGTGTTAAACCTTGGAAACATTTGAAACAGATTTCCAGATATTGTGGCCCACTCAATGTCTGAATCTTTTTATGTTCAGAAGCAAAAAATTAGTAAACACAAAATCATTTGTGATATCTAGAAGTCTTGGCTTTCTCAACGCAGTTCTCAGTGCTGTATTTTTTTCTATTTTTAACTATAATAACACAAATCATTGTACTATGACAACCAAAACCTGATGGAGCTGAATATCCTATTTCCAAATACTGCCTAGCTCTGAACATTTAGAGACAAGAATAGTCCTTTTGTCAGACTTTGCCTGGCAAAGCTTCAACATATTTAATGACTTAAAGACTTTCTGTGTCAGAGGTTGCAACCAAGCAATTGCTTACACTAGCTATATAAGCCATTACAAAAATCACAAATTCATCCCTTTTTGAACCTGTACTTTCTTGAATTCTAAGGAAACGTGGACAATCACTTTGCAGTCATCTTTTCATGTGTGATTGTATAGGCCTATCACAGTCACATTACATGGCTCTCGGCCAATCTGGGTCTCTCATCTGCAGTCTCTTCTCACATGAAAGGAACTCCATACTTCAATTTCTTTGTCCTTGTCTACTTTCACCTTTTTTTTTTTCCTTTTTGAGATAGGATGACTGTCTTGTTCTCAGTTCCTTCCTTTATAATTCCTAACACTGTTATATTTCTGCCACCTGTCTGTTAGACTGCCACCAAGCTTCAAGTTAACCTCAGCAACTAGTCACAAAGATCTCCTCCTCAGTTATGTAAATATAGAGCCCAGTAATAAACTAGATGTAGTTCTGTTGGTCTTTCTAGGTGTAAGCTACCTCAACATTTTGCTATTTCAACTTGTCATTCAGGGTCATGGCTTCTCCAACCGTTTGCAGTTAGCTTTAGAAATTACTACAGTGAATACAGTATCCTCACTATTTCCATGCTTTTCTGATCACGTCTACACATGCTGAACAACACAGATCCCAACCTCCCCTACTCACGACTGTCTTCTCTTTGGAAACTAATGATTTCTTCCCGTTCTTTGTTCTTTCTGTCTTAATCAGTTTTTAATGCATGAATGGAGCTTCTCCTAATGCGTAATGGGTTTCCAGAGCAAGACCCTAGGAAGGCTTTGGAGCCTAAGTACCAATTAAATCCAGCATCAACTGTATCACCATTATCCATATGTTTACTGATGTTTAAAAAAATCCAGTAAATACGTGGAAAGTTACTTCCTTCAGTTGCTTATAAGAGAACTATTTATCTAGATACAATTTAGAAGAAATAATTACCCTCTGTCTTACAGGAATAGCAGGAAAAGGAGTATTACAGATTTTTAGGCTTCTTACAAGGAATTTTTTCTTTCTGGAGGCTTGGAGCTTCATTTTGTTTTGAAGGCGTTCAAGAGCATTATGTCAGAGTCAAGACAGGCAATAAAAACCACTATTGAGTTACAGGGTAGAACCTCAGAAGTGACTGAAAACTCAAAACTGAGATCAGAGAGAATGGAACATTAAAGGAATTGTCCTTTTTAATCTGAATTGATGGTTAGAAAAAAAAATGGATGACCTCTGTACGCTCAGTTTATTGTTCAACCAGAAATTATAAAGAATCTGGATGATTCTGCTTGACTGGTTTAATGCTGGTGAAATCAGTTGGTTTAACTCTTCCATCTTCCAATCAGCATTATTTCAGTCTTTTTAAAGATGAATTTTGGGCTGCTGTCATTCAGCCAGTGGTTAGAGTAAATGCACAAGACCCTCTGTTGATGTTTTTTTTGCCAAATTCACATCAAAGCACGTAGTTCAGCTGGAATGTGGATTCTACAATTTGAGACTGTTGAAACAATTTTCTGGATAACACCTTCTTTCATCAGATACTGCAGCCACAGTGTAAGCAAACCAATCATTTACAGTAAAATACCTAAAGCATGTTCATAATTCATTCTCTCTTTTAGGTAGATGAAAGAGTCTTCAGTTTTTGGTGTGGTTTTGTTCATTTGTTTTTGTTTTTTAAAGGATTTGATGATGTCCAGGAGTAAACTATTCTCTGATCCATTGACTAGATCAATAACAACCACCCCCAGACAAACAAAAAGGCTCTTGCACCACTTTTAAACTAAACTGACTCCACAAGAAGAAACCTTTCAGTCCAGCTTGGTATTACAACAACAACAATTATGAGAAGAAATGGAAGTTTTTATTTGATTGGGCTTGGAATATCAACACTGGTCTGTGCTGCAAGAATGTCTAACAAAAGTAAGCAATATATTAATACTTTCAAGAGACTTTACTTTTTGTTTAAAAAAAGAGATGCTTACAAAAGTTATCTAAGTGATCCAAAAGGAAACCCGCACAGGAAGCAATGGATTAGAGCCAAGAGTTATTTCAACAGCCAGTACAGTACCAGCCAGTACAACTCACCCAGTATATGATTCAGAAATTTTTATATAAAAGCCTTTAGTCCTTCATGTAGCCCTCCTGATTTTAGAAATGATCAAAAGAATATTTCAAGGAATAAAGTTCAGAAAACTTATAACCCTTTTTTAAAAAAAATAAAGGAAATGTTGGTACTCATAAAAAAAGGTGTTAAGAATCTAACATGCAGTTCCAATCAAATTCTTTCCTTACTAAATAACAATGTTCCAGATGGTATATGTTTGAGTCATATGCACATACTCTTTTGATATGCAGCAATCCCATTCCTTATATTTTGTTCAGTGGAATACATATGCTCTCTGGTCTTTGGCATAACAAATCAAGCACACCCCCTTCCATCTTAGAGCTGTTCAAAAGTGCGGAAGTATTGAGTTACAACATGGCAGTAAAGTTCATTTTTAATGCAGTCCCGTACCTCAACCCCTCATCCTGGGGTAGGCTTGTATCAGTTACATCTTCCAAAAGAACATTAGAAAAGGATTTATGATTAGATTATAAGTGCAATAGGCTTCCATATAACCATTAGCTTCAGTATGCTTGCCTCAGTTAAAGATAGACGTTCCTAAGTTTATATTTTCAGAATCCATGGCTCTAAAAAGCACTTAAAAATACCATTAATTAAAACTTGCTCCCCTCCGGGAACAGACAGCAAATATTTCTTCTGTCACACCTTTGTGGAGCCATGAATCAAAAGATCTCAGTGTTTGTCACAGACAAACATTAAGAAGTTCAACACAGGTTACGAACATCCTTCAAATGTTGACATGAAGCA